>CM070834.1:5138015-5738015 GCA_036326025.1 Chrosomus eos
TGACCACTTGAGAATTCACACTGGAGAAAAACCGTTCACATGCTCTCAGTGTGGAAAGAGTTTCATTCGCAAAGACTCTCTCAACATTCATTTGCATTGTCACTCTGGATTGAGATCATTCAGCTGTGATCAGTGTGATAAAACATTTGTTTTTGAATCAAGCTTAAGAACACACATTAAAGTTCATGATGATGTGAAGCCTCACGTTTGTTCTTTTTGTGGAAAGAGTTTTTCACAACTTGGATCTTTAAAAGAGCATGAGCGTATTCATACTGGTGTGAGACCTTATATGTGCTTTGACTGTGGAAAGACCTTCACTAGATCCACCCACTTAAAATCCCACCAGCGAGTTCATACTGGAGAGAAAATGCACCAGTGATCTTCATGCGGGAAGAGTTCTCTTACGAGAGTATCTCTCGTACTGCGTAATATCTTACGCTATGGGGAAAACCTCTTTTCCACGAGATATTGAAGCCAAAAAATTATCCTTAATTTTGTATTAATGTAAAACGCTTTGCAGCAGCAAGCAGACACAGGCGAGACAGCTTGTGTGCCTATTGGCTGCCCCGCGGCAAAAGCAGCAGCCTATCGAGAGAAGCTCTGCGTGACGTAATGGCCAATGGGGGCACTTCGCGCCCATATCATCACGTCCCGCCAGAAAAGGCGTGGTCTCGCCTTCTAAATAGGCTCGATAGGCTGGTACAAGCTGATTTTCATCTCTTCAGCGAAGCTCTCGCATCGCTGGATCCAGAGTGAGAAGCCGCGCCGTCGACGTGAGCCTTTCAGCGGGACGAGCCCTTGAGTCTGGAGTCGCTGGCCGCGCCGCCTTTAGCCGCCGTTCCTGCTGCGCTCTCCGGCGCCTATATATCCTTTACTCTGCTGAGAGTGTTTGTTTGCTTACGTAATGCAAACTCTTTTTCAAGATGCCTTCCTGTGGCTCGTACCTACCGAGCCCAACTCAGCGCGGGTGAACAGGCCGACAGTGTTCTCAGTGCAGTAGATGTGCCCGCTGTCCCGCGCCCACATCTTCTCACAGACACGCCAAATCCCACGGGATTTCCCCCGCTCGCTTTCTCTGCGCAACCCGTCATAGAGAAGCTGAGCGTGGCCAGGCTGCCCGCTGTGATCAGCGCGCCCCCCGGCTCGAACGCTGTAAACACAGCGTTGATTCAGTCGGCGCGAGCCGAGTGTTCTCAGTGCAGAAAATGTGCCCGCTGTATTATTTCCAAATACAAATAGCGTCCCATCACAGGCGATTTTTGAGATTCGCCTGCGCGGGCCAGGCATATCAATACACAGTCCTGCCGTTCGGCCTGTCTTTAGCACCCCGTACATTCATGAAGTGCATGGACGCGGCTCTCGCTCCCCTGAGACTTCGGGGCATGCGAGTTCTGAACTACTTGGACGATTGGCTGATTCTAGCTCGATCACAAACAGAGCTCATAGAACACGGGGCCGCATTACTCGAGCACCTCGAGAAGCTGGGCCTTACAGTCAATTGGACGAAAAGCTTGCTGTTTCCCAGTCAGAAAATTTCTTTTCTGGGAACAGTGTTGGACTCGCTATCCATGCCGGCACGCCTGTCACCGGAGCGTGGATTATATATTTAGCACGTCGCGAAATCCTTCCGCCACGGCTCTATAGTCCCGCTCAAAAGGTTTAAGAAAATGCTGGGCTTAATGGCCTCAGCAGCCTCTGTACTCCAGCTGGGCCTGCTTCGCATGCGCCCACTGCAGATGTGGCTAAAAGCGCGGGTTCCGCCCCGGGCATGGATCAAGGGTCTGTTTCGCCTCAGGGTCAACCTACAGTGCTTTTCAGGTCTGGAACCTTGGAAAGTAACCGACTGGCATCAGTCAGGTGTGAGTCTGGGGACCGCCTCGAGTGTGAGGGTGATGTCTACGGACGCCTCCACCTCGGGGGGTGGGGAGCGCTGCCCGAGGGCAGACCGCTAGCTGGCCTGTGGTCAGAATGCTCCTTCACATAAACTGCTTGGAAATGATAGCAGTCGACAAAGCGCTACGGCGCTTTTGTCCCCAGATAAGAGGCCACCACGTCTTGTTCCGGTCGGACAACATGTCAGTGGTGGCATACATAAATCGTCAGTGGTGGCATACATAAATCGCCAGGGCAGCGTCAGGTCCCGAAACCTTTACAGGCTGACGGAACGCCTCCTGGTCTGGGCTCAGCACAACCTGCTCTCGCTGAAAGCAGCGCATGTGCCTGGTCACCTAAATGTGGGACCAGACAGATTGTCCAGAAACGTCCCAGCAGGGGAATGGTCGCTGCACCCGCAGATGGTCCAGCTGCTGTGGGAAACATTCGGCAGAGCGCAGGTGGACCTATTCGCGTCCCACGAAAACGCTCACTGCCCAAAGTTTTTCTCGAAAAGCAAAGACGCGCTGGCCCATGTCTGGCCCCGCTGTCCCATGTCTGGCCCCGCTGTCCCATGTCTGGCCCTGCTGTCCCCTATATGCTTTTCCCCCTGTTTTGCTCCTGGCTCAGGTGTTGGAACGAATCAGGGAAAACGGATGCCCAGTGCTGCTCGTAGCTCCGCTCTGGACGAACCAGAATTGGTTCCCTGTCCTGATGCAGCTGACCAGCGCTGCCCCATGGCCTGTACCATTGAGGAGAGACCTCCTCTCTCAGGCGGAGGGCTCGATTTGGCATCCTCGCCCGGATCTGTGGTCCCTGCACGCATGGGCCAACAACGGGTACCAACTAACCTCCCAGAGGGAGTGTTAAACACGATCGCGCAGGCTAGAGCTCCGTCTACTAGACGGCTCTACTCCTCGAAATGGTCGGTGTTCTCTGGCAGGGTTACGGAAGTGCTTTCCTTCCTTCAAGAGCTGCTGGATAAGGGCAGGACCCCATCCACGCTTAAAGTATATGTGGTGGCCACAGCAACGTTTGCAAAACCGTGTCTGGCCAGTCGCTGGGAAAGAACGACTTAGTCGTGCGTTTCCTTAGGGGAGCTCGGAGGTTAAACCCTCCCAGGCCCCCTTCAGTCCCGACGTGGGACCTTTCCACGGTCTTGGAGGCCATGAAAGGTGCCCCATCTGAGCCGATCCAGTTGTCGGACATGAAACACCTGTCTTTCAAGATGGTGTTTCTCATGGCTCTCGCTTCGGTGAAGCGCATAGGGGACTTACAAGCGCTTTCTGTAAGCGCGTCATGTATGGAGTTTGGGCCTAATGGTCATACTCAAACCTAAGCACGGCTACGTGCCGAAATCCCTCAATACACCGTTTAGGGCACAGGTAATTTCCCTGTCTGCCCTTCAGGTTCTCAATGAGAAGGACGCGATTCTCCTTTGCCCCGTCAGGGCACTAAGAGCTCACGTGTCCCGCTCGTCTGGTTTCAGACAGACTGAGCAGCTTTTCGTTTTGTTTGGCGGGCGTTCCAAGGAACTTGCCGCTTCAAAACAGAGCCTATCCAGATGGATAGTCGATGCCATAGCGCTGGCTTACACTTCTAAGGGCCTACAGTGCCCTTTGGGTGTCAGAGCGCACTCCACGAGAGGCGTGGCCTCCTCGTGGGCATGGTCTAGTGGGGTTACCCTGCAAGATATCTGTACGGCCGCGGGCTGGGCCTCGCCGTCTACATTTATAAAATACTATATCCTGGAGGTACCCGCCTTACAAGCTAAGCTTTTGGCGATCTAGAATTCAGTGCTATCTGCCCCGCTGTGCGGCCCGGATACTGAGTTTGACCTGCGTATCGCTCACTGACCGGTACAGCAGCTCCATGTGTGTTGACAGATGTATGGCCACCCAGTTCAGGCTGAAAAGTTTTCACCCTGGCTGTCTGGTTTAATTGTCATATGGTTAGCTCCTTTGGATGCTATTTTATAAGGAATGATGATTTTAGCCTCTCTTCCTCCACTCTCTGTGAGTTTATGGCGATTATGCACTATATGTGCCCCGGGCGTTTTACATAGTGCGCACGGCGTTTTACATAGTGTTCCCCATAGCGTAAGATATTACGCAGTACGAGAGATAATCTCGTAAGAGAACGTACTCGGTTACTAACGTAACCTCGGTTCTCTCTAGAGAGGGAACGAGTACTGCGTATCTTGTCGTGCTTGGAATACGCTCTGGTTCGCTTCGGCGATGAAAACCAGCTTGTACCAGCCTATCGAGCCTATTTAGAAGGCGAGACCACACCTTTTCTGGCGGGACGTGATGATATGGGCGCGAAAGGCCCCCATTGGCCATTACGTCACGCAGAGCTTCTCTCGATAGGCTGCTGCTTTTGCCGCGGGGCAGCCAATAGGCGCGCGAGCTGTCTCGCCTGTGTCTGCTTGCTGCCGCAAAGCGTTTTACATTAATACAAAATTAAGGATAATTTTTTGGCTTCAATATCTCGTGGAAAAGAGGTTTTCCCATAGCGTAGGATATTACGCAGTACTCGTTCCCTCTCTAGAGAGAACCGAGGTTACATTAGTAACCGAGTACGTTACAGTCATTTTTTTACTCTACAGAAACATAAGGAAAATCATTGCCTGAAGGTGTTTAAGTGAACAAAGTTCACTTCCATAATTTAAGCAAAGATGGAATAAACTTTTATACGGTAATTTAATCTAAAATTAGTATTGAAGTTTGATTGTTTGACAAGGGGAACCGGTTAAAATGGTTGTGAATTGCATTGTAAGTGTTGCATGTTTTGTTCTTCCGACACCTGTATTGGTCCTCTGTTGTGTTGCCCATGCACAGTAAACACTTGTATACAAGTGCAAGTGTTACCTGTATACAAGATGAACTGAACAGTAAAGCAACAATGTGAAAATACTTGTGTCAGTGTCATCGCTCAAGCAGTGCATGGTCATCTCATACAGATGTAACAAAAATAATTGTTCAAAAAACTAGTGTGTCGCCATAAAACACCATGATTTATGAAGGGATGTGTTTTGTTTCTTTCCGGTTTAATTCGCCTTTGGCTAAGCCACACCCTAGAATGTAGATTGACCAATCACAGCGCAGCCAAGAACGAGCTCCCACAGAGGTCCGACACTTTTTCACATCGCTCCATTGACTTTCAACACAGGCGTCTCATATTTTTGGTCTCGGCAGGCTATTACCGTTGTAGTTTTATCAAAAATATGGTTAAAGGTTGTGCCTGGGGCATTTGTAACACAGATACGCGTTTCCCAGAGAGGTTGGAGGGGGTGTCCGTTTTTTCCCTTCCCAAAACTGAAGTCAAATTCTGACAAGTGTCGTCTTTGGATTAAACTGTGTGGACGTCCTCAGCTAAACCCCTCAAAGATCAACAAGCACACATTTTTTGCTTTTAACCTTACTGTGAACTGAAGTATACTAGTTAGACAGTTTTATGCGGTTTTAGGTTATGATTTCCCATTCTCATAGTACCGGTTGTTGATACGCTAGCACACGCTGCTAATAAATACAACGTAATACTCGTGTAGTCCGTTTGCTTTGTAATAACGAATTCTAGAAGTGAATAGAGACCTACCCAGCTTTGCATGAACAGTGTTGCTCCTTGATATTGTTAGTCAGCCTCCGTCTCCATTAGTAGGATATGCGGTGGTTCATTTTTTTACTGTTACCATTATGCTTTTGCTTCTATTTGGATGCCTTGTTGATCCTTGCGTATCACCTGTATGTCTTGAATATAGTCTTCGAACGCATATTCCAGCCCCCTTTGTCTACTTCTATCGGACACAGGGTTCCCGCGGAGTCTTAAAAAGTCTAAAAAAGACTTAAATTCAGAAAGTGACATTTCAAGCCTCAAAAAGCCTAAAAAACACAAGTTTAGGTCTTAAATTTAATTTACCCAAATCTTAAAATTCTTACCTTCGTTCATTTTGTTAAATGTGGTCAAGCGTTGTCCACCGAAAATAAAACGTTGGTTGTTTTGTTTTCTAGTAGGCTACGTGATGATGATAATCCCATTGCGAAATCACTGCAGGTATAACTCCTGAAAAGTAGGTGGCGGTGTGTGATCCGCGCCGCCAATAAAGTGAAGGAAGTTGGTTCACTAGCTGCCTGCCCGCCGAATTCGTGCAACGTTAAGTCAGGGCTGTCGTCGAGCGCATAGTTTTCAAAGATTATAGGGGAAGTGTGTGTTTAACATGACTTGGCTCGATAAGGGTGAGTTTTGCAGCTGGTTACAAGCTGTCCCTAGCAATAGATATGAAGCTCGCTGCAAAATATGCAAGAAGATAATACAGCTAGGGACATTGGGTGTGAAGGCGCTCGAGTCTCATGCCAAAGCGGACAAACACCAGCTTGCCATGATAAACCTTCAGCAGAGTCAAACCATCTCACAGTTCTGTTCGGTATCCCAGCTGCCAAGGGCTACATCATTGTCGATGCCTGGTCCCTCCGGACTCCTAGGCAAAAATGTTACAGCTTCGTCGAGTCGGTCTGATCTTCAGGCTACTTTCGGATCCACTGAGACTTCAAAATCGGGGTACTTTGGATTTTCCACACCGTGACAAAACATATGTCATATAACAGTAACGATAATATTAGTGACGTTTTCCAGGCAATGTTCCCCGACTCAAACATTGTGAAAACGTTTACGTGCGGACCGAACAAGATCGCTTATATAGCAAGATTTGGTATAGCGGACTTCATCAAGAGAGATCTAATTAACACCATTAGCGGACCGTATGTCTTGATGTTCGACGAAAGCTTCAACTCATCCACCAAATCCAAGCAGCTGGACCTCCACGTTAGTTTCTGGAGCAATGGAGAGGTGCGGTCAAGATACATGGGATCTCAGTTCATGGGAGATGGGACAGCGCAGGACCTCCTGAAGCATATCGAAGTAAGTGAGATGGCCTACTTTACTGTCATATAGGCCTACACTATAGGGGAATATGCTAAAAATGTAGTGTGCTATATTGTGTAAAATGTGCATATCGTCCTATGATCTATATAATTTATAACATCTATGCACCATTGTAGTCTAATAGTGTTGATTTCGTCAGACGAGACGAGACAAAATATGTTCGTCAATGACCTTTTTTTTCATGACTAAGACGAGACGATGGCAAGACTGCACCACTGTCCAAAAACGCTGACTGAGACTAAATTAACACGAATTATTGTTGACGAAAAAAGACGAGACGAAAATGTTTTGCATAAAATAAAAACTAAGATAAAATCTCTCTTCATTTTCGTCTACAATCGTCTCTGCTTTTTCATCAGCTGTTAATATTCAGAACGAGTTAAGATCCCACTTATTACATTGCTACCTACCAAATAAAACAATAATTTGACACAAAATTATGATTTAAAAGTTTATTGATTTAAAAACGATTGTATTGCTTCTGCTAAAGAAAATAGTGCGCTCCGTCTCTATGGTTAGAATCCTGTGTGTTCATGGCAACGATGTGTTATAGTTAGCAGCGATCTGTTATCAAGAAATAAAATAGTGTGTGCGTAGAAAGAATTCGTCCACACGCCGCTCAAAAATAATAAATAAATAAATAATCCTGAGCGCAACAAGTCCAGGCAGGCTTTTTGTGTTAAATTATATTTCCTGTCGCTGCGCAGGCTTTTATTGTACATGACAGCTTATGTCCCGATGACCGGCCCGGACGATTAAAAGCAGTATCAATAAAGTAAAAAATGTGATGTGCAGTCAAGCTCGAGTCCTAAATGCCACTGTTGCCTTTGGCTTGCTCAGTTGGGGATATTCAAATTAATTAACCAATCATACCACTCTGACACTCTTAAATTACATATATAAACATGTGGATATCGGTAAGCATCATGCTCGTTTATTATTTATAGATTTTTCTTCAGCGTTTAATACTATTCAACCAATTCTTTTAGCTGAACGTTTGCTTTCTGAATTTAATGTCCCTAAGTGTTTAGTGGCCTGGATTTTAGATTTTCTGACCAAAAGATCTCAAATGGTACGGGTGAATGGAGAACATTCCAGGGAGCTGCATTCTTCAGTGGGCTGTCCCCAGGGTTGTATTCTTTCACCTTTATTATTTATTTTATATACAGATAGGTGCAGAAGTCAATACCCAGACAGACATATTATTAAATATGCCGATGATACAGTGGTGCTGAGTCTGTTAAAGCAAGGTGACACAGAGCATGGGCCCATTCTGAAATATTTTTTGGATTGGTGTGAGAGTTCTCATTTACAAATTAACGTATCAAAAACTAAGGATATGACTATAGAATTTTATAATTCTGTCGGAACTCCATCTAAAGTAGTTATTGCGGATAAAGAGGTTGAGAAGGTCAGTTCATATAAGTATTTGGGTACATTGATTGATGATAAACTTAGATGGGTGGAAAACACAAATCTTATTATATCGAAAGCACAAAAACGGTTATATTTACTGAGGAAGCTTAAGTCCTTTGAGGTGGATAAATCTATATTGATAATGTTTTATAGATCTTTCATTGAAAGTATTTTAACGTTTGCTATGATCTGTTGGTTTTATGGATTAAATGTTAAAAGTAGATCCCAGCTTCAGCACATTATTAATTTAGGGTCAAAGATTACATGATATGTACAGTTGGGTTTGTCTGCTTTGTGTGAGAGAAATGTTCTTAGGAAGTCTCTGACTATCCTAGAAGATACATCCCACATTCTGTTTTTAGAATTTGAATTGCTTCCTTCAGGAAAACGATATAGAGTGCCCAAGTGGAGGACCGTTAAAGCTTCTAGGTCTTTTGTTTCAAACGCAGTTATGAGTGTAAATACTTATTTGAAACAAAGATAAGGTGCTGTGAATTTTAAATAGTAGCTATATGAAGAATTATTATAAATGTCCCGGGTTTGTGATGTTTTTTCGTAAGGTTTTGTGATGTTTTGTTGTTCTATGCTTGTATAGAAATTTGTATGTCTGTGAGGTTGAAGCTACTTAAATTGCCCTGTAAAGGGACAAATAAAGATTTTACTACTACTACTACTACTACTACTACCATTGATCAGCTTAACCAAACTTGGATGTCTTTTTTTTCCAGTAATAAACAAACATTGTTGAGTTGTTTTGATTGATACTGTGAAGCAGCTTTGATACAATCTGTATTGTGAAAAGCGCTATATAAATATATTTGACTTGACTAAATCAGAAATTGTAAACCAGACACGTTTAACATTTGCATTCAACAAAAATCATTCAACAACTGTATTTTGTCAGGTAATTATGACATTTAACCAATGTTTGAGATGTGAAACACTTTTTTACTGAAATGTTTATGAGTTATTTAAAAAAAAAAGACTACAATTGTTTTGACTAAAACTAACATATATTGAGTTCTTTTTTGACTAAAACTAGACTAAAATTAAAAGACTTTTAGTCGACTAAAACTTGACTAATGCCGGGCGTACACCAAAGGATTTTCGCAGTCCCAGACTAAAGACCGGCAGTCTTTAGGAATCTTACTGAAGTCTCAGCGCGCTCCCGTCTCTCGATCGTTAAATGTGAGGTGATAATCTGCAGTCGGCGACTCGATTTATGCCAGTCTTTCTCTAGTCTTTCATATCAAACATGTTTGATATTATCGCAAGTCTAATATCAAACATGATATAAACTAAACTAAACTAAATATGATATAAACTAATATCAAACGTAGTCATAGTGACGTAAAACAATCAACACCCAATAAAATCGTTCTCAGAAAACAGGAAGCATCAGTCACAATAAAGAAACATGTCGACGGACGTGGAAACACAAGGAGCGGCAAGTAGCCTAGGCAAAAATGGACCACGAATAAAGAGGAGCGCCTTGTCGAGCTGTGGGCAGAGCAGCCGTGTCTTTTTGATGTAAACTGCCATTCATACCACGACAGAGTGGAAAAGAAAAGAAGTCTGTTATCTGGTTAAAAACCGTGCCGCGGTTCGCGTGAATGTGAAAGCAACAACACGGACTCGGGTGCGCACTTGTTCAGGAAATAAAGTAACCTGCGCATGCGTTTTAGCTTATTGTGATGTATTCAGTTAAATAAAACACTTGTAAGGGATGATAGTGTTGATGATTTACCTTGGATACGAGCGAGAGTGAGTCTGCAGTGTATTCGTGCATTGCGCGTGGGATCAGGGCAACAAAGTTGGAAATCCTCAAAACAGTCTGTTTGCAAGCAGCAGTAGTCCACCTTATGTGACACACGCACAGTAAACCTGTATTGTTCACTCAACTGCACATAATAGCAGCGAATTAATAAAAGAAAAAAAAACAAGATTGACCCTCGTTCTGTTTTCTATCATGAAAACAGTTTGCATGTTTGCGATGACGTCATATGCACGCAAAATCTAGTTGTAGTCTTGTTAATAGTGTCACTACAAGATTCAGTGTTTGTAAAATATTTAGTCTGAGACTAAAAACTGTGAACCCAAGTCTTTAGATGTGAGCTGATAATCTTATAAAGTCTTTTCTAAATCTTTTCAAAGTCTTTAGGTGTACGCCCAGCATAAAATGATGAGAGACTTTTAGTTGACTAAAACTCGACTAACAAAAAAAGATATGTAAATGACTAAATATGACTAAAACTAACAAGGACATTTGGCACAAGACTAAGACTAAATTAAAAATAGTTGACAAAATGAACACTAGAAATAGGCCTAATTGTTGGTTCCATCTACAGTCATTGGTTCCAAATTGAATGTCTGTTTTATCAGCTGCATCAGCTCCATACTAGAAGAAAGGTTGCAGTTTAACATGTACCTGAATTTTTACATGAATGTAATCTTTAAGCTTTTTTTCTTATTATTTTCCAAAAGGAGGCATTGCATCATTTGGACCGCAGCAGGCTATTTTCGGTGTCCATGGATGGAGCGAATGTGAATTTTAAGCTTTTGGACCTACTCCTACAGGACCATGCAGAGAAGTATGGGGGTGCACAACTGGTGTCCGTCGGCAGCTGTGGACTCCACACACTTCATAACTCCTTCAAGGTGGGATTTTCGTTGTGGAATGTGGATAAAATTTTAAAGCCCATGCACACTCTTTTCCACAACGTTCCTGCAAGCATAGGCGCCGATACCGTGGGTGCTCCGGGGCTCGAGCACCCACGGAAAATACTGAGCACCCACGGAAAATACCGAGCACCCACGTGCTAGACTGCTAGTAGGCTACACTCATTTAAAATCAAACATTGCAGTTGGTGCTATGTTAAGCATCTGTCACTGTGATTGGTTATGTCGATGTCAGTCTCGCCTGCTCCATATCCTATCCACCAATCACAGGTAGCGTTTCTCGGATGAAAGCGCCTCTGACCGCGGTTACGTACGTGTCTACACTTTTGATCTCCAATCCTGTCTGTATTTGTGAGAAGTGGTGCTGTCCTGAGTTGAAAGAGAGCCTACGACGTTACGGCTTTATTATCAAGTAGGTGTGTGTGTGTGTGTGTGTTCGTGTCGACCGCTGTCCATTTCCTAAAAGGGGTCGCATGAACACATATTCTCTTATGAGCGTAATTTACACACACCGGCGGCGCCATTCGACGTCTATCCTCGGCGTCCAGCAACGGCTCAGGACCTTGTTCAAAATCCTGCCGTGCCACAGAGCGCGCCGTGATTTACATAGTTTTATATTAAATTTACATTTATTTGTCTCAAATCGTCATTAATGTATACTGACTTCACCCTGTGCTGCAACATACATTTAGTTTTACATTCATTTACAGAAATCAGCTGGTTGAATGAAAATTGCTAATGTTAACGAATTTTAAGGTGATATTCTCAATTCATTCAGTTAAGGGACTGTAAAGTGTTAACTGCAGACTTAGCAAGGGTTGCATTTAATTGTACATCATAACATAACATAGTACAGACATGATCTGAATTCCATAATATCCTTAAACATAACATTAAAATATTGCTTGTGTAACTGCGCGTCCAGTGTGCGATACCTGGAGGCTCGAGTTGTGACGCGGGCACGCGGCGCATTGTCTACTATATTTGCTTGCTTATTTATTAATCCAGGCAATTTGTTGATAAAACATTTATTAAAATGAAGATACAATTTATACAAAACGAAATTCACTTTCAGCAGTAGAACTGATAAGAGTAAGGTTCTGAAATGCAAAATGTTTTTGACTAGACCTACTTTTTTTTTTTTTTTTTTTTTTAAAGGGCCAGCACCCATGAGCACCCACGGAGTAAAACATAAATCGGCGCCTATGCCTGCAAGGAGGGAGGGCTATGAAAAAGTCACAAAATCTACACTGTTTCCCAAGCCATTTTGTGGCCACAGGTGGCTTGAAAATCTCCCAGTTGTTGAACGGGCGCTGGAAGTCTGGCCATCTCTCATGCTGTATGGGAATGCTGTGCACAAAAAACAGCTCCCAAATGCCAAAACAGCATCTTTTGACACCATCGAAGCAGCCATTAAGGATCCCCTTACGACAGCGAAGATGCACTTTTTCATGACTCTGGCCAGGACCTTCCATCCGTTCATGAAGAAATACTAGCCCGATGAACGTGTGATGCCTTTCTTTGGCAAAGATCTGGCTGAGTTAATTAAGGTCATTATTTATGGTATATGGTAATGATTAGTTGGCATGGGCTTATCATTTTATTTGTTTATTTATTCATCTGTGATGCTTTTGTCCAAAATAACAAAGTATTTGTCACATTTTGGGGATTGCATATAAAATGTTGTACTGGGCCAGTCTCCTATTACATCTACAATTGACACTTTCCAATGTCCTATCAGGGTATTGGTTGAGCATGGATGTTTCACTTTTGTCATTCCCCCTTCTAATTGTCCTGTTTCTAAAGTTTCATAATTTTATACAGGTTTTTGTTGTAGACATTTAGAGAATCCTGAATTTCCCCTTGGGGATCAATAAAGTATCTATCTAATTATCTATCTAGATATAGTGTTTTTACCATATACAGGTTTTAGTATACACGTTTCCTTTATGTGCATTGGAACAATACAAAAATGCAGAGAGAAAAAAGACAGGAGTGCCAATATTTTTCAGTCATGACTATGCATATTTGACTGACTTATTTTCTCACACTTTTTTTGTAGGGGATGCCATTGTTCAACAGTTTGAAATCGTTCCTGTCTGCTGAGGCAAGGAATGAAGAATTCCTTGGCTTCCAGACATTTGAGAGACGCTTAGACACCTTCTTGCATGAGAGATTAAGAGGTCCCTACCCTGCTGCTTGGGGTTTTTGCTAGACGTTACTGCTCCTTTCACATGGCCAGGCCACTGTTGAAAGGGGATTTTCCATCAACAAGGAGGTGGAGACCGAAAACATGCAACAGGACACAATTGTTGCACAAAGGCTCATATGTGACTTTGTTACAATGCATGGGGATGTCACTCAGGTCCCCCTTACCGAGGAACTTATGGCATCTGTGGGTGCAGCCCGGTCAAAATACAGACTCTTTCTTGATCAAGAGCGCATCAGAAAAGAAAACGAATCTCAGAGTCAGAAAAGAAAGCTGGCTGAGCATTGTCTGATGGACTTTAAGAAAAGAAAGACAAACTTAGAAGATGTGTCTGCCTGTCTTGTCAGGGAGGCAGATACACTAGCAGAACAAGCTGAGGGCACGGGAGGCTCCAAGATGGCTCAGCTTCTCTCAAACTTCTCTGATTGTATCAAAGCTGCTTTACAGTATCAGATTAATGAGATTAATGCTAAAGGGGATGAACTCAGACATATGTAGGGTTAGGTTGTATGTACTAGTGTTGTGTTGGGAATATGGATATCAGAAGTTCAGTATTTTCATCTGTTTTATTGCTGAGATTCTTTGATATTTTTCTCTAAGTGTATCAATAAAAACTAGAAGGTTTAAGAATTTCTGGGATCATTCTAATGTTTCTATTTATGTGTCGTGTTGGTCTTAATCTTCACACATAATGGTCTTAAAAGGTCTTAAAAAGGTCTTAAATGTAACAAACTGAAGCCTGCAAGAACCCTGGGACAATTTATTTGCTGCTTTATAAAAGTTTGATAAAATTTCAGCAGGAAGAGCTGTCACAGCATAAGCCATGTTGATACCAAACCAGAGCCCAGATAAAGTTTTTCGGATGTAGCAACAGTAACTAAGGGGGGCAGGGCTTAGCCAAAGGTGAATTATTTTCATTGCACATATTAGGCATTTGTGAAACAATGGCAACAATAGTCTATCAAATGTCGCTTTTCTACTGCATGGTACAGTACGGCAGTGCCGGCCCGAGCCTTTTGGGGGCCCTAAGCAGAATTTGATTTGGCACAAATGTCACGCTATAATGTTACATTATAAATGAATACAGTGAAGTTATGTATTAATACAAAATAAATACTTAAAGCTGCTGTCCGTAACTTTTTTGGTTGATAAATTATCCAAAATCATAATTATCAAAAAAACACAACCAGCCAGTGTTCAAAAATATCTGCTTGCCTTTGCTCGATTCAAAACGGTTAGCTTGTAATAATGACTTTAATTCCAGTGGTACTGGTGGATTTCCGTGGGAAATTCAAGCATGTCTTTGCGTCATTACGTCACATCTGTACACATAAAGAAGGAGCCCCGGCTAGTAGGCTATATTGCGTGTGAGGATGTTGGGAGGTGGACATTTTTAGCCTTTTCTCACAGCACTTTAAATAATTAAACTTATGGCGGATCCAGAAAGGTTCAAACGACAATCACCAGTGACAACTTCACCAGTTGTAAAACCCAAAAGAATTCAGACTTCTGAGTGGGTAGAGGGAAAAAAAGAGACTGCGACCGGGCCCACGCAAAAACAAGGATAAACATCGGCAGGGCTTTTCCGTGATTTGAAGGGGTTCAAAACGGACGCAGAAACGTTTTTTTTTCTGTTGGACAGGTAAGACATTTCAATAGTTCAATCGTGTAACAGTAGCACACTTGTTCGCTTAATTCCCACAGTTACGGAGTTTCCTTTGGCTTTTTTCGTTTTGCTACTATGGTAAATATGAATTATTTTGTGCTAGCTATGAGAGTTAATTCACCTATAACTTACTCCAAGAAAACCAACCGCCTCCTCCGTTGTCAAGCATTGGATCTGAATCAGATCGGTAAAGTGAAAATTGTCCTGTCTTAAAGGGATAGTTCACCACAAAAATGAAAATTATGTCAGTAATTACTCACCCTCATGTCGTTCCAACCCCGTAAGGCCTTCATCCATCTTCGGAACACAAATTAAGATATTTTTGATTAAATCTGAGAGCTGGATCACTCCTCCATAGGCTTCTAAAGGATTGAAACTTGACAGCCCTGAAAAGTTATTAAAGAAATCGTTAAAAGAGTCCAAGTGACTACAGTGGCGAGATCTTACGTTTATCGAGCTACGGGAATACTTTTTGAGCGCAAAAAAACAAACAAAAATAGCGACTTTATTCAATTATTCTCTTTGGGCCTGGAGATTTCACGTAGTGTTATTGCGCAACGCTTCTGGTTGAACGTCACACGCATCACACATGCATGAACTTGGTAACTTTTTTTAACTTAAAAAAGCTGTCTAGAAACCATTTGGATGGTTAAACAACCTGTTCTGGTGATATTGGTGACTTTCCTATCTCCCCCCAGCGTTCCCAGGCGGAAAACCAACCTTGCAACATTGGGACTACCGTCCCGGCAAAATAAAAATAGGAAGTCTCGTGAGAAGCGAGACGAGAACAAGAACGAGCGAGAAACACGAACTGCTTTACTATGGCGCTCGCTTTGTATCGTTTGATTCCTAACCAAGCTTAAAGACGTGTTAACGTGCGTGTGGAGAACGTCTGCACGTCTTAACGTCTGCCCGTCTGGACGTCTGCACGTCTGCCCGTCTGGACGTCTGGAGCTCGGGTGGTTCGAACGAAGAATCGTTTCGCTCGGGTGGTTCGAACGAAGAATCGATTCGCTCGGGTGGTTCGAACGAAGAATCGATTCCGAGGCTTTGGGAATTGAGAGTAGATTCCAAAGGTTCAAAATGCAAAGGTTGGAATCGATTCCATTAAGGGGAATGATCTCTTACTCGTTGTAGTTTAGGACAAGTAATGAATCTGATTTATGAAATCAATCGACAAAAACAATCAAATTAATTTTTAAGTCATTAAATTCAAGTTCACGTAAACTTTTCCCTCCGCTGCGGCTGTCTGTCATTCTCCATTCAGCATCAAACAGCGCGTCGCGTTCGGGTACGACAGTCAACAATGATGAAACTCTCTCCAAGATGATTCAATGTTAATATTATTATAAACTTGATCTGTAGATAAAGGTCTATGGTTTTGCATAAAATGACTATATTGCTGGACTGTATTGCTGTATCTTAACCATGTTCCTTTGTGTCTGTTAGATCACAACACAGCAGAGCACTATCATTCTTCACGCGCACAGTAACTGAAATTTAAAACTGTTAAAAGAAAAGGCTATATAGGCTATATATATAACTTTTTGATGCACCTAAAATATTTTATTATTATAATTACGCTATACGTTTATATGGCTATTATATTGTAGACTATTGAGTGGATAAAATATAGAAATTAATTAAAAGGATTTCTATATTTTATCCACTCAATAGTCTACAATATAATAGCCATATAAACGTAGCGTAATTATAATAATAAAATATTTTAGGTGCATCAAAAAGCGTGCTCGTTAACCAGCAGATAAGCTAATCCAGCACAAATTGGTGCATAAAAGGTCACCAAAATGAAGTATTTGAACCTCATAAGTGAATACAAAAGGAGGAAAAAAACACTTTTTGAAAAAAAGAACCCCCCCCCCCCCCCCCCCCCTTTCAATAGGCTGTTACGGACCTGGAAACAGACTTCTCACCAAAACAATAAGATCCCGTATTATTACTGAAGTGGATAGTCCATCATACAAACTAGACCACAATCCTTTTGCATAGCCTGCTACATATTGCCTATTTCATAAAAAAGAGTAACAAAAACGTTTCAATTCCTGCAACAACACAATGCTAAAAACAATACATACCAAATAGCAATAAAAGAAGCCTACATATGTAGAAGGGCTGCACAATGCATTTCGCAATATGCATATCGCAACGGCTTGCAATGACTGGTCATGAGCAAAAGACAAGAGAAAATCACTCACTGCTCTTGGCTGAATAACGTTTGTAGCTGTAATAAGAATCAGTATAGATCTATATTTAATTTGATACAGTCAAAACTAATGTTTTTTTTGTTTGTTTTTTTGTTTAACATTTGATTCAGTTTCTGTTGTTAAATATGTAGGATAACCTGAACAAACCCCATGGTTTATATTGATGTTAAAATAGCGCTTCTTATAAAACACTCTGATGTTCACTTTATAGAAGTTTTCTTGTCACAAAAAGATTGTGAAACACGTAGGCCTACATGGGTTATATAATTTTAAATATAGCCTATTTTAAAGATAATATAGCCTATCGCATTTTCTTCAATATCGTGCAGCCCCATGTAGCACATAGTAATTTCTAAATATGATAATGTTTCAACGTTTCGTTTTGTGTAATAAAGTAGGCTATAGCCTATTAATTTTCTGACAGGCTGAGGGTGAACCAAGACGCGCTTCCCATTTAAAAACAAGTTTCAAGTTACTTTTCACCGTGACTGTCCGCTCAATATCCGCTCTTTGCCAGTTTCACATTTGTTTAAATATTATAATAGGCTTTTGTTGTTTTATTTCATTTATGTTGATTATGAACAGTAAACAGCATAAGAGCAACATCATAGGACGCGAAATATGACGGGAGACATGAAGTGGGTCAGACATGATTTTAAGTTTTGTTTTGTACAAAGACTTTCTTTAAAGTGAATTTCGTTTTGTATCAATTATGCACGAGCTGACGAGCATGCATGGGAATAGGCAATAGTATATAATAATAATAATACAAAAAATATATAGTAGAGTGGCAGTGGATGAAATTATATTCTATATATCTATGTTATAAAAAATCGTTCTAACTTCTAGCAAGCTCATTTAAACCGAGTAAATGCCGAAATTAAAGGAACTCGGCCAAACAAATATGAAACTAAATATAAATATAAAACCGCCAGTAGATGGCGGCAAGGCACTGTTCTATTGACATTACTGGTTAATGTTCAACCTATTCTTTCAAAAACACAAAGAGGCTATATATTTATTATTTTTTATTATAATAATTATTTTATTATTTAATATCCACGCAACTACTCATTTTAGACAATTGCAATTGTTCTGCTGTGGTGCTGTTTGGAACTATTTTTTTTATTGTGTGAAATGTCATTAACATATTGTTTATTTACAGGCATTCTGGTTTTCTAATGATTATTTTTTTAAAGCTAAAGACTGCTAATTACAGAAACATTAAAATAAATATTTACAAATGTGTGTTTTACTTGGTATTTTTTCTCATCTATAACAGTGAATGTATGAGAAAATCAGGAAAAATAGATATCAGGCGTGCAGACGGGCAGACGGGCAGACGTATGCAGACCATAGATGCAGACGGGCAGACGTAGACGTAATCCACACGTTCACTTTCATACACTTCTAACGTGACGCCGCCGTGACGTCTGCATAGATCAACAGCTACTATGGCGCTTGAACCGTGCCAAAATCAAATTCACATTCGAACGCCGATCGACCGACCGAACGTCTGTCCGAACGTCTATCCGAACGTGTTGTACTTTTGAGCGTCTGACCGAGCGGGTTGACCCACGTGACGACCTGACGTGACGTCAACGTCTTGAAATTAGCAGTTTTTTAGCCATGCAAGTATCCAAGCTGATGTGTAAAGACTATAAATGGACATGAAAGGCAATACATATACATATTGTACCACTAAAACAACACTAAAACATTTCTCCTGAATCCTGTGCATGTAAGGCTATGTGTTTTACTTTCAAAGAGCAGAAATACTGTAGGCTAGCCTATATACAGACATTCAATCGTCTTAATTTGAGCAATATAATCATTTTAACTAGTTTTTATTGTTCATTTTATTGCCCAAAAGTACAATGTTCTCACAGTCCATAAAAAAAACTCCAAATTAATAAATGTAGCCTTTCATTAAAAAAAAAACAGATCCAGAAGGTTTTCATAAATATGAATATTAGATTTATATCTTTGGAAATGTATATAATATAATAATATATATAAAAATGGATATAAAATATCCATTTATATATATATATATATATATATATATATATATATATATATATAATGTATACATTTACATTTTAAACTGTTGTGACCTGTTAATACAGTTTAAAATATTTTATAATAGATAATAAATGATATGAACTTAAGACCTATTTATGCATCTTTATTGTTTGTGTTTGTTTGTTTGTTTGTAAACAATGTTGTGTTGAGAATAAGAGTTTCTGTGTTGGAGATTTGGGGTTCACCGGTGGATTGTAGAGGATTAAATTATTAAAGAGCATTAGTGCTCCAATAATAGGATATTCCAGAAATGTAAAAGCTACTACACTTTACTGTAATATGAAATATTGTTACTGGAAGTTTTATATAGAATAATTAAAATAATGAATTTACTTTTCCAACAAATATTACAAGTCCAAAAAAGTCAATACTGTCATGGTGCTCTTCGGTCACTTTTGACCAAACTTTTCTGTTTGGAATTTTAAAATTCACAATTATACGCTAATGAACTGGTAGGGCTATTACCACACAGCATCATTGAGTCAGGAGACTGAAATAAGAGGTTGAAATGAGATCAGATTCAGATGGATTAAGCTGTGATAAAATTTTATTTATTGAATTTGAATGTTACGTGTACCAAAATGCTTTCTCTTTATTCAGGTTTGACTGTAATAATAATGCAACAACGTGTACACTTCAAATAAAAATGTATTTTTTTTATAAACTTCGACAAAAAGTAGGCCTATTATTTGAGAATAAAAAAAATATTCAAATCCACAGTTTAAAAGTAAGTAATTTTGTCCAAAAACTAGAGAATTAACAAGCCTTTCCAGAGAGCTATACTGGCATCTAGTGGTAACACCATGACATGACAGGTTTTATTTTATTTTCTCTCAACAGATGTCGCCTATCTGATTTAAACAATTTAATTTAAAAGGCCTAGTTTCTATATTAATCTGAAATACTGCATTCATTGAAAAAATATTTTTTTAAAAATTAGAAAACAATTGTTTTGTTATTATTTTTGAATGGGAAAAATGTACATTAATTATTGCATTTTTTTTTTTTTTGGCTGCCAAAAATATCAATATTGGGAGTTGTCACTACAGAAAATATGTATTTATTAGTTTGTTCAATATTAAAATAGTTCAACATAAACCTATTTTAGTTAATACTTTGATGTATTACAATTCAACCTTTACAGTGGACCTGCCTATCTCAACCGCTCGAATCTGATTTTTCATAGTCAGCTCTGGATGTTTTAATTGAGGTTATACAATATAAACACATGTTCAGTTTCCATAGAAGACACGTTGATTTTGGTGTAAGGTCTTGCATGAAATAAAGAACATCAATTTTATTTGCATTTACAGAGATACTGTATCTACTTGATCAAAAATATCTTCCTGAGATTCAGACATATCTTAACCTCTATAGAGTAGGAATAAACATGTTTATCTGAGACCACAATTGTTACGTTTGTAAAATCAATTTGTCTGATATAAATGGTCAGTATATTTTATAGGATATGGACTTTTTAAATGCATCCAAAAGCAGATCGGGCTGCCGTTTTCGCTGCATTTGAATGTGAATATGCGACATTGTCTGTTCCCAAAACTTCCGTTTTAAAGGGAGATAGAGAACAATTATGTGGAATATCTCGTGCTTTTCCGAATTAGCCGTCAATGCTCAGTTTGTTAGCCTAATAGCCTCTGCTGCTATATTTAACTTTAATAATACACAGCACATAACTTTCTAAATCAGCCAATAATCAAATGTGGACTAGTTAGAGGATACAATAGAAGCATAAGAAGTTAAACTAAGGTAAGAAAAACACAAACGTGTTACAACGTGTCTTCACACGTTAACAACACGTTGGGAAGACGATCGGTTACTCGCACTGCCGACCGGTCGCCATGGGAACGCGTTAACAACACGTAAGCACATGTAGGAACGTGTTACAGATGATTTTATGAAAATTATCAATCATTTCGTTTTGCCTCATTATTTATATGTGGCAGACATGCAAATCAACGAACCTTAATTACAAAGTAAAGTATATTCAGCTGACTATGTCTAAATGTAATATTAGAACTCTTATACACATGTCTTAAATAAACCTTTCCACTTTAACATTTATGATGTTTATTTGTGAAAGATTATGATAATTTAGACATTTTATTTAAGATTGAGTCAGTGTTGAGATCTCTAAGTTATTGAAATAAAAGATCATGCTTGATTAGAAGAATCACTTTTTATTAGTTTTTTTTTTTTTTTTTTTTTTTGATAAAACATTTTATGCATGTTTTTAATCTATTTTACAGGTTTCCTGAATTGCTAAAAAACATTTCTTGGAACCATCACCCACTTTCTCAAAACCTTAAACACAAAACTTTCAAACTACATTCAGAGAACATCTGACTCTTCTGTCAAAATCAAAAAATCATTATCTGTGCAATGCTTTCAAATCATATCCAGCTCAATATTATAAACACTCATTCATTAGACACTGCATTTCAAAAATGGAGAACACGGAATCCAAAGTAAGCAGTTACAGAAAAAGAGTATTGCAAATCAATTTTGCAGTGTTATGTAAAAAAAAAGTAGGCTATAGTAATTGCTACTGACAGTAGTAAGGGGAATAAATCGTACACTGTATGCACTCCCAAGTATAGTATTGTACTGAATATTGTATAGTACGTAATGAATGTCTGTATATTCAGCACTTCCACATAGTGTAAAAATACAGTAGTCCAATTCCAAAAGCCAAAAAGGTTACAGTAAAAAACTCTAATTGAAAAGTATGTTACACTCATGTTGCCCTACCAGTTCATTTATGTATAATTGTGATTTTTAATTAAAACAGAAAATTGTTTGGTCAAAAGTGACCGAAGAGCAACATGACAGTATGGACTTTTTTGGACTTGTAACATTTGTTGGAAAAATAAATAGGCTAAATAATTTTAAATATGCTATATAGAACTTTCAGTAACAATATTTCATATTAGCTTTTTTGTGCAATTATTTTAAACTGTAGATGCACAGGTCACAACAGTTTAAAATATAAGTGTGTGTGTGTGTGTGTGTGTGTGTGTGTGTGTGTGTGTGTGTGTGTGTGTGTGTGTGTGTGTGTGTGTGTGTGTGTCTCTGTGTGTGTGTGTGTGTGTGTGTGTGTGTGTGTGTGTGTGTGTGTGTGCATATATATATATATATATATATATATATATATATATATATATATATATATATATATACCGGAATATCCAAAGATATAAATCTAAAAACAGAAACTCTTATTCTCAACATAACAGAACATTGTTTACAAACAAACAATCAAACAGAAACAACAAAGACGCATAAACATGTATATATATATAAAAAAAAAAAAAAAAAAATATATATATATATATATATATATATATATATATATATATATATATATATATATATATATATATATTCATTTTTATTCATATTATTATATACATTTCCAAAGAAATAAATCTGATAGGCGTATTTATATTTATGGAAACCTTCTGGATCTGTTTTTTTTTAAATAATAGGCTACATTTATTAATTTCGAGTGTTTTTGACTTTACATTAGGCAATACAATTAATAAAAACTAGTTAAAATGATTATATTGGTCAAATTAAGACTATTGCATGTCTGTATATAGGCTAGCCTACAGTATTTCTGCTCTTTGAAAGTAAAACACATAACCTCACATGCACAGGGTTCAGAAAAAATGTGTTGGTGTTGTTTTAGGGGTACAATATGTATATGTATTGCCTTTCATGTCCATTTATAGTCTTTACACATCAGCTTGGATACTTGCATGGCTAAAAAACGGCTAATTTCAAGACGTTGACGTCACGTCAGGTCGTCACGTGGGTCAACCCGCTCGGTCAGACGCTCAAAAGTACAACACGTTCGGATAGACGTTCGGTCGGTCGATCGGTCGTTCGAATGTTTGATTTTGGCACGGAAAACGCGCCATACAGCTACACGTTATTGACGTGTCTACGTGACGTGATATTTGCGTGTACGTCTCCATATAAAACAAATGGAGACGTACACGCACGTATACACGTGTGTTATCTGTCGTGCTTGTCAGTCTCCTCGCCGAATAAAACATTTGGAGCGCCATACTTTACTGGTTGATAACAGAATACAAAATGTACATGTCAATGTTCTATGATAATGTGTATGATGTATTACCCACCTCTGTAAACATCCGCAAGTAAAGTTGGCTGGCTCCGATAAAAACAAATGCACATGAGCAGCGGTAGAACGGGGGAGAAGGGTGCCGCAAGTGAGTTTTTTTATGATAGTGTTGTGAAATATACGCCCCACAGCTGTAGGGGGAGCTTGTGGGGAAAACATACGACAACAAAAGTGAAAATCAGCGAAGAAGACTAGAAGTTGCCAAGGGGGTAATCCATCGACCGGAAGTTGAAGCCTCGCAGGAGCCGCCATCTTGTTGCAGAACTTCACTTGCGTTAGCATTCCCATTGAATCCCATTCATTTTGGCGTCACTTTGACAGCAAATAACTTTACATCTGAGGCGTTTAAAGACTCCATTTGTCCGTTATTTATTTCTAAAGACACACGACAATGTATAAAGGGCTCCATTACCTTCTATGTTACATTATGGCCCCGTAGAAACAGTTTTTGTAAAAATAGGCTAACGATTGC
This sequence comes from Chrosomus eos, assembly GCA_036326025.1. NCBI lineage: Eukaryota > Metazoa > Chordata > Actinopteri > Cypriniformes > Leuciscidae > Chrosomus > Chrosomus eos. Next base: position 5,161,746 of record CM070834.1, read on the forward strand.
GTCATAACCACTCGACTCTCTGTCGCACAGTACTGGAATGACCGTAAAGATAGGAGGAGAAGCTCGCAGGCAATCAATGCATTAACTTAATATGGCATACTGGCGTTACATTTTAAAATAAATACTATAAAAAATACTTAGTCCTGCTCACTCACACCAGAGAACTCTTTGCTCAAGCTCGCCGCCTCTGGAAGATTAACGTTGGCAGTTTTCACGCACAGCTACTAAAAGATTTACGTCTGTCAGACGGGTTGCTCACGTCATCAAGCTTAGTTTGAGTCGGTTTGAGTCTGCGCGTCAGGGACGGAAGTGCTAAAAAAATCGCTAAAAATGGGCTTCAACTGTCTCAACTGAGTTCCAATGAGATGGCTCTGTCCACTTCTTATACTGTCTATGGAAGTTGCAGAGTTCTGCTTTAAATAAAAAGAAACACTATACAATACATACACTATAATGTTCATAAAATACACTTGAATGATAAAGTGTGTATTTTACTCACATTTACCTGTGTTCCTCACTACACACACTGATATGTCACTTCTTCCAGCCGGTGTAGCTATATTAGTTCAGCATCACTCGCACAATCAACGCAATCCTGTTTCAACATCAATCCCTATGGAGATAAATTGAGATTCGATCCAATCTCCCAGCGAACAGTAAATCTACAATTTTATACAAACATTTATATAGATCTGTACCTGGATGAGTACTCGTTCGAACAGTGTAAAGAGTATTATAAAAAATGTTTACCAAATAATTAATGGGAATCTTCCACTCCCCTATTTTTTTAATGTGAACACCAATAGTTTAGAATTAGTTCACCGCCACACCAGTGGAGGGTGCTTGAGCGCTCCTGTGAAGTACACTATTGACCCTTCGCAAAAACCCGCCCCCCTTAGTTACTGTCGCTATGTCCGACAAGCTACGACGCGCTCACCATGTTCTCACGCAGTGAAAAATACATCGCAGAGCAGAGGAGACTGACAACACGCGGACAGACAGGACAGACCAGGATACTTTTCGGTTACTTTTGATATTAAACATATTAAACAAAGTCTCAGCTTTCAAATATGGTCATTTTTTGAAAGAAATTTAAACAATAAATACCGTTTTGTAGCTCTTTAATCTGTCGTGACAGATCGCTGTAGAGCCTCAGTTAAAGCTGCTCGTGAACCGATCATCTCTTCCTTCTAGTTTATTTATAGCATCAAATAAACATGAATGAACATAAGAAGGAATGTTGTTATAACCGCGGAAAGGCGCCAGTATATTCAGTTTTTCAAGTTCAAATCCTCCCATGTTAATCTACTAACTCTCCTGACTGCTTTGTCGGACAAAATGGCGGATGGCGAAGTATGATTGGTCAGAACACCTGTCAATCAAGCTCCATGCGAAGGGTCAATTGAGACTAGCTTCCTCCCGGGTGCGATCTCAGAAGTAAACTGAGGCAGGTAACAACAGCAAAGCACAACTCTGTGACTTCGAAGACGATGACTTCTTTGTATTGATGCCCGGTTTGTGAACAAATCGTTCTTATGAACCGGTCGAACCAAAACAGGTTTCGTTTTGAGTCAGCGCTCAAGTTACTCACTCAAAGAAGTATCTTATGCTCATCAAGCCTGCATTTATTTTATCAAAATACAGAAAAACAGTATTTTTTGAAATATTACTATAATGTAAAATAATGGAAGTTCCTTTTTTCTGTTGGTATTTGTGAATAACCTGTAGAACAGTTTTCTGATTATTTATGTATTTATTATCGTATATAAGTTTATATATTTAGTTTTAATAAAATGAAAACCTATGAGGTGCTTTAAACCTTAATGGTTTTTGACTGCGTTCACTTTGTGCTTCTGAGGTTCCCTTTCGAACGGTCACTTCGTATTGCTAGCTATACGCAGTGGGAAAACTCCTTTTCCTCGGTTTTACTGAACCTTATGTAAAACGCATTTGCAGCTGCACAGCTGACGCCCTGAGCGTCTTGCTCGCTCACAGGCTGTGCTGCAGCAACTGCATATCCAATGGCGAGGACGACTCTGACGCGCGACCAATGGGGTCACTCCACGTCAGAGCCCGTCATAGGGGCGAGCCCTAGGCTATATAAGCCCCTGAACTCGCCAAAATAGCAGATTTTACTCCTTCAGCGACAAACTATATGTCTCTGACTGTTTTCACTGAGCCTTCGCCGTCGAACAAGCCCTTCAGCCTGAGCGAGCATTATTTCAGCGGATTACGTCTCTCAGCCGTTTGTCCCCTGACGCCGTCTCACCTGTGGCTATCCGGCGAAATCCTTATTCTCCGAACTATGTCTCGCTGCACCACGTGCGCGCGCCATCTGCACGAGGCCGATCACCACGCGAGATGTATATCATGCCTGGGACTCGACCACGCGGAGAAGGCCTTCTCCTCCGGCGGATGTGCGGCCTGTGAGAGCATGCCCATTTCATTGCTGCGGACGCGACTGGCTCTTGCCAGGGACGAAGACGCCGCTTCGCCCGCGCCTCCTCCATCGACTCTTCCTCAACCTAGGAGGAAGTAGCGCCGCAGTCAACGACAGCCCGAGAGCATGGAGCTAAGCGATCGCACGCCGGCCACGTCCCCGCGTGCCTCGCCTTCTCCTGCCCGGTTGTCTCCGGTCTGGTTTGAAGGAGATCAGCGCCCCCCCCACGTGGCGGGCCTCGTCTCCTTCGGCGGGCCTAGCGATCATGACACCCTGTCCATCGATGCTTCTGAGGACGAGTGGCCGGGCTCGCTTGACCCTGTCACTGCTTCTCAGTCAGCATCCAGCGCGCCTGCTACCAGGACTAACTCCGACGCGGAGATGCTTCGGATCCTGACTCAGGCAGTCGCGGACCTCGAGCTCGAGTGGGCCGCGCCCGCCGAGCCTCCTCGGAGTCGGCTGGATGGATGGTTTTTGCCAGGAAACCAACAGGCCCGTCATAAACCAGCGCCGTTCTTCCCTGAGGTTCATGAGGAGCTTACCAAGTCATGGCGCACTCCCTATTCCACACGAGGCGCCGCAGTTTCCGCGACTCTCTCCTCGGTGGACGGTGCGGTGGAGAAGGGCTACGAGGCGTTGCCGCCTCTCGACGAGGCCGTAGCCGCTCATCTATGCCCAAACACGGCCGCTAGCTGGCGGACCAGAGCCGTGCACCCCAACAAGCCGTGCAGAAACACGTCAGCCCTCCTCGGACGCGCGTATTCCGCTTCCGGGCAGGCTGCTTCAGCCTTGCACACGATGGCCGTGCTGCAGGTCTACCAGGCCAAACTCCTCCGCTCGATGGACGAGGCGGGCCCGGATCCGGAGGCCTTTCGGGACCTCCGCAGCACGACGGACCTGGCCCTGAGGGCTACCAAGGCTACAGCGCAGGCGATCGGGAGGAACATGGGGAGCTTGGTCGTGGCTGAACGCCATCTCTGGCTGAACCTCACCGACATCAAGGATTCTGAGAAGTCCAAGTTCCTCGACGCTCCGGTTACCAGCACCGGTCTCTTCGGCCCAGCGGTGAAGGGGTTCGCGGAGCGTTACACCGAGGCGCAGAAGGCGTCCCAGGCCATGCGACACTTCCTGCCTAAACGCTCTAGCTCTGCGTCGAGCAAACCCAAACCCGCTTCATTTACGCCTCAGCCAGCGAAACCGAAGCAGCAGGCCTCTCAGCCCCGCCCTGCGGCTGATGCCCAGCGCCCGACAAGAGCCGCGAAGCGCTTCCCGATGCCCCGGCGCCAAGGCCCGCGGCCCAGCGCTGCGCCCGAGGCAGCACCGCCGAAGTCGTCCTAGCAGGCGGCACAAAGAGAGAGGGCGAGTGTCCCGCACTAGCCGGACCACCCTCGAAAAAGCCAACGAGACTTCCCACAACCCCCTGTTCAGTTCAGGTGGATGGGGATTTTATTTCTGTACACAGGCCCGCAGTAAGTGTGTCTTTACAACCAAACGCCGTTTTCACGGCGACCCAAATAAATCACAAAAAGAGTATGTTTCACAAGCACAATGCATGGGTTCACGGTCCCCCTCAGATAGGTGGCCCCTCCCCTGTGATAACACTGACTTCCCCACACGCAAATGCCTGTACAGTCAGTCAAGCACTCGATGTATGCACAAATCACATTATAAGGGTTTCAGATCCCCCTGTGTTAGGTGGCTCCCCCCTTCCAGTGTGTCAATCCCTAGCCACACGGGTTCTAGCCTGGCAATCTATCCCCGGTGTGTCGAGTTGGGTCATAAACATTATAAAGCGAGGCTACTCGCTCCAGTTTGCTCGCAGACCCCCGAAGTTTCAGGCGGTCATCGAGACCTCGGTGAGAAGCGACGTGGGTCACGTGCTTCGCACCGAAGTGCAGAAATTATTAGCAAAAGGGGCGATAGAGTTAATCCCTCCTGCGCTGATGCAAGCGGGTTTTTACAGCCGTTATTTTCTGGTTCCGAAAAAAGACGGCGGTCTCAGACCCATACTAGATTTGAGACATTTGAACAAGGCGCTCATGCGCCGTCCCTTCAAAATGTTGACTACCAAACAGATCCTCGTGCAAATTCGCCCGGGGGATTGGTTTGTTACAATGGATCTGAAAGACGCTTACTTTCATATTCAAATAAACCCTCGCCACAGGCCATTCTTGAGATTCGCCTTCGAGGGTCAGGCTTATCAGTAACACGGTTCTGCCGTTCGGTTTGTCTCTGGCACCCCGCACGTTCACAAAGTGTGTGGATGCGGCGCTCTCTCCCCTGAGACAGAGAGGAGTGCGCGTGTTGAATTACCTCGACGACTGGCTGGTGCTAGCACAGTCGAGAAGCGAACTGATAGTTCACAGAGATCTGATTCTCGGCCATTTGAAATGCTTGGGTCTCACGATCAATGTTTCAAAGAGCAAACTATCCCCCTGTCAGAATGTGATCTTTCTGGGCATGGTTTTTAGACTCAATGACAATGAGAGTGCGGCTCACGCGCTCCCGCTCTCTGAACGAGGATGCGAGCGCTCGCACTGCGAGCGCGCCCTCTGAAGAAATTTCAGAAGCTACTGGGTCTCATGGCAGCAGCATCACCGGTGCTTCGCATGGGATTGCTGCGCATGCGTCCACTGCAGCACTGGCTGAAACGCCGGGTGCCAACATATGCATGGCAGTCAGGCAGCTTGCGCATCAGAGTGAATCACGGTTGTTTAAGGACCCTGGTTCCCTGGCGGGCGCGGGACTGGTACCAAGACGGTGTGATAATGGGGACCATTTCCAGAAGGAAAGTGGTTTTTACAGATGCATCCAACCTGGGTTGGGGGGCATTACACGAGGGCACGCCTGCCTCCGGCCTCTGGTCGAGCACGGAGCAGAGCTTACACATCAACTGTCTGGAAATGAAAGCAGTTGGTCTGGCCCTGAATGCTTTTCTGTCAAGCCTCAAGGGGCATCACGTCTTAGTCCGTACGGACAACATGTCAGTGGTGGCCTATATAAATCGCCAAGGGGCGTCAGGTCAGGTGGCCTGCATGCTATGGCGAGAGATCTCCTCTTGTGGGCGCAGAGCAATCTGAGCTCTCTGAGGGCTGCGCATATCCCGGGCGTCCAGAATTTGGGCGCGGATATGCTCTCACGGGGCAACACTCCCCTAGGCGAGTGGACCCTGAACCCGCAGACGGTCAGTCTGATATGGGAGGTGTTTGGCAGGGCCGAAATCGACCTGTTCGCCTCGAAAGACAACACCCATTGCAATCTGTTCTTCTCGAAGGACAGGGACGCGTTGGCCCACGCGTGGCCCAACCGTCCCCTATATGCTTTTCCCCCTGTCTCGATGATTCCGCAAGTCATCAAACGGGTCAGGGAGACCGGGTGCCCGGTCCTTCTGGTGGCCCCTCTCTGGAGGTCCAAGCCGTGGTTTCCGGAGCTGGTTCAGATTTCGGACACAGCTCCATGGCCTGTCCCCATGAGGAAAGACCTCCTCACACAGGCGAAGGGGTCGTTGTGGCATCCGCGACCCGACCTGTGGGCCCTTCATGTGTGGCCCTTGAACCGGTATCCGGGGGCCTTCCTGTGAAAGTGTTGAACACTATATCTGAGGCTAGGGCCCCGTCAACTCGGCGCCTTTATGCTTCAAAGTGGGCGGTTTTTTCCGGCTGGTGCTCGAAAAACCGTCTGAATCCAGAGTCATGTGACATATCAGTGGTTCTCTCATTCCTACAGGAGCTGTTGGACGCGGGTCGCTCCCCGTCCACGCTCAAGGTGTATGTGGCCGCTGTTGCAGCTCACCATGTTCTGGTAGCCGGTCAGTCACTGGGAAGGAATGACCTGGTTGTGAAATTTTTAAAAGGTGCTAGGAGGATTAACCCCTCCAGACCTCCTTCTGTGCCATCCTGGGACCTATCTACGGTCCTAGGGGCTCTAAGGGGTCCGCCCTTCGAACCGCTACAGTCGGTTGATCTTAAACTTCTCTCGCTAAAGACGGCCCTCCTGTTGGCATTGGCATCTATCAAGCGAGTGGGAGATCTGCAGGCTCTTTCGGTGAGCCCGGCATGTCTGGAGTTTGGTCCCGGTGATTTCAGGGTCATTCTCAAGCCCAGGCATGATTATGTACCCAAAGTGCTCTCAACGCCGATCAGAGCGCAGGTGGTGACATTGTTAGCCCTTCCCCCTTCCACAGAGGATGGGGAGGTTAATTTTCTCTGCCCTGTTAGGGCGCTGAGAATCTATCTGGAGCGTTCTGCGTCGTTTAGACAGTCAGAACAGCTTTTTGTCTGCTTTGGTGGTCGGTCCAAAGGGGACCCTGTCACTAAGCAGAGGCTGTCTAGATGGATAGTAGAGGCCATTTCTGTGGCTTACGCCGCAGCGGGCCAAAGTTGCCCTTTAGGTGTCAAAGCCCATTCGACCAGAGGCATGGCCTCGTCGTGGGCGTGGTCATCGGGTTTTCCCATTCATGATATCTGTGAGGCGGCCGGCTGGGCCTCGCCGTCCACATTTATGAAATTCTATAATTTGGAAGTACCCTCCCTTCAGGCAGGGGTGCTTTCGGTATGATTATGGCCCTGACAGTGTCTGGCCTTGTCATTACTTGTTACTGTGCATAATCACATTCTCTATATGTATGTATATAACCCGCTTCTTGCCGGTTACAAAATGTTCATGTTATAAACCCGCTAAGGCTGGTGATGTTCATGTTCTTGACACTGTCAGGAATTACTGATGTATTCATCTAAATCCGACGGTGTCGGGTTTAGTGTATGCATATATATGGTTTATGGCTTGTTCTGTTTGCTCAGGGGTTCCTGAGTTGCAGTGGCAACCAGTTATTCAGTGCGGCGTTTTGCATAGCGTTCCCACTGCGTATAGCTACGCAATACGAAGTGACCGTTCGAAAGGGAACTACTTGGTTACTCACGTAACCTCAGTTCCCTGAGTTAGGGAACGAAGTATTGCGTAGCCGGCCGCACTATTTTAACTGGGGTTTGTCGCTTCAGTCGTATAAACCTGCTATTTTGGCGAGTTCAGGGGCTTATATAGCCTAGGGCTCGCCCCTATGACGGGCTCTGACGTGGAGTGACCCCATTGGTCGCGCGTCAGAGTCGTCCTCGCCATTGGATATGCAGTTGCTGCAGCACAGCCTGTGAGCGAGCAAGACGCTCAGGGCGTCAGCTGTGCAGCTGCAAATGCGTTTTACATAAGGTTCAGTAAAACCGAGGAAAAGGAGTTTTCCCACTGCGTATAGCTACGCAATACTTCGTTCCCTAACTCAGGGAACTGAGGTTACGTGAGTAACCAAGTAGATTTGTTTTGTTCTCATCAGATTTAGAGCCGATTCTTCATCCATGAAACCTTGAAATTACTGAGAATGACAACAAATCCTGCCATCTAGAGTCAAATCTGTGGGTTTGTAAATGTTCACTTTATATAGAAACATACTGATTTATGATGAGACACAGAATCTGCTTCAAAAGACGAGGAAGAATAATGGCAATACAATAATTCACATTTATTTGTGTTTGTACAAAACATTTGCTCATTTCGACAACTTCAGGCAATGCTTTTTCTCAAGAGTCTGTACAGTAGATACTTAGGTGAAACCTTCCAAATGAAGAGCACTAGTACGGTTTCTCCCCAGTGTGGGGTGACCAGATGAGTTTGGCTGAAATTCGGGATCCGGGGGTGGGTTGGGGTGGGTGGTGAAGAGAAAGAAGAAACAGAAAGTTTCAGAGGCCAACTCAACCTCCACGGACAGTTTTTAATATTTTATCAGACAATAACTACTCAAGACTTTGCTTTAGTATAATTTTCGGGACAATTAGGGCCGGATTCGGGGTTCGGGACAACAGCTTAGATTTCGGAACTGTCCCAAATTTTTCAGGACTTCTGGTCACCCTACTCTAGTGTGATTTCTCTGGTGATTTTTCAAGCCGGCCAATGTAGTATAGCTCTTTTCACAGTCAAAGCAGACAAAAGGTTTCACAGCAGAATGAATACGCTGATGCACTTGTAAAGTTTGGAGTTGAGAAAAACTCTTTCCACAAAAAGAGCAAACGTGAGGCTTCACACCAGCATGAACTTTAAGGTGTCTGCTTAAGTGTGATGCCACAACATATGTTTTATCACACTGATCACAGCTGAATGATCTCACTCCAGAGTGACGGCGAAGATGATCGTCGAAAGTGCTTTTGCAACTGTAACTCTTTCCACACTGAGAGCATGTGTACGGTTTCTCTCCAGTGTGAATTCTCATGTGTGCATTAAGGTGTCCTTTCTGCGTGAAACTGTTTCCACAGTGAGAGCATTTGAACGGTTTCTCTCCAGTGTGATTTCTCTGGTGTTTTTTCAAGCCGGCCAATGTAGTATAGCTCTTCTCACAGTCAAAGCAAACATAAGGCTTCAGAGCAGAATGCACTTTAAGGTGTGTTTTTAACTCTGATTCCACAACATATGTTTTATCACACTGATCACAGCTGAATGGTCTCACTACAGAGTGAAGGCAAAGATGATTGTTGAAAGCGCTTTTGCTCCTGTATCTCTTTCCACACTGAGAGCACTTGTACGGTTTCTCTCCAGTGTGATTTCTCTGGTGTTTTTTCAAGCCGGCCAATGTAGTATAGCTCTTCTCACAGTCAAGGCAGACAAAAGGTTTCACAGCAGAATGAATGCGCTGATGCACTTGTAAAGTTTGGAGTTGAGAAAAACTCTTTCCACAAAAAGAGCAAACGTGAGGCTTCACACCAGCATGAACTTTAAGGTGTGCTCTTAACTGTGATGCCTCAACATATGTTTTATCACACTGATCACAGCTGAATGGTCTCACCAAAGAGTGACGGCGGCGAAGATGATTGTTGAAAGTGCTTTTGCAACTGTAACTCTTTCCACACTGAGAGCATGTGTACGGTTTTTCTCCAGTGTGAATTCTCATATGTAAAATAAAAGATGATCTATATATGTAACTCTTTCCACACTGAGAGCACTTGTACGGTTTCTCTCCAGTGTGAATTCTCATGTGTGTCTTAAATGTTGATTTAAGTTTGTAACTCTTTCCACACTCAGGGCAGGTGAAAGATCCTTTTCTAGCTTGTTTTTGTGTGAAATTCTCCTCAGTCTGTGAAACGACTGTGTTTCCATCTTCATTTTTGAAATACAGAGGTTTTTGTAACAGATGTTTGTCTTCATTTTTATATGTCAGTTCTCCATCTTCATATGTGAAATTATGGTGTTTGTCTTCATTCACTTCCATTGGATCTAAATGAATTAAATAACATTAAAAAGGGAAAAATGAGAAACAAAAATAAATAAAGTTAATTCTTCATTAAACACATCTGGTTTACTACTGAGTCTACTAGTAACTACTAGTTTTCAATGTATTGTTTTTTCAGTTTTCATCTAAAAAACAGTTTTAATGTTCGTCATCCGTCATTAAAGAGAATTAGGGGTCGACCGATTATCGGCGCCGATATTGAGCATTTTTATGGTTATCGGTATCGGCCATTTTCAAAACCGATTTGCCGATAAAATAATTTTATTTTGAAATGCGCTATATTTGGCGCTAACGCAGCCACCTCTGTGGAACTCACCACGCTCTGCAGACTAGACCAATGTCCCGCACATCTGATTTGTTGTGAGTCACGAGTCCGGCCAATCAGCGCGAAAGCTGAGGCACTGAAAGTGTTGCTCTCTCACACCGAGAGCACTCGCTGCCTGGAGCTGCTTCACTGATCAGTAACGCATCAGTCTCTCAAAGTTAAGGCGCAGCAGACTTTGCTGAAGAAGCAATAGATTACTACACTGAAGTTGCAAAATACCTCAATATAATAGAGCCCTGTGATTTCCGCGATGCAGAAAACAGACGGAATCACGGGATCCAGTCATAAAAACGGAATTTACTGTATAAAGCGGAATATCACGGAATTTGTCAACTTTTTGATGAATTAATAAAAAGCAGGTCAGTACAAATCAAACCGCAAAAAGACTATTTAAATATGAATCCTGGCTGCGTGTCTCTAAATGAATGGCGCAGACGCGTGATCATTACCACACACACACACACACACACACACACACACTGGAGCACGCGTGACGCTTGCGCTGTTTTCAGCCTCAGCCGCATCATTATATGAGGACATGATTGCATAAACATCATCTCCAGAGCCGCTTAGTCACTTAATGTTTCAACTGAGAAAAGTTATCGTCATATTCATAGGGTCCTATATCATAGACACAGAGAAACTCAAAGATCTCAATGGCAACCCGTCAAAATAAAAGTTCGGTTTTTCATAGGGCCCTAAAAATGTAATTTTTGTTAAACTGTAAATAAATTGAATAAGTTTGATGATTTTAATGAATTAGAAATGCTTTTTGATTACTAAAATTTTATTTAAACATTAAAATAGAGTCTAAGTTTTACAAAATGTTTACAGAATGCTGCTGGGTGCTCCCTGCACTTTTTACAAGTTATTATTATTATTAATAAAAACAGTTCTCAGATTCAAATATATGTTTAAAATCATTTAAAGAAAGTATTTGTTAAAACCCTTTGTTATTCTTAATTTTGACATTAATTTACAGTTTTACACTAGACATAGGCTATATAAATATATATATATATATATATATATCGGTTCAAAATATCGGTTATCGGTCTATTTGATCTGTAATAATCGGTATCGGCATCGGCCCTGAAAATCACATATCGGTCGACCCCTAAAGAGAATGAAGGAAAACACCAACCTATTTTTTCCTCTGTATCTTCGTCTTTTATTCTGCAGGGTTCTTCCTTAATCTCCATCTTTACAATAGTATGTCCGTAGTTTCTCCTGGAGTAATTCCTCCTGCTTGCTGCTTCTTCTCCTGTGGGAAGATGGTAATATTCCCAGCATTTAAACTCTCATGAACGGCTGTGGGAGCTTCACTGACTGAAGGAGTGAATTGTGGTCGTTGTTGCTCATTTAGCAGATGATCATCACACTTACAATCACTCAAGATTATCCAGCTTTAAGTGTTTTGCTCTAATAGCCATTAAGAAACAATTTCATAATTCTAGTTTTTACCGTAACACCGCTATTTTGAACCAATTATCGGATCAAAAGGGAATTGAAGGCTAACTTTTGTGTCACTAAAAATTTTAGCATACATTTTTAGCAGCACAGTTAGAAAAATAATGTAAAATGTCATGCCACAATTTGTGTTTGCACCAGGTTTAGTTTATTAATTACAAAACACAACTCAAAATCTGTGCACTTTGTCATCCAGTTAACTAGTAAGTGATGCACTTACGGTTTGTTATATTTACAACATTGCAGAAAATTAACCATGACTTATATAGTTGAAGTGTAACAACCATTGGCTTTTGGCAGATGGATCACCATTTATATAACCAGTTTTAATTGCAAATACAATGGTTAAACTATGGTTATGTTATGGGTTAATTTGAATTGGTTAAACTATAGTAAACATGTTTTTTTTTTTTTTTTTTTTTTTTTTGGTAGTAAATCCATGGTTAATTTTCGTAAGGGATTCACATAATGCAATAGCCTCAACTTCGTATTCAAGATCTGATTCGGATTAATTCGGTAAAAACTCCGGCTGGTTGGATACACTAAAATGAACCGAATCTTTAAGAGTCATCAAGATTTCTCCTAATAAATGATAAAATGAAAATAGGCCTACTCACAGTCTAAAAACCCCGCAGATTTAGAGCAGAATAAACGGATGTGTTCCACTTCTCGTGTTTATGTTCCCTTCCCTCGCTCACTTCTCTTCTTCTCCTAGACTCGGATCTGTGTCGTTGCTTCGGTTGCTCGAGCGCCTCTACTGGCGGAAAACATATTAAACTCTTTAACCCAGATATAAAACAAACACGACAAGATAGTTCTAATATGTGCGGTATACATTCATTTATATAGCTCCCAAACATCTTTGATTATGAATGATCAAGTATTAATTTAGAAATAACATCTTATAGGTGACACACAGCTGTTCACTTTCATCATAATAGATCATTTTGAGATTCAAACTTCAAATATCTGCTATGGAGTTCGAATTGTATTTACCCTCTTGACTCTGTGTTACTGATATTGTTTATTTTAATATAAATATTGACTTCATTTTTAAGTTAGATAGTACAAGTATTATTAATTAATTATTAAAATATTATAATTATTATTAAATAAAAAAAATTTCTCTCTTTAGCTTTGCCAAAAAAAAAAAAAAATGAAGCAAAGTCTTCAGCCACAATAAAAAGACTAAATGAAAATTACAACACATGGAACATGGGGAACAAAGTCAAAATGAAGTACTTTACAAAAGAATATACAGTTTACAGATCAAGACCCAGACAGCAACATAAGCTGCGTCCCAATGTGCATACTACCCACCCTATCTGCCCTAAATAGTATTGACAATTACTAATGTCACAGACTATTTAGGATGGATAGTAGCCGGGACGCAGCTTATAATGTCTGCCCAGATCTGATTAAAATGTCTGCTAGTCCTCGAGGAACCTGTTCAATGAAGGCAGAGCTGCACCTGAGAGAGAGAGAGAGAAAAGAGAGAAGAGAGAGAGAGAGAGAGAGAGAGAGAGAGAGAGAGAGAGAGAGAGAGAGAGAGAGAGAGAGAGAGAGAGAGAGAGAGAGAGAGAGAGAGAGAGAGATGCACACACAAGCATACACATCCCCTGATGTGTACTTAAAGGATTAGTTCACTTTTAAAAAAAACTTTTGCTGATAATTTACTCACCTCCATGTCATCCAAGATGTCCATGTCTTTCTTTCTTCAGTCGAAAAGAAATGAATGATTTTGATGAAAACATTCCAGGATTTTCTCCATATGATGGACTTCAACAGCAACCAAACGGTTCAAGGTCCAAAAGACAGTTTCAGTGCAGCTTCAAAGGACTTTAAACGACACCAGACGATGAATAAGGGTCTTAGCGAAACCATCGGTCAATTCAAAAATAAATAAAAAGGTTTACGTTTTATTAGCACAAATGCTCGCCTTGCTCTGTTCTGTGATGTACGTTCGTGACTTTCCTGTTCGAACTCGTTCATCAAAATGAACAAATCTTTTTTCGAGTCATTTCATTCATTCAACGAACGAAATGAACTAAATGAATCGAAAAAAGATTTGTTCATTTTGATGAAGGAGTTCGAACAGGAGAGTCACGAACGTACATGGGTCATTCCTGGTATGCGGTGACTTTTCTTGTCCCAATGATTTATTTACTCATATTTTCTCTAAAATGAGTCACATATTTATAGTAAATGGCTTAAATTGTAGATTTAAGTATTTTTTACCATTTAAACAGAGATAATAGACATTAAAAATACTATTTTGTATTTTACACTATTTTAATTGAAGTATGCATTCAATTATATCATGTCCTCAGTGCACAGTAATCAACTTCTGCAAGAAATATAAACCATGAAATGACAAAAGCCTCAAAGCTAAATTGCCTCTAATCATACATATAAATCATGTGAAAATATAGGTCTTTTCCTAAAATTTTCTTCAATTACTGCGTCCCTGAAGTCATCTTCCACCCTGTTAGTATGTACTTTTTTGCCTTCCAAATCCGACTGCAATTTCATTGAGACCATTTTCAAAAAGTGACTTAATTTCTTTTACCTGTTGGAATTCAACTGTACAAACTGAAGTAAGCTTCAACTCTCATTTTTAACTTTTTTTTTAGTTTTTGAAATGTTATCCTGCTTGTCCCACCTTAAAGTTCCACCCTGTTAGGCTATGTTATGGAGAATGTTTGTCCTATCAAGAAAATGTAAAAACAAATCTGACAGAGTTATAAAAGTTAGATTCATCTATAGAAGGTTAGAAAATGTTGATCACTCAAAGAGCTATATGGCTAACTTAGCTCAGAATTTCCCACCCTGTTAGATTCCACCCTGTTATTAGGTCTATAAACCTAACAGGGTGGAATGTGAAACATATTCTATTCATCAAAAATTGTTTTGCTTGTTTCAAGAAGAAAAAAAAATCTAAGATGGCATAAGGGACATATACTATCCAAGAAAAGCTCATTATTGTATAACAATTTTACATTATTAACATGTTGTGATAACTATGTATATGTCCCTAACAGGGTGGAATATTTTCAGGGACAGTGTCTGAACAAACTACTCATAATTATGATTATAGAGTCCCTGAGCTTGACCAATATGTTTTCCTTATAGTTAAACATGTCACTATTTTGGTAGAATGCTAAAAACATGAAAATCATGATCTTTTTTTTCCAACACTTATAAAGCCAAAATGTCACTGCATACCAGGAATGACCCACATCACAGAATAATCACACAGGTTTTGTACACTGAAAAAAGTGCATATGGCGTGTCATTATGTTAAATAACTTTTTATACTTGAACTGACTCAATAAATTCACCTTTCTACCTTGTCATTGGTCTAATGTAATTGAGTTTATTTGTCTTGAAGTAAAACTAAATTTTTTCGGTGTAATTTAAACTTTTGCTTTAAATCAAATTACAATTTTACATCCACGACCAAACCACGTGACACCATGACGTCATTGAATTTGCTTAGAGAATTTTCTTTTCAGCTGCCATCTTGTATTGCTGTACGAAGACCGCATTGCTGATACGCAATTTCCACAGCATTGGTGAGTAATCCTACAAATAAGTTTTCATTCAGTTTTATCGCCGTTGATATTCACTTGTATACTATTAAAGTAGATTCCACTTGTTTTGTTGAATATTTGTTTTATTTTGCTCATAGTCATCGGGTATTTCAAGTGTAGCTATAACCGTTAGGCCTTAGTAATGACGTGAAAATCTTTATGGTTAAATGATGGATAGCCATTAATAAATACTTTAGTAATAGATAATTTGTGGACTTTAAATTTCATTATTTATTTGGATTTTTCCTGCATCGAGAATTACGAGGCGGTCGCCTCCGTCAAATGTCGTGCCCCATCTGGCTGTCCAAAAAACTCAGACAGGCTGTCACGACTCGCATAGGCCTACTCAGATTAGGCCTGACGCGATAATTAAACAATCAGAGATGTATATCTGTGTTACTCAATCCCTCATAAATTCTAATATATTGATTAAAGTGGTCTAAAGCCATTTTATATCATCTTGTGAGAAACAGAAGGAATTTTACATCGTTAAATTAAAGTTCACTTAAATTCGTCTTCCCGCCGCTGCAGCTGTCAATCATTCTCCATTCAGCATTCAAACAGGGCGTCAGAACGGTAAGTTAAATATCCTCGTCTACCAAATTTAATAATCGTGACAGCCCTAGCTCAGGATTTTACCACCTTCACCTCATTTTGAGCCAGGAAAAACCCTAGATAGTATATAATTGTTACTATCGGTAGAGATTGTATACATTGCGTGTATATCTGCATTGCGTTCATTGAATGGTTGCATAAACATTCTGACATTTGATTGATGAAGAAGGAAGAGTGGTTTATACTTAAAAATGAGCCAAGTAACAGTTTAGTTAGTTGGTGTGATGTAACTAAAATTATTATATAATCAAATGACAATTTTGCGTTCCATTTAGGCATGTGACCACTGACGCTGGTTTAGCTTGTGAAAAATCATATCAGCCACCATCTTCTTTTCTTTGTCTGCAGGATAACGTGGTTATCACAAAATTACATAAGGTGAGTAATCTTACAAATTATGTTGAGTTTGTTACAACCGTGCATTTATAATCACGTAAGGATCAGTTAACTAAATGCAAGTGTTTTAGCAAATAATTGTATTTTTCAATTTATAAATTAAATTTGAATTAATATGATTCTGGAATAGATACAATCGATTTTTAAAAAGTCACAAAATTGAGAAAGCTAGGTCAATCGATTTTTTTTTTCAATCCCAGTTCAACAAATTACATTATTTTATGAAATCTACATGACATCTTTGCAGCTTTTAAAATAGTTACTGATAAGTGTTCAAATTACACCGATTTATTTAATAAATGTATTTAAAAATAGCAAAACTTGCAAAACTTTTTGCTCTTAGGTGCAAAAGTATATCCATGCATTTTTATTTTCTTTATGAAAGTTGGTGATTGCTGTGTTTGTCTTTTTTTAAAGATAGAGATGTTGAATGACAACAGTTTTCGACATTGTAGTCCAGTCACAAGATAACATAAGTAAATTGGTCTTAAGAGCAGTTTAATTTATGAATTTGGTATTGGAGTAAGAATTGTTTCTTTTTATTTTGCTAACTGTAGTTTAGATTTTTATAGCAACTATATATATTTTTTTTCAGTTCAGCTATTATTGAATGTGGAAATGCAAAGACTGTGGTGTCATCAAATGCAAGAAATCTGAACTTCTCAAGCATTATAAGCTTGACCACAGACATTTTGGACATCATCTTGCTTACCCTTGCACTTATTCAAGCTGTCCTTGTTAATTTAAAACCTGGTCTGCCCTTAAGAGCCATTTGTCAAGAAGCCACTCTGAACATGATTCTCAAAAAGATAAATTGACAACATTTAAATGTGCACTGTGCAAATACAAACACACATCATCGTTCAAAGATTATCTTCATCACATTGTGCAACATCTGAAAAATCATGAAACTGTTACCTGCATTTTTCATGGTTGCATGTACAAGACCAATATTTATGGATCATTCAGAACGCACAAGTCAAGAAAACACAAGTCATTCTCTATAAAAGATTTGAAACCTGGCATTGTTGACGATGAAAGACCAGGGGCCTCATTTATAAAACTTTGCGTAGGATTTGCGTCAGAAGTGGCGTACGGATGAAACATAGGACGTGCGTACGCACAGAAATATTCGGATTTATAAAACAGTGCGCACGCACATCCTACGCAGTTTTCCCTTAATAAATCACAATCAATTCTAAATGTAGCGCAGCTTTTGCAGCTTCATGTCACGCAGTTGCCCATAAATAGTCCGTGAAACGCCCATAGTTGCCCATAAATAGTCCGTGAAATGCCCACAATTTAAAGTCCCTGTAAAGGCAATTTAAAAAAAAAAAAATTCTAAACACATTATAAATGTTAGACATGTATTGCTAAAACATATTACAAAGACTGTGAACTGTGAAGTCCTGAATTGTGGAGTTAGACCGTTAAACAGTTTTTCACCATTGCTATTTTCCGGATTTTCTGGGCGGGGCTAAAACAGGGCTTGATGACGCACTGGAGCCCCTGAGCTCCTGGACACGCCCTTACTTGATGACGCACTGGAGCCCTTGAGCTCCTGACCCTTACTTGAGACCACTGGAGCCTGAGCTCCTGACCCCTACTTGATGACGCACTGGAGCCCTTGAGCTCCTGGACACGCCTACTTGATGACCACTGAGCCTGAGCCTGACACGCCTACTTGTGACGCACTGAGCCTTGAGCTCCTGGACACGCCCTTACTTGATGACGCACTGGAGCCCTTGAGCTCCTGGACACGCCCTTACTTGATGACGCACTGGAGCCCTTGAGCTCCTGAACGCCCCTACTGATGACCCTGAGCCCTGAGCTCCTGACACGCCCTTACTTGATGACGCACTGGAGCCCTTGAGGCTGGCTGAGCACATTCACATCAGTCTGTCGCTCAATCGCGAGTTCGTCTGTCAGTACTATTATTAGTTACTACAGCCTCCAGTTTGCGAGTTAGTTACGGTTGCCTTCGTCACGGAAATGCGTACTAGCCTACCTGGATGCGATCATGTACAAAACCTTATTTATATTTCCTATAAACGATCACATCAAGAAGAGGTGGATTAATTTTGTGAAGAGACACTTAGTTAGAGAGCTGAGGATCACCACCAAAACCCGCCTCTGTGGTGATCATTTTACACGGGATAGTTTTATAAACTTTCGACGGAGACAACTGGGATTCACTGATAATCCGCTGTTACTGGTGAATGGGGCCGAACCGACTATCTCCCGCCTCGGCCTTCATCCTCCCGTCGCGCCGACAACTAGTGCCATCATCGGCAGTGCGTGCCCACCAATGAGTGTAAGTTGCCTTGTGTGCTTATGTTATCATTATAGTAGGTAGTCCACAGCAACTCTACTGCTGCTGTAGCGGTGACAGTTGAGTGTGGCGACGGGAGCTTTCCCGCGAGTGGGCATGGTTTCAGCGCACGAGCGCCGCCAGCGGACACGCCCCCAGCGTTTGAGAGCAGAGACTACTGCTAATTTTTTCAAGATTTTGATAGCTTATTTTATGTACTTGCCGGCTTTTTTTATCATTCAAATTTGGCTGGGTGACTAATAACACATTTTTATGTGGTGTGACAAACTCAGAACACATACTTAATTTTGACTTTACAGGGACTTTAATATTCATCGATTGCGAAATCATGGCAAATACAGAGAGGAAAAACCAAGAAACGTAACTTCACTCAATGTCAAGTAGGAATTATCGTTGGCGAGGTGGAAAAGAGAAGTAAAATGTTGTTTGGAGGGCACAGTGAGCCAAAAAGGCACTTGAGTGGTTGAAAAGGTTGCAGACGCCGTTAATGCTGCAGCCTCACAACCTCGGACCGTGGCCGAAATAAAAAAGAAATGGTCGGACATCAAAGTCGATGCAAAAAAGCGTCTAGCGCTCCATTAGGCTACGTATTGTGATGGCATCATGGCATTTTATTACCATCCATTTGATTGCATCTGGCAAGCTACAGATGTGTTATGAGGATGAATTGCATAACATGCCAATATTATTGCAGAACATATTTCACTTTTCTTTTTGCAAATATGTGTTAATTTGCATTTCTGTTGTAATCTTCGTTTGATTTTGTTTGTTTTACACTGCAGATCGATCAAACGGGTGTTAGTGTAGGCTGTTGTAATACTTGCTTTGTGAAGTCTTCATTTTATTTATGAGAGGCAGTATTGCCATCTCTTTAACACAACGGTCTACACACATTCACACACTTTCACGTGTTTCTTCCGTCTGCCGACGGTGTCGCCATTTCTCATTTCACCCGTTTTTGTGCGTACGCCTGGGTCAGAGATTGCGTGAAGGACCGCACATTTTCCCGTCAAGTTTGCTTTTTATAAATACCAATTATTGCGTAGAGAGCGGCGTACGCCTTCTTTTGTGCGTACGCAACGTTTATAAATGAGGCCCCAGATGTTGAAGACTCAGTAGACAATGTTGAATCAGATGAAGATATTTTAGTTGATGAGACAACTACTTTCTACCAGACACAGAAATAACAGAAGATTTGCCCAAAGCTATATAGAGCGTAAAATAGCCTCGGTTTTGTTAAAGTTAGAGCATGTATTGCTTGTATCTGGCGTGGCCATCGATGATCTTCTGCAGGAATTGCAGTATTTAATTAGCAATGTGTCTATCCCAGTCATCAATCAAACCATAAACCAACAACTGCAAGAACGTAATTTGGAGTTTGATCAAGCTCTTGTGCAGGAGTTAGCCTCTGTTATCTGCCAGTCACACCCAATTCAAACTGCGATTGGAGAGCAAGGTTCCCTTTCTTCTACGTGGAAAAGAAAGGCATACTATAAAGCTAATTTTTCAGTTGTAGAGACTATAGAGTATGTGCTTGACCGAAAAGATGGAAGGACATTCAGTACGTTCCCATACTCAAGTCTCTGCAGCAGATTTTAAATTGCCAGCCAATACTTAATAATACATTACATTTAAAATCTGTTTACAGAGGTGATAAATGTAAATATACATGCTTTTTTGATTCGAGTAACTTCCAACAGAATGCTCTGTTTTCAGACAGTGCTATTTCATTGATATTGTATGTTGATGAGTTTGAGATATGTAACCGCATTGGAACATCAAAGAAAAAACATAATTTTTTTGCAGTTTATTGGAAATTACGTAATTTACATGAAGGATGTCAGTCTTCCCTGTCTTCTATACATTTAGCTGCATTGTGTAATGGCATTGATGTTAAGCATTATGGGTACAACAAAGTGCTGGAACCACTGATAGATGACCTTGTCACATTGGAGCAACACAGACTGTTTATTGCAAATCTGGGAAAGACAATAAAAGGCACAATTCAGTGTATTGCTGCTGACAACCTTGGTGCTCATAGCCTTGCAGGATTTGTGGAAAATTTCTTATTTTCCACAGTAGTCACTTGGACTATTTTAACGATGTCTTTAATAACTTTTCGGGGCTGGCAAGTTTCAATCCCTGAAGAAGCCTATGGAGGAGTGATCCAGCTCAAAAATATCTTAATTCGTGTTCGGAAGATGAACGAAGGTCTTATGGGGTTGGAACAACATGAGGGTGAGTAAATACTGACAGAATTTACATTTTTGGGTGAACTATCCCTTTATGACACCACTTTGAGATATGAGGCTTACAGTAATTGTTGTGAGAAGTTTTTAAAAGGCTACAGTAATTACATTGCAGTAATTTATATTTAAGGAACTTGTATCAAAGTACTGCTGTGTATTTTGTGACATCTGAATTTTGAGATGAGTTATATACCTTTTGATGTTCCATTGTTTGTATCTCTCTCATACAGATAAATGCAGAATTCTTGCGCATCACAAACTGTGCCATTACAAGCAAGATTTTTGGCCTATTTGGATGGGCTATGTGCTCCACTTATCCAAGTTATTAAAAGCAAAGGTGGAGCAGTACGTGAGAAAAGCAAACGGGGAGCAGTACGTGAGAAAACCATCGACATTATTATGTCCATATTAAACCATATTAAACTCATGGATCAGGTATTAGATACATCTGAATGGAATTGTTAATCCCAGTGGTTCTTAATTTTCTCTGCTTACTCCCAGGTGTCCCTAGTTTAAAGAGAGTGAGTAGTAAAATGGGTACAAAGTTAGCAAATGTTTGGAAATTGATTTGTTCTAATCAATTAAAGGGATAGTTCACCTAAAAATAAAAATTCTGTCATTTACTCACCCTCAAGTTGTTTCAACCCTGCATGGATTACTCTGTTGTGCTGAACACAAAATGCATGGCTTCACTTCAGAAGGCATTTATTAACCCTTGCAGAGCCTTATGGAACACTTTTATAATGGATAGATGCACTTTCTTCAGCTTCATACTCGTTTCCCATTCACTGCCATTTATAAAGCTTGGACGTGTCAGGATATTAATATAACTCCAATTGTGTTCACCAGGAAGAAGTAAGTCATATTCACCTAGGATGGCTTGAAGATGAGTAAAGCTTGGGCTAAATTTCATTTTAAAGTTAACTAATTCTTTAAGATATTTTGATGAAATCCAATAAGTTTTTTTTATCCTTAATAGAAAGCAATAAAATGACCACATTCAAGGTCCAGAAACGTTGAACGACTCTTTTGTGTGACAAAACAAAAATAACTACTATATTCAACAATTTTTGCTTTCCCATCAGTCTCGTATGTTTGGCGCAGTGAATGCAGTTCAGAGCTTCTTTGCTAATGTCCAAATGCCGACTCCTGTGTCAACATCACACAATAGTGTCGGCCAATACTAAGTCGCCGATTTGACGTAGAACATGTAAGCACTGCAACTAAAATAGCATAGGAGAATGACAGGGGAGAGACATTTACTTTTTTTTGCACACAAAAATATTCCTGTCACTTCATAACATTTTAGGTTGAACCACTATAGTCACGGGCACTATTTTTTAACAATGTTAAACTTTACTACTTTTCGGGACCTTGAATTTGGTAATTTCATTGCTTTCTATAATTGAGGATAAAAAACCTCTTGGTTTTCATAAAAATATCTTAATTTATGTTCTGAAGATGAACGAAGGTCTTACGGGTTTGGAACAAGATGAGGGTGAGTAATTAATGACAGAATTTTCATTTTTGGGTGAACTATCCCTTTAAGTATTGTTTTGGTGAGGCGACAGCTATACATCTTATGACATGCTTTGCAGAATGTAGATGTAGACATCAGAAGAGAGTGCCTGTTGAAGTGCCTCATCGTGTATCTGGGTGAAGATGTGAGCTGCCTGTTCAAAGAGTACCTGGTAAGGTTGAAATCTTGAAAAAAAAGCACTGAATCTTTCACTTACAGTCTCTCACTTGTCTCTCTGTGCTTGTGTGTCTTTCAGATTGGCCAGAAAGAAGCAGCACAGCGAGAACTTGGACAGGCCACCATGGCCATTTTTGTGCTCCGTGATAGTGATTGTCTAAGCACTCCACTGGACATCAGCATTGTCATTGATGGTATTGAGGTTTTACATGAGTTGTCCTCAGTTGCGTCTGCTTGTGCCATGATGTTTGGCATCACTTATGTACTGAACTTGAGGTATCCCGAAGTACTTAAAAATACATTTGAGGCCTTTCAAAAAATTGTCATGGACATAGAAAGCAGACAGATGTCACGTAGAGTGCAAAACCTTTTTTCAAAGCTGCAGGAGTAAAAATAAGACCCAGCAGTATGAACCAGCATGTTTATTTATATATATATATATATATATATTGGTTTCTTAGTAAGCAAACTGCTATTTTGCAATCCAGAACAAGTAGTCCTTGTAAGGACTGGCGCCGCCGGTGTGTGTAAATTACACTCATATAGAATATGTTCATGCGACGCCTTTTAGGAAATGGACAGCGGTCGACATGAACACACACACCTATTTACTTGATAATAAAGCCGTAAAGTATGCTCTCTTTCAACTCAGGACAGCACCACTTCTCACAAATACAGACAAGATTGGAGATCAAAAATGTAACTGACACGTAACCGCGACCAGAGGCGCTTTCATCCGAGAAACGCTGTGATTGGTGGATAGGATATGGAGCAGGCGAGACATCGACATAACCAATCACAGTGACAGATGCTTCACATAGCACCAACTGCAATGTTTAATTTTAAATGAATGTAGCCTACTGGCAGTCTGGCACATGGGTGCTCTGTATTTTCCATGGGTGCTCAAGCCCTGGAGCACCCACGGTATCGGCGCCTATGCTGAAGCCACGTGTATGGTGAAAATGGCTGGAGGCCTCAGTTTTCCGATAAAAGTGCAGAGGGGAATTAGGCAAGGTTGTCCTCTGTCTGGTCTTCTTTATAGTATGGCAATAGAGCCCCTGTTGTGCAGACTGAGAAGAGAATTAAAAGGGTTGAATGTCAATGTTAATTTTTTTCAGCAACCTATTAAACTTTCTGCTTATGCAGTCG
Organism: Chrosomus eos; assembly: GCA_036326025.1. Lineage (NCBI taxonomy): Eukaryota > Metazoa > Chordata > Actinopteri > Cypriniformes > Leuciscidae > Chrosomus > Chrosomus eos. Next base: position 5,185,278 of record CM070834.1, read on the forward strand.
ATGTCACTGTTTTAATTAGAGATCAAAATGATGTAAAATTGCTAGAAAAGGCGTTAAGGCCATTGCACACTGAGTCCGAATTTTTCGTATGCGTTTTTTCGTGTTCATCAGCCTAAAAATTCGTCAAGCACAGAAACCTTGCACACTGAGTCCGATGCGTATTTATTAAACCTTTGCGGAAAAAAACGCAAAAAATACTAAATGGATTCGTCAAGCAGTGAGGATGATTTTGTTGTCCTCTCTCTTCTTTAAAAGAGAAAAAGAAGAAAAAGAGGGTCCATCCAATCTTGTGCCGAGAGGAAGGAGAGTTTCAGCTCATCAATGAGTTGCGCAATTATCCCGAGCGATTCAAAATTTACCTCAGAATGTCAACAGTTTGATGCTTTGCTAGCGATACTGGAGCCACATATTAAAAAGAAGACCACCAAAAAAGACACACACACACACACACACACACGGCCGGCAGAAACGCTGGGCATACAGAACAGCTGTATACAGGTTTGTTTATCATACAGTACTTGTGCTGCGAGACGAAGTGTATCAACTTGTCAGATGCCATTCTGGATTGTGTCGTTCGCTTGTACGGTGGGTCTGAATAGTCAAAAAACCTCTCAAAATGCTGGCTGTGGATGCGAAAAACGCAGAAAATCGAACCGGATCCGAATTTTTTTATGACGGACGAAAGTTTCGGGGGCAGTGTGCAACCATGATTGACATAACGTGAGGTCGATCTTTTTTTTTTACGTGCGAAAATTTCGGATGCGAATTTCGGACTCAGTGTGCAATGGCCATTAGAGTGTTTAAAAAAGCATGTTGAGCTAAGGTCAATTGGGGCAAAAGCGATGCTCTGTGGTGTGGTCAAGAACCTCAAAGTCCAATACTCCCGGGTGATTTAAAATGGGGGAAGGCAGGTTTTAAATATTTAGGTGTCTTTTTAGGGACAGAAGATTTTAGGGAAAAAAAATTGGGAGGGATTAGTGGAAAACGTGTGTGTGAGGTTGTCTCACTGGAAATGGGTGCTGCCCCAGCTGTCCTACAGGGGAAGAGTGCTTGTCTGTAACAATCTGGCTGCAGCTTCCTTGTGGCACAGAATGAGGATTCTGGAACCTCCAGAGGATTTAGTACGAAGACTACAAAAGTGCCTGGTAGATTTCTTCTGGTCGGGACAACACTGGTTGAAGGCATCGGTACTGTATCTACCTCTACAAGAAGGGGGACAAGGACTAGTAGACATAAGATCCCGAGTAAAAGCCTTCAGACTCCAGACCGTGAAGAAACTCCTGTATGGGGAAGATGTGAGCTGGGCTGGAGTCGCCTGTACCCTACTGAGGAGAGCGGGTAATGGGACTAGACCGACATTTATTCCTCATGGACATCAACCAGATAGACCAGTCTGGATTAACAGTGTTTTACAGGTCAATTTTAACAACTTGGACAGTTTGCAGAGTTTCTCGAGAACAAAATGGTGTGCAGAGAATGTGGAGGAAAGAAGAACAGATTCTTTTCAATCCTGCATTGGAATTGAACATTTTAAATTCAATATCTCTAAGAAACACTCTAAAGACTGCAAATTTATTAAAAGTTGGACAATTCTTATCTGAGGAAGGATGGATATCTGCGGACATTTTGGCGGAAAAACTGGGAATGAGATCAATTCGCCTCGCCCAGAACATACTGACTCAGTTAAGTAAAGCTCTACCTGTGGATTACAGACTGTTTCTAGAAAAAAAAAAATGTCCTTCCCAGAGTTGTCTATTACTGCAGAGACTGGATTATGGAATAATTTGGAGGGTGGACTGCTGTCATTTGAGACACCCCAACTTGGAGTTTTTAGGAGTGTTGGAAAAAAAGCTCTTTATGTACTGTGTGTCAAAGTTTTATACCTTCAAAAGTTGGACAGTGTAAAAGAGTCTAACTGGCAGGAGGCGTTTGGAGCAGACGCTTCCCCTAAAGGTAGCTGGAGGTCCTTGTACAAGCCTCCCACTGAGAAGAGGACTGGAGATCTTCAGTGGAGGGTTGGGCATGGTATAATAGCTACAAACAGACACAGAGCACACCTTGATCCAGAGGTAGGGGAGGGTTGCCCTTTTTTTGGGGTACAAGAAACTGTTTTCCATTTGTTTTTTAATTGTGGGAGATTGCAGATACTATTTTCTGAATTAGAGAGGTGGTGCCAAACGTTGGGCATCGTTTTTTCCCCAATGGTCTTTATTTATGGGCCAAAATATATTAAAAGTAAAAAGGAAGTACTTGTTTGATTAAATTTCCTATTTGGACAGGCAAAGATGGCAATATGGTTGTCACGTAAAGGAAAATTAAATGACACGGGGTCAACTGATGTTATATTAATCTTGAAAGGATTGATAAAAACACGTGGTAAAATAGAGTATGCTTTTTATAAGCTAATTGACAATCTTGAAAATTTTAAATGTAAATGGGAAGCGAAGCAATGTGTGTGCGAAGTAAATTTAATGTCTAAAGTGTGTTAATGCCTATGGTATATTATTATTTATTTTATTTTTTAAGGAAAAAAATTTTTTTTAGATTGTAATATTTTTTTCATAAATATGGAAGGAAATATATTTTTGTGAAATAAAAGAGACTCTCTCTCTCTCTCTCTCTCTCTCTCCTCTCTCTCTCTCTCTCTCTCTCTCTCTCTCTCTCTCTCCTCTCCTCTCTCTCTCTCTCTCCCTCTCTCTCTCTCTCCTCTCTCTCTCTCTCTCTCTCTCTCTCTCTCTCTCTCTCTCTCTCTCTCCTCTCTCTCTCTCTCTCTCTCCTCTCTCTCTCTCTCTCTCTCTCTCTCTCTCTCTCTCTCTCTCTCTCTCTCTCTCTCTCTCTCTCTCTCTCTCTCTCTCTCTCTCTCTCTCTCTCTTCCTCTCTCTCTCTCTCTCCTCTCTCTCCTCTCTCGTTCCTCTCTCTCTCTCTTCTCTTTCCTCCGTTCCTCGAGGATTGCCGACGAGAGAAAAGCTCTTTGAAATACAGCGTGGATGCTGATGTGGAAGAGAGATGCTGTTGGCGTTGTATTTAGAGTGTTATAGTAGCCTAATTTTCTTATTATTACGATATGGTGTCGGCCCAGGTCCGGTAGGCTACACATCTGGGCCAAGTGGACTCCAGGTGTACCACATCTCCAAGACTGACACAGCCAGTCTTCAGTGTCACATGATCCTTCAGAAATCAGTATAATATGATGATCAAGAAACATTTATGATTATTATCACAGTTGAAAACAGTTTTGCTGCTTCATATTTTTGTGCAAACCGTGATTCATTTTTTTCAGGATTATTTGAAAGTTCAAGAGAAAAGCATTCAATTAAAAAATAAATATTTTGCATTATTATAAATGTCTTTACTGTCACTTTTGATCAATTTAATGAGTCCTTTCTGAAGAAAAGTATTAATTTCTTTAAAAAAAAAAAAAACATCGTATTGACCCCAAACTTTTGAACGGTAGTGTATATCTATATTCTATTTCTCATATTGTATAGTATAGTTCTTTTGCACCGTGTTGGCATTCATTGTGGACAGAAAAGTTATAATTGCTTAGGAAAATCTGGGTGTATGACAATAAACGCTTTAAATCTCAAATAATATATATATTCATCAAACCTCTGACAGTGAAATGAACAGCAGTTTTTTAATAATAACTAAAATTTACAGTACGCATACTTAGATGAATGACAGTAGCCTATATCTAGTATTTTAATGCAGGACCATGAAGTGACTAAAACATTAATATCTAGTAGGATTTAGGGAGGAACTAGCCGATAAATCACTAGGATTAATCTTAGCCTGGTTGTTAGCCTGCTCCGGAGTAGGCTAGCTTCAAAGTGTAAATCTCCATAGTAACTTAATGTAGATTAATTTAGCCTCCCTTCATGCAACCGAGTCAGGGCTAAATTCAGCCAGGATAACTGGAAAATCCCAGCTTAATCCCTTATCTTGCTTTTGTGCAATACCCCCCAGAGGGTAAATACAATCGTTCGAACAGTGTAAAGGGTGTTATAAAAAATGTTTACCAAATAATGAATGGGAATCTGCCACCCCCCTATTTTTTTAATGTGAACACCAATAGTTTAGAATTAGTTCACCGCCACACCAGTGGAGGGTGCTTGAGGGCTCCTGTGAAGTACACTATTGAGAGTAGCTTCCTCCCGGTGCGATCTCAGAAGTAAACTGAGGCAGGTAACAACAGTAAAGCACAACTCTGTGACTTCGAAGACGATGACTTCTTTGTATTGATGCCCAGTCTGTGAACAAATCGTTCTTATGAACCGTTTCTTTTTAGTGAACCGGTCAAACCAAAAACAGTTTGCGTCTTGAGTCAGTGCTGATCTACAATTTTCTAAAGTTAGTATCTTATGCTCATCAAGCCTGCATTTATTTGATCAAAATACAGAAAAACAGTATTATGTGAAATATTACTATAATTTAAAATAATGGAAGTTCCTTTTTTCTGTTGGTATTTTATTTTGTTATTTATTATCGTATATAAGTTTATGTATTTAGTTTTAATAAAATGAAAACCTATGAGGTGCTTTAAACCTTAATGGTTTCTGACTGCGTTCACTTTGTGCTTCTGAGGATTTGTTTTGTTCTCATCAGATTTAGAGCCGATTCTTCAACCATGAAACCTTGAAATTACTGAGAATGACAACAAATCCTGCCATCTAGAGTCAAATCTGTGGGTTTGTAAATGTTCACTTTATATAGAAACATACTGATTTATGATGAGACACAGAATCTGCTTCAAAAGACGAGGAAGAATAATGGCAATACAATAATTCACATTTATTTGTGTTTGTACAAAACATTTGCTCATTTCGACAACTTCAGGCAATGCTTTTTCTCAAGAGTCTGTACAGTAGATACTTAGGTGAAACCTTCCAAATGAAGAGCACTAGTACGGCTTCTCCCCAGTGTGGGGTGACCAGATGAGTTTGGCTGAAATTCGGGATCCGGGGGTGGGTTGGGGTGGGGTGGTGAAGAGAAAGAAGAAACAGAAAGTTTCAGAGGCCGACTCAACCTCCACGGACAGTTTTTAATATTTTATCAGACAATAACTACTCAAGAATTTGATTTAGTATAATTTTCGGGACAATTAGGGCCGGATTCGGGACAACAGCAACAGATTTCGGAACTGTCCCAAATAATTCGGGACTTCTGGTCACCCTACTCTAGTGTGATTTCTCTGGTGTTTTTTCAAGCTGGCCAAAGTAGTATAGCTCTTCTCACAGTCAAAGCAGACAAAAGGTTTCACAGCAGAATGAATGCGCTGATGCACTTGTAAAGTTTGGAGTAGAGAAAAACTCTTTCCACAAAAAGAGCAAACGTGAGGCTTCACACCAGAATGCACTTTAAGGTGTCTGCTTAAGTGTGATGCCACAACATATGTTTTATCACACTGATCACAGCTGAATGGTCTCACTGCAGAGTGATGACACTGATGATTGTTGAAAGTGCTTTTGCTCCTGAAACTCTTTCCACACTGAGAGCACTTGTACGGTTTCTCTCCAGTGTGATTTCTCTGGTGGTTTTTCAAGCCGGCCAAAGTAGTAAAGCTCTTCTCACAGTCAAAGCAGACAAAAGGTTTCACAGCAGAATGAATACGCTGATGCACTTGTAAAGTTTGGAGTTTGGAAAAACTCTTTCCACAAAAAGAGCAAACGTGAGGCTTCACACCAGCATGAACTTTAAGGTGTGCTCTTAACTGTGATGCCACAACATATGTTTTATCACACTGATCACAGCTGAATGATCTCACTCCAGAGTGACGGCGAAGATGATCATTGAGAGAGTCTTTGGATGTGAAACTCTTTCCACACTGAGAGCACTTGTACGGTTTCTCTCCAGTGTGAATTCTCATGTGTGTCTTAAATGTTGATTTAAGTTTGTAACTCTTTCCACACTCAGGGCAGGTGAAAGATCCTTTTCTAGCTTGTTTTTGTGTGAAATTCTCCTCAGTCTGTGAAACGACTGTGTTTCCATCTTCATTTTTGAAATACAGAGGTTTTTGTAACAGATGTTTGTCTTCATTTTTATATGTCAGTTCTCCATCTTCATATGTGAAATTATGGTGTTTGTCTTCATTCACTTCCATTGGATCTAAATTAATTAAATTACATTAAAAAGGGACAAATGAGAAACAAAAATAAATACAATTAATTCTTAATTAAACACATATCTGGTTTACTACTGAGTCTACTAGTTACTACTGAGTCTACTAGTAACTACTAGTTTTCAATGTATTTTTTTTTTTTCAGATTTCATCTTAATGTTCGTCATCAGTCATTAAAGAGAATGAAGGAAAACACCAACCTATTTGTTCCTCTGTATCTTCATCTTTTATTCTGCAGGGTTCTTCCTTAATCTCCATCTTTACAATAGTATGTCCGTAGTTTCTCCTGGAGTAATTCCTCCTGCTTGCTTCTTCTTCTCCTGTGGGAAGATGGAATATTCCCAGCATTTAAACTCTCATGAATGGCTGTGGAAGCTTCACTGACTGAAGGAGTGAATTGTGGTCGTTGTTGCTCATTTAGCAGATGATCATCACACTTACAATCACTCGCAATTATTCAGCTTTAAGTGTTTTGCTCTAATAGCCATTAAGAAACAATTTCATAATTCTAGTTTTTACTGTAACACTGCTATTTTGAACCAATTATCGGATCAAAAGGGAGTTGAAGGCAAACTTTCACAAAAAATTTTAGCATACATTTTAGCAGAAAAGTTAGAAAATTAATGTAAAATGTTATGCCACAATTTGTGTTTGCACCAGGTTTAGTTTATTAATTACAAAACACAACTCAAAATCTTTGCACTTTGTCATCCAGTTAACTAGTAAGTGATGCACTTATGGTTTGTTATATTTACAACATTGCAGAAAATTAACCATGACTTATATAGTTTAAGTCAAAGTGTAACAACCATTGGCTTTTGGCAGATGGATCACCATTTATATAACCAGTTTTAATTGCAAATACAGTGGTTAAACTATGGTTATGTTATGGGTTAATTTGAAGTTACAATGGTTTAACTATAATAAACATGTTTTTTAAATTTTTTTTTTTGTAGTAAACCTATGGTTAATTTTCGTAAGGGGTTCACATTATGAAATAGCCTCAACTTCGTATTCAAGATCTGAATCGGATTAAAAACTCCGGCTAGTTGGATTCACTAAAATGAACCGAATCTTTAAGAGTCATCAAGATTTCTCCTAATAAATGATAAAATGAATATAGGCCTACTTACAATCTAAAAAAAACCCCTCGCAGATTTAGAGCAGAATGAACGGCTGTGTTCCACTTCTCATGTTTATGTTCCCATCCCTCGCTCACTTCTCTTCTTCTCCTAGACTCGGATGTGTGTCATTGCTTCGGTTGCTCGAGCGCCTCTACTGGCGGAAAACATATTAAACTCTTTAACCCAGATATAAAACAAACACGATAATCTATAGTTATCTTGGTTGATATGTACAGTATACATTCATTTATATAGCTCCCAAACATGTTTGATTTTGAATGATCAAATATTAATTTATAAATAACATCTTAGGTGACACAGCTGTTCACTTTCACCATAGATCATTTTGAGATTTAAACTTCAAATATCTGCTATGAGTTCAATTGTATTTACCCTCTGGACTCTGTGTTACTGATGTTGTTTATTTTAATATAAATATTGACTTCATTTTTAAGTTAGGTGGTACAAGTATTATTAATTAAAAAAATTGAGATATAAAGAGATTTGAAGATTTAAAAATAGCAAATAGCCTACAATATTTTAACAGTTTCTTTCTTTCTTTTTTTAAAAAAAATGTTTTCTCTTTAGCTTTGCCAAAAAAAAAAAAAATGAAGCAAAGTCTTCAGCCACAATAAAAAGACTAAATAAAAAATACAACACATGGAACATGGGGAACAAAGTCAAAATGAAGTACTTGACAAAAGAATATACAGTTTACAGATCAAGACCCATACAGCAACATAAGCTGCGTCCCAATGTGCATACTATCCACCCTATCTGCCCTAAATAGTATTGACAATTACTTAAAGGTCCCGTTCTATGCCCTTTTTCACAAGATGTAAAATAAGTCTCTGATGTCCCCAGGGTGTGTCTGTGAAGTTTCAGCTCAAAATACCCAACAGATCATTTTTTACAGCATGTTTAAATTGTCTTTTTTGAGGACTCAGAAAAACGGGCTGTTTTAGTGTGTGCCCTTTAAATGCAAATGAGCTGCTGCTGCACGACACAGGGGGCGGAGCTTCAAGAGCTCGCACTCAGACTCTTAGGACAATTTCATATAGGTATAGTTTAGTACAGGGGTGGGGAACGTTGGTCCTGGAGAGCCATAGCCCTGCAGAGTTTAGTTCCAACCCTAATCAAACACACCTGAACCAGCTAATCAATGTCTTTAGGATCATTAAGGCTACAATCAGGTGAGTTTTTTTCAGGGTTGGAGCTAAACTCTGCAGGGCTGTGGCTCTCCAGGACCGACGTTCCCTACCCCTGGTTTAGTAGTTTAATTGCGGTTATTATAACGTATTTGTCATCTGCTTGTATGTATCCAGCATTGTTTATTAATAGCCTAGCTACAAGTCTGCTGTGTCGGACCAGGTCCGAATGATGATCAAACATATACTAATGAGTTTAATAAAGTTTATTGTACATCACACAAAAGATGAAGCGTCAGTTTTACTTCAGAAAATCGCCGCTGAGTAAACACAGTAAGAAGTGCGCGAGTTGAGGGAGCATTCCTGTGGGCGGAGGTTAGTCAGAGAACTGTTCTACTGACGTCATTAAAGAAGGAAGTAGAGGGATGTAGTCCAAACCGGCCGTTCGCTGTAGGTGACTTCTGTTAAATAAAATATCTCGCTTGGCCTTGAACTTTGAGCTTTATAATTTTACAGATATTATTTATACTCTAACAACAACATTACACACTAACTTAAGTTTGAAACATGGGATCACGAAGAACGGGACCTTTAATTAATGTACTAATGTCACATACTAGTTAGGATGGATAGTATGCACATTGGGACGCAGCTTATAATGTCTGCCCAGATCTGATTAAAATGTCTGCTAATCCTCAAGGAACCTGTTCAATAAAGGCAGGGCTGCACCTGAGAGAGAGAGAGAGGAGAGAGAGAGAGAGAGAGAGAGAGAGAGAGAGAGAGAGAGAGAGGAGGAGAAGATGAGAGAGAGGAGAGAGAGAGAGAGAGAGAGAGAGGAGAGAGAGAGAGAGAGAGAGAATACACATCCCCTGATGTGTAGCTACTTAAATGACTAAGCAAGTACGCGTTTTATGGTGGACGCGAATAGCTTTTCATTGACTTTGTAATCTACTCTCGCGCAAATAATTAAATTCGCGTTCGGTGTAAACACACCATTACTGCTTTATATAAGTGAGAACTGGGCGTTACACAAAAGCTCAACATGCGGGGTACAGACTCTTTCTTTTTTATAACATGCGCAGACAACACACTAGCTAACAACGGCAAGTCTTCAGGGACAACCTTAATGCACATATTAATAGTATTACATACACCACATCAGGTTTACCTTAAATTGATTGCATGGCTTCTCAAGGAAATGTGTTAATTACTTAAGTCATCCATTAGCATAAGTTTGTTTTTTTTTGTAACATAATTTCTACACTCAATGCAAGATGCAATGAATTACAATAATTGTGCACTTAACAGACAAATCCCATGATTATGGAGTTTACACTTTGGGCTTGATATTAACCCCAAAGTGTAAATTCATGGAATTTTTTCTAAACGACGATTTGCACCTGGATAATTGCGAGTGATTGTAAGTGTGATGATCATCTGCTAAATGAGCAACAATGACCACAATTCACTCCTTCAGTCAGTGAAGCTTCCACAGCCATTCATGAGAGTTTAAATGCTGGGAATATTCCCATCTTCCCACAGGAGAAGAAGAAGCAGGAGGAATTACTCCAGGAGAAACTACGGACATACTATTGTAAAGATGGAGATTAAGGAAGAACCCTGCAGAATAAAAGATGAAGATACAGAGGAACAAATAGGTTGGTGTTTTCCTTCATTCTCTTTAATCACTGATGAGGAACATTAAAGGGATAGTTCACCCAAAAATGAAAATTCTGTCAGTAATTACTCTCCCTCATATTGTTCAACCCCGTAAGACCTTCGTTCATCTTCGGAACACAAATTAAGATATTTGTGATTAAATCTGAGAGCTGGATCATCCTCCATAGGCTTCTAAGGGATTGAAACTTGACAGCCCGAAAAGTTATTAAAGAAATCGTTAAAATAGTCCAAGTGGCTAGATCTTAAGTTTATCGAGCTACGATCTTAAACTTAAGATCTAGCCACTGTAGTCACTTGGACTATTTTAACGATTTCTTTAATAACTGATTTAATCAAAAATATCTTCATTTGTGTTCCGAAGATGAACGAAAGTCTTACGGGGTTGGAACGACATGAGGGTGAGATTTTTATATTTATTTTTGTCTTTCATTTATCCTTTTATGGAATTATGGGAATTTAATTTGTTTATTTTAGACCTGATGGAAGTGAATAAAGACAAACCGCATCAGTTTCAAAAACCTCATTATTTCACAAATGAAGATGGAAATGCAGTCGTTTCAAAGACTGAAGAGAATTTCACACAGAAACAAGCTGGAAAATCTGGAGTCGAAGGATCTTTCACCTGTTCTGAGTGTGGAAAAGGTTTTGTACGTAAATCAACCCTGAACAGACACATGAGAATTCACACTGGAGAAAGGCCTTGTACATGCTCTCAGTGTGGAAAGAGTTTCATTCGCAAAAGCACTCTCAACACTCATTTGCTTTGTCACTCTGGAGTGAAGTCGTTCAGCTGTGATCAGTGTGATAAAACATTTGCTCTGGAATCAAACTTTAGAAGACATCTTAAAGTCTATACTGATGTGAAGCCTCATGTTTGTTCTTTTTGTGGAAAGAGTTTTTCACGACTGGAACATTTGAAAGAGCATGAGAGTATTCATACTGGTGTGAGACCTTAAGTGAGCAAAGTTCACTTCCATAATTTGTTAAGCAAAAGATGGAATAAACTTTTATACGGTAATTTAATCTAAAATTAGTATTGAAGTTTGATTGTTTGACAAGGGGAACCGGTTAAAATGGTTGTGAATTGCATTGTAAGTGTTGCATGTTTTGTTCTTCCGACACCTGTATTGGTCCTCTGTTGTGTTGCCCATGCGCAGTAAACACTGAGTGTTACCTGTATACAAGATGAACTGAACAATAAAGCAACAATGTGAAAATACTTGTGTCAGTGTCATCGCTCAAGCAGTGCATGGTCATCTCATACAGATGTAACAAAAATAATTGTTCAAAAAACTAGTGTGTCGCCATAAAACACCATGATTTATGAAGGGATATGTTTTGTTTCTTTCTGGTTTAATTATTTTCATTGTACATATTAGGCATTTGTGAAACAATGGCAACAATAGTCTATCAAATGGCGCTTGTCTACTGCATGGCACGGTGCGCTCGCTTTAAATGATACCACCTCTGTTGAGGTTCCCCTGTTCTATAAAAATGGTTGTATTCCTTTTGCTGGTGGGATTCTCCAACCCAGTCTCTTCCTACTGCGTATATACCACAAGTTTTCATTTTCATTTGGCGTAGTATTTACACACCAAAGTCACATTTTGCGTTCATATGGTACGCAAAACCCTCCCGTTAAACTTCTATTGATGGAAAATGCGTGTGCATTGCACGCAGAAATGTATTATAGTCAACGTCATCGTCCCGTCCCTTATATCGTACGAAGATTCACGATTTCATCTCGTGCATGTGCCGAAGTCACATGCAGAAATAGTTTTTTTTTTTACAGAAACTTAACTGATTATCTCTAATGGGGCGAATATACTACATCTAATATTACACGCTTGCTCATTAGCTAATAGTCAGGGGATTGTTTTTACAGTTCAATCCATTTCCGGGAAACAAAATGTTTGCAGAATATTCAATAATTCAATTTGAATAATTTATGCAAGTTAGTACTTAAATATCTGTCTGCTTTATTTATTGTGCTCTCTGCTTTTGTCTTTTTGGCTCATATACACGTATTCTTGTTTCTTTGTTTGTGATTGTATTTGTAATAGTAAAAGTATTAAAGCTGCCGTCTGCAACATTTTTTTGATCATATTCAGTGAATTCTACACTATAATCCGACAGAACAACATAAATAAAGTGGTTTTAGAAAAAAAACCCGAGTTTCTAACTCCACCTGGAGTGTGTTATTTGTTTTGCAAAAATCCAATTAAATGTTTAAACATTTTCAGCGCCCTCACCACTTTCACGCCCCCTCAAAACAGTGCTCAAGTTTGCCTCGTCGTCCATCTAATCATCAGAATAAGTATTTAGCAAAAGAATAAAACATTTTAGTTATTGTTAACCCAAATTATTGTAAATGCAAGTGCTAATATATAGCTTCCGATATCTAATGCGTGTCAATGCTGTCACTTGTAAGTGAGCATGCACCTGTCGCCCTACAGTTGTCAGGCGATTAATGTCTGTTTAAAATAATGTTTTATTAAATATTTTAGGATCAAATGTAGTGTAAGAATTTGCTGTGCGCAACGATTACTTTTAATTGATGAATCATGTTTTTTGGTTAAGTTATGATATCACACTACTTTACAGTATGTCTTTACCAGGCGTTACGTGTAGATCACAGATATGTAGAATTTAACAGCCCTGCACAATAATCACATACTGTTTATCTTGGCCAATCCTGAAAACATTTGATGATAATGAAAATAAATTAGTTATTATAAGTCTTTCAAAGATAAAGTATTCAAAGATAAATTAATCTTTAATTCAAGTTTTGTATTTGATGTCTGTTTTTTATGCTATGTCAAATTTAGTAATTTTGTTTTGTTTTTGTATAGTCGAAATGCCAGGTTCAACCTTACGCCAGTGTCCCCACTGCCAGATTAAGATGAACTGCTGACACCGGTCCTGTTTTAAGGTGATTGTGCATAACTAACACTGTTTCTTTATGTGGCATTGGATTTATTTTAATACTCAACGTATTTCTGTTTCTCTTTTCGTAGTGTGGAAAATTGCTTAATTTTAAAAATAAGTAATCAGTGCATTTGGCAAAGTTTCGTGCCAATGCCCAGCAGTGGCTAAAACAACAGTTAGTTCACGGAATCAATCCCTTGACAATTCAGCCATCATGGTAAGCAAGTTCAACATTCTAATTTAAACACGTAGTACGGGACGATGACGTTGACTATAATCAGAGACAATTTATATAGAGACATGTCACTTCCTCAATCCTCAATAGAACTATATAGGGAAAACCCATAACGCCAAAGATGGCGGTTGTATGCACATGTCCCGCCCCTCCCGCTGGAAAGCCAATCATCTGCTTTTAACAGTCAAGCCAGGAAACATTTAAGCCTATCGTCTGGTTCCTCTGACGCATGCGCACAGTTGAGGTTTGCGACAGCGGAAAATACGTTACTGTTTGCGTACCATATGAACGCAAAATGTGACTTTGGCGTGTAAATACTACGCCAAACGAAAATGAAAACTCGTGGTATATACGCAGTAGGAAGAGACTGGGTTGGATTCTCTGAGAAATGCTCGAGATCCTCCGGCCGTGATTAAAGCATATTCGAAGGCATTGTCTAAAGTCTGTCAGTTATTATTGCTGCGCAGAAAGTTAGTTAGGGGACTCAGCCGACGTGGAGGAGACGGACACGCTAGAGTATAAATATTATAGGAAACTAACGTCGAACTAGACGTTCGGGGTTGTCGATTGTAGACAAGAACCAGGTAGACTTAGGTCAGGTCCGAAATAAGAAAATCTACCACTACCATAACTTTGTTCACTTTCGGGCAATGCTTTTTCGTATGAGTCTGTATAGTAGATCATTGGGTGAAACTCTTCCCACAGGAAGAGCAATGGTGCGGCTTCTCTCCAGTATGAACTAACTCATGAACTTTCAAGTATGATGAATTATAAAAACTCTTTCCTCAGTGTGAACACTTATGGGGTTTCTCTCCAGTATGAACTCTCTAGTGGGATTTTAAGTCGCTGGATGAAGTGAAGGTCTTCTCACAGTCAGAGCACATATAAGGTCTCTCACCAGTATGAATATGCTCATGCTCTTTTAAATTACCCAGTTGAGAAAAACTCTTTCCACAAAAAGAACAAACATGAGGCTTCACACCAGTATGGACTTTAAGGTGTTTTCTAAAGTTTGATTCCCCAACAAAAGTTTTATCACACTGATCACAGCCGAATGGCTTCACTCCAGAGTGAGAGCGCAGATGATCATCGAGAGTACTTTTGGATGTCAAACTCTTTCCACACTGAGAGCATGTGAATGGTTTTTCTCCAAAGTGAATCATCATGTGTCTCTTAAGTTTTGATTTATCTGCGAAACTCTTTCCACCCTGGAAAGATCATTTGACTCCAGTTTTTTTTTTTAAACTGATGGTTTGTCTTCATTCACTTCCATCGGATCTAAAATAAACTCATATAAAGAAGGACAAATGGGAATAAGAAATATACTAAGTGAGTCACAATTAAGCAAAATGTAGTCTCCCAGTTTTTTTTTCTCCCAGTTTGCATCTTAATGTTCCTCATCAGTCATTAAAGAGAATGAAGGAAAACACCAACCTATTTGTTCCTCTGTATCTTCATCTTTTATTCTGCAGGGTTCTTCCTTAATCTCCATCTTTACAATAGTATGTCAGTAGTTTCTCCTGGAGTAATTCCTCCTGCTTGCTTCTTCTTCTCCTGGGAAGATGGGAATATTCCCAGCATTTAAACTCTCATGAACGGCTGTGGGAGCTTCACTGACTGAAGGAGTGAATTGTGGTCGCTGTTGCTCATTTAGCTACGGTGGCCGAGAAGTGCAAAACAAAACACAATTCTGAAACACAACAACAAATCTGAAAACAAATTAGTATGTCAGAAAACACAACGACAAGTCAGACAAAATGGAAAAGGTAGGTATATGTGGCGAATGGAATACTGACCGCTGATTGGACAAGACATCTGTCAATCAAGACATTCAGTACAGCAGACTGCTGAAGGAGAAAGTCGATTTGCGTGTGCATGTGTAAATATTGTATCGTCTACGATAATAATTTTTTTAAATGATGTGCGAGGCTGCACGTTGACATTGAGTTTCTCACTCACTTGGGAAAAAAAAACAAACAAAAACATTTATTATTATTATTATTATATATTATTATTATATGATTACTATTATTTAACTGAAGTTATGATTAAAAATGCAACGCCTAAAACTTTACACCTAATGTAAAAAGGCGGGCCTTGGCTAATGACTCAGTAAGAGTAAGAGGCCAGTACTAGGAAAAACTAGATTTAAAGGAATAAAATCTACACTCAGGAACCTACGCTCAGATACTGAGAGGCTCAAGATGAGAATCCCCACAATTCTAGTCTCTGCTCTGCCTCAGTGCGAGTGGGACCTGAATCGCCTGGCACACGTGTTCCTCTTCCCTTGAGAAGAGGGCCAGACGAGCGCAGAGTTTTCTCAAGGGAATTTAGCACAATTGGCACAAGCAGTTCTCCCAAGAACTGATCATGCTTGCTCTAAGCCCAAACATTAAATGCACAAGTTGTGTGTGTCATCAAGTGTCAATATAGACACGGATCCACCTGAAGAGTTTTTTTTACATAGCCATAGATTTACCTTTTTAAGTTTTCTGGATGAAGCTACAAACAAAATAGTCCCTGAAAACGAAGAGGATGACATGTTCTCTAGGTGCCCCTTTTATACTTCCGGGTCGCACTAGCAGTGACGTCATAGACCAATACGATTGCCGTGATTGGATAAGCTTTCAGACACCGGTTCACGTGAAGGGTGTTCCCCAATAGCATCATCGACAGTTCCCTTTCGAAAGGAAAACAAACTTGTGTTAATTGAGTGACTTAAGTAAATAACACATTTTATTGAGAGCACATGTAATCAATAAGGTAAACCCATATGTTAAGTCTGAGCCTGTGTGTATGCGTGTGTGCGTCTCTCTCGTCTTTTCTATCCCTCTCTCTTTCAGATGCAGCTCTGCCTTCATTGAACGTGTTCCCAGAGGATTGGCAGACAGGAGAGGAGCGTCCTTTGAAATACAGCGTGGATGCTGATGTGGAAGAGAGATGCTGTTGGCATTTTGTATTGAGAGTGTTAAAGTGGTTTTCTTATGATTCCCCGGACAGCATCATAGTGTTTGCCCACCGTGTGGACTCCAGGTGTACCGCATCTGGGCAGTGTGGACTCCAGGTGTACCGCATCTGGGCCATGTGGACTCCATGTGTACCGCATCTGGGCCGTGTGGACTCCAGGAGTACCGCATCTGTGGGCCGTGTGGACTCCAGGTGTACCGCATCTGGGCCGTGTGGACTCCAGGTGTACCGCATCTGTGGGCCGTGTGGACTCCAGGTGTACCGCATCTGTGGGCCGTGTGGACTCCAGGTGTACCGCATCTGGGCCGTGTGGACTCCAGGTGTACCGCATCTGTGGGCCGTGTGGACTCCAGGTGTACCGCATCTGGGCCGTGTGGACTCCAGGTGTACCGCATCTGGGCCGTGTGGACTCCAGGAGTACCGCATCTGGGCCATGTGGACTCCATGTGTACCGCATCTGGGCCGTGTGTACTCCAGGAGTACCGCATCTGTGGGCCGTGTGACTCAGGGTACGCCTGGCCGGACTCCAGGTGTACTGCATCTGTGGGCCGTGTGGACTCCAGGTGTACCGCATCTGGGCCGTGTGGACTCCAGGTGACGACATGTCCATCATGACGACATGTACACAATTTGAAACCGCACAGCCCGAGCTTAGAATAAACAGACCGTTATCATTCGTTGGTGTGGATACAAATATAACTTTAGTTATCATTCTTTGTGTGAAACATTCTTATTTTAATCATTGGCATAAATAGCAGTTGGTGGTAATAGACAAGAAATGTAGTTCCCTTTCGAACGGTCACTTCGTATTGCGTAGCTATACGCAGTGGGGAAACTCCTTTTCCTTGATTTTCTGAAGCCTTTATGTAAAGCGCATTTGCAGCTGCACAGCAGGACATGAGCGTCTGGCTCGCTCATAGGCTGCGCTGCGGCAACTGCATATCCAATGGCGCGGGCACCTCTGACGTGCGACCAATGAGATACTCTGCGTCATACACGTCAGAGCCCACCTAAGGGGCGTGTCCTCAGACTATAATAGTCCCCTGAATTCGCCATTATAGCAGATTGTACTCCTTCAGCGACAAACTTCACGTCTCTGACCATTATTGACAGCTTTCGCCGTCGAACAAGCCTTCAGCCTGAGCGAGCTACAGTTCAGCAAACGACACATCCTACAGTGTTTCTCCTGACGCCGTCTCTCCTGTGGCTATCCGGCGATATCCTTTTCATTATTCATTGCAATTTAGTGTGTTTTTATCTGTGTTCTAATGCCTCGTGTCAGGACCTGCGCCACGTGCGGAGGCAAGCTGCACGAGTCGGACGGACACGCTGACTGCATTCCTTGCCTGGGACTTCACCACGCGGAGAATGCACTGTCTGCCGGCGGATGTGCGGCCTGTGAGAGCATGCCCATCTCCGTGCTGCGAACTCGGTTAGCCCTCTCCCGTGATGGTGACGCCGCCTCAACCGCGCTTCCCTCTCTGGCCCTACTTCAGCCGAAGAAGAAGCGCCGCAGCCACCGGCAACCGGAGAGCATGGATGTTAGTGAACGCACGCCGGCCACGTCCCCGCGTGCCTCACTCTCTCCAGCTCCTTCATCTCCGGTCCTGTTCGAGGGAGATCAGTGCCCCCCCCCTCGTGGCGGGCCTTGTCTTCTTCGGCGTGCCCAGCGAGCACGACGACAGCCTGTCGATCACCGAGTCTGAGGAAGAATGGCCGGGCTCTTTCGACCCCGTCACGGCTTCCCAGCCGACGCACAGCGCCTCAGCTACCAGGACTAACTCCGACGCGGAAATGCTTCGGATCCTGACGCAGGCCGTAGCGGACCTCGAGCTCGAGTGGGCCGCGCCCGCTGAACCCCCTCGAAGTTGGCTGGATGGCTGGTTTCTGCCGGGACATCAACAGGCCCCGCGTCACAAGCCAGCGCCTTTTTTTCCTGAGGTACACGAGGAGCTCACCAAGGCCTGGTGCACTCCTTATTCGACACGAGGTCCCGCAGTTTCCGTGACGCTCTCCTCCGTGGACGGAGCAGCGGAAAAAGGCTATGAGTCGTTGCCGCCCCTCGAAGAGCCGTTGGCCGATCATCTCTGCCCAAACACAGCTGCTAGCTGGCGAACTAAAGCTGTGCATCCCAACAAACCGTGCCGTAGCACTTCAGCCCTCGCTGGACGCGCGTATTCCGCCTCCGGTCAGGCTGCATCGCCCCTGCACACGATGTCCGTGCTGCAGGTTTACCAGGCCAAACTCCTCTGAGCTATGGATGAGGCTGGCCCGGACCCCGAGGCCTTTCGGGACCTGCGAAGCGCCACGGACTTGGCCTTGAGAGCTACTAAAGCCACAGCACAGGCTATCGGGAGGAATATGGCGAGTTTGGTCGTGCTCGAGCTCCACCTCTGGCTCACCCTCACTGACATTAAGGACGCAGAGAGAACAAAGTTCCTCGACGCCCCAGTATCCAGCACCGGCCTCTTCGGCCCGGCAGTGAAGGGGTTCTCGGGGAGATACACCGAGGCACAGAAAGCGTCCCAGGCCATGCGTCACTTCTTGCCTAAACACTCTATCTCGGCGTCGAGTGCTCACAAGCTAGCCCCGACGACGCCTCGGCCAGCAAAGCCCGCGAAACAGGCCTCTCAGCCCCGCCCTGCGGCTGATGCCCAGCGCCAGCTGAGAGCAACCAAGCGTTTCCCGCTTCCCAGACGCCAAGGCCCGAGACCAAGCGCCACGCCCCAGTAAGCGCGTTCTCGCAAAAAAAACGCCGTTTTCACGGCGACCCAAATAAAGCACAAAAAGAGCATGTTTCACAAACACAACACATGGGTTCACGGTCCCCCTCCATTAGGTGGCCCCTCCCCCGTTGTAATACTGACTTCCCCACACGCAAATGCTTGCATAGTCAGTCCAATACTCAATGTGTGCAAAAATCACAATGTAAGGGTATCAGGTCCCCCTGCGTTAGGCGACCAGCCCCAATCTGTGTGTCAAGCCCTAGCCACACGGGTTCTAGCCTGGCAAGCTAACCCCGATGTGTCGAGTTGGGTCATAAACACTATAAAACGAGGTTAATTCGCTCAAGTTCGCTCGCAGACCCCCAAAATTTCAGGCGGTTCTCAAGACTTCGGAGAGGCAACGTGGGTCACGTGCTTCGCACCGAAGTACAGAATCTTTTAGCAAAAGGGGCGATAGAATTAGTTCCCCCCGCGCTGAAACATATGGGTTTTTACAGCCGCTATTTTCTGATTCCGAAAAAAGACGGCGGTCTCAGACCCATTCTAGATTTGAGACATTTGAACAAAGCCCTCATGAGGCGGCCGTTCAAAATGTTAACTATCAAACATATCCTCGCGTAAGTGCGCCCAGGGGATTGGTTTGTCACAATGGATCTGAAAGATGCTTACTTTCACATTCAAATAAATCCTCGTCACAGGCCATTCTTGAGATTCGCCTTCGAGGGCCAGGCTTACCAATACACCGTTCTGCCGTTCGGTCTATCTTTGGCACCCCGCACATTCACGAAGTGTGTGGATGCAGCGCTTTCTCCTCTGAGACATCAGGGAGTGCGCGTGTTAAACTATCTCGACGACTGGCTGCTGCTGGCACAGTCGAGAAGCGAGCTATTAGCTCACAGAGATTTGATTCTCGGCCATCTAAAATGCCTGGGTTTCACAATCAATGTTTCAAAAAGCAAACTAACCCCCAGCCAGAGCGTGATCTTTCTGGGCACAGTTTTAGACTCGACAGAGCTATGACAGGGCGACTCACGCCAGAGCGCGCGCTCTCAGTGCGATCGCTTGCAGGCACTTTCAGAGCGCGCCAGCGCATGCCACTGAAGAGATTTCAGAAACTGCTTGGTCTCATGGCAGCAGCAGCGCCAGTACTCCGCTTGGGATTACTGCGCATGCGCCCGCTGCAGCATTGGCTGAAACGCCGTGTGCCAACTCACGCATGGCAGTCAGGCAACTTGAGTATTATGGTGAATCACGGTTGTTTAAGAACCCTGAATTCCTGGCAGGCTCAGAACTGGTACCACAAAGGGGTGACAATGGGAACAATTTCGAGGAGGAAAGTGGTTCTTACAGATGCGTCCAACCTGGGTTGGGGAGCGCTGCACGAGGGCAGGCCTGCATCCGGCCTCTGGTCGAGTACCCAGCTTACACATCAACTGTCTGGAGATGAAAGCAGTTGGGTTGGCCCTGAAGGCATTTCTGTCGAACCTCAGAGGCCACCATGTTTTAGTTCGAACAGACAACATGTCAGTGGTGGCCTACATAAATCGCCAGTGGGGCATCAGGTCAGGAAACCTGCATGCGATGGCGAGAGACCTCCTCTTATGGGCGCAAACCAACCTGAGCTCTCTGAGGGCGGCGCATATCCCAGGCGTCCAGAATGTGGGAGCGGATATGCTCTCACGGGGCAACACTCCCCTCGGCGAGTGGACCCTGAATCCACAGACAATCAGTCTGATATGGAAGGTGTTTGGAGAGGCAGAAATAGACCTTTTCGCCTCGAGTATCAACACCCACTGCAAATTGTTCTTCTCGAAGAACAGGGACGCGCTGGCCCATGTCTGGCCCAAATGTCCCCTTTATGCTTTTCCCCCTGTTTCAATGATCCCACAAGTCATCAAACGGGTCAGAGAGAGCGGGTGCCCAGTCCTTCTGGTGGCCCCTCTCTGGAAAACCAGACCGTGGTTCCCGGAACTGGTTCAGTTATCGGACACAATCCCATGGCCTGTTCCATTGAGGAAAGACCTCCTCACACAGGCGAACGGGACATTGTGGCATCCGAGACCCGATTTATGGGCCCTCCATGTGTGGCCCCTCAACAGGTACCAAAGGCCCTTCCTGAGAGGGTCCTAAGCACCATATCTGAAGCCAGGGCCCCTTCGACTCGGCGCCTTTATGCTTCAAAATGGTCGGGTTTTTCCAGCTGGTGCTCGGAAAATCAGGCTGACCCAGAGTCATGTGAGATATCTGTGGTTCTCTCATTCTTACAGGAGCTGCTGGATGCGGGTCGCTCCCCATCCACGCTCAAAGTGTATGTGGCAGCCATAGCAGCACATCGTGTTCTGGTGGCTGGCCAGTCACTTGGAAGAAACGACCTGGTCGTGAGATTCCTTAAAGGTGCTAGGAGAATGAACCCCTCCAGACCTCCGTCTGTGCCGTCTTGGGACCTCTCCACGGTCCTGGGGGCTCTGAAAGGTCCGCCTTTTGAACCGCTCCAATCTGTTGATCTGAAACCTCTCTCGCTGAAAACTGCTCTCCTTTTGGCGTTGGCATCTATCAAGCGAGTGGGAGATCTGCAGGCGCTCTCTGTGAGCCCTGCATGTTTGGAGTGGGGTCCGGATGACTCCAGAGTCATCCTCAAGCCCAGACATGGTTACGTTCCTAAAGTTCATGGGCTACGTTCCTAAAGTTCATGGTCATGGGCTTGGTCATCTGGTATTCCCATCAGGGATATTTGTGATGCGTCCGGCTGGTCCTCGCCTTCCACATTTATGAATTTCTATAATATGGAAGTGCCTTCCCTGCAGGCGAAGGTGCTTTCGGTATGATTGAGACCCGTCGGTGGCTGGTCTCGTCATATATTACTGTGCACAATCACATTCACATATATATAAAACCCGCTGATGGCCGGTTATATTCATGCATAAAGGCTTCAGTAAATCAAGGAAAAGGAGTTTCCCCACTGCGTATAGCTACGCAAGTTTTACATCATGCCGTTAAGTTTCTTTAGACATTCGGCAATCCTGCAGCGTGAACCCCCTCTAGGAAATCTTAAAATAACTTTACTTAATCATAGACCAATGAATAGTAAAATTTAATCTCTTTGCCACTAGATGCACAGAGCATGTGCATTTCATCCAGGTTTCATAACCAATTTCCATTGTTAATGTCTGCTTGTATGAATTGAAATACATATGGTGCAGGTTTTAGTTTTATTAGCTTTCCTGTAGCTCAAACCTTAGAATATGACACTAGCAAAGCCAATGTCATGGGTTTGAATCCCAGGGAATGCATGAACTGATATCATGTGAACATTTAATGCAAAGCAAGTCTCTTTGGATAAAAATACCTGTTGAACACATAACTGCAAATATAAAGTATGATTTATTACTACACACTTGGTAAATATTGCACAATGTTTAACCCCTTGATTGTAAGTATGTTTTTCTCTTTGTCTCAAAATGTACAGAGCATTTCTTTCAATGTAAAATAAAGATTTAAATACAAGAAAGTCTTTTCAATATGTTCTCAATGCATCATTACTATTTGTGCTCAAGCACAATTAATGAAAATAATGTAACTCCTTAAAGAATCAAAACATCTCTTCATAAATCACAGCATTTCACAGCAACACTAGTTTCATGAACTATTACTTACCCTGACAAAAAATCCTTTTACAAATGATCAAACTAATTTTAGCAAATTACCTTCTTAAATAACTCTATATAAACAAATTCCAGCTTTTGACGAATCTGAATATCAAATTATTACTTGTAAGTCTATTATTTGTGAATGATGGATCTGAACATGAGCATTTGCTCATTTAGGCACCTTCAGGCAATGCATTTTCTTATGAGTCTGTAGGTTAGATATTTGGACGAAACTCTTCCCACACGTAGAGCACTTGTATGGTTTCTCTCCAGTATGAACGCTTTCATGAACTTTCAAGGATTTCATTTGAGAGAAACTCTTTCCACACTGTGAACACTTGTACGGTTTCTCTCCAGTATGAATTCTCTGGTGTGATTTTAAGGCACTGGATGTATTAAAGTTTTGCCCACAGTCAGAGCACATATAAGGTCTCACACCAGTATGAATACGCTCATGCACTTTAAGACTGTTCAGTCGTGTAAAACTCTTTCCACAAAGAGAACAAATGTGAGGCTTCACACCAGCATGGACTTTAAGATGTCTCCTAAAGTTTGATTCCACAACAAATGTTTTATCACACGGATCACAGCTGAACGACTTCACTCCAGTGTGAGAGCTCAGATGATCATTGAGAGCGCTATTCTGACTGAAACTCTTTCCACACTGAGTGCATGTGAACGGTTTTTCTCCAGTGTGAATTTTCATGTGTCTTTTAAGGTGTGATTTACGTATGAAACTCTTTCCACACTCAGAACAGGTGAAAGATCCTTTGATTCCAGATTTTCCAGCTTGTTTTTGTGCGAAATTCTCTTCAGTCTTTGAAACAACTGTTTTTTTGTCTTCATTTTTGAAGTTATATCTCATTTCTAACAATTGGAAATACTCAACTTACTCTTCTCTATGCAATAATAATCCATATTGTAGTAATTTACAAAATTTACAATATTTACCCCCCCAATAGATAAACAATTAAAAAAAGATACACATTATATAGGCCTACACAGAGCTTTAATTTCTGGAATGTCTACTAATATTACTGTTCAGTTATGGTCTAAAAATAAATCTAATAAAGTAATCAAATGTAAAATAACAATGCATAGTTTATCATAGTTGATAAATGCTGCTTATTAAAGCTGAAGTTATTCATTTAAGAGCTGTGAGTGATTTTCTTTTTGCATTTTGTTGTTTGATTCACAGTAATGGCGAAATCGTCAGCATGTTTATTAGACTGCTTCCCCTTTAAGACTGAGTGCAGACCTAATAGGCAACTGATGCACCATATTTTCTCTATTTTCACTATTTCCATAACTACATCAATTTAAGACATACACTGTGTTCAAGTGAATCTCCAAGCCAGACATTTTGACATTTGAAATAAAGGCTGTTTTCATTTACATTACAATGCCTAGTAGGCTACTATGTCTATTTAACGGTCGCGGGTGCGGGGCGGGTTGTAAAAATAGATACAGTGGTGCGGTGCGGGCTGGGGCGGGCCAAATAATTTCATAAAAGCGGGACAAGTCAAGCGGGTTGGGTAAAAAGCCGACCCGCGCATTACTAATCCCCACTGCTTTAAAAACCCCACATTAAACAGGTCACTTGTAGACAGTTATAGACCTGTCTCTCTTTCACCATTCATAGCGAAAACACTTGAACAAGTTGTTTTCAACCAGGTATCATCTTTCCTCTCACAGAATAACCAGCTGGACGCTAAACTATCTTGTATTAAAAAAGAATGCATTACGTTTGGTCACCGAAGCCCTACAGATTGTGAAAGCTGAATACAAATCATCAGTTGGACAGGATATCCAAACCCCCAAGGCTTGCATAGTCATCTACCTAATACAATCAATCCTCGCACCAGAGGAAAACTTTAAAAGCAACTTACCTGTGATGGAGGATGATTTTCAGTTGCATGTTTCTTGGAAATATCCCGGACGAGCCCCCAGATCTGTTAGATTAATTTTAGGTAGACTATCTGCAGCCTCAAAGCTATCAGTCATCAGTTGGAAATAGGCGCCTCAAGCCCTGTGATGTGTGGCAGAAGCAGTGCAAAATCTCAGAAGAATGATAAAGCAGATGCAGAGACAGTGTAGTACCATAACATTTTCAAGTTTATTAAGGAAGTAAGGACATATCATACACACGATAAAGCAGATTTATCCACAATGTCCAGTCCATCCAATCATAGCACTCAAAGATCAACCCCTACCAAATATGGCATAGCCTATTAAGAAATATAATAACAAGAGAGGTCAGATGTTCGAAATGTATGTGCCTGTCTTGAGTTCTCATATGCGTGAATTATGTTTTTACTCCAATTCGTTTTAGGGACATTCTAATAATTTTTAAAACAGTAATATCCTATACTAAACCTAAACTAATCTTGACAAACCATATATCATTTGAAAGCTTACAATCTCTAGTTTCCATATTTGGTGATTTTCAAAATAAATTACAGAGGAGCCATAATTTGTCAATTTGCAACAAAATATTTTCATACTCCTAAGGCGTGTTTAGACCTTTATTTTGAAATAGTGATGAACATGAAAAATTATAAAAAAAAGGGTAGAAACCTCAGTTTGTTTTCATGCCAAGAGTTCAAAAGATAGCATCCATTCAATTATTTTAGAAAAAAAGACCTGATTTTTTTTTTAAATATAAATAAAAAAAATGATAGATTCTCCATTTGTGGCACATGGTGTTCTTTTTATGTGTTTCTTAGAGGTTGAATTCATATCAAAATCTGCCAAACTTCTCATATTACTTCTGAATAGGATGTCTACTTCATAAATTGTATGAAAATTGTGGAATTAATGGTTCAGATCACTCAAAACACATATGGAATTGGAGGCGCCCTTATATGGGCAGTAACGGAGTCTGGTTGTCATCTAGTGAAAAAGTTGGGTACTGCGCCCAAACAAAATCTTACTGAAAGCAATTTTTTTGAGATATCAACCTAAAATTTGAAACACAACTTGAAAATATATATTTTATATAAAATATGAATAATTCAATTTTTTACATTGTACATTTTCATAAACTCAAACTTCTATAACTTTTTTTCTGTTTCACTTTCTCAATTTATTTACTTCAAAAATCTGCCAAATGTCTTCTTTAAAACAAGACCAATCTTACGTCTATATTCCAAAGCATTCTTGAATTACAACCATTTAAGATCGAAATGTGCATTTTCATGTATATTCAAAAAAGGGGGTGACAGTTAAAGGGTTAATGTACCAAGACAGAGATATTAAAAGTCCTAACTCAGTCTAACACCATACTAATAAAGCATACTATGTACAGAAAAGCAAATGAGTCCAGAATATGAATGCAATGCGTTTAATTACATGTTAAGCGTTTTCCTCCCATAGAAAACCGTCATAAAGAAAATGCTTAATGTGACTTAATGTACTAAGACAGTGATATTAAAAGACCAACTCAGTAACACCTTACTATTAAAGCATACTATGTACAGAAAAGCCCATGTTACGAAAGAAGGCAAATTTGTGTTCAGGGTAAGAGAGCTTGTTGGAATAGGTCTAGTCTCTTCATGAGTTTACAGATTTGGTTTTTACAAATCACTAAATCTGCCTGATTTATTATTAATAAGGATTTTTTTTGCAAGAATACATTTTTAACCTCATCAACATTGGCCAAAAGTCTGCAATAGAGTTATTTAACAGTGTTGTATACCATGTCAAAACATTTTGGGTTACATGTAAACAGAAGTTAATTTATTCATTAATAAGTCTCATAGAAATAAGCACATTACATACAACATTATTGGCCATATAAACCCCATTCAACCATAAACTACCCCTGACCAAACTTGACAGATTTCAATATATTTTCATCCACACTTCAAGAGTGAGTTTCTGACCATTCGTTACACCGCCGCCGGCGAGAGCGCCAAAGTGGCCGGAAGTCATTCATTTTCAATGTGAGCCGGCGACGAGCTCCGGCAAAGGCGGAGAGGCGCGCCTTGGACGGCGAGGAAAGTTGAAGTCAGGTCAACTTTATGGTAATAAGCTATGACACGGTTCCGCGGTAACCAATCAGAATGTAGAAGTCCTCCGCGTGAGAGGATTCCCAACATGACATCATGACTTTTGCGTAAACATACACGCCACTTTCAAGTCAAGTGCCGTGTTATCTATACGCATTTTGAGCTATCCGCGTGTAAGCGTGTATATCTACGCTGTTAAATGTCCGAGTGATTCCGCGTGTATGTACACGCCGTTAAATGTCCGAGAAAACGAAGAAAAACGAAGATCTACATCTGGCGAGCGATATTTTTTTTCCTAGGATGGTAGGGGAAGAATAATAAATGGTATTGACCCCAGTGACGGGTAGGTTTAGGGACGGGGTTGGGGTAGGTCATATATTTATATATACAGTAATGTACGTTAAGTCAACGGCGTTCATAAATACGCTGAAAAGCGATTATGCGTGTTGATAGCACGCCAAAAATGGAAATACGAATTGGCGTGTCATACATACGCTATTTCATGAGATCAGTCTGGGATTCCAGAAAACGTAATCCTGTAAACTTTGGTTCCGACCACATTAGTTTCCCAACAAAATGGAGAAGTTAATAATTTCTGTTGAGGGTTTCCCATTGCTGTATGCCTTGTCCCAGTTTCAACAATTGCATTAAGGCTACACTTCAACCAGGACAGGTATTGTAATGTAGACTACACACAAATCAATGCTAATGTT
The DNA here is from genome assembly GCA_036326025.1 of Chrosomus eos. Taxonomy (NCBI): domain Eukaryota; kingdom Metazoa; phylum Chordata; class Actinopteri; order Cypriniformes; family Leuciscidae; genus Chrosomus; species Chrosomus eos. The sequence goes on from CM070834.1 coordinate 5,212,574, forward strand.
AAACCTGCTCTAAGCAATCACACGTTTTTTAGGCCAAAAAATGTTTTGTCACATACAGCAAACATCTCCTCACTATCCGCTAGCTGCCTGTCCCCTGAATACACTGTAAAAAAAACACGGTCTCTGTAGACACCCCAGGCTCCACAAATGGCAACAAAAACAAACTGGGCTAACCTGCACCGCGAAACAAACTGTTCCAGCCAATAATCGACCAGAAGGATTTGGGGGGTTAGTGCGCTGATGAGGAGGGAGGGTCTAGCTAGCTAGCCTCGTGAGACCATCCTGATCTCGCGAGCTTTCAAGGTTTCACTCGCAGATCAGTCTGGATACTTTCCGTTAAAGAAAATTTGGGAGCAGTTCACCAAACGAACGTCCAATCAGCGTTGGCTTTGAGGCGGGTTGAGGTGTGACGCAACGAGAAGCGCGACAGTTCAGTCTTAAGAACATGGCGGCTTCAGCGGATGAAACTAGCATCAGTGTGGCTATCGAGGAAGTTTTATCGGAATTACAGAGTTATTACGGAATTACAGAGCTAACGAGCCTTTACCTGCAGCAGCAAGAGTAGCCTGGCTTGTGGTTGTGTTTTCGTCGTCGCTCTCATATGCTTCGTTGATCTGATTGGTTGATTTGGCCCGTCTATCACCAACACAGGCCAATCAGCTAACCAGTATTTTCGCCCCTTACCAAAACTACTTCAACGGAAGGTTTCCAGATGGATATGCGGAGCAAATCCATCTGGCGGAGTCAGGTTACTAGCTAGCCTCCGTTTTGTTTGACAATACTTCGAACGTCAACAAGAAGTGACGTCACCTAACATCGCTTAAGAGCACCTTTAATTAAAGACCAAGTCTAGTAAACGTCTCCTATAAACTGCATGTTGAAATTAGACTAGCAGTTGTCCATGATCACAAAAGTCACACCCCACAAATGGAATTTCTTTATTTCGTTAGCAAAGTAAGACCAAGCATTCGATCTACGTCAGAGCACCAAAGCGTCCACAAATCTTTTCTACGGCGTCATTGGCAGGGCGGCGAGAGTGAATTTTGCCGGCGGCGGTGTGAACGCACGCTAACATTATTGAACAGCTCATGAACATTCACAGAGTTTTAATGGACTGACGTCGCCATTGTTTCACAAGTGTTTTCGCTCACTTAGACAACAAAGCTTTTTCTTATGTTTCAGTAGATTAGAGGAGAAGGTGAATCTCTTCCCACATGAAGAGCACTGGTGCGGCTTCTCTCCAGTATGAACTCTCTCATGAGCTTTCATGACTCCTGACTGAGAGAAACTCTTTCCACAGTGTGAACACTTGTACGGTTTCTCTCCAGTATGAATTCTCTGGTGTGTTTTTAAGTTGCTCGATGTACTATAGCTCTTCCCACAGTCAAAGCAGACATGAGGTCTCACACCAGTATGAATGCGCTGGTGAACTTGTAAATTTTTCAGTAGCGAAAAACTATTTCCACAAAAAGAGCAAACATGAGGCTTTGCACCAGCATGAACTTTAAGGTGTGTTTTTAAGCCCGATGCCACAACAAATGTTTTATCACACTGATCACAGCTGAACGATCTCACTCCAGAGTGAGTGTGCAGATGATCATTGAGATTTCTTTTGTAAGTGAAACTCTTTCCACACTGAGAGCATGTGAAAGGTGTTTCTCCGTGTGAGATCTCATGTGGTCATTTAAGTTTCTTTTATGTATAAAACTCTTTCCACACTGAGAGCATGCAAACAGATTTTCTCCAGTGTGAATTCTCATGTGTCTCTTAAGGTCTGGTTTATGCATGTAACTCTTTCCACACTCAGAACAGGTGAAACTTCCTTTGACTCCAGATTTTCCAGCTTGTTTTTGTGTGAAATTCTCTTCAGTCTTTGAAACAACTGCATTTCCATCTTCACTTTTGAAATGATGAGATTTTTGAAACAGATGATGTTTGTCTTCATTCACTTCTATTGGGTCTAAAATCAACATTAAATTCCCCAAATTTAATTAAAGGAGGTCAAAAGAGAAACAAAAAAATAAATGTCATAATTTAGCACAAATCTAGTTTAAAACAGAGTCTTCTAGTATGTAGGTTTTGATGTATTGTTATATCTTCCTGAGGACCAGAACTTTTTTGTGTGGGAATTTTGTTTTTTGGGAAAAAAAAGTTTATGCATATTTTATGCTATGCCCTCTGTAGTGGACACCAGGGGCCCATTCTTTGTACATGGATTACTCAATTAAATGGATTTTATTGGTGACCCTCCCCATGATCAACCCTCTCCAATGCGAGTAAATCACTTGCATATGCAACTAAATCTTCACTCTGGGCGACTAAATCATGTCTATCATTAGCCACTCCTAAATTCTTAAATACTCGCCAGTGTATGTGTGTTAGAGTCTAAGTATAAATTTAGTATAGATATATTTTCACTTGCTGAACACTGTCTGAGCGCTTGAGAGTTTCACTCTCCGTCAAGCGATCTGTCATATTTCAATTCAGCTCGATGCGCATAGTAACTGTATTTGATGTACCGTAAACTCTAGTGTGAAGGCGCACGGCTCCCCGTTGCTTTGCTGAGGTCGCTGTTTCTCACGCAACAAAAGAGAGAGAGCCTTATGCCGAGTTCACACGATTTTAGCCCCTATCTTCACTCGCCGACAGTTTTTGCGAAATCGCTAACTAATGGTTGAAACCCTAGCCTGTACTCTTTCACAGGAGTGACAATCACACAATGTGAATTATCAAAGAGGCGATCTGAGAGAATCGCAGATGAGTCGCCGAAGCACGTGAGATATTTGGCATGCTAAATATCTGGACCCGTCTCAGAATCAAATTTCTGATATGTGAAATGTGTTCTGACTGAAAATATCATTGGCGATGACCTACAGCCAATGAGAGAGCAAGATACAGTGCAGCGGGAAGTCTGGGAGGAGTTATAGATCAGAAAATCAGTATTTTAATAGATATATGTACAATTCAAACAGAAACAAACCACAAACATTTGCTTAACCAGGCGCAGCAGCAGAACATTGCAAAATTATTTATTTACACCCATCTCTCTTTGAAGACCTTGCTTCCCACGTCTCCCTAATCATTTCCTCCTAAATCTTTTTTCTTTTTCTTTTTAATTAATCAATTTTCAATGAACAATTAATCAATAATCTTGCGTTATTTCCTTATCACTTTTTTGCGTGTGTTTAGTTGTAAGACGGCAAAATAATAGAGTTCATTCGGAATTATTCAACTTTTAAGAACAAACAGAAGATATGCCGGTTTCTTCGGTATTGGTCGCAAATATTGCGCAAACGGCAATCCCATTGGCTGGCACTCATCACTGTTTTAATTTCAGCAAATCAGTTTGAGCGAACGCTGACAACGTGATTAATATTCATGAATTCAGAAGCTCATCAATCTCAGTAAATGTCACATAACGTTTTTTCTGATATCCTTATTTACAAAAAACTATTTGAAAATTACTGTTTAAATGATAAATACAAAATATTATCATATTTCCATAAGAGTGCAAAAATTTGATAATTCAGTCATTGTGAACAAAGAGAGGGATTTGTCAAGGTGAAACCTCCAAACATTTGGTATCTCTGAAAAGCCCTGAATGTGCTCTTTACGGTGACATGTACGAAGATCTCAGAGAAATTTGCTAAAATATAATGTCCTCTACAGTAGAAAAAAAGTTTTTGCCTGGGTCTCAGGAGGATATGTGAGTTTTCATCTTAATGTTCCTCATCAGTCTTTAAAGAGAATGAAGGAAAACACCAACCTATTTGTTCCTCTGTATCTTCATCTTTTATTCTGCAGGGTTCTTCCTTAATCTCCATCTTTATTTCTTTACAATAGTATGTCAGTACAGTAGTTTCTCCTGCTTGCTGCTTCTTCTCCTGTGGGAAGATGGGAATATTCCCAGCATTTAAACTCTCATGAACGGCTGTGGGAGCTTCACTGACTGAAGGAGTGAATTGTGGTCGTTGTTGCTCATTTAGCAGATGATCACTTAATCACTCAAGATTATTCAGCTTGTTACTTGTGTTCTGCTCTAATGGCCATTTAGAAACAATTTAACTCCTCTAGCTGAAATTTAGGTTGCTCTTACATTAGAAATGATTTACATGCATTAAAAACTGTTTACCAGGTTTCATAACATAAAATGAAAACAACTCATAATCGTAACGAGTTTACGTTTCTCCTCGAGCGTAATGAACATTTGTCGGTCCATTTCGATTAATTTCTGAGTGATTCACTAAATGAACTGACTCGTTTAGTCGTTTGGATTTAGATTTCTCATATTAAATGATCAAATAAATGTACTCACAGTCTAAAAACAGCAGATTTAGAGCAGAATGAACGGCTGTGTTCCACTTCTCATGTTTATGTCCCCTTCCCTCGCTCACTTCTCTTCTTCTCCTAGACTCGGATGTGTGTCATTGCTTCGGTTGCTCGAGCGCCTCTACTGGCGGAAACCATATTAAACTTTCTAACTTTCATAGATTTGATACAAAACGAGATTATACAAACAATCTCCTCAAATATGTTTTATTAGAATAAATATTCAAACTTCAAATATCTACTAAGGAGTTTGCAAATGTATTTACCTTCTGGACTCTTACAACTTGTTGCTTGTTAGGGTAGAGTGGGGGAAAATGCCCCCCTGGGGTAAAACGCCCCCCACCCGTTTTTCACAAAATAACCACTAGAATGAATCAAGCAGACTGATCTCATGAAACTGCGTATGTATGACACGCCAATTCGTATTTCCATTTTTGGCGTGCTATCAACACGAATCGCTTTTCAGCGTGTTTATGAACGCCGTTGACTTAACGTTACATTACTGTATATATAAATATATGACCTACCCCAACCCCGTCCCTAAACCTACCCGTCACTGGTTAAAACCATTTATGAGTCTTTCCCTACCATCCTAGTAAGAAAAATATCGCTCCCCCAGATGTATATCAAAATTTGGCTTTATTTCGCTCGGATTTTTAACAGCGTGTACATACACGAGGAATCACTCGGACATAACGGCGTAGATATACACGCATACACGCGGATAGCTCAAAATGCGTATAAATAACACGCCACTTGACTTGAAAGTGGCGTGTATGTTTACGCAAAAGTCATGATGTCATGTTGCATCAAGATACATTTTTACTATTGCTATGCACTACGTTGACACCGGGGATATACAAATCTCCATGGAGAAGCTGACACCCAGCGACGTATTTGAAGAGAAGAGGATTACATGGAAAGTGCTATAATTTTCAGATATTAGTAAACAAGTGTTTAATAGAATATTGTTCACAGTGATATCACAGTGATTTATGCTAGATGAATAGTGAAGTCTGTAGTTTGAGAGCATATGTTATTTATAAGGAATATAATTATATTTTTTAAAAAATAAACAATTTTTTAAAAAGACATAGCTTGTGGGGTAAAACGCCCCCTATGCTGAGGGGTAAAACGCCCCCTAAGGGGCATAGTTTATCTTTATCATAATTACTATAGTAACATTTTTCTGTTTATCAAAGTCTTTATTTTACACTTTAATGCAGTATAACTAGGTGGTAAAATCAAAATATTTGAACAAAACATGAAAAAATTACAAGTGAGCATTAGCTAGCTAGCTTGGTGGATGCAATGATGGAAGGTGGTTAGGTGACCCAATGATAAAACATAGTAACTTTTAATGCATTTATGGAATATATTTCACTATAAATATACTAATTTTTGTTTCATATTTATTTAGGGTTTTCTGTTTTTCTTGATGATAGTGGTGAACAAATACTACATCAATTATCAACCCCATATAGGCCTAGTGTAGAAATCAAAATATTAAAATGTTAGAAATTTGGCTATTTTGTAAATTCCTGAAATTAATATTATGTATATAGCATGTTGCATTACTTGCCTTTTACTTTTAGAGATTAAAAACTATGTTCATTTTGCTGTTGATCTATGAAGCAAACTGGTTTGTAAGAAAGGGGGCATTTTACCCCACTTTGGGGGGCGTTTTGCCCCACCGCTGGGGCAAAACGCCCCCTTTGTACAAAAATATTTAAAGTCAAATTTCAAAATATTTACTAAGGCTGAGCAATTTTAATATTTGGTGAATAACTCCTCCCATAGTCATTCAAAACTGGGATGGCAATTCTAGTCACATTTATGTTTTGTTTCACAGTAATGTCACATTTTACCTTAAGGGGGGCGTTTTCCCCCACTCTACCCTACTGATGTTGTGGATTTTAATATAAATCTTAATTTCATTTTAAAGATGGTACAAGTTTTATGAATACAAATTTAAGTGATTAACGCACCCTCTGGGCTGGCTGAGAAACAGTGCCACGAAATGTGCAGAAAATGCAATAGGCGGCTCATTGTGCAGTGTTTAAAATGCCAATTTCAAATCTTCATAAAAAAATAATTCCACTGTAATAATTGCTCAAAATTTGGATTTCACTAGAGGAGTAGCTCTACTATAATACGCTCATGTCCGTCTTAACGCACCCTCTGGGCTGGCTAGCGAAATCCAAATTTTGAGCAATTATTACAGTGGAATTATTTTTTTTATGATATTTTGAACTTGGCATTTTAAACACCGCACAATGAGCCGCGTAATGCATTTTCTGCACATTTCGCGGCTCTGTTTCTCAGCCAGTCCAGAGGGTGCGTTAAGATGGACATGAGCGCATTATAGTAGAGCTAATCATCTAGCAAAATCCAAATTTTGAGCAATTCGCCCACCAAGAACACCTGAACGCCCCCTTTTAAAATCTTGCTTCCAACGCCCAGCGTTGTTCTCTGGACGTAGCCTAGAGAAAGCCTTAAAATGTCATTGTCTGAAGAAGTAGGCTTAAGCTCAATTATATATATTTTGTATTCTTATAAGGGCTGTCTGTCTAATTTGCTGGGTTATTATGATATGGACAAAGCTATTTATCTTTGGACGCGCAGCAAGGCTACAATTATATATATTTTAAGGCTGGTGCTGTTGTCAGCATTATGGTTGTAGCTCACTGATTCTTGAGAGTAGGGACAAAACACGGTTTAAAAAACTTTTAAAGAAAATACACACTATATCAATTAGAGTTGTATGTTTCTGTAGACAAAGGTCTTAAGTTGCAATTTCACACTATTCTGAAAACTCAGATTTCTAAATATTTGCATTTTCAAACTTTGATTTTAATTTCAATATTGTAAAAACACATTCCTTAAATAAATAAAACATAAGAAGATGTAGATCAGATGGTCCTTTGTTACAAAAACAACATAAACTGAAGGAAGAACATTTTTTTCCCCAAAAAAATTAACAAAAACATACATCCAACGCTGTTGATGAAGATCTGACGGTGTTGATGAAAAACTGACGGTGTTGACAAAAAATGTGTGTGCATTGTGATTATTAAATAGATGTGCTCTTTAAACTACTACTAAAACTACACCTTGTTATTACAGTATTGAACTTACTGTAAAGCAAACTATAATAAACATATTGCACATACACCGTTTCCAACTATTATAAATTACACTGTTTCCAACTATCAAAAAAATAAAACAATAAAAGGAAACCAGGGGCCCTCCTCCCCCTCTGTTTTCATCTACCTCCCCTATACCACTTCCTGCTCTCCTTTTTCTCATCCACCTCTTCTCCTCTTCCTTTCCTCCTATGTAAGTAGACATTTACTTTAAAGTGCTGTGTGTGTGTGTGTGTGTGTGTGTGTGTGTGTGTGTGTGTGTGTGTGTGTGTGTGTGTGTGTGTGTGTGTGTGTGTGTGTGTGTGTGTGTGTGTGTGTGTGTTGGATGTGTGATTGCCCTGCACTGCCTACTTTATACTGGTTGTGATCTTAAAGCAACACTATGTAACATTGTTTACCTTAAAATATAGTTTCCAAAATCTTATCAGTGGTTCATCAAGTCGTAACAGGGTGAAAGGCACTTCTACCATAGCCTGACATAGTCTGTGTCACTTTTACTGGCACTATGTAACTTCGGGTTTCGGGTAGTAACCCGACCACAAAAAGAACTACAAAATTCGACTGCTTTACGTCAAGTGCTACAATAGTCATTATTTCGTTTTTCTTCGTTTCTGATGTCGCAATACATCATCATTTCATGAAATCATGTAACATACTCTACCTTGTCTGTGGACATCGTTCATTCTAAAGCTTCATTGGGAGCCAAACGGTTCAAGGTCCAAAAGACAGTTTCAGTGCAGCTGAAACGAATTTAAACGACTCCAGACGATGAATAAGGGTCTTATCTAGGACCCTTCGAGTCATGACTGGAAAAAAGATTTGTTAATTTTGATGAACGAGTTCGAACAGGACAGTCACGAACGCTCATCACAGAACAGAGCAAGGCGAGCATTTGTGCTTAAAAAACTTAAACTTTGTTATTTATTTTTTAAATGACTGATCGCTTCGCTAGATAAGACCCTTATTCATCGTCTGGTGTCGTTTAAAGCCATTTGAAACTGCACTGAAACTGTCATTTGGACCTTGAACCGTTTGGCTCCCATTGAAGTCCATTATATGGAGAAAATCCTGGAATGTTTTCATCAAAAACCTTAATTTCTTTTCGACTGAAGAAAGAAAGACGTGGACATCTTGGATGACATGGGGGTGAGTAAATTATCAGCAAAAGTTTTTTTAAAAGTGAACTACTCCTTTAATTCTACGTGGCATTGATTCAACAAGGTGCTGAAAGCATTCTTTAGAAATGTTGGCCCATATTGCTAGGATAGCATCTTGCAGTTGATGGAGATTTGTGGGATGCACATCCAGGGCACGAAGCTCCCGTTCCACCACATCCCAAAGATGCTCTATTGGGTTGAGATCTGGTGACTGTGGGGGCCATTTTAGTACAGTGAACTCATTGTCATGTTCAAGAAACCAATTTGAAATGATTCGAGCTTTGTGACATGGTGCATTATCCTGCTGGAAGTAACCATCAGAGGATGGGTACATGGTGGCCATAAAGAGATGGACATGGTCAGAAACAATGCTCAGGTAGGCCGTGGCATTCAAACGATGCCCAATTGGCACTAAGGGGCCTAAAGTGTGCCAAGAAAACATCCCCCACACCATTACACCACCACCACCAGCCTGCACAGTGGTAACAAGGCATGATGGATCCATGTTCTCATTCTGTTTACGCCAAATTATGACTCTACCATCTGAATGTCTCAACAGAAATCGAGACTCATCAGACCAGGCAACATTTTTGCAGTCTTCAACTGTCCAATTTTGGTGAGCTCTTGCAAATTGTAGCCTCTTTTTCCTATTTGTAGTGGAGATGAGTGGTACCCGGTGGGGTCTTCTGCTGTTGTAGCCCATCCGTCTCAAGGTTGTGTGTGTTGTGGCTTCACAAATGCTTTGCTGCATACCTCGGTTGTAACGAGTAGTTATTTCAGTCAAAGTTGCTCTTCTATCAGCTTGAATCAGTCGGCCCATTCTCCTCTGACCTCTAGCATCAACAAGGCATTTTCGCCCACAGGACTGCCGCATACTGAATGTTTTTCCCTTTTCACACCATTCTTTGTAAACCCTAGAAATGGTTGTGCGTGAAAATCCCAGTAACTGAACAGATTGTGAAATACTCAGACCGGCCCGTCTGGCACCGACAACCATGCCACGCTCAAAATTGCTTAAATCACCTTTCTTTCCCATTCTGACATTCAGTTTGGAGTTCAGGAGATTGTCTTGACCAGAACCACACCCCTAAATGCATTGAAGCAACTGCCATGTGATTGGTTGATTAGATAATTGCATTAATGAGAAATTGAACAGGTGTTCCTAATAATCCTTTATGTGAGAAGTTACACGTTACACAATAATAAGCAGACCACTGCCTCCCAATTCTCTACAAGTCAGATGCGTATGGTTAAATAATGTAATGCATGCTATGTATGTGCATGTATGTGTAAATAAAACCCTGAAATAACAGTTTAACCCTTCACCATATTGAAAAATAATATTATATTCGCACATTAAGAGGTTATTGGTGGATTTGTCAACTCCGTCAGCTTACAGGTCAACTCCGTCAGACATAGAACCTGACGGAGTTGACATCTGACGGAGTTGACATAAGGGCACGTATTTTCCCGCCAAAACATGTATTGTACACTTTTTCCTCAGTTGCTAGCTGCCCCAATAACCTCACTAAAATGCTTAAATTCAATCCACTATGGTTTAAAAAAAGTATCTTAACAGAAATATGGTATTGACATGGTGCAGCTGTGACCATAGGAATATTGACATTGTTTGTCTAAAATATAAAAAAAATTAAAACTTACCAGAGCCTGTGTGGTAGTGCTGCATACACCACAGACAGGGAGATGAAAAGGGGTCCTCAAGGATATAGCTGACCATGCTATTCCCTGATTTAAAGAGCTTTATGAAAAAATCTGACGGAGTTGACAGAAACTGAGGACACAACTTTAATAGGCAGATATTTATGGAAAATAGTGTTTGGTGTTCACTTCATGCATTGTTTTTTATATTTATACCCCTTATTTTTTATTTGATATATACGTTTTCACAATTGTAGAGATTTTTTAAAGCTTTTTTGGGATGGTTAATATTGTAACCTCTTGCTGAGGAAAAGTGCAATAACATGGACCATCTAACCACAGACCATACATTTAAACAACTTTTCCCCAAAAAGATAAAAAAAGTTTATTCTAAAAATCAGATAGGTATATACAATTCCTTTAGATTTAACTTTGTAAGTATGTCATACATGATGCATTTATTAATTTTGGCTATAAATTAGACTTTTCTATGTGGACATGTTTTGTCCCGACTCTCAAGAATCAGTGAGCTATTTCTCTCTGCTATCGCTCTCTAATACTTTTGTGTGAATTTCAATGTCATGCATTTCAATTTTTAAAATGGCTTCAGTATGTATTTGAACCACTCATGTAATCTGCTCTATGTGTAGATGCACTTTGTTGTGATATTTGTTTGCTGCAGCAGCAACACGATAAATCAGGAATGGATGAATGAAAATAATATATGAGACAGTCTGTCACGTCGAGGTAGTAGCCTAAATGGATATCTTGCCATAAATGTCCAAAAGGCAATTGCAAGCACTTATTTGAAGTTTGAATCTTTATCCCATTCCCAAATCAAACATATTTGGGGAGATAAATAGTGTTTGTATAATCTCAAACAAGATAACAGATCTGGTTTCCGCCAGTAGAGGCGCTCGAGCAACCGAATGACACACATCCGAGTCTAGAAGAAGAAGAGAAGTGAGCGAGGGAAGGGGACATAAACACGAGAAGTGGAACACAGCCGTTTATTCTGCTCTAAATCTGCTGTTTTCAGACTGTGAGTACATTCATTTGATCATTTATTAGGAGAAATCTAAATCCAAACGAGTCAGTTTATTTAGTGAATCATTCAGAAATGAATCGAAATGAACCGACTGATATTGTTCATTACGCTCGTGAAACGGAAACTCGTTACTGACTGTTTTTCACATTGCAATTTGTGAAGCTCATGAGTTGTGTTTTCATTTTATGTAAGCAACAAACAAAACCTGGTAAACAGAGTTTTAGTGCGTGTAAATTTTATCTAATGGAAGAGCAACATAAAAATCAGCTAGAGTAGTAGAATTGTTTCTAAATGGTTGTTTGACTAAAACACTTAAAGCTGCAGTCCGCAGTTATTCCTCTTTGTCGCCATCTCTGTTCGAAATCTGCAATCTTTTGCATTTTGCATTTTGACAAATTGATATGTTTAATTATATCAAGTACTGTGAGAAAAGACTATAAATCTCCACCTCCAACATCCTCACACGCAATATAGACACATTCAGATGTGACGTAATGACACAATATAGTCTACTAGCCGAGACTCTTCTTTATGTGTTCAGATGTGACGTAATGACTCAATATAGTCTACTAGCCGAGACTCTTCTTTATGTGTACAGATGTGACGTAATGACTCAATATAGTCTACTAGCCGAGATTCTTCTTTATGTGTACAGGTGTGACGTAATGACTCAATATAGTCTACTAGCCGAGACTCTTCTTTATGTGTGCAGATGTGACGTAATGACTCAATATAGCCTACTAGCCGAGATTCTTCTTTATGTGTACAGGTGTGACGTAATGACTCAATATAGTCTACTAGCCGAGACTCTTCTTTATGTGTTCAGATGTGACGTAATGACAAAATATAGCCTACTAGCCGAGACTCTTCTTTATGTGTTCAGATGTGACGTAATGACACAATATAGCCTACTAGCCGAGACTCTTCTTTATGTGTTCAGATGTGAAGTAACGACTCAATATAGTCTACTAGCCGAGACTCTTCTTTATGTGTATAGATGTGAAGTAACGACTCAATATAGTCTACTAGCCGAGACTCTTCTTTATGTGTTCAGATGTGAAGTAACGACTCAATATAGTCTACTAGCCGAGACTCTTCTTTATGTGTTCAGATGTGAAGTAACGACTCAATATAGTCTACTAGCCGAGACTCTTCTTTATGTGTTCAGATGTGAAGTAACGACTCAATATAGTCTACTAGCCGAGACTCTTCTTTATGTGTACAGATGTGACGTAAAATGACAGCCAATATAAAGGCTACTCAGCCGAGACTCTTCTTTATGTGTTCAGATGTGACGTAATGACTCAATATAGCCTACTAGCCGAGACTCTTCTTTATGTGTATAGATGTGACGTAATGACACAATATAGCCTACTAGCCGAGACTCTTCTTTATGTGTTCAGATGTGACGTAATGACACAATATAGTCTACTAGCCGAGACTCTTCTTTATGTGTTCAGATGTGACGTAATGACACAATATAGTCTACTAGCCGAGACTCTTCTTTATGTGTACAGGTGTGACGTAATGACTCAATATAGCCTACTAGCCGAGACTCTTCTTTATGTGTTCAGATGTGACGTAATGACACAATATAGTCTACTAGCCGAGACTCTTCTTTATGTGTTCAGATGTGACGTAATGACACAATATAGTCTACTAGCCGAGACTCTTCTTTATGTGTACAGGTGTGACGTAATGACTCAATATAGTCTACTAGCCGAGACTCTTCTTTATGTGTACAGATGTGACGTAATGACTCAATATAGTCTACTAGCCGAGACTCTTCTTTATGTGTGCAGATGTGACGTAACGACTCAATATAGCCTACTAGCCGAGACTCTTCTTAATGTGTACAGATGTGACGTAATGACAAAATATAGCCTACTAGCCGAGACTCTTCTTTATGTGTTCAGATGTGACGTAATGACTCAATATAGTCTACTAGCCGAGACTCTTCTTTATGTGTTCAGATGTGACGTAATGACTCAATATAGCCTACTAGCCGAGACTCTTCTTTATGTGTGCAGATGTGACGTAATGACTCAATATAGTCTACTAGCCGAGACTCTTCTTTATGTGTTCAGATGTGACGTAATGACTCAATATAGTCTACTAGCCGAGACTCTTCTTTATGTGTTCAGATGTGACGTAATGACTCAATATAGTCTACTAGCCGAGACTCTTCTTTATGTGTGCAGATGTGACGTAATGACTCAATATAGTCTACTAGCCGAGACTCTTCTTTATGTGTTCAGATGTGACGTAATGACTCAATATAGTCTACTAGCCGAGACTCTTCTTTATGTGTTCAGATGTGACGTAATGACTCAATATAGTCTACTAGCCGAGACTCTTCTTTATGTGTGCAGATGTGACGTAATGACTCAATATAGTCTACTAGCCGAGACTCTTCTTTATGTGTTCAGATGTGACGTAATGACACAATATAGTCTACTAGTCGAGACTCTTCTTTATGTGTACAGATGTGACGTAATGACTCAATATAGTCTACTAGCCGAGACTCTTCTTTATGTGTGCAGATGTGACGTAATGACTCAATATAGTCTACTAGCCGAGACTCTTCTTTATGTGTTCAGATGTGACGTAATGACAAAATATAGCCTACTAGCCGAGACTCTTCTTTATGTGTTCAGATGTGACGTAATGACACAATATAGCCTACTAGCCGAGACTCTTCTTTATGTGTTCAGATGTGACGTAATGACACAATATAGTCTACTAGCCGAGACTCTTCTTTATGTGTACAGATGTGGCGTAACGACTCAATATAGTCTACTAGCCGAGACTCTTCTTTATGTGTACAGATGTGACGTAATGACACAATATAGTCTACTTTCCTCTACTACTCAGCTACTGTTCGGACGCTCTTGCTTACTGCTCCGCGCTTTGCTCTATCGCTTTATTTTTTTATTGCTCTATCGTGTTTATATTTTCATATTTTATTTCCTTTTATCACCTAATTTTAACTTCAGCAAATCAGCACAGTGCTCAAACGCTTGATTACTAGAAAAAAGCGGAATACTTTTCTTCGACCAGCCTCCCACTGAAAGCTTACATTCCGGGGAAGAGAAAACACAACTGCCTACATTCATAAGGATAAGAGAAAATGCCTCTTCTGGAATCTACTTGCTGCACTAACTGCCAGAGACTTTTACAAAGGATTGCAGTTCTTGAAACAAAGTTACTTATGGGACCTCCAAACCAGACAGAACACACAACAGACCTTCATCATGGACGCCCTCAGCATACAGCCGGTGAGTCCCATGAATCTAGTGCTCCAATACAGGCCATACTGAGTGTAGAGAAACAAGCCGATCGACTTACAAATCGATGGCACAAACAGGGAGCGAGACCCAAAGGCACTCGAGACATCAGATTGTCACGAGCATCACACATTGCCGCAGTAGCATCCTCTACCCCAGATACGGCTCTGACAAGGATTGCAAACACTGGTCTCCTACCACCGCCTATACATCTTGAGAACAGATTTGCAGTATTAATGAATGAGGAATCCCTGAATGTGATGAATGTGATCGAACACAGACTGAATCAGCCAGTAGCTAACACTGCTAACAGGCGCTCAAGGTCGAGCAGACAGCGGCACTCAGCTCAGAGCGCAGCCGAGCCCAGGACTCTGATAGTGGGTGACTCCATAATCAGAAACATTAGTAGCAGGGACACAACTACATGCTGCCTTCCACAAGCAACAACTTCTGATGTAAACAGGGAACTTCAGAACATTCTGATGAAACATAAGACTGCAAATCGACTCATTGTTCATGTGGGGAAGAATGATATTCATAAAGGGCAGTCAGAACTCCTTAAGAAGGATTTCAATGAACTTTTTGAAACACTTAAAAGACTGAAAGTTCAGACATTCATCAGTGGACCACTCCCAGCAAGAGGAACAAACAGGTTTTCACGGTTGCTTGGGCTTAACACATGGCTGCAAAAAACCTGCAATATAAAAGGACTGAACGTCATTGACAACTTCAATCTTTTCTGGAATCAGAGGCAACTGTTTCAACAGGATGGGCTCCACCCAAACAAACTTGGTTCAAGAGTGCTAAAGGACAATATCTTCTTTTCAATCCATCATCCTTCTGCAGTATGTGCCAATCCACTCATCCTGAATGGCACACACACACCTGGACACAGTATTAATGACCACAGGACTTCACTTCTGCACCTGAATGGACATGCGGCTGACACATCACACAAGGACAATGATAACACCACTCAGCCACAACAACCTCTGCTGACGGACACAATCTCAGCTGAGCCCTGCCCACAGAGCTCACCACAGACAGACTGTGACATACTAGAACTGCTAGAAGATTCAGCACCCAAGGACGACTTTCTGGAAAACAGCCAGGAAATCCAGGACAGCATATTACAGCCTCCGATAACACCAGAGCAAGACACGTTGTCCCTCTCTCCAGCATCTCCACTTCTGTGCTTCTCGGAGAAAATGGAACAACTGGTGTATGCTGGAACCAGACTATCCCACTCTTTTGCAAGCCCCCAGATGTCAACCAAAAAACGGCAGGCCCCACAACCACCAAAGCCTGCGGGCCCAGCTTGCCCTCCCCCTCCTCCTGTGAGAGCTCTTCGGCCTCTGCCACAGCGCCAGGGCCCACACCCTCCTCCAGCAGCTCGCGGTGAACCAAAAACAACTGATACCAGCTCTCAGTGATATGTGTCGGGTCCCCACTATGATAACAGTAACTTTCTTAAATGTTTACAAAACAAGCGGGAACCCAGTGTGCCTGAATCTTTCCCTATTGCTGTTCAACTACATGATAGAAAATCTAAGGCCTTCAAAAGCCGTACAGCAAACCCATCTAATCTGGTGCCTATTACACGCCAAACTAAGATCGCTGTGGGGACAAAAAGTAAGACCGTTAAATTAGCACTTTTAAACATCCGCTCACTTAAAAATAAATCACTTCTAGTCAACGACTTAATAACCACATACAACCTGGACTTTATGCTTCTAAATGAAACTTGGCTAGAAGACAGCTGCAGTGCAACAGTCCTCAATGAAACATCCCCTCCTAATTTTACTTTTATGAGTGCTTGCAGAGCGGGTAAGAGAGGCGGGGGCTTAGCTGCTCTTTTTAAAGATGTCTATCAATGTAAGCAAAAATCACTTGGGAATTACCCATCTTTTGAATATCTGGGTATTGTGTTAAAAGGTGCTCCACGTATTTTACTTATCATTGTTTACAGGCCTCCAAAATACTCTCCAGCCTTTGCTGAGGACTTTACAGAACTGTTATCAACAATTTCCTCTGAGTTTAACTGTTTTGCCATTGCTGGAGATTTTAACATTCACATAGATAATGCAGAAACCAATATGGCAAAAGAAATCAAAACTGTTTTAAAAACTTTTGATCTGACACAGCATGTAAATGGACCCACACATAATCGTGGACACACTCTAGATCTACTTATCAGTACGGGTCTAAACCTCTCATCGATTGTTATTAAGGATGTAGCACTGTCTGATCATTTCTGTATTTTCTTTGATATTTTGATCTCTCCTGCCATTGAAGCTAGATCTGTGTCTGTCAAGAAGAGATGCTTAAATGAGAACACTAGTGTGCTATTTATGAAGGCTATATCATTAAAACCAAGCATATCTGCTGACTCTGTTGATTTTCTCCTTGAATCTTTTAACTCAAAAATTAAAAGTGTAATTGATGATATTGCTCCTGCGAAAGTCAGGAAGAATAGTGGTAGACAAAAAGCACCTTGGAGAAACTCAACAGCAGTGCAAAATATGAAAAGACAATGCAGAAGAGCAGAGCGCATGTGGCGGAAGACAAAACTTGTAGTCCATTATAACATCTACAAAGACAGCATCCATGCTTTTAATATGGAACTAGGCAAAGCTAGACAGACTTTCTTCTCAAATATTATAAACAGCAACTTAAACAACACACGCACTCTTTTTGCTACTGTAGAGAGACTGACAAACCCCCCAAGCCAGATTCCCAGTGAAATGCTCTCAGACAGCAAGTGCAGTGAGTTTGCTTCTTTCTTCTCTGAGAAAATCAATAATATAAGAAAGGTGATCAGCTCATCCTTGAGTTGTGCTGGGGTCAAACAGATCCGACCACTACCTGAGAAAGTAGTTACTATGTCTGTTTTCGAAGAAATTGATGGCAAAATTTTGGAAGAAACCGTACAGCACCTTAAAACATCAACCTGCGCCCTTGACACACTTCCCACATCTTTTTTCAAAAGTGTGTTAAACAGTTTAGAAGCAGATCTTCTAGAAGTGGTAAATGCCTCACTTCTCTCTGGGAGTTTTCCAAACTCCCTAAAAACTGCAGTTGTCAAGCCCCTCCTGAAAAAGAGCAATCTAGATAAGACCATATTAAGCAATTATAGACCGATCTCAAATCTTCCCTTCATAGGCAAGATCATTGAAAAAGTTGTCTTCAATCAGCTGAACAAATTCTTAAGCTTGAATGGTTACTTTGACAATTTTCAATCTGGTTTCCGATCGCATCACAGTACAGAGACAGCGCTCATAAAGATAATAAATGATATTCGCTTAAATACTGATACAGGCAAATTATCAGTGCTGGTACTACTCGACCTCAGTGCTGCATTTGACCCTGTCGATCACAACATACTTATTGACAGGCTTGAAAACTGGGTGGGGCTTTCTGGGATAGTCCTAAAATGGTTCAGGTCATACTTAGAAGGGAGAGGTTATTATGTGAGTATAGGAGACCATAAGTCTGAGTGGACATCCATGACATGCGGAGTCCCCCAAGGCTCAATTCTTGCACCACTCCTATTCAACCTGTATATGCTCCCAATGAGCCAAATAATGAGAAAGAACCGAATCTCTTACGACAGCTATGCAGACGACACACAGCTCTACTTAGCCCTATCGCCTAACGATTACAGCCCCATTGACTCCCTGTGCCAATGCATTGATGAAGTAAATGGTTGGATGTGCCAAAACTATCTTCAGTTAAACAAAGACAAAACTGAAGTCATTGCGTTTGGAAACAAAGATGAAGTTCTCAAGGTGAATGCATACCTTCACTCTAGAGGTCTAACAACTAAAAATCAAGTCAGGAATCTTGGTGTGTCTCTAGAGTCAGACCTTAGTTTCAGTAGTCATGTCAAAGCAATAACTAAATCAGCATACTATCATTTGAAAAATATTGCAAGAATTAGATGCTTTGTTTCCAGTCAAGACTTAGAGAAACTTGTGCATGCTTTCATCACCAGCAGGGTGGATTACTGTAATGGACTCCTCACTGGCCTTCCTAAAAAGACCATAAGACAGTTGCAGCTCATACAGAACGCTGCTGCTAGGATTCTGAGCAGAACCAGAAAATATGAACATATCACACCAGTCCTCAGGTCTTTACACTGGCTCCCAGTTACATTTAGGATTGATTTTAAAGTATTATTACTGGTATATAAATCATTCAATGGGCTAGGACCTCAATATATTGCAGATATGCTCACTGAATATAAACCCAACAGATCACTCAGATCATTAGGATCACATCAGTTAGAAATACCAAGGGTTCACTCTAAGCAAGGAGAGTCTGCTTTTAGCTACTATGCCAGCCGCAGCTGGAACCAGCTTCCAGAAGAGATCAGATGTGCTCCTACAGTAGTCACATTCAAATCCAGACTCAAAACACATCTGTTTAGCCATGCATTTACTGAATGAGCACTGTGCCACTGTTCGTCCGACTGTTTTTACTGTACTTTATTTTATTTCTTATTCTAAAATGTTTTAATTATTCTTATTTGTTTTGATTATTTTATTTTCTCCTATGTAAAGCACTTTGAATTACCATTGTGTATGAAATGTGCTATATAAATAAACTTGCCTTGCCTTGCCTTGCCTTACTAGCCGAGACTCTTCTTTATGTGTGCAGATGTGACGTAATGACTCAATATAGTCTAGTAGCCGAGACCCTTCTTTATGTGTGCAGATGTGACGTAATGACTCAATATAGTCTACTAGCCGAGACTCTTCTTTATGTGTACAGATGTGACGTAATGACTCAATATAGCCTACTAGCCGAGACTCTTCTTTATGTGTACAGGTGTGACGTAATGACTCAATATAGTCTACTAGCCGAGATTCTTCTTTATGTGTTCAGATGTGACGTAATGACTCAATATAGTCTACTAGCCGAGACTCTTCTTTATGTGTTCAGATGTGACGTAATGACTCAATATAGTCTACTAGCCGAGACTCTTCTTTATGTGTACAGGTGTGACGTAATGACTCAATATAGTCTACTAGCCGAGATTCTTCTTTATGTGTTCAGATGTGACGTAATGACTCAATATAGTCTACTAGCCGAGACTCTTCTTTATGTGTTCAGATGTGACGTAATGACTCAATATAGTCTACTAGCCGAGACTCTTCTTTATGTGTACAGGTGTGACGTAATGACTCAATATAGTCTACTAGCCGAGACTCTTCTTTATGTGTTCAGATGTGACGTAATGACTCAATATAGTCTACTAGCCGAGACTCTTCTTTATGTGTACAGATGTGACGTAATGACTCAATATAGTCTACTAGCCGAGATTCTTCTTTATGTGTACAGGTGTGACGTAATGACTCAATATAGTCTACTAGCCGAGACTCTTCTTTATGTGTGCAGATGTGACGTAATGACTCAATATAGTCTACTAGCCAGACTCTTCTTTATGTGTGCAGATGTGACGTAATGACTCAATATAGTCTACTAGCCGAGATTCTTCTTTATGTGTACAGGTTGACGTAATGACTCAATATAGTCTACTAGCCGAGACTCTTCTTTATGTGTGCAGATGTGACGTAATGACTCAATATAGTCTACTAGCCGAGACTCTTCTTTATGTGTCAGATGTGACGTAATGACCAATATAGCCTACTAGCCGAGATTCTTCTTTATGTGTACAGGTGTGACGTAATGACTCAATATAGTCTACTAGCCGAGACTCTTCTTATGTGTTCAGATGTGACGTAATGACAAAATATAGCCTACTAGCCGAGACTCTTCTTTATGTGTTCAGATGTGACGTAATGACACAATATAGCCTACTAGCCGAGACTCTTCTTTATGTGTTCAGATGTGAAGTAACGACTCAATATAGTCTACTAGCCGAGACTCTTCTTTATGTGTATAGATGTGAAGTAACGACTCAATATAGCTACTAGCCGAGACTCTTCTTTATGTGTATAGATGTGAAGTAACGACTCAATATAGTCTACTAGCCGAGACTCTTCTTTATGTGTTCAGATGTGAAGTAAGACTCAATATAGTCTACTAGCCGAGACTCTTCTTTATGTGTTCAGAAGTGAAGTAACGACTCAATATAGTCTACTAGCCGAGACTCTTCTTTATGTGTACAGATGTGACGTAACGACACAATATAGCCTACTAGCCGAGATCTTCTTTATGTGTTCAGATGTGACGTAATGACTCAATATAGTCTACTAGCCGAGACTCTTCTTTATGTGTTCAGATGTGACGTAATGACTCAATATAGCCTACTAGCCGAGACTCTTCTTTATGTGTACAGGTGTGACGTAATGACACAATATAGTCTACTAGCCGAGACTTCTTCTTTATGTGTTCAGATGTGACGTAATGACTCAATATAGTCTACTAGCCGAGACTCTTCTTTATGTGTTCAGATGTGACGTAATGACTCAATATAGTCTACTAGCCGAGACTCTTCTTTATGTGTACAAGTGTGACGTAATGACTAATATAGTCTACTAGCCGAGACTCTTCTTTATGTGTTCAGATGTGACGTAATGACTCAATATAGTCTACTAGCCGAGACTCTTCTTTATGTGTACAGATGTGACGTAATGACTCAATATAGTCTACTAGCCGAGACTCTTCTTTATGTGTCAGGTGTGACGTAATGACCAATATAGTCTACTAGCCGAGACTCTTCTTTATGTGTGCAGATGTGACGTAATGACTCAATATAGTCCTACTAGCCGAGACTCTTCTTTATGTGTTCAGATGTGACGTAATGACTACAATATAGTCTACTAGCCGAGATCTTCTTTATGTGTTCAGAGTGTGACGTAATGACTCAATATAGTCTACTAGCCGAGACTCTTCTTTATGTGTACAGATGTGACGTAAGACTCAATATAGTCTACTAGCCGAGACTCTTCTTTATGTGTCAGATGTGACGTAATGACTCAATATAGTCTACTAGCCGAGACTCTTCTTTATGTGTCAGTGTGACGTAATGACTCAATATAGTCTACTAGCCGAGACCTTCTTTATGTGTGCAGATGTGACGTAATGACTCAATATAGTCTACTAGCCGAGACTCTTCTTTATGTGTGCAGATGTGACGTAATGACTCAATATAGCCTACTAGCCGAGATCTTCTTTATGTGTACAGATGTGACGTAATGACTCAATATAGTCTACTAGCCGAGACTCTTCTTTATGTGTTCAGATGTGACGTAATGACACAATATAGCCTACTAGCCGAGACTCTTCTTTTATGTGTTCAGATGTGACGTAATGACTCAATATAGCCTACTAGCCGAGACTCTTCTTTATGTGTTCAGATGTGAACGTAAGACTCAATATAGCCTACTAGCCGAGACTCTTCTTTATGTGTATAGATGTGACAGTAACGACTCAATATAGTCTACTAGCCGAGACTCTTCTTTATGTGTATGATGTGAAGTAATGACTCAATATAGTCTACTAGCCGAGACTCTTCTTTATGTGTTCAGATGTGACGTAAGACTCAATATAGTCTACTAGCCGAGACTCTTCTTTATGTGTTCAGATGTGAAGTAACGACTCAATATAGTCTACTAGCCGAGACTCTTCTTTATGTGTACAGATGTGACGTAATCGACTCAATATAGCCTACTAGCCGAGACTCTTCTTTATGTGTTCAGATGTGACGTAATGACTCAATATAGCCTACTAGCCGAGACTCTTCTTTATGTGTAGATGTGACGTAATGACACAATATAGCCTACTAGCCGAGACTCTTCTTTATGTGTTCAGATGTGACGTAATGACCAAATATAGTCTACTAGCCGAGACTCTTCTTTATGTGTACAGATGTGACGTAATGACTCAATATAGTCTACTAGCCGAGACTCTTCTTTATGTGTGAGATGTGACGTAACGACTCAATATAGCCTACTAGCCGAGACTCTTCTTATGTGTACAGATGTGACGTAACGACAAAATTAGCCACTAGCCGAGACTCTTTTTTATGTGTTCAGATTACGTAATGACTCAAAAGTCTACTACGAACTCTTCTTTATGGTTCAATGTGACGTAATGCTCAAATAGTCTACTAGCCGAGACTCTTCTTTATGTTTCAGATGGACGTATAGACAAAATATAGCTACTAGCCGAACTCGTCTTTAGTGTTCAGATGTACGTAATGACACAATATAGCCTACTAAGCCAGACTCTCTTTATGTGTTCAGATGTGACGTAATGACACAATAGCTACTAGCCGAACCTTCTTTATGTGTTCAGTGTGACGTAATGACACAATATAGTCTACTAGCCGAGACTTTTTATGTGTTACATGATGTGACGTAAAGAATCAATTTATTACTAGCGAAGACTCTTCTTTATGTGTACAGATGTGACGTAACGACACAATATAGTCTAGTAGCCGAGACTCTTCTTTATGTGTGCAGATGTGACGTAATGACTCAATATAGTCTAGTAGCCGAGACCCTTCTTTATGTGTGCAGATGTGACGTAATGACTCAATATAGTCTACTAGCCGAGACTCTTCTTTATGTGTGCAGATGTGACGTAATGACTCAATATAGCCTACTAGCCGAGACTCTTCTTTATGTGTGCAGATGTGACGTAATGACTCAATATAGTCTACTAGCCGAGACTCTTCTTTATGTGTGCAGATGTGACGTAATGACTCAATATAGTCTACTAGCCGAGACTCTTCTTTATGTGTACAGATGTGACGTAATGACTCAATATAGTCAACTAGCCGAGATTCTTCTTTATGTGTTCAGATGTGACGTAATGACTCAATATAGCCTACTAGCCGAGACTCTTCTTTATGTGTACAGATGTGACGTAACGACTCAATATAGTCTACTAGCCGAGACTTTCTTTATGTGTCAATGTGACGTAATGACTCAATATAGCCTACTAGCGAGACTCTTCTTTATGTGTTCAGATGTGACGTAATGACTCAATATAGCCTACTAGCCGAGACTCTTCTTTATGTGTTCAGATGTGACGTAATGACTCAATATAGTCCTACTAGCCGAGACTCTTCTTTATGTGTTTAGATGTGATGTAATGACTCAATATAGTCTACTAGCCGAGACTCTTCTTTATGTGTTTCAGATGTGATGTAACTGACTCAATATAGCCTACTAGCCGAGACTCTTCTTTATGTGTTCAGATGTGACGTAATGACTCAATATAGCTACTAGCCGAGTACTCTTCTTTATGTGTTCAGATGTGACGTAACGACTCAATATAGCCTACTAGCCGAGACTCTTCTTTATGTGTTCAGATGTGACGTAATGACTCAATATAGTCTACTAGCCGAGACTCTTCTTTATGTGTTCAGATGTGACGTAATGACTCAATATAGCCTACTAGCCGAGACTCTTCTTTATGTGTATAGATGTGACGTAATGACTCAATATAGTCTACTAGCCGAGACTCTTCTTTATGTGTACGTGACGTAATGACACAAAGACATGCTCGAATCTCCCGTGGAAATCCACCAGTACCACTGGAATTAAAAACATTATTACAAGCTTACCGCTTTGAATCGAGCAAAGGCAAGCAGATAGTTTTGAACACTGGCTGGTTATGTATTTGCTAATATTTATTTTGGATACATTTTAACCCCAAAAAGCTACGTACTGCAGCTTTAAAGCTGGATAATTCGGAGTGATTGTAGTACGCTAAATGAAACTTTGTTCTGCTAAATGAAACTTTGCTTATGAAACAGTTTTTAATGTTGGGGTGAGGATGTAGGGAACTATCATGGGGCTAGTTGTTAAACACATGCTAGCATGACGAAACTTTGTGTATTTGTTAGTTGCCATATCAACACTGTATAGAGAAAGAAATGTGCAATTTTTTAAAAATCTTTAACCTATCACTGAACATTTATTTAACCAAAGCAAAAGTAGCCTAAATTTCTTCCAAGTTAATTTTTTATCTCTTGTCTTTTATGTTTATTTAAAATTAGATAAATTAGATATTATTTTAATCTCCAATCTGTTATTTAACAGTTCAGATTTTATGCTTCGCTAACAAGCAAAACACACTCGCCGGGTTTAAATCTCAGTTGTGCAGGTGCTAAATGTTATAACACTGCGTTACAGTGTGCCCCTATTAGAGCTACGATATTCTATTCAATATTTTTATGAATTCTAATGAGAAACCATTAGAACAAAGGAGAATAAAGACTGGGAGCCAATGTTCATAATTTATTAATTAATTATTATTATGTTTTGAACTATGCTGCATAGCTGTGTTTTGCTGTGTTTGTTGTAAAAAAATCAAATTGAACTGTTTCTAAACAATGAGAGTTTAAATGCTGAGGAATATTCCCATCTTCCCACAGGAGAAGCAGCAGCAAACAGGAGGAATTACTCCAGGAGAAACTACTGACATACTTGTAAAGTAATAATTGTAAAGATGGAGATTAAGGAAGAACCCTGCAGAATAAAAGATGAAGATACAGAGGAACAAATAGGTTGGTGTTTTCCTTCATTCTCTTTAAAGACTGATGAGGAACATTAAGATGAAAACTCACATTTCCTCCTGAGACCCAGGCAAAAACTTTTTGTCTACTGTAGAGGACATTATATTTTAGCGAATTTCTCTGAGATCTTCGTACATGTCACAGTCCTGTAAAGAGCACATTCAGGGCTTTTCAGAGATACCAAATGTTTGGAGGTTTCACCTAGTGATGCTCCGATTGATCGGCCGCCGATCATGATCGGTCGATATTGGCTAAAAATAGCTCGATCGGCAAACCCCAAAAGCGCCGTTCAAAAAAGCCGATCACGTGACGTAAATTACTCGCGTGACTTTTTTCCACCTGCATGCGCGGCGCATGGGCACACAGCAGCAGAGCGGAGCTTGCCAGTGGCAACATGAGTTCTCCTTCTCCCGTCTGGGATCAGAGGTCCTGGGTTCTAATTAGACATGTGCCGGTATTCGGTAATGCGATAAATCGCGGTAATGAATATGCACGATATTGTTATCGCGGGCACTTCAAAATACCGTGAAAAATAATAGATCCGAATTTAGATTTTTAGAATGCGCATTAGCTTATTTTCCATCAACCGTTAAAAAAACCCAACTGCGTCTATGCTGCGCAAAACACGTGCGCACTCTGATGTAAACAATCCCCACGCACTGTGTTCATGCTGCGCAGTGCGCGCTCTAGTCTAATGTAAACAATCGCCGCATGGAGAAGCAGCATGGCGGAAAGAGGAACGCTGCCGACGATTTATCTCCTTTCTAAAAGCAGAACTGCTATGAAGGTAAAAGAGTATCTACACTCAAGAACACGTAGATGTGAAATTGAGAACTTCATAGCATTCAGCTTGAGACTCACGCAATCAACACTTTTCACATGCTCTCATGCCAAACATACATTTTCTCACGCAGAGAAAAATCGCGGAGCAAAGAGGACACTGACACCGAGACTAGAGAGAGCAGGTTACTTTTTATATGAAACAAATTCTCAGTTCTCAGATTCTATCCATTTTATTACGAAATGCAGACAATAAATACCGTTTTGGCGCTTGTAAATGTGACGTGACAGATCACTGTAGCACCTTAGTTCAAGTGAACCGATCATCTGTTACTTTTTATTTAAAGATATAGTACAACTTCCCGAAAGGTATATATGCCTCATACATAATAGATCAATCAGTGTTTTTCAATCACGGAAAGAGGTCAATAAAACTGCAGGAGAACAATCGTCACAGAACGTTACATTTACCTCAGGAAAGCCATTTAATTACCAGCACGTTTGTTGACTAGAAAAAATATTTTTATTTATATTAAAATATAATAATAATAATAATATTAAAAAAAAATTCGCTAAATATGTTCACTATATTACATATTTATTATATTTTTACCTATGTCATTAGGCTACATAATTGTTATTATAATGAAAACCACATATTTAATTTGTTAATTTTAACCTTTAATACCAGTTGATAGGGTTTTCTGTATGTTTACAGAATTATGTGAGATATATTTTTTCTTGAGCAAAATGTACATGTAGGCTATCTACTGTAGCCTACCTAATATTTATCCAAATGAGTTAAGATTGAAATCAAATCAAGAATTGAACTGAAATCGTGAAAATTGTGTTAAGCAATAATACAAACAGTAGCCTACCAGTCACTGTACCATGTAAACATTGTAACATGTTGTCACTAAACTTAATAAAATTCTGTTTAGTTACCAAATGTTTTGACAATCACAATTACACCTATTGTGATGCAAGTTGTTTTTTTTTAGATCCCCTCCAATCCATCTGTTTCTCTTATGTAAATAAAATATCGTGATAATACCGTATACCGTGATAAAAGCTCAATCAATTAATCGCAGCATGAAAATTTGATACCGGCACATGTCTAGTTCTAATCCGCACTCGTATAGGTTTTTTTTTCCTCATCAAAACCGATTATGTTTATCAGTTGTTGTATATCAGACAGGGACACGTTTGTGTGTAGTTTGTTTTGTAATTTCACCGGAACGAATAGAGAGTCTCCACAATGGATTGAAGCGCGCGTCCGAGTGAAGACTGCACGAGCCACAAGAGAACACAGTATCCGCGCGGCGTCGAGCACTTTGATCACTTGATGATAAAAAAAAACACATTTCAGCGCTAGATCGCCTCTTATTTAACAAATGAACAAAATGAATGCCTCTGCTAGTGAACTGGAGATGTTTTATTTATTTGTATTGGTACATTCGTGCCACGAGATATTTCCTCAACTACTCAATATTTCCTCAGACTTTCATAAATGATAACAGAAAAAAACTTGCCATAGTTTTGTCCTTTTGTGGCAGTAGTCAGTTTTGCTGACAAAAACTAAGTTTTTGCTGCCAATTATTAAATGTAGTCAGTAGTGTATTAAGAGGCTACAATTTCCAAGTATGCCTAAGGGTAACTTGATCCCATCCCATTAAGCTGATCTAATGTGTGTTGGTCTGCCTGACCCCTCTTTGTTTGGAATAATTTTGTTACTGAAAAGATGGCCTACAGTAGCCTTAAGTTATCTAATTTTCTAAATACAATTAAATAAACACTTGATGGTTCTTCAAGATCTTGACTGTAGCCTATTTCTACTGTTTCATAGTTAGTTTCATTTCTACAAATGGTGCAAACTCTGCTAGATTATAGATAAAAGATTCCCATTCCCCTGCCATTCTGTGATCGGCCGTGATCGGCAATCGGCAGATCATGATTTTGGTGATCGGTAATCGGTGATCGGCCCCAAAAATGCTGATCGGAGCATCTCTAGTTTCACCATTACAACTTCCACTTCTTGGTCTTTAAAAATGACTGACATTAACTGAATTATCCTCTAAAGACAGCATAAAACACGAATAACTTCTCCAATGATTTCTCATGCCACAAGCAATGTAATGACAAACTAAATTCACAAAGAAATCTCTTATATTTCTGGTTCTCAGGAGTATATAACAATACATCTAGAACTAGATACTAGTAGACTCAGTAGTAAACTAGATTTGTGCTACATTAAAAATTAATTCTTGATTTCTTCGTTTCTCATTTTCCTTCTTTGATTGAATTTGGGGAATTTATTATTTAATATGTTGATTTTAGACCCGATGGAAGGGAATAAAGACAAATGGCATCATTTCACTAATGAAGATGGGGAACTGACATATAAAAATGAAGACAAACATCTTTTTGAAAAACCTCATCATTTCAAAAATGAAGATGGAAATGCAGTCGTTTCACAGACTGAAGAGAATTTCACAGAAAAACGAGCAGAAAATTCTGGAGACAAAGAATTTTTCACCTGCTCTGAGTGTGGAATGTTTTACGTGCACAAATCAGACCTTAATAAACACATGAAATCTCACACTGGAGAAAATTTGTTCACATGCACTCAGTGTGGAAAGAGTTTCACACGTAAATCAACCCTTAACAGACACACGAGAGAACACACTGGAGAAAAACCCTTCCCCTGCTCTCAGTGTGGAAAGAGTTTCAGTCGCAAAGAGGACGTAAATGTGCACATGAGGATTCACACTGGGAGAAAAACTGTTCACATGCACTCAGTGTGGAAAGAGTTTCACTCATAAAGGAGGCCTTAATGTGCACATGAGATCTCACACTGGAGAGAGGCCTTATACATGCTCTCAATGTGGAAATAGTTTCACATCCCAAAGCGTTCTCACCACTCATCTGCGCCGTCACTCTGGAGTGAGATCATTCAGCTGTGATCAGTGTGAGAAAACATTTGTTTTGGCATCAAGCTTAAAAACACACCTTAAAACTCATGCTGGTGTGAAGCCTCACTTTTGTTCTTTTTGTGGAAAGGGTTTTTTCACGACTACAGAATTTAAAACAGCATGAGAGTGTCCATACTGGTGTGAGACCTCATGTGTGCTCTGACTGTGGGAAGACCTTCACTACATCCAACAATTTAAAAACACACCAGAGAATTCACACTGGAGAGAAGCCGCACCAGTGCTCTTCATGTGGAAAGAGTTTCACCCAATTATCTACTCTACAGAAACATGAGAAAAACCGTTGCCCGATATTTTCTAATTAGCAAATGTTCATGTTCAGATCCATCACTTACAAGTAAATAATTAGACATTCAGATTTATCAAAAGCTGGATAATTTGCTAAAATTAGTAGTGAAGTTTGATTGTTTGACAAGGGGAACCTTTGGGGAAGGTCAAAATAATAGTTAGAATATGAGCGATTTGGGTAAAAGTGGCAACAATAGTCTATTAAATCATAATCTAAATTTCAAATAACTTGTTTTAGATGTATATACATTATGCTTTCAGATATTAAAGCTGCTGTAGGTAACTTTTGTAAAAAAATATATTTTACATATTTGTTAAAACTGTCATTATGTCCTGACAGTAGAATATGAGACAGATAATCTGTGAAAAAATCAAGCTCCTCTGGCTCCTCCCAGTGGTCCTATTGCCATTTGCAGAAATACACCCTCCCGGTCAGAAACAACCAATCAGAGCCAGGAGGAGTGTCTTAGCAGTGTCAATCACGCTCGTGTACGTGCTGATCACAGCCCTCTCTTGCACAGCACAGACTGATCTCATGAAATGGCGTATGTATAACACCCCAATTCGTATTTCCATTTTTGGTGTGCTATCAACACGCATAATCGCTTTTCAGCGTTTCTGAACGCCGTTGACTTAACGTTACATTACTGTATATATATATGACCTACCCCAACCCTGTCCCTAAACCTACCCGTCACTGGGGTTAATACCATTAATAAGTGTTCCCCTACCATCCTAGGACAAAAAATATAGCTCGCCAGATGTAGATCTAGGTTTATCTTCGTTTCGCTCGGACATTTAATGGCGTGTACATGCACGCGAAATCACTCGGACATTGAACGGCGTAGACATACACGTGGATAGCTCAAAATGCGTATAGATAACACACCACTTGACTTGAAAGTGGCGTGTATGTTTACGCAAAAGTCATGATGTCATGTTGCACAGCACGAGCGCGTACCGTCGTTCAAACTCAAGATTGCCGGCGAGCTGCAGCTGTGCTTATGACGGAGAAACAACCTAAACTGCCAATTCTCCAGTGACACCTGCTCATAAAACAAAGAGGTAAAAGGAAAAAGACCGATGACGATAAACAAGTGAAAAAGAAAGAATTAGACAGAGCCCATTGACTCGGTGTCAAAACTCTAGCCACATAACATGTAGATAAAATGTCACGCACTCTCTCTGCTAAGCAACAATTGAAACCTGCTAATTCACTGGCTTGTCATGTTGCTGAAATAATGTACTAGCAAATATCTCTAGAATAATACTGTAACGTTAGTTACCGTTATATTAACGTTATCTTACTAACTATTTATAACTTATAGAAAGAGTGCAACGTTATAAAGTTACATGTATTGCAAAATACATGGTGATTTGAGGACCAAGTTTGTAGTCAAAGTATGGGCAGGCTAGCCTGGCAAGCCAGACCTACATCAAGATGTTAGGTCTGGGAACTCAATTGGCATACCTCAATCCGAGGGGCGGGATAAACGGTTGTCTTTCAAAATCCCTCGGCAAGCAATAGGACAGCGCTATAACCAAAAAGAGCAACTAACGGCTGTGGCTGTGTGATTCCCATGCGTTTTTCCACCAGCGGAGCTAGTTGGTAGCCTATATTAAACTTTTGCCGTATACGGTCGTCAAAACTCCGAACACATCTTCCTTTTTTAAGAATGACTTAAGTGACGTTCTCTTAACTCCAAATCATCCTGAGTCGCGGCCAAAGCCGATTCGAAAGACCGCTGTTCGCCAGCAGCATCTTCTTTGTTTTCAAGTAACAGGGAATTTAAATCCCCTATGGAAATCACACGGAACCGTCACAACTCTGCCGTCATTATGTTAAGCCCGTCCACCAACTCTATACACGATGTGATTGGCCTGACCAGAGTTTGCGCGTTCACGGCAGACTCCGCTGTGGGGAGGAGCTGTGGAGGGAGCGCTGTAGTGCAGCAGAGAGCAAGGGGGTGGGACCTGTAAGTTGTGCTTGATCAAATTTTCAGGTTAAGTCAACGTTTTCTCATAACTCCCTACTGCAGCTTTAAAGACTTTTTTGAGTTGAAAAAGATTCTAATAAAATTGCAGACAAACAACAAATGCTTATCAGCTTTAATAGTCATATTATATTTTGGGTCTACATTCAAAATAAAATTAGTAACAATTTTACTAATTTAAATTCGTAATTTCTTGATGCAGACGCCGTCTATGGACTGGAGAGTTCGCTTTTGAACAAATGTTCTCTTCTGATGTTTCAGAGTGTCACTCCTGTTAGCTGGAGTGCATTGCCTGCACTCATTATGCTTTCTAGGTGTGTATCATTATCCTGTTAAGCTCTGCCTAGAGGATATGCGAGTGACTGCGGTTACGCCCACTGAGTGATAAAATCATACCCTACAGTGCTTAAAAGAGGAATAAAAAATCATCTTTTGGAAATTGATCTTAATGCCTTAATTAAAAAAAAATGAGGAAAAGTCCAACCTTTAAGGACACCAATTTTCTTTGTGAATGAATAATGTATCGTAAATAAATAAATGTTCTTCCTTAAAATACAGGGTGCATAAGTCAGCAAACCCCTATGTTAAATTCGCATAGAAGCAGGCAGATTTTTATTTTTAAAGGCCAGTTATTTCATGGATCCAGGATACTGTGCATCCTGATAAAGTTCCCTTGGCCTTAGGAATTAAAATATCTCCACATCATCACACACCCTTTCCATACTTTCCATAAGGTACTTTCCATAAGGTCATCTCTCAATGCAAATCAAACCAGTTATTAGGCTAACTGAAATAAAACCATGCCAATCTCTTTTTTTATTTTTATTAAAGGTGCAATGTGTAATTTTTAGCGGCATCTAGGGGTGTGATTTGCAAATTGCAAACAGCCAGTCACTCACGGCTTACCCCTCCCTTTGCAAACACGACTGAGAAGCTACGGTGGCCGACGTAGGATAAAAGATGTCGTCGTCTGAGACAGCAGAGAGTAGCAAGTCAAGCAATGGGGTTTCTTTATATTACATTTTATCTTAATTATTCAGTAAAACCACATGTTATTGTGAATGTTAATTTTACTTGTTCATCATTGTGTTAGTGTTTTATTCACTGACTTTACCTACCTTGCTTCCATGCTAGTTAGTACAAGATAAGAGCTATGTATACCAGCACATTTCTCCCCACATAGCAAACCCATAACACAGCAAGGGAGAAGAACCACATGAAACTATCCAACTACACATTTTTTTTCTAACATTTTTTTCTAGCTGGCTAATATGAGCTGTTATGCTGTAGGCTAACGTTACTGTTTTACGGTCAATAGTACTAATCAGCTGTTTGTCTCACGAACGTAACAGCACATTTATCCCCACATAGCAAAGCCATAACACAACGAGGGAGAAGAACTAAGTTACATGAAACAATCCAACGACATATTTTACACCACTGACAAGGGAAAAGTCACTTCTCACGGTGTCTATGGCTAGCTTCTAGCTTTCTGCGGCTTCTCTTTCAATTTAGTGACGAAACAGGCTCTGTAGTGCTGTTTGTTCGCTGTCGGCTACGGTTGAAACATGACGACACAATATGTCGCGCTCAATAGAAGGGGATGCCCGCAGTTATGGAGATATAAATGTCTCATTCTAAGGTAATAAAAACATAACGGTTTATTATGCAAGGTCTTTATACACCACTGAACACATAGTCATGGATCTTATATTGCATTTCTGTTAATAGATACTCAGAAATATTACACACTGCACCTTTAAGGCATTAAGATCAATTTTCAAAAGATTTTTTATCCCTTTTTTTAGTCAACTTTAGCATATGTGTGTTGACTTATGCTAAGCACTGTATATAGTGTATTGTTATATATTGTACAACTCATCAATTAAATTTTTACTATCTTATACTCTGTGTAATTTGATGTTTTTAAATAAACACTGACAAAAACAAAACAAGTTTTAGGGCTAGGCGATATGTCGATATATATAGCATAAGTGATTACCCAGATTTAGACCTTTATTGTATTTATATAAAGTATTCACAGGCAAATTATCTTTATTTCCTGACATCAAAATCAGCCACATATAAATGTTAGGAAACACTATTCCTATCTGCATGTCAATATCCATGGATCACTGGATCTTTAGTAAGTTGTAAAGAACACTATATTGAAACTTTTAGTTTAAACCAATGATCGCTCATGTTTTCAGTTTTCTCAATTAAATTCAGCCATGTAGCTCTTGCCACTCAGTTCAGTGCATACCCTCTTTATAAGCCCTGTGTTTTCATTCACTTTGCAAAGTCTTGTTAGTGTCACACTGCATTTCTGAGAGCTCTCCCTCTGGTTATCCGTGTTTTGGTTTTAATTTTCTGCCTTGTTTCTCTTACTTTCTCTTTGTTTGACTGTTTTTCTGCTGTGTTGTCTCTTTGGATTATCTGTCCTGTGTTTTGACCTGTTGCCTGTTTTATGGATTATGATTCCGAATTTCTGTAATAAACGACTGTAGTTGGATCCTCAACCGGTGTGTTTCAGAGTATTTTGTGACAAAATAAGATCTACGGTACGGAGCTGTTGTAAAGGACGTTGGCTGAATAAAAGAACCCCAACCAAATTACAGATTGCACGCTTGTTATTTCCTTCAAGTGTGCTACATTAAACTTTGTATTAAACTAAAATATATGTGTTATATTTTAAACCTCTGTTATAAATGATGTGCAAACTACCTGACTGATGTTCTATTGAACTTATTTCTGTCATTGATATGCATGTTTGCTTGTGGCTTTAAATAGGTGTACATTTGTTATAATTAGTTTTTTAATTGGTTTTATTTTTATCTAGCTATTTTTCATTTAAACTTAAAAGATGTGGTTTAGTTTGTTTCATACATTGTCTCCTGCTTTCTCAACAAACAAAAAAACAACCAATTCATGGAATTGTTTCTAAACGACCATTCGAGCAAACAAATCTTGAGTGATTGTAAGTGTGATGATCATCTGCTAAATGAGCAACAACGACCACAATTCACTCCTTCAGTCAGTGAAGCTCCCACAGCCGTTCATGAGAGTTTAAATGCTGGGAATATTCCCATCTTCCCACAGGAGAAGAAGCAGCAATCAGGAGGAATTGCTCCAGGAGAAACTACTGACACACTATTGTAAAGATGGAGATTAAGGAAGAACCCTGCAGAATAAAAGATGAAGATACAGAGGAACAAATAGGTTGGTGTTTTCATTCTTTCTCTTTAATGACTGATGAGGAACATTTAAAGGGATAGTTCGCAAATTTTCAATCAAAAATAAAAATTAGCCCATGATTTACCATAAAAGTGCATCTATCCATCATAAAAGTGCTCCACACTGCTCCGGGGGGGGGGGGTTAATAGGGGTGGGGGAAAAAAATCGATATTGCAATATATTGTTGTGCTCTCTGTCGCAATAAATAATAATTGATACACTAACGCCCAATATCGATATTTTATTACAACACAAAATGATTAATTTACCCGTTGTCAGTGTCAC
Source organism: Chrosomus eos (assembly GCA_036326025.1). Taxonomy (NCBI): domain Eukaryota; kingdom Metazoa; phylum Chordata; class Actinopteri; order Cypriniformes; family Leuciscidae; genus Chrosomus; species Chrosomus eos. Next base: position 5,247,266 of record CM070834.1, read on the forward strand.
TGTCACTACCCAATATCTACCATTCTGTTTGCGGGGGCGCTGTTCGAGTAAATAGGGGTAAAGTGGCGCAAACAGCGGCCGGTGAAGAACACAAGTTGAAAAAAAAGAGAAGCGAGAAGAATGGCGGAAAACAATAAAAAACTAATCAAAGACCCACCCGCTAGTTTCCCCTCTAAAGTGTGGAGACACTTCGGGTTTTAGACGAGACAGTCGACGGAAAGGCACTGGATAAAGACTATGCAATCGGCAAGAACTGCTTTGCAAAGATAAAATATAACAGCAACACTACGAATCTGCAAATGCACCTCGTTCGGTAGAGTAGTTCATCACGGTGAACTACTCTCAGGTGAATATGCCTTGATGTGTCCACTGTTTACAGTAACTTACTACTGACGTTTCAGTATTATGGTTTACACATGTTAATGTTCATGTTGTTTTGTAATGTTCATGCACTTTTATCTGTCTAGATGTACAGTGTTTACATTTAAGACCAGGAGGCAATGAGTTATTATGCAAATGCAAATTTCTTTGCACAATGTTGGAAATGTTGGCATTAATAAATGCATAAAATTTACTTATTTACTTATTTCCTTATTCCTTCTTTTTCTTTTCAGTCACATATATCGTGACATATCGTTGATGAAATTTCTTCCAATATATTGAATATCGTAGATATCGCGAATCGTGATATTATCATATCGTGGACCACATATCGCCACAGAATTGAATCGTGAGGTACCTGTATCGTCCCACCCCTAGGGGTTAATAAAGGCCTTCTGAAGCGAAGCGATGAGTTTTTGTAAGAAAATAATCATTTTATGGACTTCAAAACCGAAATGACAATTCACTGCCATTATAAAGCTTGGAAGAGCCCAGGACATTTTATAATATAACTCCGATTGTAGACGTCTGAAAGAAGATTGTCATATACACCTAAGATAACTTTAGTGTGAGTAAATCATGGGCTAATTTTAATTTTTGTGTGCGAACTATCCCTTTAAGATGAAAACTGCCATCTAAATGTGAATAACAATACATCTTAAACTAGATAGACTCGATAGTAAACTAGATTTTGCTCATTTTTGGCTTCCTGATTTTGTTTCTAATTTGTCCGTTTTCAATTGAACCTTGGGGATTTAATGCTGATTTTAGACCCGATGGAAGTGAATGAAGACAAACAGCTGTTCACAAATGAAGATGGAAACACAGTCGTTTCACAGACTAAAGAGAATTTCACACAGAAACGAGCTGGAAAAACTGGAGTCAAAGGATCTTTCACCTGCTCTGAGTGTGGAAAGAGTTACATATGTAAAGGAAACCTAAATCAGCACATGAGAATTCACACTGGAGAAAAACCTTATACATGCACTCAGTGTGGAAAGAGTTTCTTTCATAAAGGAAACCTAAGTCGGCACATGAGAATTCACACTGGAGAAAAACCGTTCACTTGCACTCAGTGTGGAATAAGTTTCAGTCATAAACATAATCTCAATGATCATCTGCGCTCTCACTCTGGAGTGAGATCATTCAGCTGTGATCAGTGTGATAAAACATTTGTTGTGGAAAAACACTTAAGACAACACCTTAAAGTCCATACTGGTGTGAAGCCTCACTTTTGTTCTTTTTGTGGAAAGAGTTTTATACGGCTGCAACATTTGAAAGCGCATGAGAGTATTCATACTGGTGTGAGACCTTATGTGTGCTCTGACTGTGAGAAGACCTTCACTACATCCAGCGACTTAAAATCACATCAAAGAGTTCATACTGGAGAGAAACCGTACAAGTGCTCACACTGTGGAAAGAGTTTCTCTCTGTCAGGAAACCTGAAAGCTCATGAGAGAGTTCACACTGGAGAGAAGACGCACAAGTGCTCTTCATGCGGGAAGATTTTCACCCAATTATCTAATCTACAGACTCATGAGAAAAAGCATTAAGCTGGAAGTCTCTATTAATGAACATTTTCAACAAGCACAAATATAGGAGAATTATTGTATTACTTTTACTCTCCCTCTTCTTTTGAAGCAGATTCTGTGTCTCATCATCAGGATAAATCAGTGTTTCTGTATAAAGTGAACATTTACAATTGACTCTAGTTGGCGGCATTTGTTGTCATTCTTAGTCATTTCAAGACCATGGACGAAGAATCGGTTTGCCAACTCAACATGACACTCAAAATATTTGTACTTTACCACAGCATGTAATTTCAGTGTCTACAGTTAAGTGTGTATAAAAGATCTATAAAATGTTCTCAGACAAACACATTTGTGTCATTCATGTCAAAATTAACATATGCTTTAAACATTTTTTAGATGCAGATTCATCTCAATGTAATTCATCATCTCTATGTAGATTCATTCAAAAGATGTAGTGATCTCAATGTGGCTGAGTAGTAAACTGGTACACATTTTCAATAATGATTGGCTACAATGATTAACGCTTCAAAAACATGTTTTCTTCATCGGCCGCTTTAACACAGATACACACAGGAGCGTTTGAAAGCAGGCGTATATCAGCGGTTCTCTTACGAGAGGTTCTCTCGTATTGTGTAAGTTTAGCTTACGCTATGGGTAAGATTCATCTTCTCGAGAAACTGAAGCCAAAAAGTTATCCTTAATTTTGTATTCATTGTCAATGCAGTGCAGCAGCTAGCTGACCAAGAGCAGGCTGAGTCGCTGTGCGGCAACTGCAGGGGTAGGACTCTGTGCAGTGATGTCTTACACTGACGGAGACGAGGTCTTGACTGGAACTTTGACCTTTCTTATCAGCTCCCTTCGGGGAATCGTTGGGCTTGCTCTCCGTGCTGTTTCCATTAAAGATTTTATTGTGCCCTTAACGTCTCCTTTTATCACCTCTTCTTTCTCTGATTGCACTTGCTCTTGGGTGTCATAGAGTGATTTTATGGAAAGCTTCACATCTCCCTCTGTGCTTGCCCTGCGTTGCGCTCGCGCCCTTAACGCGCCTTAGCCTGCCAGAATGGGCGTGGCTTTAGTGTATATAGGCTGAAATCTCAAGGTCTCAGAGCTGAATTCAATGTCAAGGTTTCACGCTGATTCAGGATCAGATCTTTTGAGAACTGAAATCCAACCACATTACTACAACTGCAGAAAAATTAGCATAAAACAACCTTTACATGCTGAAAATAACTCATTAGTGAGTTTGTTTATTTATTTATTTAGTTTTTTTATGTATAATCCAATATGCTACAACTGAATATTGTTAGTCAATAGTAATCAGAAGTAGTGGTTGAACAGATCAAGCAAACAATGATTGAATTTGATTATATTATTTGATTTGATATATTTATATATGGATATCAATAATAGGGAAGCATCTAAACCTCAGCTTGCTCAGGGGCCTGTTTCAATAAGGAGGTTCAACCAACTCTGAGTTAAAACTTGAACTCTGAGTTGACTTACCCTGAGATGGGAAACTCTGAGTTTTCGGTTACAGAACAGCTGAAATGAGTTGGTTCAATCAACTCTGAGTTGACTGACTCTAAGCGTGTGCACCACAACTATAAAAAGCCATTATCAATGGAGCGCAGATATTGTGAGTCACCATGGCAACAGCGCCAGACAAAAAGAGGTGTTAGGTGTAATTAATTATCAAGTAATCTAAATATTGTAATTTAATTAAAGGGATTATTCTTAATTCTTCTGTAATTTAAAATAAAATATGATGCAATTACATTGAATAGGCTACTGCATAGACTATAGACCAATTCAGTATAAAACAATAGTGGATTTAACATACATTTTTAAAAGGTATATTTTTTATGTAACCTTCTCCCTCTACACACTTTGATCAATTCAAGAATAATTCATGCAATTGTATATTGTTAATTTGAAAGCATTAAAAGTGCAGTTTCTTGTCTCTCCTTGTATTGTTCAAGTGGTTGATTATATGATTTAGTAATTAGTAATATGTAGACCAATACTTTCTAAAGATAGTAATTATTACATTAATCTAATTACACTGTTGAAGATGTCATTTGTCTTTAGTAATTCATAACTATTTTAGAGTAACTTACCCAACTGTTATAATATCAGAGGTGAAACTGGAAGAATGTTATTCAACCTAAAGTAGGCTACTATTACTTTGATAATTTTTTTTTTTACTTTGATACAAGTACAAGTAAAAGTACCAGTCTAAAAATCTACTCAAGTAAAAGTAAAAAGTAGCTAATTTAAAATGTGAGTAAAAGTTGCTGAGTTACTTTTCCCATGACTCTCCCATGTAGGGTTGGGTTGGGTTGAGTTGGGTTGGGTTGGGGTTTATGGTATTAAACAATTATTAAATATATAAACTGCATTATTAAATTATAACGGTTATTTATTATCATCAGTTAAAATTATGAATTAGATTAACATCTTATTTTTTATCATTAATAATTTATTAAATTATGTTAAAAAAATAATTGAGTTCTATGAAATGTTTTTTATTACGATTTTTTTTAATGATTTAATACAAATTTATTTTAAAAAACGGTGGTAATCAAATAAAAGTTTAGCAAACGTTTTAATCCTTTTATTTTTTGGCAAAGTGTTGCAAAACAGATCTAGTCAATTAAACCATGCAATATATATTCCTTAAATAATGTGTAAATACATTTTAGTATTATTGTTGGTGTTTAAACACCACTTCCTCTTTAAAAAAGGGGAGGAGACCGAAATAAACTCTGGGTTTACTGAAGAAAACCTGCTCCCGACCAGGTTAGGTTCACAGAGTAAGTTACCATGGTAACTGACTCTGAGTATAAGTTACCTCTCTTTCAGAAACAGGCTTGACTTACTTTGCTTTCTCAGGTTTGACTTATCTCACTTTCTGAAACGGAAAACCCAGAGTTTCCCTCATTTCAGGGTTAACATACTCAGAGTTTTCACTTAACCTCCTTTCTGAAACAGGCCCCAGGTGTAGTTCTGGTTCATCATCAGCATCAAAAACATTTCCTTGATCCTTGGTGGTTATTTTAAGTTTAAATATAGTCCTATCCATAAATGATCTTAACTGTCCTTAATAATAATTAATGTGTTGTTGTTATTAATATTTATATCATCCCAAATCAAACACATGTGGCTAGATAAAAAGTGTTCAATATCAGCCAAGATAACTTAACCCTCAGATGGTCTTTGGGGTCCACTGGACCCCAAATGACTTTTGCTTGAATTAAAAAAAATGTTCTCTTTTTCCAAATGGTATGAAACTTCCTACGGCTCTCAACACTTTCTAGATCTACAAAAAAAAAATTAAAATGGAATGTTATCTGTTTTTATGTAGGCGTGACAAAAATAGTCACACTCGTGGTCTTCGGGGTCCATTGGACCCCAAAAAATTAAATTAAATTTTGTAACAGAACAATAGTTTTTTTTTTACAAATATAATTTTACTCTCTTTATTAATGTTTTTACTCAACATTTGTGCAGTTTTTGAAGGATTTATGATATATTTTAAATATCTATAAATAAATACATAAATACTTATTTATTATTGGACTCAAAATAGACAAAATTCATCATCAAAATCAGAAATAACGCAGAACACAGACAGAAATGACAGAAATAAAGTGGCACACTTCCAACAATGCAAAAAACATCCACAATCCAAAATTATCATTCTTACACACGCGCACACACACACAAACACACACATATAGAGGAATACAATATACAGGAATACATACAGACTATAACAACTGTTCTCTTATCATTTGTAAAATAAAATAATCTAAAATGCAGAACCACCGCAAAAATAAATTGGTAACACTAAGACACATTGAAAATGTGCACACACACACAGGTATACATTTGTAAGGCTATAAAAAAATAAAAGAGATGAGACCAACTATTGTTCTATTGTTTCAAACTATTTTCTTTTTATTATTTTTTTTATTATTTTTTTTTTTACAAATATTTTATTTTTACTGCTTTATTTGCTAATTTGTTATTGCTGTTCAGTTTAAATAAATGATCAAATCTTAAGACTCCAACATTTCTCTTTGTAACATGTTGTTCAGGTTTGATTCTAATCATAATGTAACATTATTGAAAAACTGTTGTTTTTTCAGTACAAAAAAAATGCTAAACTTTGACAAAAAGTATTTTATTTTTGTTATAATTGTGATTTTATAATATTTAGATATGAATCCAACTGAATTTAACTTTAGAAATTATATCTTTCAGTAATTCAATAGTATATAGGCCTATAGTGGAGCCCTATAGCCATCTAGTGGTTAAAGGATTTATTACAAATTTTAATCTGTATTTTCCAAAAAATGGGCAAAAATCTTACATTAAACCTTGTAAAATTATCCATGGTATCCCCTGGAATGAAAGTTAGAAATCTGGGTCTTTTATAAAGTTTATTTAACATAAAATGCAGTTTTTTTGTAAAAATCCTATTTAAAAAATATTTATTTATTTATTTATAGAAATTTAAAACAAATCATAAATCCTCCAAAAACTGCACAAATGTTTAGTAAAAACATTAATAAACAGAGTAAAATTATATTTGTTGAAAAAAAATATATTGTTTTGTTACAAAATTAAATCTTATTGTCTGGGTCCAATAGACCCCGAAGACCACGAGTGTGACTTTTTTTTGAAGACCATCAGAGGGTTAAAAATATGAATCTATGAATGTTAGATAGTTTAATGTTTTCCGCCAGTAGAGGCGCTCGAGCAACCGAAGCAATGACACACATCCGAGTCTAGGAGAAAAAGAGAAGTGAGCGAGGGAAGGGGACATAAACACGAGAAGTGGAACACAGCCGTTCATTCTGCTCTAAATCTGCTGTTTTCAGACTGTGAGTACATTCATTTTATCATTTATTAGGAGAAATCTAATTCCAAACGACTAAACAAGTCAGTCCATTTAGTGAATCACTCAGAAATGAATCGACTGTTGTTCATTACGCTCGTGAAACGTGAACTCGTTACTGACTGTTTTTTTTTTACATTACATTTTGTAAAGATTACATATCCAAAACATATCCAATGTAAGCAGGGCTTTAATGACAAAAAAAAACTTCCCCTCTGTTAAACCACACCCAACTTCATCATCTGACGTTCTTTTTAGAAGAGATTATATATTTGTTTGATTTGTGTTTAATGACATTCCGCTTACATATCATCAACAAGAATTACGAACCGCTGAAGTGTGTTGATTCAGTAAGGAAGGCTAATCTTTAAGGTTAGTTGTTAATAAATGCAACTGTTCGTTGTCTGTTCATGTTAGTTCACAGTGCATTAACTAATGTTAACAAATACAACTTTTGATTTTAATAATCTTGCCTATTAGTAAATGTTGAAATTAACATTAACAAAGATTAATGAATGCTGTAAAGTTATAAGCGTTTGCGGTGTGGTTGATGTCCAGTGTTGCCATTCAGCAGAAATACATAATCATGTTTTATCGCTGGGTCCCCTCAAAGTTCTTCTTTATGTGACTCTTCTTCCTAAAGACTCTTCTTTATGTGTACAGATGTGAAGTAATTACTCAATATAGTCTACTAGCCGAGACTCTTCTTTATGTGTTCAGATGTGACGTAATGACTCAATATAGTCTACTAGCCGAGACTCTTCTTTATGTGTACAGATGTGACGTAATGACTCAATATAGTCTACTAGCCGAGACTCTTCTTTATGTGTTCAGATGTGACGTAATGACACAATATAGTCTACTAGCCGAGACTCTTCTTTATGTGTTCAGATGTGACGTAATGACTCAATATAGTCTACTAGCCGAGACTCTTCTTTATGTGTTCAGATGTGACGTAATGACTCAATATAGTCTACTAGCCGAGACTCTTCTTTATGTGTTCAGATGTGACGTAATGACTCAATATAGTCTACTAGCCGAGACTCTTCTTTATGTGTTCAGATGTGACGTAATGACTCAATATAGTCTACTAGCCGAGACTCTTCTTTATGTGTTCAGATGTGACGTAATGACACAATATAGTCTACTAGCCGAGACTCTTCTTTATGTGTTCAGATGTGACGTAACGACTCAATATAGTCTACTAGCCGAGACTCTTCTTTATGTGTTCAGATGTGACGTAATGACTCAATATAGTCTACTAGCCGAGACTCTTCTTTATGTGTTCAGATGTGACGTAATGACACAATATAGTCTACTAGCCGAGACTCTTCTTTATGTGTTCAGATGTGACGTAATGACACAATATAGTCTACTAGCCGAGACTCTTCTTTATGTGTACAGATGTGACGTAATGACTCAATATAGTCTACTAGCCGAGACTCTTCTTTATGTGTTCAGATGTGACGTAATGACACAATATAGTCTACTAGCCGAGACTCTTCTTTATGTGTACAGATGTGACGTAATGACTCAATATAGTCTACTAGCCGAGACTCTTCTTTATGTGTACAGATGTGACGTAATGACACAATATAGTCTACTAGCCGAGACTCTTCTTTATGTGTACAGATGTGACGTAATGACACAATATAGTCTACTAGCCGAGACTCTTCTTTATGTGTTCAGATGTGACGTAATGACTCAATATAGTCTACTAGCCGAGACTCTTCTTTATGTGTTCAGATGTGACGTAATGACTCAATATAGTCTACTAGCCGAGACTCTTCTTTATGTGTACAGATGTGACGTAATGACTCAATATAGTCTACTAGCCGAGACTCTTCTTTATGTGTTCAGATGTGACGTAATGACTCAATATAGTCTACTAGCCGAGACTCTTCTTTATGTGTACAGATGTGACGTAATGACTCAATATAGTCTACTAGCCGAGACTCTTCTTTATGTGTACAGATGTGACGTAATGACTCAATATAGTCTACTAGCCGAGACTCTTCTTTATGTGTACAGATGTGACGTAATGACTCAATATAGTCTACTAGCCGAGACTCTTCTTTATGTGTTCAGATGTGACGTAATTACTCAATATAGTCTACTAGCCGAGACTCTTCTTTATGTGTTCAGATGTGACGTAATGACTCAATATAGTCTACTAGCCGAGACTTCTTTATGTGTTCAGATGTGACGTAATGACTCAATATAGTCTACTAGCCGAGACTCTTCTTTATGTGTACAGATGTGACGTAATTACTCAATATAGTCTACTAGCCGAGACTCTTCTTTATGTGTTCAGATGTGACGTAATGACTCAATATAGTCTACTAGCCGAGACTCTTCTTTATGTGTACAGATGTGATGTAAGACTCAATATAGTCTACTAGCCGAGACTCTTCTTTATGTGTACAGATGTGACGTAATTACTCAATATAGTCTACTAGCCGAGACTCTTCTTTATGTGTTCAGATGTGACGTAATGACTCAATATAGCTACTAGCCGAGACTCTTCTTTATGTGTTCAGATGTGACGTAATGACTCAATATAGCCTACTAGCCGAGACTCTTCTTTATGTGTACAGATGTGACGTAATGACTCAATATAGTCTACTAGCCGAGACTCTTCTTTATGTGTTCAGATGTGACGTAATGACTCAATATAGTCTACTAGCCGAGACTCTTCTTTATGTGTTCAGATGTGACGTAATGACTCAATATAGTCTACTAGCCGAGACTCTTCTTTATGTGTTTAGATGTGACGTAATGACTCAATATAGTCTACTAGCCGAGACTCTTCTTTATGTGTTCAGATGTGACGTAATGACTCAATATAGTCTACTAGCCGAGACTCTTCTTTATGTGTTCAGATGTGACGTAATGACTCAATATAGTCTACTAGCCGAGACTCTTCTTTATGTGTTTAGATGTGACGTAATGACTCAATATAGTCTACTAGCCGAGACTCTTCTTTATGTGTTCAGATGTGACGTAATGACTCAATATAGTCTACTAGCCGAGACTCTTCTTTATGTGTACGATGTGACGTAATGACTCAATATAGCCTACTAGCCGAGACTCTTCTTTATGTGTTCAGTTGTGACATAATGACTCAATATAGTCTACTAGCCGAGACTCTTCTTTATGTGTACAGATGTGACGTAATGACTCAATATAGTCTACTAGCCGAGACTCTTCTTTATGTGTACAGATGTGACGTAATGACTCAATATAGTCTACTAGCCGAGACTCTTCTTTATGTGTACAGATGTGACGTAATGACTCAATATAGTCTACTAGCCGAGACTCTTCTTTATGTGTTCAGATGTGACGTAATGACTCAATATAGTCTACTAGCCGAGACTCTTCTTTATGTGTTCAGATGTGACGTAATGACTCAATATAGTCTACTAGCCGAGACTCTTCTTTATGTGTACAGATGTGACGTAATGACTCAATATAGTCTACTAGCCGAGACTCTTCTTTATGTGTTCAGATGTGACGTAATGACTCAATATAGTCTACTAGCCGAGACCCTTCTTTAGTGTTCAGATGTGACGTAGGGCTGGGTAAAAATATCGATTCATCAATGCATTGCAATTATTTGTTGCTCAATTCAATATCGATTCATCAAATCCTATGAATCGATTCAGCCCACCGGCCAGTAGCGGCACAATCCGCACGAGCGCGAAGGTGCGCGCGGCAAAAATGACGCGTTGGGTTCGCAAGACCTTATTTCGCTTGGCTGTGTGCAAGGCTTTTTTAGTAACAGCGCGCACGCGGCACCGCATCCGAGGATGAACGACTTCAAGCCGAATCTGCTCGCGCATGTACGTCACCGCACCAGCACGCTGTTTGCCCGTCTAAATTGCAGTTCATTGCAAAGTTTTTTTTGTTAAGGTTTTGTTAAGGTACTGTGTGTGATTGGAAAGCACATTCACTTCTAGTCGTCTTGCTGTTCATTTTAAATAGCCTAAACGTAAAGCAATCAGTGTCTGCTCGTTTATTCAAACTAAGTTGTCCTATATAACAGACGAATGTCGCAACGTTCAAAAAACCTGCATTTGCACTAGTTTGATAACAAATGCTTCAGAGTTAACATGTTATATATTGTACTAAAATGTTATATGAGTTATATGATGGACATGTATGTAATGTATCCTACATATAGGGACAGTAAATAAGCCAAAGGTTCTCTGATCAGCTGTTCAGTGTTATTTATTGTGTTGACAAAATAGCACTTTGTAATGTTATAATATCTATGGTTGCACTTTGTTTTATGAGTATGCACATTTTGTGCTTCTGTTTACATTTCTTTGAACTTGAATATAGGAAGAAATAAATATAGTTTCTACTTAGTTACATGCACTTTAGAGGTGTTAATAAAGCACCTGTTTGCAGTTGTGGTTTGTATTCAACACATGTACAATATTGTACAGTTTGTTCTACTAAATAAACCATGACAGGAAACAATCTGGGGTTAATTTGTACTTAAACATTGGTAATAACTGCACACATTATTTAAAAATATACCCAGGTACTTAATTACTTGTGTATTTACATATTATTGAATCGATATCGAAGCTAATAAATCAATATCGAATCGAATCGAAATCGAATCGAATCGAAGCCTCAAGAATCGAAATCGAATCGAATTGTGAAATTCCTAACAATACCCAGCCCTAGTAATGACTCAATATAGCCTACTAGCCGAGACTCTTCTTTATGTGGACAGATGTGATGTAACGACTCAATATAGTCTACTAGCCGAGACTCTTCTTTATGTGTTCAGATGTGATGTAACGACTCAATATAGTCTACTAGCCGAGACTCTTCTTTATGTGTTCAGATGTGACGTAACGACTCAATATAGTCTACTAGCCGAGACTCTTCTTTATGTGTACAGATGTGACGTAATGACTCAATATAGTCTACTAGCCGAGACTCTTCTTTATGTGTACAGATGTGACGTAATGACTCAATATAGTCTACTAGCCGAGACTCTTCTTTATGTGTACAGATGTGACGTAATGACTCAATATAGTCTACTAGCCGAGTCTCTTCTTTATGTGTACAGATGTGACGTAATGACTCAATATAGTCTACTAGCCGAGACTCTTCTTTATGTGTACAGATGTGACGTAATGACTCAATATAGTCTACTAGCCGAGACTCTTCTTTATGTGTACAGATGTGACGTAATGACTCAATATAGTCTACTAGCCGAGTCTCTTCTTTATGTGTACAGATGTGACGTAATGACTCAATATAGTCTACTAGCCGAGACTCTTCTTTATGTGTTCAGATGTGACGTAATGACTCAATATAGTCTACTAGCCGAGACTCTTCTTTATGTGTACGTGACGTAATGACACAAAGACATGCTCGAATCTCCCGCGGAAATCCACCAGTACCACTGGAATTAAAAACATTATTACAAGCTAACCGCTTTGAATCGAGCTAAGGCAGGCAGATAGTTTTGAACACTGGCTGGTTATGTATTTGCTAATATTTATTTTGGATACATTTTAACCCCAAAAAGCTACGTACTGCAGCTTTAAAGCTGGATAATTCGGAGTGACTGTAGTACGTGTGATGATCATCTGCTAAAGGAAACTTTGCTTATGAAACAGTTTTTCATGTTGGGGTGAGGATGTAGGGAACTATCATGGGGCTAGTTGTTAAACACATGCTAGCATGACGAAACTTTGTGTATTTACTAGTTGCCATATCAACACTGTATAGAGAAAAAAATGTGCCACAATTTTAAAATCTTTAACCTATCACTGAACATTTATTTAACCAAAGCAAAAGTAAATTTCTTCCAAGTTAATTTTTTATCTATTGTCTTTTATGTTTATTTAAAATTAGACAAATCTGATATTATTGTAATCTCCAATCTGTTATTTAACAGTTCAGATAGTTATTTTATGCTTCGCTATTCGCTAACTAGCAAAACACACTCGCCAGGTTTAAATCTCAGTTGTGCAGGTGGGAAATGCTATAACACAGTTACAGTGTGCCCCTATTTACGGAAGCCCTGAACCGCAAGGTGAGGAAAAAAAAAAAAGAACACTTATTTTCGACTTAAGTCGTTATTTCGACATAATATCTCGTTATTATTACGACATATCTCATTATTTCGACTTAAGTCGTTATTTCGACATATCTCGTTATTACGACATAAAAAGTCGTTATTACAAAGTTCAAGGATAATTGTGCGTGCATTTCTTAATCAATATGATATCCTACTAAAATCATAATAAAGTATAGCCCTATAAAAAATCATATAAGTCCAGAATATCAACGCAAAGAAACTCTGTTTTACTTGACTTGGCTTGCACTGCCTTAGCCAACCACTACTGCGAAGTATTAGCTATTAATATTAATAATAATAATATTAATTTAACTAGGGGTGGCTCGATACCACTTTTTCATGTCCTATACTGATACCGATACCACACACTTGAGTATCTGCCGATACCGATACAATACCATATATTTTTTTCTTAATTAAGCTGTTAATAACACATTTGTCAAGAGGATGCACTGTGCTTAACCTAGCCATCTAAAAAGCATCATGCTCAAACAGTGCAATAAATGTTCTACTTTCCTAAAGGAAGAAATAAAAAGCCCACAACATGACTCAGTTGTGCAATACTGCTGCTTAATTTTTATTAAAACAATTTTAAACAGAACTTGTAGCAGCATTTTTAATTATTCAGCACCATTCAATGAATGAAATTTAAAGTGCAACTGTGCAAATAAAACAAAAATTATAATTCCTGTGCCAAAAACTGGATGTAACACAAAAAAACTCTTATGTAGTCATAAAATAACTTAAATAAGTATAACCTAACATAAAAATAAAGTTATATTCATTATAAAATGTGCAATAGAACGCAGTCCAATAAGGCACTCACAAATTAAACTCTAAGCCAGAGCAAGCTGTAAAGTTTTCACATGTAACATCTGAGGTTGAACTGTAAAACACCTGTATAAAACTAATTATTAGAATGAATACAACTCCAATGTTAACAAAAATATTTGGTTCAAGTTTTCCAATAAGACGAAAAGAAACCGCAGTAACATCCTGACCTTTAAAACGGTCACAAAAACCACTGACTCATGTTTTTACAGTCCATCTTTGACTTCCAATAAGTGTGTTCACTTTAACATGAGAGGCAAATTCTTCTTTAGAAAAATGAGCATCTCAGCCTTCTCAGCTGTCAGGCTGCTCCTCCTTTCATCAATAATAATAGAGGCTGTGCTGAAGAGTCTCTCGCTCTCCACACTTGTGAAAGGTGCAGAGAGAAATTTAGTTGCCACGGCTGCCAGGGAGGGCAGCCTAGGTTAGTTGACTTTCCAGTACAGCAATGGATTGTCCGAACGTGGAATAGTTGGCTCGAGGAGGTAGGTTTGAATTTCAGTGCGTGCATTTGTGGTGGTTGACTGAGGATCAGATTCTACTGTGCTTTCTCCAGGATTTCATCAAAAATGCTCCCAAGTCTGTTCTTGCTTGCAGCTTCCACCCGTGGAGTCTTCTTTGCTGGCTCTGAGGCTTCTGATATAGTCCTCCTCAGCATTTCTTCCATCTTTCTTGCCTCTGCCATTAATGCATCCTTTACATGGCTTGAGGTTTCTGCATTTGCAAAGTACCTGTATAAATAAAAATACACATATGTAACATGTAACATGACGCTTATGCTTGAGATTAAATACTTATGTGCAATATTATGTAATCATTAGATGTGCAAAAGTAAAACCTTCACAGACACATTAGTGTCAATCTCTCTCTCACACACACACCCCTAATCATTAGATGTTCAAAAGTAAAACCTTCACAGACACATTTGTGTATCAATCTCTCTCTCTCTCTCACACACACACACACACACACACACACACACACACACACACACACACACACACACACACACACACACACACACACACACCTAATCATTCATTAGATGTGCAAAAGTAAAACCTTCACAGACACATTTGTGTCAATCTCTCTCTCTCTCTCTCTCTCTCTCTCTCTCTCTCTCTCTCTCTCTCTCTCTCTCTCTCTCTCTCTCTCTCTCTCTCTCTCTCTCTCTCTCTCTTCTCTCTCTCACACACACCTAATCATTAGATGTGCAAAAGTAAAGCCTTCACAGACACATTTGTGTGTCAATCTCACACACACACACACACACACACACACACACACACACACACACACACACACACACACACACACACACACACACACACAACACACTATTAAAAAAAAGTTAACAGAGACCCCACATACTTGTCTCTATATCTAGGATCCAGTAGTGTTGCAACTGAATATAATGGCTCAGATTCCACGTCTATGAAACGTCTGTTCACAGCTTGAAGGAGGGTGCCTTTCATGGTTTTAACTCCCTCGTCAGCCTCGTTTTTTCGTGCGAGAACCCGTTTAAGGACACTGACAATGGGGATGACATCAGATGCAGAGGCAGATGAAGAGCTTACCTCTCTTGTCAGCTCCTCAAAAGGGGCTAGAACTGCGATGGTCTTCTCCAGTAGCCCCCATTGGTTTGCAGTCAATGTGGTGGGCAGGTCGTATTCTGCTGTGTATGCACCCAGAGCCCGTTTCTGTGCAATGAGGCTCTCGACCATATAAAAGGTGCTGTTCCACCTCGTTCATACATCTTGTTGAAGGCGCTTGGGCGGCATATTCAGCTCCAATTGAATGTCCTCTAAGCGTGAATAGGCAAGTGGAGAGTACTTGAAGTGACCCACGATTTTTCTGCTGATAGCCAGTGCATCACTAACACTGCGCTGTGCTAGCAGTCCCTCATTCACAATAAGTTGAAGAGTATGCGCGAAGCATCCCAAACTGGGAATTCTAAGGCGACCCATTGCTTTTATTACGTTACTAGCATTGTCTCTTAAAATGGCATGGACTTTACTCTTCTCAATATTCCATGTATTTTACATTTCCGTTGCTACAGCGATGAGACTCTCCTGTGTGTGAGCCACGAAAGTGTTTAGCCTGCAGCACTGCTTTTTGCAAAATAAAGCTCGAGTCTATCCACTGTGCAGTCAGGCTTAGTAATGACATAGGACAAATGTCTGAGCTCCAAATGTCAGTTGTGAAGCTAATCATGGCAACATTTTCCAAACATTTAGAAATGAATTCACACACTTGTTTGTACTTATTTGGGACAGCCGTGTCGGAGATGAAATGCCGGTTTGGCATCATGTAGCGAGGCTCCAAATACTCCATTAAGCGTTGAAAACCCATATTCTCAACAACAGAATTGAATTGAATTGAATTGAATTGAATTGAAAGCCTTTATTGTCATTGTACACAGTACAATGAGATTTGGAGAGCAGCTCTCTAAAAGTGCACACATGAGTAACACATACATACATACATATACAATACATTAGTGCAAGTCTGAGTGTAGGTTGAGTATGGTGACAGCTTTGGGGAAGAAGCTATCCCTGAGTCTGTTTGTTCTGGCCCGTATTGACCTGAAGCGCCTGCCTGAGGGCAACAGGTTAAAGAGATGGGAGCCGGGGTGGGTGGTGTCCCTCAGGATGTTTCTGGCCCTGCTGAGACAACGGGAGTTGTAGATGGCAGTCAAAGAGGGCAGAGGGCAGCCGATTATTTTTTGTGCAGTGTTTGTCACCCTCTGCAGTCGCTTCCTGTCGGCCTCCGTGCAGCTGGAGTGCCAAATTGTCACAGCATAGGTCAACAGGCTCTCGATGGTGGAACGGTAGAAGGTCACCAGCAGCTGAGTTTTTAGTTGTTCCTTCCTGAGGACCCTCAGGAAGTGTAGCCGCTGCTGGGCCTTCTTGACCAGAGCTGTGGTGTTGGCCGACCAGGAGAGGTCTGCAGAGATGTGGATGCCGAGGAATTTGAAGGACTCCACTCGCTCCACACATCCACCGTTGACGTACAGGGGGGCAGGGGCGGCTTTGTTCCGTCTGAAGTCCAGGATGAGTTCCTTGGTCTTGTTGATGTTTAGTGCCAGGTTGTTTGATGCACACCACTCGCTAAGTTTCAGGACCTCATCTCTGTAGGCTGCCTCGTTTCCCCCTGTGATCAGCCCCACCACCGTTGTATCATCAGCGAACTTGATGATGATGTTCTCTGGGTGGGCGGGACTGCAGTCGGATGTGTAGAGGGAGTAAAGTAATGGGCTCAGCACGCAGCCCTGTGGAGAGCCAGTGCTGAGAGTGCGGGAAGAAGAGAGGTGAGGACCCAGTTTCACCTGCTGGGGTCGGTTGACCAAAAAGTTCTTTATCCAGGAGCAGGTTTGTGGTGGCACCCCCAGGTTGGTTAGCTTGGGGATCAGAATGTCCGGTATTATTGTGTTAAAAGCTGAGCTGAAGTCAACGAAGAGCATCCTGACGTAGCACCCCTGTTGCTCCAGGTGACTCAGCGCTGAGTGGAGAGCGATGGCTATGGCGTCTTCGGTGGATCTGTTGGTCCGATATGCAAACTGATGCGGATCCAGTGTGGAGGGTAGACAGGCTTTGATGTGTTTCAAAACCAGTTTCTCTAAGCATTTGGTGATGACTGGGGTGAGTGCTATGGGGCGAAAATCATTGAGGCTGGTCGTGGGTGACTTTTTAGGGATCGGGATGATTATAGCAGACTTCAAGCAGGGTGGGATGACAGCTTGATCCAGAGATAGGTTGAAGATGTCTGTGAAGACCTGTGATAGCTGCCAAGCACATGCCTTGAGCACCTTCCCAGGTACTCCATCTGGACCAGCAGCCTTTCTGGGGTTCACTGCACAGAGCACCCGCCACACATCCTGTACCTCAAGAGTAAGTGGGGGGGAGGGGTGCTGGGGAGCTAGTGGGGATTGTGATGGTTGTTGAAGTGATGAGGCTGGATGCTGTGTTTGAGACTCAAAGCGGGCAAAGAAGCTGTTCAGCTCCTCTGCCAGTCCCACATCCAAGTTCCCGGGTGTCACAGCACAGCCTCTGTAGTTGGTGATGGTCTGTATGCCCCGCCACACTTGCCTGGGGTTGTTGAGCTGTTCCTCTATCCTCCTCTTATATTCGACTTTAGCAGTCCTAATGCCTCTCCTCAGGTTGGCACGAGCGGCGCTGTACGATGTTCTGTCGCCTGACCTGAAGGCTGAGTCACGGGCCCGGAGGAGCATGCGGACCTGGCGCGTCATCCAGGGTTTCTGGTTTGAGGACACCCAGATGCACTTTTCCACAGTGACATTGCCAATACAGTACTTGATGTAGGACAGTACTGTGTCTGTGAATATTTCCAGGTCTTCGTGGTAGAAGGCTTCCCACTGTGTGTTATCGAAGCAGTCCTGTAATCGGTGGAGGGCGTCCTCGGGCCAGGTGGTGATGATCTTTTTTGTGGGCTTTGTTTGTCGCCTGAGGGGGGTGTATGCTGGAGTGAGGAGCAGGGAGAGGTGGTCTGACCGGCCCAGGTGGGGAAGGGGTACAACTCTGTACGCATGCTTGATGTTTGAATATACATGATCCAGAGTGTTTTCCCCTCTTGTAGGGCATTTTACATATTGGTGGAATTTTGGTAATACAGTCTTGAGATTTACCTTATTGAAGTCCCCTGCAATAATGTGGACTCCACTGGGGTGGGCGCGCTGGTGAGTATTGATGGCATTTAGCAGCAGAGAGAGAGCCGTGTTTACATTAGCGTCTGGTGGTATGTAGACTGCAGTGATGACAACAACGGTTAGCTCTCTAGGCAGAAAAAAGGGTCTGCATCTCACCGACATAAACTCCAAGTCAGGAGAACAGTGTCTGTCCAAGATAGTGCTGTTGTTACACCAGCCTTCATGCACGTAAATGCAGAGCCCACCTCGTCTGTTCTTCCCGGAGTCACTATTTCTGTTCCATCTGTGTAGCGTGCGGCCTGCTAGCTGCACCGTGGCATCAGGGATTTGTGTGTGTAGCCATGTCTCTGTGATGATAAGCACACAGCAATCGCGAACATAACGATTACCAGCCAGCTGTATTTCCAAATCGCCCGTTTTGTGTACCATGGATCTGGCGTTTGTAAGGTAGAGGCTCGGCAGCGGAGGTTTAAGTGGCTGTTTCCTTAGCTTGAGCAGTAGCCCAGCCCTGCAGCCTCGTTTTTGTTTCCTCTCGCGTCGCCGTCTGCGTCGCCTGTCAGACCCGATAACAATCCACGGAGATCCCGCTGGTCTCGCTATCTCGTCCGGAATGTTGTGAGTGCGGTGAAAGTCGCCGGAGATGGTCACCTTCAGTTGGAAACCGATGTCCAGTAGGTCCAGACGACTGTAGTGTTTCGTAGTGTGGGTAGACGAACGTACAACATACAATAAACACAAAAAAAAGCACAAATAGGGAGAGCTGTGAGCCGCTGCGTCTGTGCGCGCCGCCATCTTGGATGGAAAGGGGTTGTTCATCCAGCACAATGAATTCAGTCACTTTCTCCGTTATCAGCTTTGCTTTGTTGCTGTCTGGGGGGAGTTTCTCACGCTTTTGAATAGTTTCCTGCAATGTTGGTTGTTGCGGCACACTTTTTTTCTTGGAACTCGTCGCCTGTATAAATTCAGCATACTTCTTTCCATGATGCTTCTGCAAGTGTTTAATCAAGTTTGTGGTGTTGAAGCTTCCAACGATGCTGCCACCTCTCGAAACGCTTGCATTGCATAAATTGCACTCGGCTTTTGTTTTGTCGTCCTTGAGTTTGAAATAACTCCACACAGCTGACATGATTATTTAATTGCTGAGAGAGCTCACTCACCTCTAGCTACCGTTCATGTGATGCCAGTGTTGCCAAGTCCGCGGTCTCTCCCACCCCGAAACGCGATTACCTATTTATAAGAAGCAATTAGCGGGATTTGTATGTGAAAATTTGGCATGTCTCTCAGGTGTTGTTAAGCATTTGTATGACAATTTAGGACTAAGGGACGTGATCGTATCGAATCGGGTTATACTCCCGCGATTCATGCAATATCCGATCCAGTGATTTTGGCCAGTATCGGACTAAAACTGATACCGAATATCGGATCGGCACACCCCTAAATTTAACTATTGTCGTTGTTGCACTGCATTCGTTGAATTCTAAATTTTGCACACATAACTGAAAGCAATTTGTTGTGGATAGTAGCCTAAAACATATCTGCAACGTTTATCAAGCTCACGGATAATTGTGTGTGCATTTCTTAATCAATATGATACTAAACTCATAATAAAGTATACTACAAAAACCAGATAAGTCCAGAATATGAACGCAAAGCGTTTAATTTGACGTGAAGCATTTTCCTCCCATAGAAACTCATAAGAACGCTAAATGTGGCTTATATACATATTAGAATGCCCCTTATTATGTCGAAATAACGAGATATTTATGTCAAAATATTGAGATATGTCGAAATAACGACTTATGTCGAAATAACGAGATATTATGTCGAAATAACGAGATATGTTCTCTTACGGGAGTATCTCTCGTACTGCGTAATATCTTACGCTATGGGGAAAACCTCTTTCCTCGAGATATTGAAGCCAAAAATTATCCTTAATTTTTAATCAATGTAAAATGCTTTGCAGCAGCAAGCATGTTCTCTTACGAGAGTATCTCTCGTACTGCGTAATATCTTACGCTATGGGGAAAACCTCTTTCCTCGAGATATTGAAGCCAAAAATTATCCTTAATTTTTAATCAATGTAAAACACTTTGCAGCAGCAAGCAGACATAGGCGAGATGGCTCGCGCGCCTATTGGCTGCCCTGCGGCAAAAGCAGCAGCCTATCGAGAGAGGCTCTGCGTGACGTCATGACCAGTGGGGGCACTTTGCGCCCATTTCATCACGTCCCGCCAGAAAGGGCGTGGTCTCGCCCTATAAATAAGCTCAATAGGCTGATACAAACTGATTTTCATCTCTTCAGCGAAGCTCTCGCATCGCTGGATCCGGAGTGAGAAGCCGAGACGTCGATGCAACCCTTCAGCGGGATGAGCTCTTGAGTCTGGAGTCGCTGGCCTCGCCGCCTTCAGCCGCCGTACCTGCTGCGCTTTCCGGCGTATATTTATCCTTTTACTCTGCTGAGAGTGTTTGTTTGCTTACGTCGCAACTCACACTTCTCCCTAAAATTCTAAAAGAGCTGCGTCTTTTTCAAGATGCCTTCCTGTGGCTCGTGACGTGCCAAACTCAGCGACGAGGACCGCCATGTCATCTGCGTGTCCTGCCTAAGTAAGGATCACGCGGCTATCGCGCTCGCTGACGGCAGATGCCCTCATTGCAAGCTATTGCTCATGGTGACTCTGAGGACTCGTCTGGCATCATTCTCCGAGCCTGCATCCCAGCCCGCTGTGGTGCCGTGCCGCAAGAAGCGCCGCGCTCAGCGCGCTCCCGAGCCCTCTCCAGCCCGCCAAAGCTCGCTGGTTCGCCCGCCGGCTTCGCTCGAGTCGCTCACTGACAGACAACGGCCGCCGCTTCCGCCCCCGAGTTTGACAAACCTACCGAGGCATATGTTCTCTTATGGCTCCATAGACCTCCCCTCCGCTAACGTTTCCCGCCAGCCCTCTGGGAAAAGAGCCGGCATTGAGGCTGAGCTGATGCGTCGGCTCTCTTAAGCCGTGAACAGCATCGGCCTCGACTGGGAGGCGCCCGCACAACCACCGTGCAACAGGCTGGACGGACGCTTTCTCAGGAAAGACAAAGCGCCGTCACAGTCTAGGCCCGCACCCTTCCTCCCTGAACTTCACGAGGAAGTCGCAAAGTCGTGGAACGCCCCCTTCTCCGCCAGGCTGCGTACCTCTACCTCTGCTGCATTCTCCACTGTGGACGGTGCAAAAGATAGAGGGTACCTCTACATTCCTCCTGTGGAGGCAGCTGTAGCGTCTCATTTCTGCCCACCCTCCGCTGGACGGAGTGCTCAGACGACGCTCCCATCTAAAGCCTGCCGAGTGACGTCAGCCATGCACGGGCGCGCTTACACCGCCGCCGGGCAAGCAGTTTCAGCGCTGCACACTTTGGCTGTCCTGCAGATCTTCCAAGCCGACCTTCTCCATAAACTGGACGAGGAAGGACCCGGAGCGATCTGCGTGGCGGACTTGAAGCGCTACAGACCTCGCTCCACGCGCTGCAAAAGCTGCTGCACAGGCCATGGGGTGGAATATGGCCTCTCTCGCCGTCGCCGAGAGACACTTATGGCTGGCGCTGTCAGAGATGACGGATGCCAAGCGCTCTGTATTCCTCGACGCGCCTATTTCCCCAGCGGGCTTCTTTGGATCAGCCGTCAAAGATTTCGCGGACAGATTGAGGTACAGAAGACTTCGCAGGCTATGAAGCACTTCCTCCCGAAGCGCTCGAGCTCCGCTACGGGCCGCCCGAAACAGCCACCTGCTCGAAGCTCTCAGCCGCAGCCTGCACCACCCGCCGCCGCTTCACAGCGCCGTCAGGCCCGAGACCAAAGACCGCGCTCTCGCTCTGCCGGACGCCGCCCCCCTCAGCGCGGGCCCCGGCCGAGGATTGAGTTTAAGCCCGAGGCCTCAAAGCCTTCTTAGCCACTCTAGGAAAGCGACGATGTTCAAATCCCGCTGCGGCTGGATTTTCACCAAAACTTCTCGCTCGTTCAGTTCCAAGCATTGTGACTGTCCCAGTGTATTTTGAAGTGAGCCAGCCGGTGTCTCAGCCCGCTTGCCTGCGCACAAAAGCCGTTTTTACGGCTACCCAGATAAATCCAATAAAGAGTGCTTTTTCTGGTGTTCCGGCCACGGCCGATGGTGTTATGAGTGTTGTAAGAATGCCCACGTCCCAGTGCCCATTCCCAAACCCAGACACAGCCCGCCACGTGCAGGGCAAACACAAATAAAATCGACTCAGGTCGATTGTGCAGACAATCTAGTGAACGCGCCCATGTCACATAGCCCGCTTACACTACATGCTGCGTGTCCCTTGGTTTCTGTAAAAACGAAACCAACACACATTCAGTCGGCACTAACCGACAGTGTTTTCAGTGAAGTAAATGTGCCCGCAGTCCCGCGCCCACATTCTCTCACAGACACGCCGAATAGCACGCCCCCGCCTCGAATGCTGTAAATACAGTGTCGTGTTCCCAGTACACCGGGGCTCTCGAGCTGCCGTCTTGCCCATTCTAGATCTGCGACAGCTGGACAGAGCACTTGTGAAGCGCCAGTTCAAAATGCTTACAGCCAGGAAAATCCTTCCGCAAGTGCGCCAAGGGGACTGGTTTATGTCAATAGATCTGAAAGACGCCTATTTCCAAATACAAATAGCGTCCCATCAGAGGCGATTCTTGAGATTCGCCTTCGAGGGCCAGGCATATCAATACACAGTCCTGCTGTTTGGCCTGTCCTTAGCACCCCGTACTTTCACGAAGTGCATGGACGCGGCTCTCGCACCCCTGAGACTTCGGGGCATGCAAGTTCTGAACTACTTGGACGATTGGCTGATTCTAGCTCGATCACAATCAGAGCTCATAGAACACAGGGCCACATTACTCGAGCACCTCGAGAAGCTGGGCCTTACAGTCAATTGGGCGAAAAGCTCGCTGTCTCCCAGTCAGAAAATTTCTTTTCTGAGAACAGTGGACTCGCTATTTATGATGGCACGCCCGTCACCGGAGCGCGGATTAAATATTCAGCACGTCGCGAAATCCTTTCGCCACAGCTCTATAGTCCCGCTCAAAAGGTTTCAGGCTGGGCTTCAATGGCCACAGCAGCCTCTGTACTCCAGCTGGGCCTGCTTCGCATGCGCCCACTGATGTGGCTGAAAGCGCGGGTTCCGCCCCGGGCATGGACCGCGGGTCTGTTACAGTGCGTTTCAGCTCTGGAACCTTGGAAAGTGACCGACTGGTATCAGTCAGGTGTGAGTCTGGGGACTGCCTCGAGTGTGAAGGTGGTGTCTACGGACGCCTCCACCTCAGGGTGGGGAGCACTGCTCGAGGGCAGACCGCTAGCTGGCCTGTTGTCAGACCGGGAAAATCTCCTCCACATAAACTGCTTGGAAATGATAGCAGTCGACAAAGCGCTGCAGCGCTTCTGTCCCCAGATAAGAGGCCACCACGTCTTGGTCCGGTTGGACAACATGTCAGTGGTGGCATACATAAATCGCCAGGGCGGCATCAGGTCCCGATACCTTTACAGGCTGACGGAATGCCTCCTGGTCTGGGCTCAGCACAACCTGCTCTCGCTGAGAGCAGCGCATGTGCCTGGTCACCTGAATGTTGGACCAGACAGACTGTCCAGAAACAACGTCCCAGCACGGAAATGGTCGCTGCAGCCGCAGACGGTCCAACTGCTGTGGGAAACGTTCGGCAGAGCGCAGGTGGACCTATTCGCGTCCCACGAAAATGCTCATTGTCCAAAGTTTTTCTCGAAAAGCAAAGACGCGTTGGCCCATGTCTGGCCCCGCTGTCCCCTGTATGCTTTTTCCCCTGTCTCGCTCCTGCCTCAAGTGTTGAAACGATTCAGGGAAAACGGATGCCCAGTGCTGCTCGTGGCTCCGCTCTGGACAAACAAGACTTGATTTCCAGTCCTGATGCAGCTGACCAGCACTGCCCCATGGCCTGTACCTTTGAGGAGAGACCTCCTCTCTCAGGCGGAGGGCTCGATTTGGCATCCTCGCCCAGATCTGTGGTCCCTGCACGCATGGGCCATCAATGGGTACCCGCTAACCTCCCGGAGGGAGTGTTAAACACGATCGCGCAGGCTAGAGCTCCGTCTACTAGACGGCTCTACTCCTCGAAATGGTCTGTGTTCTCTGCTTGGTGTCAAGCCCAGGGCTTTTCACCCGTAGACTGCGGAGTTACGGAAGTGATTTCCTTCCTTCAAGAGCTGCTGGACAAGGGCAAGACCCCATCCACGCTCAAAGTTATGTGGAGGCCATAGCAGCGTTTGCAAAACCGGTGTCTGGCCAGTCGCTGGGAAGGAACGACTTAGTCGTGCGTTTCCTCAGGGGAGCTCGGAGGCAAAACCCTCCCAGGCCCCCTTCAGTCCCGATGTGGGACCTTTTCCACGGTCTTGGAGGCCATGAAAGGTGCCCCATTCGAGCCGATCCAATTGTCGGACATGAAACACCTGTCTTTCAAAACAGTGTTTCTCATGGCTCTCGCTTTAGTGAAGCGCATAGGGGACTTACAAAGCGCTTTCTGTAGCGCGTCATGTGTGGAGTTTGGGCCTAATGACTCAAAGGTCATAGTCAAACCCAAGCACGGGTACGTGCCGAAATCCCTCAATACACCGTTTAGGGCCCAGGTAATTTCCCTGTCTGCCCTTCCGGTTCTCGATGAGGAGAAGGACGCAAGTCTCCTTTGCCCCGTCAGGGCACTAAGAGCTTATGTGTCCCGCTTGTCTGGTTTCAGACAGACTGAGCAGCTTTTAGTTTTGTTTGGCGGGCGTTCCAAGGGACTTGCCGCTTCAAAACAGAGCATATCCATATGGATAGTTGATGCCATAGCGCTGGCTTACACTTCTAAGAGCCTGCATTGCCCCTTGGGTGTCAGAGCGCACTTCACGAGAGGCGTGGCCTCCTCGTGGGCATGGTCTAGCGGGGTCACCATGCATGATATCTGTACGGCCGCAGGCTGGGCCTCGCCGTCTACATTTATAAAATACTATAACCTGGAGGTACCCGCCTTACAAGCTAAGCTTTTGGCGGTCTAGAATTCAGTGCTATCTGCCCCGCTGTGCGGCCCAGATACTGAGTTTGACCTGCGTATTGCTCATTGACCGATACAGCAGCTCCATGAATGTTGACACATGTATGTCCACCCAGTTTAGGCTGAAAGCTTTCACCCTGGCTGCGTGGTTTAATTGTCATATGATTAGCACCTCTGGATGCTATTTTATAAGAAATGACGCTTCTAGCCTCTCTTCCTCCACTCTCTGTAAGTCTATGATGATTTTGCACTATATGCGCCCCGCGCTTCGGCCCCTGGGACTTTGGTGTTGGATCCCTGTACGCACAGCGTTTTACACTATGTTCCCCATAGCGTAAGATATTACGCAGTACGAGAGATAATCTCGTAAGAGAACGTACTCGGTTACTAACGTAACCTCTGTTCTCTCTAGAGGGTATCTCTCTGCGTATCTTGCCGTGCTTGGAATACGCTCTGGTTCGCTTCGGCGATGAAAACCAGTTTGTATCAGCCTATCGAGCTTATTTAAAGGGCGAGACCACACCCTTTATGGCGGGACGTGACGAAATGGCCGCGAAGTGCCCCCATTGGTCATGACGTCACGCAGAGCCTCTCTCGATAGGCTGCTGCTTTTGCCGCAGGGCAGCCAATAGGCGCGCGAGCCATCTCGCTTATGTCTGCTTGCTGCTGCAAAGCGTTTTACATTGATTAAAAATTAACGATAATTTTTGGCTTCAATATCTCGAGGAAAGAGGTTTTCCCCATAGCGTAAGATATTATGCACTACGCAGTACTCATTCCCTCTCTAGAGAGAACCGAGGTTACGTTAGTATGAGAAACCATTAGAACAAAGGTGAATAAAGAATGAGAGCCAATGTTCAGAATTTATTTATAAATTATTATTATGTTTTGAACTATGCTGCATAGCTGTGTTTTGCTGTGTTTGTTGTAAAAAATAAAAAATGTAACTGTTTCTAAACAATGAGAGTTTAAATGCTGAGGAATATTCCCATCTTCCCACAGGAGAAGCAGCAGCAAGCAGGAGGAATTACTCCAGGAGAAACTACGGACATTACTATTGTAAAGATGGAGATTAAGGAAGAACCCTGCAGAATAAAAGATGAAGATACAGAGGAACAAATAGGTTGGTGTTTTCCTTCATTCTCTTTAATGACTGATGAGGAACATTAAGATGAAAACTCACATTTCCTCCTGAGACCCAGGCAAAAACTTTTTTTCTACTGTAGAGGACATTATATTTTAGCGAATTTCTCTGAGATCTTCGTACATTTCACAGCCCTGTAAAGAGCACATTCAGGGCTTTTCAGAGATACCAAATGTTTGGAGGTTTCACCATTACAACTTCCACTTCTTGGTCTTTAAAAATGACTGACATTGACTGAATTATCAAATTTAGCTCTCTTTTGGAAAATGATCATATTTTGTGTCTGAGTTTGCTTATATCTGAGTAATTTTCCACTTGTTTGTCATAAATAAACATCTCAACATTATGGGGTTTCCAATCAGAATATGAACGAAATATTCTGAATATACTCCTAATATTATGAAACAGGACACTGATTTCATACATGTCCTCTTAATAGTACTTACAGCATATTTATCAGGCATTATGGGGAGACACAACAAGTGAAAAGGGAAAGAAATCAGTATTCCTATGAAATATAAGATATTCTTATTAAACTTTTTTTTTTAAGTTATAACTCATTTTTTTTCATTACATGTTGACACAAGATTGATTGGTATATGAAAAAATAAAACATTGTTTTCGCCCTTCTATGTATTATGGTTCCCAACCTTTTTAGGGTACTGTAACCCCAAAACATTTTATCCTGCCTGAAGGACCCCCACAAACACATGTGATCGGTGTTTTATTTTTAGATTTGGTGTAAATTATCACGCCACTTTATTTTGGCATGGACAGGAGTCCTGGTGTCCTCTACAGACAGCATAAAACATGAATAACTTCTCCAATGATTTCTCATGCCACAAACAATGTAATGACTAACTAAATTCACAAAGAAATCTCTTATATTTCTGGTTCTCAGGAGTATATAACAATACATCTAGAACTAGATACTATTAGACTCAGTAGTAAACTAGATTTGTGCTACATTAAAAATTAATTCTTGATTTCTTCGTTTCTCATTTTCCTTCTTTGATTGAATTTGGGGAATTGAATTTGCGGAATCCGATGGAAGGGAATACAGACAAATGGCATCATTTCACTAATGAAGATGGAGAACTGACATATAAAAATGAAGACAAACATCTTTTTGAAAAACCTCATTTCAAAAATGAAGATGGAAATGCAGCCGTTACACAGACAGAAGAGAATTTCACAGAAAAACGAGCAGAAAATTCTGGAGACAAAGAATTTTTCACCTGCTCTGAGTGTGGAATGTTTTACGTGCACAAATCAGACCTTAATAAACACATGAAATCTCACAGTGGAGAAAATCTGTTCACATGCACTCAGTGTGGAAAGAGATTCACACGTAAATCAACCCTTAACAGACACACGAGAGAACACACTGGAGAAAAAACCCTTCCCCTGCTCTCAGTGTGGAAAGAGTTTCAGTCGCAAAGGAGGCCTTAATGTGCACATGAGGATTCACAGTGGAGAAAAACTGTTCATATGCACTCAGTGTGGAAAGAGATTCACACATAAATCAACCCTTAACAGACACGAGAGAACACACTGGAGAAAAACCCTTCCCCTGCTCTCAGTGTGGAAAGATTTTTAGTCGCAAAGGGGACGTAAATGTGCACATGAGGATTCACACTGGAGAAAAACTGTTCACATGCACTCAGTGTGGAAAGAGTTTCACATCCCAAAGCGTTCTCACCACTCATCTGTGCCGTCACTCTGGAGTGCTTAAAAGCTTAAAAACACACCTTAAAACTCATGTTGGTGTGAAGCCTCACTTTTGTTGTTTTTGTGGAAAGGGTTTTTCACGACTGCAGAATTTAAAACAGCATGAGAGTGTTCATACTGGTGTGAGACCTTATATGTGCTTTGACTGTGGGAAGACCTTCACTAAACCCAGCGACTTAAAATCACATCAGAGAGTTCATACTGGAGAGAAGACGCACAAGTGCTCTTCATGCGGGAAGATTTTCACCCAATTATCTAATCTACAGACTCATGAGAAAAAGCATTAAGCTGGAAGTCTCTATTAATGAACATTTTCAACAAGCACAAATACAGGAGAATTATTGTATTACTTTTACTCTCCCTCTTCTTTTGAAGCAGATTCTGTGTCTCATCATCAGGATAAATCAGTGTTTCTGTATAAAGTGAACATTTACAATTGACTCTAGTTGGCGGCATTTGTTGTCATTCTTAGTCATTTCAAGACCATGGACGAAGAATCGGTTTGCCAACTCAACATGACATTCAAAATATTTGTACTTTACCACAGCATGTAATTTCAGTGTCTACAGTTAAGTGTGTATAAAAGATCTATAAAATGTTCTCAGACAAACACATTTGTGTCATTCATGTCAAAATTAAAATATGCTTTAAACATTTTTTAGATGCAGATTCATCTCAATGTAATTCATCATCTCTATGTAGATTCATTCAAAAGATGTAGTGATCTCAATGTGGCTGAGTAGTAAACTGGTACACATTTTCAATAATGATTGGCTACAATGATTAACGCTTCAAAAACATGTTTTCTTCATCGGCCGCTTTAACACAGATACACACAGGAGCGTTTGAAAGCAGGCGTATATCAGCGGTTCTCTTACGAGAGGTTCTCTCGTATTGTGTAAGTTTAGCTTACGCTATGGGTAAAATTCATCTTCTTGAGAAACTGAAGCCAAAAAGTTATCCTTAATTTTGTATTCATTGTCAATGCAGTGCAGCAGCTAGCTGACCAAGAGCAGGCTGAGTCGCTGTGCGGCAACTGCTGCAGCCAACCAGTGAGCGCTGGCATGACGTCACGCCCAATGAAGGGCGCCTTCATTAACGCGCCTTAGCCCGCCAGAATGGGTGTGGCTTTAGCATATATAGGTGAACTGGGAGGCTGAAATCTCAAGGTCTCAGAGCTGAATTCAATGTCAAGGTTTCACGCTGATTCAGGATCAGATCTTTTGAGAACTGAAATCCAACCACATTACAAACTACAACTGCAGAAAAATGAGCATAAAACAACCTTTACATGCTGAAAATAACTCATTAGTGAGCTCCATATGCAAAATTTATTTAAAGTTTTTTTTATGTATAATCCAATATGCAACAACTGAATATTGTTAGTCAATAGTAGTCGGAAGTAGTGGTTGAACAGATCAAGTAAACAATGATTGAATTTGATATATTATTTGATTTGATATATTTATATATGCATATCAATAATAGGGAAGCATCTAAACCTCAGCTTGCTCAGGTGTAGTTCTGGTTCTCAACAGCCCTATACGCTTGTTTTAAAAATCATCAGCATCAAAAACATTTCCTTGATCCGTGGTGGTTATTTTAAGTTTAAATATAGTCCTATCCAAAAAATGATCTTAACTGTCCTTAATAATTAATGTGTTGTTATCAGAGATGTATAAAGTACTAGAGACAAAGACTTGAGTAAAAGTACAAGTACTCTATCAAAAAAGTGACTTGAGTAGAAGTTGAAGTGCTCTTTAAGCACCATACTTAAGTGGAAGTACTAAAGTATTCAAAAAAAATTGTACTTAAGTATTGCAAGTAGTTTTTTAAAAAAAGTACTACTCAAGTACTGAAAGTAAAAGTACAAGTATTGTATGTAGTAAAGCGTCTCACCCTTCTTTTCCCTGCTTGTGCCTTTTTTCTCCACAGCTTACTGGGTATTTATCTGCATGTTACAGCAATTAATAGCTGCGTCCCAATGTGCATACTTGGCCTAAATAGTATTGAAAATTACTAATGTCACATACTATTTAGGATGGATAGTATGCACAGTGGAGCAGCTCAAGAAAACTTTATGTCAGGGACATAGACTGTAAAAAATAGGGAGTTCCTGGAATGTCACATGATATGGCTCTGTGTTCCATATATGGACTAAATGTGCACAGGGCGCCCCAGGCTGCAGTATGGATTGAAAATACATATCAGGGTATCCAAAACTCATAATAATTACATCGGCCCATTTTGGGTATAAATTTAATACATATTATTCCTCTCTAAAGACATCTGACGTAACTCTATGAAAATCGATCAATATTTAACTGCACAAGTTAAAAACCCTGAGGGACATTGTTTGGTCAAGCGCTTTCATGACGACTACACGGGAGGGTTTTTTTTTTATGGGAGCGGCTGAAGCTCATAATTCATATTAAAGGTATCGACTCATTTTATCATTACTCCTGACACAAATTAAGAAATAACTGTCACTATAAGTTTCTCAGAATAAAATAGTGGTCAAATACTGAAACTTTGTTTGTTTGTTTGTTGTTTGTTTGTTTACTTTATTTATACCCGTAGGTAAATTTGATTTACAGTGCAATGACATTCTGTGGCATCCAGTAACAAAAAACACAAAACACAGGACACTACACTACACAGGACAGATAAATAAATACTCATAAACCTTAATGAAGTGCTCTCATAAAATAAAGTGCTCTCAAGAGCATTTCATATGATCTTTTTAACGTCATAAAATCATAAGACCCCTAGTACATATCTGAAAAACACCTCTACAATTTGTTAAGCATATCAATCGCGTTTGTTACGAAGCTGCTTTTATATCTTTTCGTTCTACACCTAGGGACTCTGTACCTCTTCGCAGACGGTAATAATTGAAACTCATTTCGCAGAGGGTGAGAGTCATCATTTAAAATTGAAAGGGCCATCCTTTGTAATTCGCTCTGTGCACGAGAAAAATGCTAACTTCCGGCTTGAGGGCGGACGTTGGGTACTTCGTTTCCGGTTGCCGTCTTGTTTACATCAGTGGACCGGCGTTAACTTAGTTTAATCGTTCGCAATGGACCTAAAACATAAAAAAACTTACTGTGGCTGAGCTGGTTTAATGGTTAAAGCGTAAAGCCTTGTTTAACTCGACGGGTCCGCATGAGCCCAAAGGTGCGCGCCGCAAAAATGACGTGATTGTAACAGCAACATGGATTAGAACACCATTTACTACACACAATAGGCTTTTTTCTCTGATTTTGAAAACTCTTCGTGATCGACTTAAAATGCTTCCAAGATCGACTTGTCGACCGCGATCGACGGGTTGGTGATTCCTGTAACGTTACTGTTTTCCGGTCAATGACAAGAGTACTAATCAGCTGTCTCACGAACGTAACCAGCACATGTATCCACACATAGCAAAGCCATAACACAGCGAGGGAGAAGAACTAAGTTACATGAAACAATCCAACTACATATTTTAAACCACTGACAAGGGAAAAGTCACTACTCACGGTGTCTATAGCCGCTTTCCGTCCGGAGGGACTTTTGCAGTGCCTAGAACCTTCCTATAACCATTTTTTTCGCGTGTTCCGACCGGACTAAGTTCCTATAACTCTTTCAGTACCTAGTCTAGAGCGAGGACTTTTTTTAGTTCCCTTTCCCAACGTCGGATACCTTTACTCCCTGTATTACATGTGTAAGTTACTCCCTGTATGACATACTGAGAGATGTAATATTTAAACCCCTTTCTCTCTCTTGCTCTGGGGAGCTGGAGAAAAATCACTAACCAGTCGATGAACATCATCGACTCTAATATTATATTATAATATCGACTGAAATCTTCGGTTAATGTCCAAGACATCTGGAGAAATATACATAATCTACGTTGTCCATCAGGCTACCGGAAACTAGACACCCCATATCGGTTTCGCAGCCGGAAGTAGCATATGCTTACGTGCACATAGTCTATTGTTTGGCATACAGTAATGGCACTCCTGGTTTTGACTCGCCTATCAAACGGCCAGACCATTTTACTATCTGGTCTAGCTGATTTTTTGCCTTTAAGGATATATGACCGTACCATACTAAAATGGAAAATGACAAAACAGATTCTATAAAAGCATGATAAAACATCTTCATTATTGTTTTATCAAGATTAAAAACAGATAATCTCCTTAGGCAGTACAAACGCTGGTGCCCCTTTTTGTTCAGAGCCTATGAAACTTGAGTCTTATATCTTTTTAATGATGTATAGTTTGTCAAGGTAAAATTAAATTTAACTTTGAACTATTAAAAACAAAGAACGATTCAGTGCGTCGACGTCCTCGCACATTCTATAATAATAGGGGTTATGCGCAACATTCTTCCGGGTTCTACAAAACGGGTATAACTACTTTCGGCCGTCAGCTGCTAAGGTCATAGACATATACACTAGACGTCACCTGGGGGTTCTAAGCATGCGTCAAAACCGCCGCCATCTTGGAACAGGGGTCTTGTCATAGGAAGTATCTAGGTAACGCTGCTATCTCCGCCTGTACTTCAAATTCATGGATGATGCCGGACTTTTGTGCTGCGTATGGATGTTCACGAACGAAATCTGAACTAGGAAGAATGTTTTTAAAAAAAAATTTTTTTTTTAATAAATTTCTCTGGACTCGATGATAAATACATGTTTCACTGTTGGAACGAACCAGAAAACTAGAAAATCGCATTTATGGCGATTTATGGTGATTTTATTTCCGTTACACCTTTGTCTATACATTGAAGCTGATGCATAAAGAGAAGGGGCTCCCCTGTTCAAAGATGGCGGCTCTGTTGACGCATTCGTTCCAATGAACTGCTGTAGCCAAGGTGACGTCTAGTGTATATGTCTATGTGCTAAGGTAAACACATAGGGTAAAAGTGTAGTAGTGTTGGGCAATATGCTCAATTTTCATATCCTATCGTCAACCTGTGAGATCGTCGATACTCGATATTATCGTGAGGGGGACGGGGCTTACTTATTTGATTATTAAACTTGCTTATTTACTCATTAATTTGCCTTTTTTATTACTTCGTTTTATATATGATAATCTTTTTCTATTTTGCTAGCAAAGGTGGAGTGATTATTAATAGGCTAAATCAGGTTATTTACCGGTATAGTGAGGTAAAAAAAAAAAAAAAAAAGATCCTCATTTTTGTCTATGACTGTATTTCAACATGTCAGCGGGAAATTTAACGTTACTGACACGCATTCTCCTCTCATGCCGTTGCAGATGCAGAATTGACTTTACTTCTGCACTAGATGAGAAGGGTATTTTGGGACATTCTAAAACGCTTAACGTGAAAAACGCTTAACGTGGCTTAATGCACTAAGACAGTGATATTAAAAGACCAAACTCAGTACATATCATATTAATAAACCATACTATGTATAAAAAATAAGATGAGCCCAGAATATGAACGCAACGCCTTTAATTACACGTTAAGCATTTTCTTCCCATAGAAAACCATTATAAGAAAACGCTTAACGTGGCTTAATGCACTAAGACAGTGATGTTAAAAGACCAAACTCAGTACATATCATATTAATAAACCATACTATGTATAAAAAATAAGATGAGCCCAGAATATGAACGCAACGCCTTTAATTACACGTTAAGCATTTTCTTCCCATAGAAAACCGTTATAAGAAAACGCTTAACGTGGCTTAATGCACTAAGACAGTGATATTAAAACACCAAACTCAGTACATATCATATTAATAAACCATACTATGTATAAAAAATAAGATGAGCCCAGAATATGAACGCAACGCCTTTAATTACACGTTAAGCATTTTCTTCCCATAGAAAACCGTTATAAGAAAACGCTTAACGTGGCTTAATGCACTAAGACAGTGATATTAAAACACCAAACTCAGTACATATCATATTAATAAACCATACTATGTATAAAAAATAAGATGAGCCCAGAATATGAACGCAACGCCTTTAATTACACGTTAAGCATTTTCTTCCCATAGAAAACCGTTATAAGAAAACGCTTAACGTGGCTTACTGTACTGTAAGTAACAGAGTTAAAGCAATGAGCTAAATTTCTCATTAAGCGTTTTCACAAGTAGCCTAATGTTTCCTAATTTTAGCCTACTAGGCCTAGGTGACAAAGTTCAAAATAGACTTTATTAATAATGCAAAAAATAGATTCAGAATTCTACCAGGATTCCCTAGTTTAACCCACAGCAACAGCAACACCAATCAGACTTTGAAGCGGACTAATCAATGATTGGTCGGCTCCTTAGCTGCAGACCCTGGACACGTTTCTCACAGGAAAGATGGCGGGTTTTCTAGCTACCTGCAGCTGATTGTTGTTAACAATCTTGATTGATTTCTTGTTCATTCAGAGGTATGTATGTCTAGTTTGATTTATGTTACAAAAGCTTGTATTTCAACTGATACATAATCGAATGACGTTTATATGCATGAATCGTTTAAGCCTAAAGTAAAGAATGTTTTATTTTTTTATTTTTACCAGAAACATTGTGTAACTGGGATATGAATTAACTTTTATTTTATATATAGCCTTTTAGTTTCATATCTACATTAAAATATCAGCCTTTAAATTACAGCTTGATGCATGGATGGATGAATATTAAACCATTTAATATAATTTAATGTCTATATACATATGAACATGTCATACTGTACTTCAAGTTTGAAGCAAATGCTTTAGATAGATATTAAACTACATAATATAGTTTCATGTCTGCATACGGCATACCCTTCAAATTTGAAGCATTTGCTTTATAGATAGATAGATAGATAGATAGATAGATAGATAGATAGATAGATAGATAGATAGACATTCATACATAGAATATACATTATCTAAAGAATATATAGCTAATAAATAATGATTATGTTACAGAACAGAGACTCAAGAAAGAGAAAATGATGATGAACAACAGTTTATTTGAGATGAGGTGGTAGACAGGAAATACTGGCAAGTGTGGCAGATGCAGCAAGGTGAAACGTGAATGAGTGAATATTGACAATTTATTGTGTTGTAGAAGATGGAGGAGATCGTGGATGACAGACGGAGTGCACACACACACACACACGAGGGAACCGGCGAGTAGCGGAGTCACAGGACAGGAGACATGGAGGACCAGGAAGACAATGGAGGTACATATATTTGGTTTTAGCAGGAACAACAGGTAAGTGAGTCCTAGTTTAAAAACAAGACCAGACAAAGTGCCAGAGTCAGGTGTGTGCTTTTACACTGCCTGTGATGATGAGGAGATGATGTGAATGTGCAGGTTATTAGTATTCAGGTGATATGAATACACACACACACACACACACACACACACACACACACACACACACACACACACACACACACACACACACACACACACACACACACACACACACACACACACACACACACACAACACAACACACATATGAAAATGGTATACATTATCTATTCTATCTATCTGTATACTGCGTGCATATGTATTATTTATGATTTTCTGATCACATTTTTCCAAAATGAGCCAAAAAAGAGATTTAAAAGGTGCTTGTGAAAATAATATGATCAGAAAATCAACTTGCATAATAATTAGGCACACAGTGTGTATATATGTATATATATATATGGAATAATAATAATAATAATATATAGGTGTATATAATAATAATAATAATATATGTTTATATAATATTTATAAATATAAATATAATATATATATATATATATATATATTAGAGGTGGGCATAGATTAATTTTTTTAATCTAGATTAATCTAGATTAATTTTAAAATTAATCTAGATTAATCTAGATTAAAATGGCTCATTTGAATTCTCCCGAAGGCATTTATAATATGTGTGCGTTATATACGTTTTCTTATAACGGTTTTCTATGGGAAGAAAATGCTTAATGTGTAATTAAAGGCGTTGCGTTCATATTCTGGGCTCACCTTATTTTTTATACATAGTATGGTTTATTAATATGATATGTACTGAGTTTGGTGTTTTAATATCACTGTCTTAGTGCATTAAGCCACGTTAAGCGTTTTTCACGTTAAGCGTTTTAGAATGTCCCGATGAGAACACGTTATAATAATTTCTTGGTCAAGAAAGAGTCGGAGTTTGCGATATATGTCCTCCTACCAGTGCTCTTTCTGTCTGGATCATGCACTTCACATATGCGCACTTCAATAAGCCCAAAGAACGCGGCCGGGTTAATGTGTTTTAAAGTGTTTTAAATGCCGGGGGAAATCATAATCTGAGTCGCTCGGTTTATACTTAATTTTTATGACTTGACTCCGATAAAGGAAAACGGGTTAGCGTTTACATGACCACATGCATTGTCAGTTTATTCAGTATAATCAGGTTAAGAACGTGCATGTAAACGCGTTCATTCTCTGAAAGTGAAAGTAAAAACGGACTGAGCTTTGATACTATCGTCTATCGTAGTGGTTCTCAACGGGGGCGGTACCGCCCCCCAGGGGGCGTTCAGAGAACAACGGGGGGCGTTGGAAGCAAGATTTTTGAAAGGGGGGTGTTAATGGGGGGCGTTCATGAGTTTAAATATAATACAATTTTTTGTTCATTTACTTTGATTCATTTTAAGCATTTGATAATTTATTTGTAATAAACACTTTAAGTGGGCTATTTAAAAGTGTTAGGACAGAGCGTGAGGTCATATTGTGTGTGCGTGTCTATGGTGCGCGGGTAGAAAAAAATTGTCAGCAGCCTCAAAAAACAAAACAAAAAAAAAAAACATTCGTCCACTCTACTCCTGACCGCAAGTCCACCGTCAGTGTTGTAGGTAGGCACTAAGCAGTTCATTTCAATTGCATTCCGATTTACGATTGAAAGCATTAGATGTGCAGGCAGTATGGGTGGAGCCGAAGCCGAATACGGTATTCGGAAAGGCACAAATAATGTGTTTTTTTACGAATACTTATTTCGGGAATAAGAAAAACTTTATATCAAAAAGTTGCGTTTCCTCACGAGACCGCAGTGCGTGAGTGATGTTCAGGAAGAGGTGACTGACACAGGCTGCTCCACGCAGCAACAGAGAAGGCTCGGCTGAGCGAAAAAAACACTTAACTGCATCACAATTTTTGTTGAATAGATTTTTGTACCTTAACTGGGCTCCGGAGGCAGTTTATAACTTTCGGGAAGCGGAGTTTGATCTGCAGAATATTCCATACGCTGCATTATTGACGTCTGCAGTCGGGTGCTCTCATGTTCGCTCTGTTTACGTAACTTAGATCTGTTAGCTCTGTAATTATTTGTTTTTATTACATTGCTTGGTTGAATCCTAATGTAGGATATGTAAGAAATAAAACAGACCGCGCTAAATATAAAACACAGTTGGCATGGAAAACCGAGCGTTCCCATGGATTCTAAAAGTAGAGACGGAACGGACTTTTGGAACACAATCGTTTTAAAATCAATAAACTCCTTTTTAAAGCAATATTTTTAATTGTTTTATTTATTTGGTAGGTAGCCATGTAATAAGCGGGTTTAACCATGGATGGGGTCTGTTATGTTATTTTCTTTTCAGTGACGTTCCTTGTTATACATATTCATTGCTGGATTTATAGAAAAACAACAATCAATATTGCATATCCATAATTATTATAATGGATATAATTAAAGAATACTTACATTATCATAAATTAGATGTGTAACACAAAAAAAAACTTTTTACGCCTATTTTGAATTTTATGAATTTGAATTTTAGCGCGGAGGAATGGAAAATTGACAAGCCATTAAAAAGTATTTACTTAAAAAACACTCATATATTTTCAATAAGTCATGTTCCCATTAACACTAAATTCTTTTTATAAGGTAAATAATTTTTTTTTTTAAACATTTGTAGGCATTATCAATCCCAATGCCTAATGCCAAAATGTTTTAGGCCTATTTGTTCACCAAGTAATTTAGCTATACTGGTCAGGCATTTTTTGTTAACTTGCAAAACAGTAAGGAGAAAATGACAATTTGATGGATAATTTAAATATATTCTGTAATCACATTTTTGGTAGTTAATAAAAACAAATTAATTGTAATTGTATATATACCATTGACGAAAACCAGCTGATACCAAGGTATTTTAGGCCTACAATTCTAACATAATTTTTCATGTAAAATCAGGATTGTATTTATTTATTTTTCAAAATAAATAATTAGGTTAATGTAGTGTTGTCACGATTTTCTAATTTCTAGAATTTCTAACTTCGATACAATACCCTGAAAAATATCGATATTCGATACCATTTTCAATACCACGGAGAAAAAAAACTGCCACAATATTAAGGGTATAATATTGTAATATAATAAAGTGTTTTTTTTTTTATTTAAAGCTAAATATAACAAGTCTAGAACTTGACAATGTATGTTATGTGCGCAGTATGTTCTGTCTCGCATGCGCGATCTAGATTCCTGCAGATTTGAACTAATTGGCGGGCATCAGGGAGACGCTATCAATATGCGGGAGACTCACAGATATTCCGGGAGACTTGGGATGTCTGGCTTCATATCAAGAATATTTCCAGATAGCACTCCTGATGTGTTCTTTATCAACCAAAACTGGTCGCGGGGGCGCCGCACTCGCCATCTTTCCATTCACTTCACTTTTGCTATTTAACCAGAGCGAATGAGACGAGTGCGCGTGTGTGTGGTGTTTGTCAACGTGCATTTGGAGAGAGTGAAAGTGAAAGCTTGGCTAGTATCGATACTTCGTAGACAGGCACAACTAAAAGAGATTTGAATTTTACTTTAATTTGCACATTGAATATGGGTGGAGCTTTTAATTTTGAACTCTCAAAGTGCACCAGATTGATGAATTAAACATTAAAATTCACGAAATTTTCTTACAGGGGGAACCCCCCTAGAAGGTCCGAAAACCAGATTTAACAAACAACCTGTGAGGAACACTGCTATTGCTATTCCAATGAGGGGGCGGGGGGGGGGGGGGGGGGGGGGGTGGTATTAATTGTATTAATAAATTGCAATTTTGTACTTATTTCATCTGTTAACACCCACTCGCTTGACTCGCTCATAACATACCATTAGTTGGGGTGGGGTGGGGGGCGGTCAGGGACCTGGATATTGGATAGGGGGCGCTGGCCCAAAAAAGGTTGAGAACCACTGGTCTATCGGCACAACCCTACAGTGTAGTAATGGCAACCTTTTATAGCCGGTGTTTACAGGAGCTAAGTTACCCTTACTGTCAATCTTCAGATGTACACCGTATTGCCAAACGGACGTCCAGAGCCCAGAGTAGCCTATTGTTCGGATGGTCCCGTTTCTGTTATTTCAGCATTCGTGACATTTTAATTAAAACAAATTCACAACATTTTGATCAGAAATAAGAATTTTATTACAATAAGCGAAAATTAACTCAAAATGAACAGTTACCTCAGAGATCACCTAACAGATACCGCTGCACATAGACATAATATGCCGCTGCAGATGTGTACAGAAGTAAAAACCGGAAATGCTTAGACCCGTTTTCCGGATCGAACGCTGAGCGTTCGGCATAACCCCTATTATCTTTCACTCCGACAAATGAAAACACCGCCACGGTCACTCGAAGTTGAAGGTGGTGTTTCTGGTTCTTCCATCTCGAAAAAAACTAACAAATCTCAAGTGTTCTCAGCTTCTCACTGGAGGCAGGCAGCAGAGCGAGAGGCATAACAGGAGCACGAGCGCGTGCTCTTCTTGATCGCTTGATTCGCTCAATGATGAGCCAGCTTCATCAAACGTGGTGACAGAGCCATCTACCGCTCTGGCAGTCGGATTGGAATGATTCGTAAGATTTTTATAATTGTAACGAGTAACTATGCAGCACATAAAAAATGTATCGGAGTAAAAGTATTAAACTCATCGAAAATATGTACTGAAGTAAAAGTGGAAGTAGGAGAAAAAAATAATACTCGAGTAGAGTACAGATACAGCCTTTTAGTACTTAAGTACAGTAGTGAAGTAGTTCTACTTCGTTACTATACATCTCTGGTTGTTATTAATATTTATATTATCCCAAATCAAACACATGTGGCGAGATAAATAGTGTTCAATATCAGCCAAGATAACTTAAAAATATGAATCTATGAATGTTAGATAGTTTCATGTTTCCGCCAGTAGAGGCGCTCGAGCAACCGAAGCAATGACACACATCCGAGTCTGGAAGAAGAAGAAGAGAAGTGAGCGAGGGAAGGGGACATAAACATGAGAAGTGGAACACAGCCGTTCATTCTGCTCTAAATCTGCTGTTTTCAGACTGTGAGTACATTTATCTTATCATTTATAAGGAGAAATTTAAATACAAATGACTAAACGAGTCGGTTCATTTAGTGAATCATTCAGAAATGAATCGTCTGTTGTTCATTACGCTCGTGAAACGTGAACTCGTTACTGACGGTTTTTTTTTTACATTACATTTTGTAAAGATTAGGATTTGTGTTTATATTTTATTTGATTAGCAAATTGTAAAGATATTTTGAATGCATGCAAAACATATCCAATGTAAGCAGGGCTTTAATGACAAAAAAAAAAAAAAAAACTTCCCCTCTGTTACTTAAACCACACCCAACTTCATCATTTGACGTTCTTTTTAGAAGAGATTATATATTTGTTTGATTTGTGTTTAATGACATTCCGCTTACATATCATCAACAAGAATTGCGAACCGCTAAAGTGTGTTGATTCAGTAAGGAATCGTTGTCTTGCATTGAATTTTTGAAAGTGAATTCAATCACAGAGGTGATAATGCACACATGGTTGTAAATTTAAATAAAAGGAATGTAGGAATACTTAAATACTGTAGGAATATTTATTAATCTTTAAGGTTAGTTAATATAAAATGCAACTGTTCGTTGTCTGTTCATGTAAGTTCACAGTGCCATAACTAATGTTAACAAATACAATTTTGGATTTTAATAATCTTGCCTATTAGTAATTGTTGAAATTAACATTAACAAAGATTTAATGAATGCTGTAAAGTTATAAGCGTTTAAGGTGTGGTTGATGTCCAGTGTTGCTGAGCAGAAATACATAATCATGTTTCTCTGGGTTCCCTCAAAGTTGCGTTGGATTTTCTCCTCAGCATAAAGCTTAAGGCCCATCTATCACTGTTTTCCATATTCTTAGAGTTAGTTTCTGGAGTAAATATAGGCTATAATCTGTGTGTTTGTTTAGACATATTTTTTTCTAAAATGACGGGTGCTGGTGTTTCACGTGTGTTCGGCCAATCAGCGTATACTAACGTCACAGATAGTTCCTATAGTGCTGGTTCAGACTCGACTCTGTAGTAAGAGCTAAATTAGTTCCTCCAGAAGGAGTTCCTAGAACTAAAATCGTTCCTCGTTCCTGCGGTGCGAACACGCCAACACCGGGAACTATGAAAAGGTTCCTCCGGTGCGAAAGCCCATAATGTCATGTGTTGTTTCCCCCTTTTGCCATTCCCGATCTTTCTATCCTTGCATCAGTTGTTACAGCCTCTGCTATTCACCTTATTTTCCACGACAACAAGGGTGACGCCATTACGTTCGTTTTGTCATCTTACTTCCGGCTGAGAGGGACTTCAACTTCCGGCTGAAGGACCTACGCTAGTTTCTAGACGTAATTCTATAGTTGTAACGGTAAAATATATAATGTATTATATGCTCAGTTAGGCGCTGCCATAACAATTGAATTAAGAGGATAGAAGAAGAAAAAACGGTGTTACTAACACAATGTAAAGCGATCGGAATGTTGTGGTGTACTTTACGATTTACACCCACACCACCTAAAGATGAGGAGCACCCGAGGCCATGGCGGAAGGCGCTAAACTTGAAGTGCCCACCCAAGCACTCTTATGTGTGTTTGTTTGTACCATTTTATGGACGGGAAGCCGACTGAAGAACACCCTTACCCCGAGTAAAGGCTCGGCTACGATGTTCTGGTAAAGATCATCGCCAGGTGCTGAACAGGTCGTCAGATTCAGGTAAGCTAACTTGCATAACTGTTGTTACCTAACTTGCCTATCTATGTGCTTGCTTGTTAGCCTAACGTTAGATTCGTGAAGTCCGTTCTATGAATACATTTAAGATTAGTAACGAGCCGTTAACAATACAACGAATCTTGCATGATTGATTACCATTGGCCACCTATATATGTCATATTGCTTATTTTTCGTTTACTTTGTGATATGGACCTAAGGGTCTGAAATAAAGAATGAATGAATGAATATTCACGATAGTACAATATATTATGGTACATTACAGTCTTACAATAGCTCACATTCTTCCTGTAAGGAGGCCAGCTAGCTACATCTCTCATTCAGATATTGATATTGACCTACGTAGAGATTGTGTGTATACTGTCTCGTTTTTAATGCATCTCTCTTTTTCACACTGTTCTAAGTATGAATGCCATCATAAATTAATTCTCACAATCTATTTTAAGTAACTGTTACTAATGTAAAAATGTTTATGGTTATATTATTTCCTTAGATCATCGATGAGCGTCAGTGTTGCAGTGGACAACTGTGAGGAGGATCACAGCCACATGCCCCAGACCTGTGATGCAGAAACACAATGGGACATAACTCTGCTGAGAAACGACCACCTTTGTCAGCTCTACACAGGGTCGACATGCATTCCATTCAGTAGCCGAGCACCTTACCAGTTCATACACCGACAGCTTTCACGAGCACCTTACCAGTTCATACACCGACAGCTTTCACGAGCACCTTACCAGTTCATACACCGACAGCTTTCACGAGCACCTTACCAGTTCATACACCGACAGCTTTCACGAGCACCTTACCAGTTCATACACCGACAGCTTTCACGAGCACCTTACCAGTTCATACATCGACAGCTTTCACGAGCACCTTACCAGTTCATACATCGACAGCTTTCACGAGCACCTTACCAGTTCATACATCGACAGCTTTCACGAGCACCTTACCAGTTCATACATCGACAGCTTTCACGAGCACCTTACCAGTTCATACATCGACAGCTTTCACAAACACCTTACCAGTTCATACACCGACAGCTTTCACGAGCACCTTACCAGTTCATACACCGACAGCTTTCACGAGCACCTTACCAGTTCATACACCGACAGCTTTCACGAGCACCTTACCAGTTCATACATCGACAGCTTTCACGAGCACCTTACCAGTTCATACACCGACAGCTTTCACGAGCACCTTACCAGTTCATACACCGACAGCTTTCACGAGCACCTTACCAGTTCATACATCGACAGCTTTCACGAGCACCTTACCAGTTCATACATCGACAGCTTTCACGAGCACCTTACCAGTTCATACACCGACAGCTTTCACGAGCACCTTACCAGTTCATACACCGACAGCTTTCACGAGCACCTTACCAGTTCATACATCGACAGCTTTCACGAGCACCTTACCAGTTCATACATCGACAGCTTTCACGAGCACCTTACCAGTTCATACACCGACAGCTTTCACGAGCACCTTACCAGTTCATACACCGACAGCTTTCACGAGCACCTTACCAGTTCATACACCGACAGCTTTCACGAGCACCTTACCAGTTCATACACCGACAGCTTTCACGAGCACCTTACCAGTTCATACACCGACAGCTTTCACGAGCACCTTACCAGTTCATACACCGACAGCTTTCACGAGCACCTTACCAGTTCATACACCGACAGCTTTCACGAGCACCTTACCAGTTCATACACCGACAGCTTTCACGAGCACCTTACCAGTTCATACACCGACAGCTTTCACGAGAACCTTACCAGTTCATACACCGACAGCTTTCACAGCACCTTACCAGTTCATACACCGACAGCTTTCATGAGCACCTTACCAGTTCATACACCGACAGCTTTCACGAGCACCTTACCAGTTCATACACCGACAGCTTTCACGAGCACCTTACCAGTTCATACACCGACAGCTTTCACGAGCACCTTACCAGTTCATACACCGACAGCTTTCACGAGCACCTTACCAGTTCATACACCGACAGCTTTCACGAGCACCTTACCAGTTCATACATCGACAGCTTTCACGAGCACCTTACCAGTTCATACACCGACAGCTTTCACGAGCACCTTACCAGTTCATACACCGACAGCTTTCACGAGCACCTTACCAGTTCATACACCGACAGCTTTCACGAGCACCTTACCAGTTCATACACCGACAGCTTTCACGAGCACCTTACCAGTTCATACACCGACAGCTTTCACGAGCACCTTACCAGTTCATACATCGACAGCTTTCACGAGCACCTTACCAGTTCATACATCGACAGCTTTCACAAGCACCTTACCAGTTCATACACCGACAGCTTTCATGAGCACCTTACCAGTTCATACACCGACAGCTTTCACGAGCACCTTACCAGTTCATACACCGACAGCTTTCACGAGCACCTTACCAGTTCATACACCGACAGCTTTCACGAGCACCTTACCAGTTCATACACCGACAGCTTTCA
This sequence comes from Chrosomus eos, assembly GCA_036326025.1. Taxonomy (NCBI): domain Eukaryota; kingdom Metazoa; phylum Chordata; class Actinopteri; order Cypriniformes; family Leuciscidae; genus Chrosomus; species Chrosomus eos. Next base: position 5,292,093 of record CM070834.1, read on the forward strand.
CGAGCACCTTACCAGTTCATACACCGACAGCTTTCACGAGCACCTTACCAGTTCATACATCGACAGCTTTCACGAGCACCTTACCAGTTCATACATCGACAGCTTTCACAAGCACCTTACCAGTTCATACACGACAGCTTTCATGAGCACCTTACCAGTTCATACACCGACAGCTTTCACGAGCACCTTACCAGTTCATACACCGACAGCTTTCACGAGCACCTTACCAGTTCATACATCGACAGCTTTCACGAGCACCTTACCAGTTCATACACCGACAGCTTTCATGAGCACCTTACCAGTTCATACACCGACAGCTTTCACAAGCACCTTACCAGTTCATACACCGACAGCTTTCACGAGCACCTTACCAGTTCATACACCGACAGCTTTCAGCTACACACTTGAGATTAGCTCCTGATGACTCTGATGAAGCTGCGTCTTAATTTATTGCAGGGTGATCTTGCTGTAAGGTTTGGTGTTTCTCAGTCCATTGTAAGCACAGACTGATCTCATGAAACTGCGTATGTATGACACGCCAATTCGTATTTCCATTTTTGGCGTGCTATCAACACGCATAATCGCTTTTCAGCGTGTTTATGAACGCCATTGACTTAACGTTACATTACTGTATATATAAATATATGACCTGCCCCAACCCCGTCCCTAAACCTACCCGTCACTGGTTAAAACCATTTATGAGTCTTTCCCTACCATCCTAGTAAGAAAAATATCGCTCCCCCAGATGTATATCAAAATTTGGCTTTATTTCGCTCGGATTTTTAACAGCGTGTACATACACGCGGAATCACTCGGACATAACGGCGTAGATATACACGCATACACGCGGATAGCTCAAAATGCGTATAAATAACACGCCACTTGACTTGAAAGTGGCGTGTATGTTTACGCAAAAGTCATGATGTCATGTTGGTAAGCAAGGTGATTTCGCGTTGGCTTGACATCATGGAGGAGAAGTGTTTCAGAGAGCAATTTCCAAACACAACATGTAGGGCTGCACAATATAGCAAAATATCGCAAATGTATCGCAATATACATAACTTTTTTAGCTTTAATAAGAATCAGTGTATATATATATATATATATATATATATATAATTCATACAGTGAAAACTAAGCAGTGTTTTATTTTTACATTTGATTATTCAGTTTCTGTTGTTAAATAGACCTAATGTAGGATAACCTGAACCCCTTAACCCCGTGGTTTACACTGATGTTAAAATAACACTTCTTATGCTACAGTAAAACACTGCTGTTCACTTTCACAAGTTGAAGGGATGTTTTCTTGTCACAAAAAAATTTGAAACACGTATGTAGGTTATATAAGTTTAAATCTAAATTAAGTTAATTTTATAAATTAAGCACAATCGTATCGCATATTGAATATCGCATTGTTTAATGAGTAATCAAATTTTTTCTTCAATATCATGCACTTAATAACTTCGTCCAGGCGATGAAGTAATGGCAGACAGAGGCTTCACCATTACCGATCTCCTCTATGAAAGGAAGGTGAAACTTGTCCTTCCTGTAAACTTTTACAATGTGCCCAGATGTTACCTGTTATGAAGTTATTTTTATAAACCTTTACAATGTGACCAGATTTTACCTGTTATGAAGTTATTTTTATAAACCTTTACAATGTGACCAGATTTTACCTGTTATGAAGTTATTTTTATAAACCTTTACAATGTGACCAGATTTTACCTGTTATGAAGTTATTTTTATAAACCTTTACAATGTGACCAGATTTTACCTGTTATGAAGTTATTTTTATAAACCTTTACAATGTGACCAGATTTTACCTGTCAGTCATTTATTATTAAACCATATGTGAGCTCTGTAGATTCCCTTTAAAACTTAAATGAATTAAGTCTTCTAGTTAGAAGGAATAAGTCACGTCAAGTTTGCAAATGAATACCATCTTGGTTTATTACTTAAGACATTTAAATGGTGAAATGTATCTACATGAAGGTCAGTAGAAGGTGTCTCTAGCTTCCTGAAAACATCAAACACTTACAACTTATTTAATCATTTATATTTAACCAATTATCATCTCCTATCCTTAACTAAATATTCTCATTCCTTCTTATTTACACATAATTTGTTATTGCTGCTCCATCAACTCCTAACAGGACGAAGTAGTTAAATATGTCCACATGTTAACTGTTACCTCTGGCCACGTTAACAATGACGATGGATGAGACCATGTGAGACCAACTGATCGTCCTACGACGTTTTCTCCGTGCTCCCAGTTTAAAATATTTATGGTATTAACGTTATTTGACATTTTGCTAAAGTTTTGGCTAACTAAAAACAATCTTCTAACAACTGAAATAGCTACCGGATGTGCCGTGCCAGTTTAGCGGAAGTCGGATGACAAAATGCGGAAGCGCGAAGTATTAAAAGTGGGCGGGGCGGAATAAGGTGAATAACACTCACACTTTAAACTTGCTCACGCTTGGCTGCCCTAACTTATTTTACTGGTTGAACTAAGGTCATTTCTGGAGTAAAAGTCTCCTGTATGGCAGCTCCGTTTTGCACCACGCTGTTTGCTTTTTCAATGTTAACTTAAAAAAAAAAACCACAGCGCTATTATTCATACGATAAGCTGACATTATGTTGTCTTACCGGCAACATTTCCGAACTCCAAACTGCACTCTTCCACTGAGCAATTCCACTGCCATTTTAATGCCATACGCAGTAGTGTGTTGCACAGTGCACCGATACTTCAAAAGTATCGCGATTCTCGGAAATTAAAAACGTCACGATTCCTAAATTTATTAGTATCGATACTTCTAATGACAGCGTTTCAGATTTGTAAGAGATGCTTTTCATTTTGGTGTGCAGTGCCTCCCTATGGACGTCTGTGTTTTTTCTCCTCACGCACGCAGCAAAGAAGCTGCAGCTGTCATGTGACAAACACTGCAGCGAGATGGCTGCATGTGCGAGCACAAGTAATACGGCCGCCGGTCAGTAGCGGAGTGGCAATCAGTCGGGACTTTACCCGGTGGGCCGGTAGTGTTTCAAGGCCGCGAGGGCCGGTCTGATAATAGTTATACATTGCAAGTTCTTAGCAACACCATCCGGCGCGTGGTGTGCGGCCGCTGCCCGCTGCTCAAACTGTGCAGAATAGAGAGTAGACAGTCTCCGCAATGACTAAAGAGTCTCTGCAACGGTGATAGATTGAAGCGCGCTTCCGAGTAAAGATGGTGCGTGAGCCACAAAAGACACTGTATCCATGCAACTGATAACAGCGAAAAGCGCTCAGCTTGATTTCAAAAGAGATTTTAGCGCTAAATCTCTTATTTAATAACAAACTTATTGAATGCTCTGCTAGTTAACTGGAGATGTTTTATTTTTGTATTAGGTGTAGGCCTACTACTTTCCCCCAAACTTTCACAGATAACGTTTGCAAGCTGCTAAAATGAAGCATACAAAACATCAGCTACAATGATCTATAGGCTATATGATTATAATCAGAGCATGTTTGTCAGTGATTTATTTATATTAGGTTATTACAATATTTAAAGAGCACAGACCTACGCAAAGGAGGTGTATTGTAAAACGCCTTATAAGAAATACTTTTCCTTTACAGGAAAAGTATCGAAAAAGTATTGAAATCACAATTCTTGACTTGGTATATGTATCGAAACAATAATTTTGGTATCGTGACAACATTAATACGCAGGCATGGCATTAGAATTACACCTGCGATGAAACGGCTTAATAATAACAATTGTTATTATTGGTTAGATATAATATATAGTGAACTTTGTTTCCGAATTCTAACGTTGATTATTCATTACTTATTTTTCAGATGAGTTTGTTAAAATATTTCTCTAATGGTGTGTTCACACCAGACGCGAATAGAGCGCCTGGCACGAGTGATTTCAATAGTAAGTCAATGCAAAGACGCGTTACGCGCGTAAAAAAAATCCTCTTTTTTTTTAATGCGAATTCGCGCCTGCCGTCTGAGTTGAAAAATCTGAACTTAACCAATCAGGAGCCTAGCTGCTTGCTGCTGTCACGTGGTGAAGTATCTAAATGCTTCAATAAATTATTTTGTAATATGACTAAATGCCTGGTGTTCAGATTTTTCAACTCAGACGGCAGGCGCGAATTCGCATAAAAAAAAAAGAGGATTTTTTTTACGCGCGTAACGCGTCTTTGCATTGACTTACTATTGAAATCACTCGCGCCAGGCGCTCTATTCGCGTCTGGTGTGAACACACCATTAGAGAAATATTTTAACAAACTCATCTGAAAAATAAGTAATGAATAATCAACGTTAGAATTCGGAAACAAAGTTCACTATATATTATATCTAACCAATAATAACAATAAACCTACTATTAATTACATTATCTTAATGCAGTGTAACGTTAACTACTTCAGCATGTAAATAATTCACCTGAAATACAAATGTGAACGTTCAGCAATTGCTATTATATCGAATCAACAGCCACGTGCAATTTAGCTAGCAGGTACCAGTTAACTTAATTTAAATTTGCAAGAACTATAGACTAATACAATAACAGGCTTAAATGAACTGACAACATAAGTTATACGACACTTCTCAAGGACGCACACACCATTCTCAAGCTATTCTCCAGAAAACAGTCTCTTTTTTTCCTTTCTCTCCCTTTCCCCGCTCAATGTTTCCCTGTGTCCACGCTATTCTCCGACATGCACTTTAACCATCACTGCTGATAGATGGCTTTTGTACAGCCCTATATTCTGATACCGTGGCCGGCCGCCATTACCCAGTCAACATAGAGGAAACACTGGTGTTAGTATTAATGGGACATGTTGATGAAAAAGACTGGTTGAGTTAGGCAGGTCAATCTACCAGCAGGGAACAGTCCAAGTAAAAGACAGTAAAAGGGATTTTGTGCTGGTTGCTGGAGCTGGTTGGAGCTAAACTGCAGAGCTGTGGCCCTGCAGGAATTGAGTTTGAGACAGCAGGTTTAAATGCTGGGGAATATTCCCATCTTCCCACAGGAGAAGAATAAGCAAAGATGGAGATTAAGGAAGAACCCTGCAGAATAAAAGATGAAGATACAGAGGAACAAATAGGTTGGTGTTTTCCTTCATTCTCTTTAAAGACTACTGATTATACATCTAAAACTAGATACTAGTAGACTCATTGACTCATGCACACCGGGGCAATTATCGTTTATCGAGAATTTTTTTGGCACGTGTGTTCATACCCAAGTGATTTTCTCTAGCGATGCGCAAACATGCAATTTCACTCCCAGAATCCTATTTGATCTGCAATTCCTCTCCATAACAACTCCCTCTTAGTGAGATTTTTGTAGTCGCTGTGGCGTTTGTTCACGGGCGTCAGTTGGGTTGGGTTGAAATGCGGTGGGGACAGAGACGCATTCGGAAGTGCATTTTCAAAAGTGCTGGGTACACCACAAACTTGTCAAACTTCAATGGTCTAGTGGTGGATCTTTTGCCAAGCGTGTCAGAGGTTACGGGTTCTAATCCGCCCTCGGTATAGTTTTTTTTTCTCTCATCAAAACCGAATATGTTGTGGTTACAGTCTATATCAAGCAAGGACACACATTTGTGTGCATTTTATTTTGTGATTTCACCGGAATGAATAGAGAGTCTCCACAACGGCGATAGATTGAAGAGCGTGTCCGAGTGAAGACTGTGCACGCGCCGCCACAAGAGAACACTGTATCCATGACACTGATAGCAGCGGACACGAGCGCTCAGCTTGAGGTCAAAAACAAAACATTTTAGCGCTAGATCTCTTATTTAAGAGCGGACTAAATGAATGCTCTGCTAGTTAACTGGAGATGTTTTATTTGTATTAGGTACATCAGTTCCTCAATGTTTCCAAAAGTGGTGGGTACAAAATGACTCATGACGAAATCTGGTGGGGACGCGTACCCACCGTCCCCACCGAAATCGACGTGATGCGTTTGTCATAAAGTTCTTTGTTTTCAGACCAGCAGCTCTTCATTCATCTTGCCTCGTTGCATCTTATTTTTCGTCTACTTACTTCCTCTTCGTCGTCGTCTTCTATCAATGTGTGCTCTGCAAGAAAGTTTTTTGATTGAGCAAGTACCATAGACAAAATATTTATTATGTCTATGCCAAGTATACAATAACTATAAATACAATAAGCGCCAATCTCATTGGTCAGACCGTTTTTAACGTGGCGCATCAAACCAAAAAAACTAACCCAAGGTGGGTTTTTTTTTTATTACGCTTTTACGCCTGGTGTTTTGTGCATGCTCACATTGGTTCCCTTTGTTCAGTCACAAGGCGTTAAAGGGTTAGTTTGGTATTTTACACTTAAAGCCCTGTTTTAAGATCGTTTCTGATGAAATAGAACGGTTTGAAATTTGGACAAATGCTGCTGTCCCGAGAATTTTAGGTTTCTGTGTTAGCACCCACCAACTACGATAAAACCTGTTGGAAAGCATCTTTTGCAGCGATTTTTGTGTGAGCATGTCAGTGAACACGCCAGACCACTCGGTGAGTTTCACGTCTTTGTAAACTAAAGTTTAACGATTCATCGAGTTACTCGATTAACTCGATTACAAAAATTCCTCGAGGCAAAAACTCTGCCTCGAAGCCTCGTTAAATTCCTATGACGCGCACTACGCGCAGGGATCTATACTATAGCGCGTGATACAATTTGAATTTAGTTGGCGCAATGGCGGAGAGTAAAGATGTCCATAAACGGCAGAGAATGTCTAAAGTTTGGGATCTTTACATACTTAAAAAGGAAGAACAAGGTGCAATGTGTCTACTGCAAAGTAGAGCTGATATACCACAACAGTACGACTTCAATGATTCAGAATCTGAACCGAAAACATCCACTCCATGCTGTCTCACCAAGCATCGCTGAAACAAGGTAAACTAATTCACACCGAACGCGGATAGAGCGTCAAATACGCATCTAGTTAGACGCTTGAACATTCGCTCGAGTTCAAATTTTTTAACTTGCGCGGAAGACGTTCGCGGCAAACGCGTCGCCCCATTTCGCGTCCTTCGCGACCCCCGGCGCGAATGATGCGTCTATTCGCGTACTTTGCATTGACTTTGTATGTAATCTACTCGCGCAAATAATTAAATTTGCGTTCGGTGTGTGAACCCCTTCACTCACACACACACGCATACGTACCACACACACACACACACACACACACACGCATGCACCCTCGTCTCTCTCACGCGCCAGTCAGATCAATTGCGGCAATGCATCACATATGCTTAAACTTTTATGTAGCCACGCAACAATAATTTCAGCATGCATTCACTGTATACACCGCGACGTGATGGAGGAACAAATATTGTATTGCAGTCTTTGCGAGACCTTGTTTGTATGTCACGTCTTCCAAATAGTTACAGACAACAACAAAAAATGAAATTCCCCAGCCTGCTTCTCCAAATCCACTCGTACTTTTGGGGAAGACATTTTAATCGGCTACCAAAGTAATTGAGCATAGAACATTGTTGGCACTTATACTAAATGGGTAAAAATTTTAATAAATAGGCTTAGTTTTGGAGTCAAATGTTGAAGTTGGAATAAATACCAGTTTTTTTTGTTTTTTTTTTGAGAAATAAACGCCAATGCTTGATCATTTTACAGCCACATCATTTTCGTTATGCATTATTTGTTTTGGTTGTTTAAAAACATAAAAAAAATGTATCCGATTAATCGATCGATTAAGTGCTAGATTAATCGATTACAAAAAGAATCGATAGCTGCAGCCCTAATTTAAACATCAGCAAAAAGTGCGCACGATAATCGTCCCGTTGTGCAAGGGCCTTAAGAATTAACTTTTATTTCTTTGTTTCTTGTTTTTCCTTTTTAAAATTGAATTAAATGTTAATTTTAGACCAGATGGAAGTAAATGAAGTCAAACACCATCATGTCACAACTGAAGATGGAGATCTGACATATAAAAATGAAGAAAAACATCTGTTACAAACACCTGAACACACAGATGGAAATGCAGTCGTTACTAAGACTGAAGAGAATATCACAGAAAAACAAGCTGAAAATTCTGAAGTCACAGGATCGTTAACCTGCTCTGATTGTGGAAAGAGTTTCATGTATAAATCACAACTTACCAGCCACATGGTAATTCACACTGGAGAAAAACGGTTCCCCTGCACTGAGTGTGGAAAGAGTTTTATACATGAATCACACCTTAAGACACACATGACATCGCACTCTGGAGAGAGGCCTTATATATGCATTCAGTGTGGCAAGAGTTACATTCAGAAAGGACACCTAAAGGTGCACTTGAGAGTTCACACTGGAGAGAAGCCTTATGCATGTACTTGGTGTGACAAGAGTTTCATTCGCAGAGATGACTTAAATCAGCACATAAGAGTTCACACTGGAGAAAAACCATTCACATGTTCTCATTGTGGAATGAGTTGCGGGCACAAAGCAAACCTTATGAGACACATGATGTCTCACACTGGAGAGAAGCCTTTTACATGCACTGAGTGTGGAAAGAGTTTCATTCGGAAGGGACGCTTTCATGCGCACGTGAGAGTTCACGCTGAAGAAAGACTGTTCACATGCTCTCAGTGTGGAAAGAGTGCTCTCAAAGATCTCATGCACTTTCACTCTGGAGTGAAATCATTCAGCTGTGATCAGTGTGATAAATCATTTGTTTTGGCATCAAGCTTCAAAGCACACCTTAAAACTCATACTGTTGTGTAAAGCCTCACGTTTGTGGAAGTGTTTTTCACAACTGGAACATTTAAAAGTGCATGAGAGTATTCATACTGGTGTGAGACTTTACACCAGATAATTCATACTAAAGAGAAACCGCACTCATAAGAAAAAAGTGTTGCCCAAGTTGTCTGAGGAAAATTCTTGTTCAGATCCGTCACTTACAAATAATACACTTATAAGTAAATAATTTGACATTCAGATTAATCAAAATGTTTTTTCTTATGAGTCTGTAGATTAGATAATTGGGTGAAACTCTTTCCACAGTGTGAGAAGAATATTTCAAGAAATGTCTGAAGATGCATTTTTTCGGTAACACTCGATCCATTAAAGGGGTGGTTCGGAATTTTGGACATCGGGCCTCATTTCCAAGTGAGCCTTAGTGTTATCTATCAGTAGAGACATTTTTTTTAAAAATTCACCCAGTCGTCCCAGTTGCGTAGTTGGCCGGTGCTAGGCTAGCGCGAATCAATGGGACCAGCTTTAGCATGCCATTAAAACAGTTTTACCCACTCCACAGTACACTAAAAGCAAATCAATTATAACGCCAGACTATCGATGTAAGTGTCTGTTGAGAGAATAATGTTAGAAATCAAACTATCCTTTTCATCGCATTGCAATAGTTTTATTGTTTTACCTATATTTATTAGCACAGTCTACAGCAGCAGCAGAGTGATATGTTACCTAGGCAACCGAGAGAGTCGGTCCACACGACAATCACGCAAGTGTATATTTACTAGTATTTACCTGCCGCTGACACTCATCACTACAGAAACAGAGTATAATTTATTATATATGTAATAGCAAGACAGCGTACTATGGCAACGTTTGAAAGCAATACCATCGTTTCGGACTTTGAAGATGATGAAGACGAAGAATGTGAGTTATTTAACGAACCATATATGAGCCAGAATACACAGATGAAGAATTACTCGAGATGGATGCTAAAAGGGCAGAAAGAGAAAGAATGTCTGTAGAGACAGCAGCCAGTGGAGATGCCGTAGAGAACCGGGACAGAACATCGGGAGACTGGTGGTGCCAGTGCAGAAAATGTATACAAATGCCGACGGAAGACGAGTGTTTTTGCTGCAAGGAGTGGAACGTATCACACAGACAGCTAACAGAACTGGAGCTAGACGAGCTAGACACTAGTTTCCAAAATTTAAATGTATCCGGGCACAGCCCCTCCCGAGACAGACCAATGTGCATAACGGAGCACCAGTTGTCAGTGTCGATCTATCAGTTATGAAAGGGCTAGCTTCATTAGCTAGCTACAGTAGCCTAACAAAAGTTATTACCTGTACATCTGTAGCTGTTGGTGCATCTGGAAAGACGGCTGGAAGTGCATGCCTTGTCATAAACCTGTGACCGTTCTTTAAAGTCGTCTGGTCTAAAATGGTCACTGCAAATCCCTTTTTAGAGTCCAAATTTAGAGTCTCTGTCGGTGTCTCCTTGTCCAAGCCGAAGAAATAATCCAAAGTTGAATCCTTTCTGGATCTTCAAAATGAAATTTGTGAAAACTTCGCAATGAACATTTATTAGGTTTGATTTTGCAATTGCGAAATGCACACCGAATCACCATGTTGCCTTTGTTTACCTCAACAATTATTACAAAGCTAGCTGACCTCCCGACTGTCATGCTTCTGTTCTGTTTACTTTTTGATGCAGTAACGTTACTACTAACCGGAGTGAAGTATAATTCCGCTGCTGCTGAGAAACTAGTTCCAGTAAATGTAATGCAATCATTAAGATGAAAAGGATAGTTTGATTTCTGACATTATTCTCTCAACGGACACTTACATCGGTAGTCTGGTGTTATAATTGATTTGCTTTTAGTGTACTGTGGAGTGGGTAAAACTGTTTTATGACATGCTAAAGCTGGTCCCATTGATTCGCGCTAGCCTAGCACCGGCCAACTACGCAACTGGGACGACTGGATGAATTTTAAAAAAAAATGTCTCTACTGATAAATAACACTAAGGCTCACTTGGAAATAAGGGCCGATGTCCAAAATTCCGAACCACCCCTTTAAGACTCTATTTTCTCTTCTATATGTATCAATATCAAAAACATTTTTTTAAACACTGCATTAGACTAAACAGGGAAGGGTCATAGCATTTACACATTGTTGTATTGTTAGTTTAACTGCTTACATTTAAATTGAGTAAATGTAAATGTCAAAAGTTGGATAATTTGCTAAAATTAGTAGGGAATTTTGATTTGTGAAAGTGGATTTGCAGTTATTATTTTGTCAATATGTTGAATTTTGGGATAAAAATCATACCCTGTATTGTATTGAAAACTCATCAATAAACATTCACCCTCTAATATTCTGCATAATTGTATGTTTTTAAATAAACACGGGCAAAAACTATACAAGTCAATCTCGCCTAGGGCAACCAAAGGGCTAGAGCCGGCCCTGCTTGAGGCCCACAGAGAAGGAAATGAATAGTTGAATAAGGTCTTTTTTTTTTTTTTTTTTTTTTCGCACATAAAGTATTCTCGTCGCTTGGTAAACTTAAGATTGAGCCACTGTAGTCTATTTTCACTTGGACTATTTTAACGATGTCTTAAATAACTTCTGGGCCGGCAAGTTTCAGTCCCTTAGAAGCCTATGGAGGAGTGATCCAGCTCTCAGATTTAATCAAAAATGTTTTAATCTGTGTTCCAAAGATGAATGAAAGTCTTACGGGGTTGGAACAACATGAGTGTGAGTAATTACTGACAGATTTTTCATTTTGGGGTGAACTAACCCTTTAAGGGAGTCCCCCAAGGATCTGTGCTGGGGCCATTATTATTTTTACTTCAATCTCCCTTTGACAATTCAAGAAAGGTTTTATGCTTTGAAGCTGGTTGTAAATGTTGAAAAAACAGTGTTATTTTCACACTTTAAAAATTCTAAAACTTCATCAGATAACTTCATCACTCTTCTGACTTTTCAGGGGAATTTGATTGCATCAGTGTCAGAGTACAAAAACTTGACTAAATATTAGAGATGAGGTTCACAGCCTGCTCGCAAAATGAGTGATCGAGCGAGCTGGATCATTTATGAGACGTTTTACAGCCACTATTTTGTGGTACCCAAGAATGATGGGCCATCCTGTCCAATCTTAGGGCAGTTACATAGTCAACGCGAACAAACGACCCGAGCGACGTGCTCCCTTTCATAGTCTAAACAGTGGACGCAAGCAGACGCGAGCTTCACGGTCGATGCGTGAAATGGGAAATTGGGCGATTTGAACATTCATATTGAAAATCCCTCCTCTCCGTTGGTAAGTGAATTTTTAAATGTTCTGGACTGTCTTAATCTTACACAGCACGTTGATGCTCCCACCCACATCAGGGGACGCACTTTAGACCTGGGTGTATTTCAGACATTCCTTCCATCAAAAATGTGTTGGTATATGACCTGGGTGTCTCCGATCACAGCATCATCTCCATGGATATTTCCTGCCCGTCACCCCTACCAAAGCCTAAACGTGAGATTCATTTTCGAAATATAAAAAACATTGACCCTGCCATCTTGTACTCTGATCTTAAACTGCTGGCTACAGTCAATCTTCCATCAGTCAACGAATTAGTTGAACATTATAACGTTTCACTTCATTGCCTTCTGGATATACATGCTCCACTCAAAACAAGAACTGTGTTTTTTTTCTCGTTCTGCCCCCTGGTTCACGGATGAACTGCGCAAGATGAAGGCTGGTGGCCGTGCCATTGAGAGGCGTGTCAAATCATCTGGCTTGGTGGTTCATAAGCTAGCCTATAAACATCACCAGATGGCCTACGCAGCGACCCTTAAACAAGCCCGGTCCATCTACTACTCTAACATTATTAATAACACTCCAGGAAATTCCAAACAACTTTTTGCAACCATAAATCATCTCCTCAATCAAAAAAATCAAATCCAGACTGAACCAACTGCAGAGCTCTGCAACAGGTTTCTTGCATTTTTTCAAGATAAGATCAACTCCATCCGGTCTCAGTTTTCTGGTTCCCCAGCTCCATCCTTACCTCCCGCTGGTTCACAACCTCTTTTTTTTAAGCACTTTCACTACAGTCACACAGATTGATGTCGAGGGTCTAATCAAAAAGATGATTAGACCACCTCTTCCACCTCTCCCCTGGATCCCTTCCCTACAGCACTCATCAAAACAAATCTGTCGGCCATTAGTCCCCTTCTTACACAAATAATAAACCATTCATTAATTTCTGGCCATGTCCCACCCCCACTTAAAACTGCCATTATCAAACCTCTTCTGAAGAAACCCAACCTCGACCCAGAATGTCTCGCCAACTATCGGCCAATTTCTCATCTTCCATTTTTGTCCAAGGTGCTAGAAAAAGCTGTTACTGTGCAGCTACAGGAACATCTACAATGTCACTCATTGTTTGAAATATTCCAATCTGGTTTTCGTACTTCAGAGACAGCACTGTTGAGGGTAACTAATGACCTTCTTATTTCTGCAGATTCTGGATTACCCTCTTGGCTCATTCTCCTTGACTTTTCAGCGGCTTTTGATACTGTAGATCACCATATCCTTCTAAGTCGTCTCCATTCTGACATTGGTCACCGTCATTCCACACTGGACTGGTTTACCTCTTATCTCGCTGACAGGACAGAACAGGTTCGCTTGGGATCTGCTAGGTCCAGAACAGCCCCGGTCACTTGTGGTGTCCCCCAAGGATCTATCCTAGGTCCTTTGCTTTTCATTATATACATGCTGCCTTTGGGTCGTGTCATCAGCCAATACGGTATCTCTTTTCACTGTTATGCTGATGACACTCAGTTATACCTGCGAACTGACTCAAATTTATGCTCTACTCCGGACCTTTCTTCATTATCTGCTCTCCCTTCATTTTCTGCTTCACCTAGATCTCTAGCCCTCTCTAACTGCCTGGAGGAGATTAAGGTATGGATGAGTAAAAAATTTCTCCAGTTAAACAGCTCAAAAACCGAAGCCATACTAATCGGCACCCCTCATCAGGTAAAGTCATCACCTATTACCACTATCTCTTTCTCTGGTCAGGACATCTCCCTCTCAGCTATTGTTACCAACCTTGGCATGAAGCTTGACCCACAACTAACCTTTGCAAATCATGTCAAACATCTGTATAAAACCTGTTTTTTTTTTCATATCAAAAACATTTCGAAACTCCGCCCCTTTCTTACTTTCTCTGATGCAGAGAAACTCGTCCATGCCTTAATTTCCTCCAGGCTTGATTACTGTAACAGCCTACTTATTGGTGTATCAAGTAAACACCTTCAAAAACTCCAATTTATTCAGAACTGTGCTGCCCGAACTCTGATGAAGGCACGCAAATACGAACACATCACTCCCATTCTTCAGAACCTCCACTGGCTCCCCATAACCTCAAGAATTCAATACAAAATCGCCCTCATTACCCATCTTTGCATCTATAACAATGCCCCGCAATACCTCAAAGATCTCCTTACCCCTCATTTTTCTACCCGTAACCTCCGGTCCCAAAGCACATACCTTCTCCATCAGCCACGCTCAAGACTATGTACCATGGGAGACCGAGCTTTCTGCTGTGCTGCCCCTCGCATCTGGAACTCCCTCCCTGAACATCTGCGAAAACCCCAGTCGGTGGACAATTTAAAAAAAGAGCTAAAAACTGTTTTGTTCAGGCAGGCTTTCTTAAGTGGTCCTTAGGCTTTGTTATTTTTCCATTCTTTCTATATATTTTATTGGTTACTGATTTTAGATTTTTTTATTATGGTTCTGTAGCACTTTGAGATTCTTTTATGAAAAGTGCTTTATAAATAATGTATTATTATTATTATTATAAATGCAATACACTGCTCACGCAACAGAGGGTAGTAGAGTAAATTTGTCACGAGCACTTTTCCAGCCCGTTTTCACCTTATCTACGGTCTTTCCCATCGCGGTTGCAGCCTCTCTCCAGGCATTTTCCAACTCTATTTTATTGTAGTGTAATTACAATGAACTGTCATATGACAGCAGATGACACAGTGTATTTACCGTTGGTAAGAGGCTCTTCACAGATGTTTATTTGTCATTGTATTGTCTGGAAAAAGCCATTGTATTCAAACCTTCTTCTGTAAACATAATATACTTGAATTAATGTACAATACTTGCAATGTCGCCTCCAACGACAACACATAGTATTGCGTGCATCGGTGCGTCGCGTATCAAAACCTAGGACGACACATTTGGCTACACATCGACGCATAATGGCGGTGGAAGCGTAGCGATGCGTAGCCTTGCGGACGCATATGCGTACCGATGCGTTGACTATGTAACGGCCCTTAAAGGGTTAGTTCGCCATTTAAGACATGAAGTTGTATGCAATCCTTACCAGCACTATAGTGCATACACACTGACCCACTCTGTAGTCGCCTCGCTGGTCAGAGTTCTGGCCGCTGGAAGTTTTTCAAGAAAGTACTCCCGGTTAGTTTCCGGGGCCACAAAACTGTGCGTTTTTACGTGAAAAAATGATTTGCGTTTCAAAGCTTGATTAATTTACCACACAAAAAACACGCCGGGACAAAATTCATACCTCAGTTTTAATCGGCACTATTTTCTTTCCATTTCTATCAATCCGCGCTGCTGTCAACGTCAACAGAGAGCACGTTCGGATCAGCTGTTAATAGCGCGACTCGCTGACAACATGTCTGACTGCGAAACTTCTGATGATGAAACCAATTTTAGCACAATGTCAGACGGAACAGATGATGATGAAAGTAATTTTAGCACAACGCCAAAGGGATACCTTTATGAACCGGAGTATAGTTCATCTATAGTTCACTCTCAAGTGTCACGCATTGAGTGTGACAGTCACTCATTTCGGTCTTTTGTCACGCTCTCCCGCCACACATTGCATTTCTCACGCTGAAAAACTATTTGTAATATATTTAATATGCCGCAGCGCCCAAAACTCTGGACCGGCAGGAAAGCGCGTCTCATCTGGTGTTGTTAGCCAATCAGAAAATAATTCACTATTGTATCTGGGTAAGATTAAGGCAACAACAACCAATGACGGGGTGTCTTGAGAGCCCTGAAACCTCAATTGTGTGCGTGTTCAATCAAATAGTTTTCTCAGCAAATTGTACCTATATCCCATATACCGTTTTTATATTAGACATCTTTTCAGGTGTTTTCCACTGGAGTCTAAACATCAGCTTGTTTACCGTACAGTTTACATGGGATCATAAAGTTAGTAAATAGAGCTTACCCCGTGGTATACTGTACAGCAAAACTCTTTAAAATCTGTTTTTTTCTTTTTCCTCCTTGGTTGGGGATGTAATCGTCTTCGCTGAAGTGAGCACTGCACATAATCCTTGATTTTGGATATTTTAGCTCCCGCAGAGTAGCCGATGGCAACCAGCCAAAGCTGTAGCTATATCCGAAACAGGAAAACGATGGAATCTGAACGGTGATCCCGGTACATTCTTGTGGTCACAGCCTGGCTATTTACAAGTTCGCACCATTGTTCATTTTCTACTTTTTACGTCGTTGTCAATCGATTGTGTAAACACTATGGAACAGCTGATCCGAACGTGCTCTCTGTTGACGTTGACAGCATCGCGGATTGATAGAAATGGAAAGAAAATAGTGCCGATTAAAACTAGGTATGAATTTTATCCCGGTGTGTTTTTTGTGTGGTAAAATCAAGCTTTGAAACGCAAATCATTTTTTCACGAAAAAAACGCACAGTTTTGTGGCCCCGGAAACTAACCAGGAGTACTTTCTTGAAAAACTTCCAGCGGCCAGAACTCTGACCAGCGAGGCGACTACAGAGTGGGTCAGTGTGTATGCACTATAGTGCTGGTAAGGATTGCATACAACTTCATGTCTTAAATGGCGAACTAACCCTTTAAGGCCTCATTATGCTTCTGCGTCAACTCCACGGCATAGCTACGTCGTCACTCCTACGGCGTCGTTGCCGTTTTATGGTTCTGCGTCAGGTTGCGTTGCATCGCGGTGCATCTGACCAATCACAGCCCTTGCGGTCTGCGTCGCCTCGACGCGTAGTTACAATTTTTTGGAGGTGCACGTCGAGCTACGGCGTAGGGGTCGGAGAGGGGTTCGCGGCGATGCAGAGGGGTCTGCGGGGGTACGCCGTCGATTTGACGCAGAAGCATAAAACAGGCTTTAGACCCATCAACTGACCGCTTCACAAGCGTGTGTTCAGGATGACGACCCTGAAGCAGATCCTGGCACAAGTCAGTCCTGGGGACTGGTGTGCATCCGTGGATCTAAAAGACGCACATCTAGGTACAACAGTTGTCACTTGGGCTGTACCCTTTCAAATGGTACACATTTGTGCCTAAATTGTACATATTAAAACCTTTTAAATGGTACCACCATCCCAGTAACAGCTTTTGAACAATTTTTTTCCTAAGAGAAAAAAAGCTCTCAAATGTGTAGATGCGGTGCTTTCTCCTCTCAAAGCAAGCGTTATAAGCATTCTTAATTATCTGAACGATAGCCCATTCACTGGATTATGCAGAAAAACATGACAATTTGTGAAGATTGTGAGTTGTTTTCATTTTATTTAATGAACAATTGCACGTAATTAAATAGAATGCATATAAATCATATTTATTGTAAGCAACATAAAAATCCGCCTGAGGCGTTGAATTGTTTCAAAATAGCTGTTTGATCAAAACACAAAACACAAGCTGGATAATTGCGAGTGATTGTAAGTGTGATGATCATCTGCTAAATGAGCAACAACGACCACAATTCACTCCTTCAGTCAGTGAAGCTCCCACAGCCGTTCATGAGAGTTTAAATGCTGGGAATATTTCCATCTTCCCACAGGAGAAGAAGCAGCAAGCAGGAGGAATTACTCCAGGAGAAACTACTGACATACTATTGTAAAGATGGAGATTAAGGAAGAACCCTGCAGAATAAAAGATGAAGATACAGAGGAACAAATAGGTTGGTGTTTTCCTTCATTCTCTTTAAGATGAAAACTGACATATAACAATAACATCTAAAAGTAGATACTTGTAGACTCAGTAGTAAACTTGATTTTGCTCATTTGGGCCTTATTTTGTTTTTATTTTGTCCATCTTAATTGAGCAATTCGAATTTTAATGTTGATTGTAGACCCGTATGGATATGAATGAAGGAACATCATTTCACAAAGGAAGATGGAAACATAATTACACAGACTGAAAAGAATTTCACACAGAAACGAGCTGGAGAAACTGAAGTCAAAGGATCTTTCATCTGTTCTGAGTGTGGAAAGAGTTTCATACGTAAAGGAAACCTAAATCAGCACATGATAATTCACACTGGAGAAAAACCGTTCACATGCACTCAATGTGGAAAGAGTTTCTCAACAAAAAGAGTTCTGAAAGATCATCTTCTCTCTCACACTGGAGTGAAATCATTCAGCTGTGATCAGTGTGATAAAACATTTGTTTTTGGATCAGGCTTAAGAACACACCTTAAAACTCATGCTGATGTGAAGCCTCACTTTTGTTCTTTTTGTGGAAAGAGTTTTACACTACTGCAAAGTTTAAAAGATCATGAGCGTGTTCATACTGGTGTGAGACCTCATGTGTGCTCTGACTGTGGGAAGACCTTTATTACATCGAGTGACTTAAAAAAACACCAGAGAGTTCATACTGGAGAGAAACCGTACAAGTGCTCACACTGTGGAAAGAGATTCGCTCTGTCAGGAAACCTGAAAACACACGAGCGAGTTCATTCTGGAGAGAAACCTTTTGAGTGTTCACACTGTGGGAAGAGTTTTGCTTATTTATCATCCTGTGCAGATCATGAGAGAGTTCATACGGGAGAGAAACCGTACAAGTGCTCTTCATGTGGAAAGAGTTTCTCCCAATTATCTAATCTAAAGACTCATGAGAAAAAGCATTAAGATGAAAATCTCTAAGTGATCATTTTCAACAAGCACAAATAGAGAATTATTGTATTCCTTTACTCTCCCTCTTCTTTTGAATCAGATTCTGTCTCTCATTATCAGGATAAATCTGTGTTTCTGTATAAAGTGAACATTTACAATTCCACAGATTTGACTCTAGATGGCTGCATTTGTTGTCGTTCTCAGTCATTTCAAGGTTTCATGGATGAAGAATCGGCTCTAAATCTACGTTTGCCAACTTCTGTAAAGGAAAATAAGGAACACTCAAAATATTTGAACTTTACCACAGCATATGCCTTTTCAGTGTCTACAGTTAAAGCTACACTGTGTAACTTTTTTAGTTTATTCTTAGCTAAAAACACTTAGTTCTTTTCAAAATATATGTGCTCATTAATGTATATTTACTTAGTTCAAGTAATAAAGTATTCTCGTGAGTGTATAATATGCCATTGAAAATACATACGGGTAAGGGGTTCTAATGTCGGTCGCCATGTTGCCCCTCCATCTTGAAAGTACATTAGCCAAAGAGGGACATAACCGTTAATTCAAGCTTCGCCTTTCGCGTTTTAACACTCGATGGCACCGTGTCGAGGAGGTCGAACTAGAAGCCATGTTAATCTTAGACTACATTGGCCACCGTAGGAGTTAAACCGAAATCGGAATTGAGAAGAACAGAAACTAACATTCACTGGATGGTCATATACCTTTTCACCGCTAGATGGGGGTAAAAATCACACAGTGTAGCTTTAAGTATGTGTATAAAAGATCTATAAAAGGTTTTCAGACATAAACACATTTGTGACCCTGGATCACAAAACCAGTCTTAAGTAGCACGGGTATACTGTGTGCAGAATTATTAGGCAAGTGAGTATTTTGACCATATCATCATTTTTATGCATTTTTTCCAACTCCAAGCTGTATAAACTTGAGTGCTTATTGGATTTAAGCATTTCTGGGGCCTGTACCATGAAGGTAGCTGAACAAACTCAGAGTTACAGGATTAGTTTTGAGTTGACAAAACCAAACCGATGCAATCAGGCTTTATTGGTACCATGAAGCAGCTCATCAACTTTCTCTGTCAACTCAGGCTTTGATCTTAAGCTATGATTACTCCACGAGCGCGTGCACATACCAAAGTGACGTTGGCACCGAACAACCAATCGCGTTCGATATGGATAGAGCGAGAGCGATACTTTCTTTCCGCGGAGGAGCAAGAGATAATCATTCAGAATTACGATTAATTTAAATATGTATTAGGCTACAAGCTCGAAACAATACGGTCTCTGCTGCCAAAGCAAGAGAAGACTGTTGGAGAAAGATTGCTGAATGCGTTAATGTGTAAGCTAAATAAATACGTTCTTTATTCATGTGAAATGATGTATATATAGGCTATGAATGTATGTGTGTGTAAAATATAGCCTATATTTTTATAATATATAAAAAAAATTCCATGTATATACCTGTAAGGATTAATATTCATTGATTTTTAGATGCAACTCCAAACGTTTTTGGCAGCTGATAAAGACAAAATATAAAAATATAATTAAAAGTAGCCTAGTAAGTATTTATTTACACACAACCTTTTATTATTTTTTTATTTGTTTGAGGCAAACCGAAAAAAGAGTGAAATTCAGAAAACCATTGGAGGGCCACTCCTCCAGAATACACTGAGTTGGCTCTGATAGGAATAAGGGACGGCCGATTATGGATGGGATTACAGGTGCTGTACAATCTGACCCTGGGGCTGGCTCCTCTAAGCAAGTAACACTGGGTACGTGTGCGATACATTACTATTTTAAGTTTTAAATATGACTGACTGTATGTTCTGCAGTAGAGGGAAATGCAGTGTCCCTGTTAAAGCCAGCACACACACACACACAGTATCCCACACAGAGGTCAGTATGCAGCAGACAGAACACCATGAAACATATGGGCCTACTTTTATTTATCAGGGAGGAGGAAATGATGAAGACACTCTGTGTTCTGGGACAGTTGAAACGTGCCTTTAGGATGCCAAAGATCATCTCTAATTTTGACTATGGTTTTTACTGACACATGAGGGTCATGATAGGGGGTTATTGTGTAGGTTTTGCTGTCCCAATTCAAATTAACAGTGTTTTGTACTGTACCAAATTTAACTAGCTTTCCTCAAAGCGCTGACACAACATACTCACGGAAAGTAGATTGTTATCTGTTAATTTTACTATTAATTTAAAGATTCATCTCACAGAAAAAATAATTTCACATGTTCACATAATCTCTACCTGAACATTAAGGCTGTGAAAGGACTTTCTATTAATATAATCTGCCTCATGTTCTCCTAGAGAAGTGGACATTGCAACATGTGTGCAGGATATTGCTTCAATGACTCTATAGGGAATCCTATCATAAGATTAACCGAATAAAAAAATAGTAAAATAATGCTTAACAAGTACTGTATTGTATAGTACATTTGTGAAATTTGCTTTTTGGAAGAAAACAAAAATGTCACCCTATCAATATTACTGACAATTTTATAAAAAAGCCTCTCTTATGGACTTGGTCAATAAATGAACACTATTAAACTATTAATGTACTCCTGCAGAGCGAGGACCACCTTGCGAATGGTTCGACAAACCGTGTTTTCTCCTAGATTCTGTGCATCACCGCAAGTATGTTTGCGTGTTGCGATTGCGTGCAAGTATGCAAGCACTTGCAAAAAAAACGCAACGCAATACCATTTATGGTAAAGTAAGTGCATGAATTCGACGTGTTAAATTATTTATGAGCGGCTCAATAAGTTCGCAAAGATAAGATATTCCTTCCGCAGAAAATCTGTATCTTTGATACAAGTAGCCTAACTATCAGGAAAGGCAAGGGGATTTTGTCCGGCTAAAAACTCTTTCTCTACGATGTGCTCGTCTTACAGTTTGCGCTGAGATGTCCACAGGATTTGAAAGAAAATGTAAAGCAATTGCAACCAACACTGGGAATTAGTTGCGTCACCTATATGTTTCTTTGCTCACAGCTGATTGGTCAAACTTCAGTCTGAGATCTCGAATCCAGAACTTAACCTGCCCCGGAGCAGGTTAGCCGTGCAGCGTAAGATACCATGGCAACGAACACTGATTAAAGCCGAGCTACTTTCATAGTACCTAAAACCCAGGGTTGGCGGAAACTAAGCTGAAACATAGCTGGCTAGCCACCTAAACCGGCTTCATGGTACAGGCCCCAGGTGATGTGTTTTTGTGTAATGAGGGAGGGTGTAGCCTAAGGAGATCAACACCCTTTATCAAGGTGTGCATAATTATTACGCAGCTTCTTGTCCTCAGGCAAAATGGGCCAAAAAAGAGATTTAACTGACTCAGAAAAGTAAAAAATTGTAAAAAGTCTTTCAGAGGGATGCAGCACTCTTGAAATTGCTAAGATATTGGGGCGTGATCACAGAACCATCAAACGTTTTGTAGCAAATGCTCAACAGAGTCGCAAGAAACGTGTTGAGAAAAAACCCAGCAAATTAACAGCCAAAGATTTGAGAAGAATCAAACGTGAAGCTACCAGGAACCCATTATCCTCCAGTGCTGTCATATTCCAGAACTGCAACCTACCTGAGTGCCAAAGCACAAGGTGTTCAGTGCTCAGAGACATGGCCAAGGTAAGGAAGGCTGAAATCCGACCACCACTGAACAAGAAACATAAGTTGAAACGTCAAGACTAGGCCAGGAAATATCTGAAGACATATTTTTCAAAGGTTTTATGGACTGATGAGATGAGAGTGACTCTTGAGGACCAGATGGATGGGCCCGTGGCTGGATCAGTTATGGGCACAGAGCTCCACTTCGACTCAGACGACAGCAAGGTGGAGGTGGGGTAATGGTATGGGCTGGTATTATTAAAGATGAGCTAGTTGGACCTTTTTGGGTTGAAGATGGACTCAAAATGAACTCCCAAACCTACTGCCAGTTTTTAGAAGATACTTTCTTCAAACAGTGGTACAGGAAAAAGTCTGCATCTTTCAAGAAGACAATGATTTTTATGCAGGACAATGCTCATCGCATGCATCAAAGTACTCCACTGCGTGGCTAGCCAGTAAAGGCCTTAAAGATGAAAGAATTATGACATGGCCCCCTTCGTCACCTGATTTAAACCCTATTGAGAACTTGTGGGCCCTTCTTAAACGGGAGATTTACGGTGGAGGAAAACAGTACACCTCTCTGAACAGTGTATGGGAGGCTGTGGAGCTCCTGCACAAAAAGTTGATCATCAACAGATCAAGAAACTGACAGACTCCATGAATGGAAGGCTTATAACTGTTATTGAAAAGAAGGGTGGCTATATTGGTCACTGATTTTTTTTTTAAATGTCAGAGATGTTTATTTGTAAATTGGGTTGTTTGTTTATCATTCTCACTTTAACAGATTAAAATAAACAAGTGAGATGGGAAAATTTTAATTTTTCATTTTGCTGCATAATAATTCTGCACACTAAGAGTTGCCTAATAATTGTGCACACATAGATATTCTCCTAAGAAAGCCAAAACCTCACTTTTGCTTCCTTAAATATTCAGGATTGAGGTTTATTAACATTTTGGATTGACTGAGAGCACTGTTGTTGTTCGATAATAAAATTAATCCTCAAAAATACAACTTGCCTAATAATTTTGCACACAGTGGCAATAGCCAACAAAACACTGTATGGGTCAAAATTATCGATTTTTCTTTTATGCCAAAAATCATTAGGATATTAAGTAAAGATCATGATCCATGAAGATATTTAGTAAATTTCATAACTTAAATATATCTAAATTGTATTTTTGTAAGTGAATGCAGCACAATCACTAACAGAAATGGAAACCTTTAAAGGCGATTTTCTCAATATTTAGATTTTTTTTGCACCCTCAGAGTCTCAATTTCAAATAGTTGTATCTCGGCCAAATATTGTCCTATCCTAACAAACCATACACCAATGGAAAGCTTATTTGTTCAGCTTTCAGGCGATGTATAAATCTCAATTTTAGAAAATGAACACATAAGACTGCTTTTGTGGTCCAGGGTCACATTTGGGTCATTTGTGTCAAAATGGCATGTAACTTATATTAAAACTATCTTAATATCATTATAGATTAACTTTTCTTTTAGTTTCTTCATTGTTAAGGCCCAATATGATTGATTTACAGAGATATAGTGATCTCAATGTGGCTCTATGAGTAAACTTCACATTTTTAATGGCTGCACATTTTCTGAAGAACAAATAATGATGAAACTAGAAATAAATCTTTTTTTTTTTTTTTTTGCAGTCAACACAATTGAACATCTATGTCTGTAACTCTAAAATTATCTATATACTCATTGTTAATAAACTTCTCTTTTCTCAATTTTAAAGGCACTCTTTGGTTCAATCCCATAGTGTTGGCACAGGCATGTTCTTGAAGGATAACCAGTAAATAATTTTTAAGAAACTATTCAAAAGAAAAAACACACACATCACTCGATATTCTCTTGCACCGGAACGGGGAAATTTTTATTTGGCATATTTCTCTTTTTATATATGGAAAGCTGGTCACATACATGTAAGCAGTTTGAGTGCACACAAACATTAACAGGACACTTGCTCTCATACTGTACAGTATATCAGTATAATAACAGAACACATGAACACAGACTTATTTTCTCTTGTGTTGCATTTACATGCCAAACATGAAACTGTAATTTCTCTAGTTTAAACTTTGTCACATGTTTAGTTATAACATCAGACATATGAGTCCACTGAAGATGCCACTCATTTTCATTAGCAAATAAAAGCTATTTTCAAAGTATTTGCATTAAATTCACTGCATTACAAGAACATTTATTTTAAAAACGTATTTAAAAGTTATTCCCGTATTCCTTAACTCCAGGCATATCAATAATAGGGAAAGCTTGTTTTCAAATCATCAGCATCAAAAACGTTACTCCTTGGCGGCTATTTCAAGTTTAAATATAGGCCTATCCAAAAATGCTCTATAATGATAATATCACAGCTGTGTAACAAATAAATAATATTTTAATGTTTTATTATTACTTAAAATATCCCAAATCAAACACATGTGGTGAGATAAATAGTGTTTGTGTATAATATCAGCCAGATAGCATATTAATCTATAAAGGTTAGATAGTTTAATATGTTTTCCGCCAGTAGAGGCGCTCGAGCAACCGAAGCAATGACACACACCCGAGTCTAGGAGAAGAAGAGAAGTGAGCGAGGGAAGGGGACATAAACACGAGAAGTGGAACACAGCCGTTCATTCTGCTCTAAATCTGCTGTTTTCAGACTGTGAGTACGTACTTTTATTTTTATTATTTATGAGTAGTTGTGGGCAGATCGAGACTTGTTATTGTTCAGTTGAAGCAAATGTGCCGTATTGTGTTCAGGCTTCGAAAAAACACTCCGACAC
Organism: Chrosomus eos; assembly: GCA_036326025.1. NCBI lineage: Eukaryota > Metazoa > Chordata > Actinopteri > Cypriniformes > Leuciscidae > Chrosomus > Chrosomus eos. The sequence goes on from CM070834.1 coordinate 5,317,127, forward strand.
CCGTTTCCACGGTGACCCCCAGTGGTCAGAACAGCGTAAATGCAACAAAACCCGGGCCAAACATGCTTAAAAACACCTTTTACAAATTCTATTCCAATTTGTTTTATAGAAAGTGCAAATGCAATTATCTAATAAGATTATCAGTTGGCTTTGTTATTTTATCAATTGTCAGGGTTTGTTTAGTTAATTAATTATATGAATGGCTCAGTTAATTATGTGGTTGGTGTTAACTACCAAAATTCATTTTAATTATACTAATTAAAACGTCTACAAATGTATAAAACTGAGCAGAGATCAGGTAAAACCAGACACTTTTTTGGGGGGTAACTTGACCGAGTTCATCTCCCCCAGCGGTGAACCATTGAAATTTTCAAAGAAAACCATAGACAGTAAAAGCCATAGACAGTATATATAGAGCCATACATGGTCAATGCATATATTGCGGTATATTGAAAAATGTAAGCACTAGTTTCCCCATATATGGAAATGTATTATGTAATATATCACATTATATTTTGCAGTATATATCCCCTATATAGAGACCCTAAACAGCCCCAGTGTACACCCTAAATTTGCTGTATGTGACAAAAAAATGTGCCATCGCTTAGAGCACCTTTAATTAGGAGAAATCTAAATCCAAAGAACTAAACGAGTCGGTTAATTTAGTGAATGACTCTGAAATTAATTGAAATGAACCGACTGATGTTGTTCATTACGCTTGTGAAACGTAAACTCATTACTGGCTGTTTTTTCACATAAAATTTTGTTAAGATTATGAGTTGTTTTCATTTTATTGAATGAACAAATTAAACCTGGTAAACTGTTTTTAATGCATGGAAATCACAAGGTAGAGCAAGATAAAAATCAGCTAGAGGAGTTTAATTGTTTCTAAATAGTTGTTTGACTAAAACACTTAAAGTTGAATAATCTTGAGTGATTGTAAGTGTGATGATCATCTGCTAAATGAGCAACAACGACCACAATTCACTCCTTCAGTCAGTGAAGCTCCCACAGCCGTTCATGAGAGTTTAAATGCTGGGAATATTCCCATCTTCCCACAGGAGAAGAAGCAGCAAGCAGGAGGAATTACTCCAGGAGAAACTACGGACATACTATTGTAAAGATGGAGATTAAGGAAGAACCCTGCAGAATAAAAGATGAAGATACAGAGGAACAAATAGGTTGGTGTTTTCATTCTTTCTCTTTAATGACTGATGATGAACTTCATCTCGCATTTCCTTCTGAGACTCCGGCTTAGACTTTATCCTCTGTAGAGGACATTATATTTTAATATAAAATTCAGTCTTCTAAAGAGCACATTCAGGGCTTTTCAGAGATACCAAATGTTTAGAGGTTTCACCATTACATCAATCAAATTTAGCACTCTTATCTAAATATGATGTTTAATCAGTAATTTTCAAAGTGTTTGTAAATCAACATCTCAGCAAAACGTTATGGGGTTTCAAATCAGAATATGATTATGAAACGGCACTGATGTCTTCTCATCTGTAGAGACACCAGGACTTTTATCAGGCATTTTGGGGAGATAGAACGACTGAATAGGGAAATAAATTGTATCATATATTCTTATGAAAATGTTGACATGTTATTACTCAAATTATTACACTTTTTTTTCATTACATGTTGCCACAAGAACACATTAATATTAAAAATAAGAATGGAACTACACATTTTTGGCAATTTTTCACGCATATACCATAAAGTAAAATAGTGCATCAAATCATTCTGTTATATCTTTCATAAAAATATAACTAGACATTTTTAAATGTCTTCTTTTAAACTAACCAATTCAAATCGAAAATAAATACTCTTTGATTATGTAATCTGTATGAAAGGTGCATTTCTCTCTAGGCGAAGATGACGAGTCAGCATCAACAACTTCATCTTTGCAGCCGAAAAAACTACTTTATTAAATAATTTAAATGTTTCTTTGCTATTTTTTATCTTCTCATCTTCTTTATATTCTTTATGTGTGTGCATGAGTACAGAATAGACTATATATTACATCTATATTAAATGCTTATTATGGTTTAGTATTTTCCTCAGTATATATTTAAGAAATTAAATGAATATAAACGTGTGATTAGTCATCTAATGGCTTAAATGAACAACTACTAGTTTACTAGAAAAATCTTAAAGCCAGTTTATTTTCTACAAAGAATAAAATAAAATAATATATATAATATATATATATATATATTAAATATATTTATATATATATATATATATATATATAATTATATTTTTTTTTTTTTTTTTTTTCATAAGTTTCTTATGTACGGTACGGAGCCCCCCAGTCCCACTTTGGGGGGAAAAAAATGATAACTATCTCGTGATAGTAACTCGTGGCCTTTATAACTACTATATAACCTTTAGAGGCCACAAGTTACTATCTTGAGGCCACGAGTTACTATCTTGAGTTACTATCTACACGAGTTAGTACCTTGAGGTACCTTGTTAGTACTTTACACCTCTGCAAGAAACCGCCCAAATAACTAATGACATTTAAAAACAAGTTTCTGGTTCTTAGGAGGAAATAACAACATCTAAAACTAAATATTAGTAGACTCTGTAGTAAAGTGGATTTGTGCTAAATTAAGAATGACATTTGTTTCTTCTTTGTCGTTTTTATTTTTGGGAATTTAATGTTGATTTTAGACCGATGGAAGTGAATGAAGACAAACAGCATCATTTCACAAATGAAGATGGAGAACGGAAATATAAAAATGAAGATAAACAACATCTGTTTCAAGAATCGCATCATTTCAAAAATGAAGATGGAGAAATGACGGATAAAAATGAAGATAAACAACATCTGTTTCAAGAATCTGATAATTTCAAAAGTGAAGATGGAATTGCAGTCGTAATAAAGACTGAAGAGAATTTCCCAAGAAAAAAAGCTGGAAAATCTGGAGACAAAGGATCTTTTACCTGTTCTGAGTGTGGAAATAGTTTCACACGTAAATCAGGCCTTAAGAGACACATGAAAATTCACACTAGAGAAAATCAGTTCACATGCTCTCAGTGTGGAAAGAGTTTCAGTCAGAATAGCTCTCTCAATAATCATCTGCTCCGTCACTCTGTAGCGAGATCATTCAGCTGTGATCAGTGTGATAAAACATTTGTTGTGGAATCAAAATTAAAAACGCACCTTAAAATTCATGCTGGTGAGAAGTCTCACTTTTGTTCTTTTTGTGGAAAAAGTTTTGCACTAGTGAAGTATTTAAAGCAGCATGAGCGTATTCACACTGGTGTGAGACCTCATATGTGCTCTTACTGTGGGCAGAGCTTTATGACAAACACGCAGTTAAAAAGACACCAGAGGATTCATACTGGAGAGAAACCGCACAAGTGTTCACACTGTGGAAAGAGTTTCTCTCGGTCAGGAGTCCTGAAAGATCATGAGAGAATTCATACTGGAGAGAGACCGCACCAGTGCTCTTCATGTGGGAAGAGATTCACCCAATTTTCTCATTTACGGACTCATGAGAAAAATCATTGCCCTAAGTTGCCCTTTGCCCAAAGCTAAGTATTTTCCATTTTTTTTATCTCGGGATGCCCATCCTGAAGTAACTAGAGTCCGTCAGCATCCAGTTTGGATCCAGACTCTTATGAAGACTTCAGATGAAGCATCTCTGAATCAACATGCACCAATGCTACAATTCTATATATCTGAATCATTTGTTAACATGTTCACATTACTTCAACCATCTCACTGTTGCTGCTTTAAATTAATACATTGTTAGCTAACTGTGTGATTTGTATATGTACATTTCTACATATTTCTGAAAAACACAGACATCTCTGATAACAGATCCCTCTAAATTGTAATGTTGACATATTCTTTTTCTGTAAAGCTGCTTTTGAAACGAAATGTATTGTGAAAAACGCAATATACAAATAAATGTGAATTGAATTCAGCAAAGTTCACATTCACATCCATTAAAAATGATTTGACATTCAGATTGTTTTAATAGAGTGATTTAATATAAGGGTCAAATTAGTAGTGAAGTTTGAATCAAGCAACAGCAAAAGACATTGTCCTCATCCTGGCTCACTTCCAAGTCGCACGGATCTCGTGTGAATCATCCTCATGGATTCGATCGCGGCACCCCCGCAGCCGGGTAGTTCGTGCACTGGCTCCAGCCACTTCTCTCCCAGCACAGGTGTGTCCACATCACGAGACGCGTTCCTATTCAAGCTCCGACATCCCACTTGTGCACCCAGTGTAAAGCCCAATTTATACTTCTGCGTCAAACTCATGCTATAGCTACGTCGTTGGGTGTGTGTAGCACGCGTACCCTTCGGTGTACCCGCACCTGTCCAAAAATGTAACAACGCCTCACGCGAACCGCAAGTGCTGTGATTGGACTGCTAGAACCGCTCCCTCGGGTTTCACATGCTCCCTCTGCATGGGTAATTCCACATCAACGCAGACGACGACGCAGAAATATAGTTGAAAACCAACGCGTAGCCTAGAGGCTCCGGCGTAGGTCCGATGCAGAAGTATAATTGAAAACCAAGGCGTAGCCTAGAAGCTCCGGCATAAGTCTGACGCAGAAGTATAAATATAAACATACCGTAAAACTTCAAATAATAGCCCGGGCTTTTATTTTCCCAAATCGTCGAAATGCACCGGCTTGTATTTAAAACGGGCGTCATTATGAGACAGGCCTTTATAATTTAGTGTTGAGATGTTGTTCATTGAGATGTTGTTCCTAGAGTCTCTAATCTCTAGTCTCTAATTGTGGGTGGTCGTGCGCGTTGGATGCGCAAGGGCCCATTTCGCTTGGCGGTGTGCACGGCTTTTTTTGTAACAGCGCGCTCCGTATTCGAATATCCATGACTTCAAGCTGAATCTGGCCGAGCAAGCACATCTCACCGCACAGGCACCCAGTTTGGCTATGTTCTCATGTCCATTTATTTTGTTCTAATGTCACAAGTAATAATTTCAAGGTTTACTGCTTCACACGATTCTTTTGTAGTGTGGTTGGTCAAGTGTACTAAAATAAACGTTCACTACTAGGCTCCTTCTCACAGCTGATTCCTGATGGTTTAGAGGGCAATTACTCCGAATCACCCCCTGTCGTTTCAAAGAGTAGTACAACAGCGAGCCCGTCAAGATCTCCCAGTAACGTGACCCCTAGCCATTTTGACGTGACCTAGTCAGCCATTTTGACGGAATACATCCGTCAGCTACTCAGTGTAATATATATTATTATACTAATAATCTAATTATTAGTATAATTTTATAATTAGCTTAAATTTGGCAATACTTTGCGCTACAGTATTGATGTAATTGCGTGCGCAAAATATCTCGATACTGATCAGAATCAATTTTCCCCCCACCACTATCTATTATTAGCGCAGCGGCCATCAGCTAACTCTTCACGTCATGTCATCGCACTTATTATTAGCATCACAAAAAGAAATATACAAGAGGAAGATAAAGGAATTAGGAATTATATGGCGCTTTTCCACTGCATGGTACGCTCGGTTCGGTACGGTTCGATTCGGCGCGGAACGGTTCGGTTCGGCTTCGCTTTTCCACTGCGTGGTACGACTCGGTACGGCACGGTTCGGTTCGCTAGCTCGGTTGCTTTTCCACTGCAGTTAGTACCCATTCAAAGTGGGTGGGACTGATCGATACACTGTTTGTAGGTCCGGTGATAGCCGTGTGCGGCTAAGAGCTGAGCTAGCTGCTACTTGGAACACTTTTTCATTCTGTTTTGCCCCATCCAGCTCTCGCTGGACCCGCTCCTAGGCAACCAACGAGAGGATTGTCTGCACCTCGACCACGATTCAGCCATTTCCTTTTTAAAGTGTTGATCTCTTCTTTTTTTTTCAAGTAAGTAAACACAGGTGCTACCGTGTTGGCTGTTGTCTACTGGTTATATGACTCTGTATAGCGGTCTCGTGTCGCAAATCCAATGACGCTGGTAGTGACGAATCTGTCTGTCTGACCAATCAGTGATCTGCAGTGTTTCACGTCACATTTTAGTACCGGTACGGTACGCTTGGAACCTCAACAGATCAGGTACCATTTAAGCGCGCCGAAGCGCACCGTACCGTACCGTACCATGCAGTGGAAAAGCACCACAAGTGAGCCGTATCGAACCGAACCGTACCGTACCATGCAGTGGAAAAGCGCCAAAGCGTGCCGTACCGAACCGAACCGTACCGTACCATGCAGTGGAAAAGCGCCAATAGATCCATATGAAGCACCACAAGTTCTTTTTACAGGCATTAAATGTGTAGAAAAACTTCCTGACATTGAGTGTGCCAGTGTTAGGAAGGATACTTTCAAAACGAAATTTTCAAAAAAAATTGTTACAGAATACATGCCCCAAAATGTAATTTGTAACGCATTTCGTTACGTTACTCAATCTGAGTAATACCTACTTGGATTACTTCCACGTTGAATTGCATTTTATAAGTATAGGAATGCGGAATGGTGATGCGGTGGTGACGCGTTGTAACCAAGCGTGCCGCACAAGCCCTCAAAAGTGAAGCCAAAACGTCTCGATCGCCCCCCGGTGACCGGTCCTAGTATAGGTCATAAGCCCCGCCTCCCCATGTTATTCAATGGGACGTGAGACCAACTAAACAATTAAATTACACTTCACATATCTTTTTTCTAAAGATAGTTTCGGTCATTTACTGTAGTTTCTATCACGTTGATGTAATTTCTCATGTTTGTTTTTAAAATAAGTTCGTTTTTAGTTAGTTATTTGATGCTATAAAAACGGTGCAATGACATCATGATTGACAGCTGTGATTGACAGGTTCTCTGTGCGAGGTAGTCACTGAAGCACCAACGGACTTTTTTCATAAAGTTTACTATGTGTTTAGTAGTTGTATTTACCTTATTTTAACGAGGTACTGCAATCAGCAGACATCATTGGAGAGCAACGGAGCAGACAAGGCCACTTAATAAAAGTGCAGGGCGTGTGCTTGCGACTGATTCAACGCGAGTGGGGCGGGGTCTTGATTTCGCGGCTTTACTTCCTGCTCACGACTGCGCATGACTGGTCCCGAAAACGCAAGTGCGCAGACTCAAGTTCCAATATGTCAGCGCCATATCGGGACTCTGACGGCTTCAGTTCCCTCCAATGGAAAAGAGCGAAGGGGCGTCGTCCATCTTTTTTACAGTCTATGGTTGTAACATGTAGGGATGGCGCTGCCAATAAAGCATCTAAAAGCTGTCACAAAGAACCGGCAAGTAGCCTTATTATTATGAATATGTCAAATATAGCAAGGAGATATTTTAATTGTTTATTAATAAACAAGTGTTTTCTGTGTCACTGTCACCTGCAAAGATGAAGTTGACGATGCTGACTCGCGATCTGCAGTAGGCTAGTGAACGCGCCAGAGAGAAATGCACATTTCATACAGATTACATAAGCAGAGAGCAGTTTGTTTTGTTTCGTTTTGAATGGTTCTGTTTAAAACTAGACTGAGGCAAGTATAATCTTACGCTAAGTTTCGGTTCATTTATGAGACAAGCTCCAGTTCACGCGCCGGCGCCTCCATGTCGTGATTATCTAGTCTGGTATATTTACTTCTTATTTATTAAATCCAGGCAATTGATTGATGAAACATTTACTAAAATTAAGATACAATAATTCAAAACGAAATTCACTTTAAAGAAAGGCTTTGTGCTTTCTGTTTGAGGTCTCTGTGAAAGTTTTAAAGCAGTCTTTTAGTGCCGCTTTCAGAGTGGTCATGTCCGCAACATTGTTTTTTCCTCAAATGCGAAGGCGAAAATTTTAATAAAATGAATATTTTATGTTTGTGTAGACGCATGTGTAGACAGTTGTTTCTCTAATGTCTGTAATCCTTTATTAAGGGAGTATGACCATAAACAGACGTTTCAATATATTCGTATTAAATGCATTTTCTGAGAATGTCTATTTCAGGTTTTGACTGCAAATGTTACGTCCATAACGCTGCATTGCAAAGTATTTATTTTGTGGTGTAGGTCTACGTATTTTATAATGTTAACTTCAAATAATACTTATAGTAATTTAACAATGTGGTAGCATTGGATCTGGACGGGAAGGATAACTCTGGGAGTTGGAAGGGTGTGTCGCGATTCTGCATTCTCACACCACGACAGTACTGTGACAGTACTTACAGCCCTGGTAGCAACCTGATACAACTATAAAATAGCAAGGTGACCAGTAAAACTACAGCAGACGACTAAACCTGAAAATAACTTACATTAAGATGCTTCTTCAGGTTGGAGGTGGAGTCATTGGACGCTGAAAGGAGGTTGGTTGTTGGCAAGCAGAGCTTACACTGACTGCACAGTTATATTTCAATCTGCCGTCTCTTTCTTTAATGTGAAATGCTGTTTAAATTTACAAGATAGAAATGCATTCTTGCCCTGTCTCTGTTGTTCCGGCTCCATCTCTACTCTAGCTCCCGCTGCTCATCTTCCGACTCATTGTGACTGATCATGCAAACCGCGCATTTTTTTCGTTTTCATATTGGGGCTTCTGGGAAATGCTGTGTGCATAAACTCGTGAAACAGAGAAGTATCGTCATGTAATCCATTGATTTCAACAATGTAACTGTATTCTAAAGAAATATCTATACCGTATCCCAAAAGAAACAAAACGGTGTTTTGTATGCTTATAATGAAGCTCCAGTGTAGCGTGATGGGAAGTGAATAGCTGTAGTAAACAGTGTTGGATTACATGACGATACTTCTCTGTTTCACGAGTTTATTCACTCTCTAAATAAAGTAAGGCAACTCAGCGTTTCCCAGAAGCCCCAATATGAAAACGAAAAATGCGCGGTTTGTGTGATCACAATGAGTCGAAATAGGAGCAGTGGGCTCCTCAGCTACCCAGCAAGCAATTTTGTGTCTAAAAGACGTCTAATATCCGTCAAAACACAGCCCAGACGTCTAGGCTAAAACAAGGCTAAATTTGGGCTGTCAGTTAAAATCTAATAGACGTCTAACTATAGCCCAAGAAAAAGACGTCTAACTATAGTCCTAGAATAAGACATCAATGTCCGATGTCTACAAGTATCTATTTCAGATGTAAAGTTAATCTAAATGTTGTTCATCAGTCATTAAAGAGAATGAAGGAAAACACCAACCTATTTGATCCTCTGTATCTTCATCTTTTATTCTGCAGGGTTCTTCCTCAATCTCCATCTTTACAATAGTATGTCAGTAGTTTCTCCTGGAGTAATTTCTCCTGCTTGCTGCTTCTCCTGTGGGAAGATGGGAATATTCCCAGCATTAAAAGGTGCTCTATGTAACCTTTAGCGGCCTCTAGTGGTGATATTTCAGATTGCAACCAATTTTTACAAGAGCGCTCGTGCTCGAACTCATAGACAATTCCGTCTATTACGCAAATATCTCGGCGAATACTAGACGGATTCGCCGAGCACCGAGCTCGTTGGGACCATCTAGTCGAGCTGAAAAGAACCATATAAGTTCCATAGTTTTTGGTGGTGTTTTCGCGGAGATATTAGCAAAAAACCATCGGGCGCGCTGCAAAATTGCGGACGCAGGTGACGTCACGATCTCAGAAAAAAATCGCTCGTATCTCTGGAACGCAAAGACCCAGAGAGCTCAAATTCGCAGGAGGAGGTCCCAGGGGGACCCTTGACCGAACGCTAGAGTGGCGGGCCTCGGGGATGCCCCCTACCGGATCGCCGTTCGCTGGGACCCCCGATTTCGAACGGCTATAACTTGTAATAAATAGACTGAACATAAGGAGAGAGGCTCGGGAGCGCGCATGCACATCACATCCGTTGGATTTCGCGGTAAATCCGACCCGGAGACTTCACATAGAAATAGGAATACTGGCCTTCAGAGGTAATAGGGGAATTATCACACTACGTCACACTGACGTCACGCAGGTGCAACTGCGCATGTCGGCAGCAGAAGCTGGGCGCTGGGCGCTGAAACAAACCCGGGAAAATGTCGTGTTGTGCAGTGGGTTGCCAGAATCGACCATCTGTAAACAAAGGTCTGAAGTTTTACCGAATAGACCCCTTATCAGCCGACGTCACAGTTACGTCACGGCGCTAGCTGGAGGCAGGGGCGTAGGAACCGGGGGGGACGGGGGGGACGTGTCCCCCCCAATATTGGAGACAGACGCATTTGTCCCACCCAAAAATGACACCGCGGAAGACAAAAATATTTGCCAACTCTCACGCATTGGCCGTGAGACACACGTATTTGATTGGTTTCACTATCCAAAGGTCGAGAGCGCATTATTGTAGCGCGAAAGTACATTAATATAATGGGCGAGCGTGAATCTCTCTGCTCGCGCGCGGAATATGATGTGCCGAGCGCGAATCTCCCGGGCGCGCTCTCAGATACACTTCTCTTGTAGGAATTCTCTCTCTGGGCTCGCTCAGAGAATCCTGCACTTAAAACGTGTTCAGTGCAATCGCGAATCTCTCCTCTTCCCCAGCTAACAATTTTAGGTTATAAGAACGTTCAATTCTCCCTCCCTTTATATAAACGTTGTATTAACGTTCTTGCTTGGTTATAAGAACGTTATTCAAACGTTCAATTTTCCCATTAGGCTATATAAACGTTCTCTTAATGTTTTTCTAAGATATAATGAAAAACGTTTTATTCACTTATTAAAACCTTTATATATATATATATATATATATATATATATATATATATATATATATATATATAGGCTATAACAAGGTATCCTATATAATAGGCATATGAAGAACCTAAAACAAGAACTTTCAGATTTTAAAATGAAGACAAAAAATATATAGAAAGATAATTTTAAAAAAGACCCATGAATCATGTCTAATATGTGTAATGTAGTCCACTGAAGTCGAGTTGAATTGAACCCAAGTAGTTTATTCCAATAAACCGATTTGGGTTGAAGTGACAATATGATGCAGAAAATATGATGCAGAAAAAAATTAGATGCAGATATCTAAATCAGAGAATTCATAGGTTCGTCGATTGGTGGGTGGATTATTTATTTTCAACAGTGGATTTGGATGACTCAAAGTGCACCAGATTAATGAATTTAGCTTTAAAATGTACAAAATTTTCTTCCGGGGGTGCATGCCCCCGGACCCCCCTAGAGATACTGGCCTACATCCACACAAATACTGTGGGAATAACAGCCTATGCTCTGTGAAAAATAATATTCTAATTATCTTATAAATAAGTACATGATCAGGATTTCGTGTCTTCCTCCTCGTTTTGAGCCAAGAAAAACCCCTCCGTATTGTCATTGGGGACTGAGCCTCCCTAAAATTAAAATCCTAAAATCACCCCTGGTCCCCCCCAATGTTAAACTCATTCCTACGCCCCTGGCTGGAGGCAAAACAAACGGAAAACTGCAGGCAGCTAATACAAACCAGCACAGATTAGGCTACATAATAAGCTTAAATTATTATTATTATTATTAAATGTCATCTTGATGTGTTGTTGGGTGCAAGAATCAATGAAAAATGAGTATGCTGTATCTGGAATTTTTATTTCTCGAAAATATTCACATCATTAACATTGCACATACTGTCACTGTTTACATTGTCATCTTCTCGGCGCTGGCTCGGCAGAACTGCGGATCCTACCACACAAGTCTTGTACATGACCATTCAGCACATAGTTATAGGCATCTAAAGATTTATATGCCCTCAGTTTCTCTTTACGCTCGGTTATTCTATCAGGTAGGTGTAGAAGTCAGGCCACTCAACCCGAGGTAACGTTAATCCTGTCAGATCGTCCATTGAGTGAGCGTGTACGGGTCAGCCGTAAAACGTTTTTTACGTCTGGTTCCGTCCGTTAAAATTAACTTTTGCAAATAAAAATCGGAGTCCTGGACACTGAGTGACCTTGCACATTAAGGCAAAATCGGATTGTCTCCAGTCATTGTTAAAAAACAAGCTAACAAAACTTGCAAATTAACGTTAGGGAAGCGGCGAGAGGGATCGTTCTGCAGCCACCTAAGCTCCGCCCACAGAAAAACGTCACCATGTTTACCAACTGATAAGGGGTCTATAAGTGGAATAAGGACAAGTGGATCATTGTAATGTGTGATTACAACCCCTTAGTAGAAAAGTTCAATATAGCACCTTTAAACTCTCATGAACAGCTGTGGGAGCTTCACTGACTGAAGGAGTGAATTGTGGTCGTTGTTGCTCATTTAGCAGATGATCATCACACTTACAATCACTCGCAATTATCCAGGTGCAAATGTTCGCTCAAGTAGTCATGCGAGATGGCGGACAGCAGCTGCACTCAAGCCTGCACCACCAAAGTTAAAAGCCGACGTTTGGAATCATTTTGGATTCCTGTAAGCCGTGAACAAATGAAGAGGTGGATAAAACCAAAGTGGTGTGTAAGCATTGCCACACCATTCTAAAATACTGTAATAACACAACTAACTTGCGCAACCACCTAGCTCGACACCATGCAGATCTAATGCAACAAAAACAATCCAGCGTGGCTAAGCCGAATGATTCTAAACAGACACAACTTGACAAAGCCTTTTACTGCAAATTTTCTTCAGGCTCCGTTCGTGCACAGAAGATAACAGGATCCGTGGCCGTCTACATCTGTAAAGACTTTCGCCCATATAGTGTTGTTGAAAACGTGGGCTTTAAATACATGGTCAACACACTTGAGCCACGGTACACCATACCTACGCGTAAACACATCACAGAAGTGGCCATGCCAAAGCTATACATGGAGGTTAAGACGGAGGAAAAAGTGGCGCTTATCAGCGATGGCTGGACCTCCAGAGCGACCGACCCGTACGTAACGATCACGTCTGATTTTATTTCAACTGATTGGGTCCTTGTGTCAAACATCCTGCAGTCCAGAGCGCCCTTTGAAAGCCACACAGGGAAAAATATTGCTAAATTGCTCACCGAGGCAATGAATGAATGGGCTTGAATGACAAATTGGCAGCAATTGTAACAGATAACGCAGCTAACATGCTACGAGCAGTTGGACTGACAGAGACATTGCACATTGGCTGTTTTGCACATGTCCTACACTTGGCATCACAGGCTGCTCTCAAGATGCCTGCAGTATCGAGGCTTCTAGCAGACTGAGGCGGATCTCTGCATTTTTCCACCTGAGCACCATAGCCATAGCCTAGAATCTAGACGCTTTTTGAGCTGGAAAAAACAAACTCTGGTCAGGCCAATCACATTGTGTATAGAGTTGGTGGGCGGGCTTAACATAATGACAGCAGACTTGTGACGGTTCTGCGTGATTTCCATAGGGGATTTCCCTACTTACGTTACTTGAAACAAAGAAGATGTTGCTGGCGAAGCACGGTCTTTCGAATCGGCTTTGGCCGCGACTCTGGAGGACTTGGAATTAAGAGAATGTAACTTAAGTCATTCTTAAAAAAGGAAGATGTGTTCGGAGTTTTGACGACCGGATACGGCAAAAGTTTAATATTTCAACTATCCACCTTATTCTTCACCCGTTCTATTTCCCATGATTCATAGCGGGTTCAACTGACTAAACGGTTTTCAACTTCCGGTTGAAGTGTTTGTTTACCTAGGATGCTAGCACTCTAGTCCAGACATTAGAAAAATATCAGTCTACTACACATGCGTTTTATATTTAATATGAGCGAAATACACATGTGACATGACACAACAAATCTTTAACTTTTAGATGGCTGATAAAGTTCCCTTGGCCTTTGGAATTAAAATATCCCCACATCATCACACACCATTCACCATGCCTAGAGATTGGGATGGTTTTTCTTCAGTTAGCCTAATAGCTGGTTTGATTTGTATTGAAAGATGATCTTATGGAAAGTACCCCATGCCAATCTCTAGGCATGGTGAATGGTGTGTGATGATGTGGGGATATTTTAATTCCAAAGGCCAAGGGAACTTTATCAGGATGCCTATTATCCTGGATCCATGAAATAACTGGCTTTTAAAAATAAAAATATGCCTGACTCTATGGGAATTTAACATAGGGGGGCACTGACTTATGCACCCTGTATTTTAAGGAAAAACATTTATTTATTTATGATACATTATTCATTCACAAAGAAAATTTGTGTCCTTAAAGGTTGGAGTTTTCCTCATTTTTCTAATTAAAGGGTACCTATTATGGCATTTAAAATGTTCCTAATAATGTTCTGGGAGTCCCCAACAACAGTTTTAAATGCATGCAATGACAAAAAACACGTTTGTTGTCTTATAATATGCATTTATTTTTACCTGATTTGCTCACCGACTCCCTAATGATTCGTTTGACGACTCATTTGTCCAAACCCCTCCTTTGCGTGACGCTAATCGGCGGTGATTGGTCAGAGGACCCAGTCAGTTATATTTTGCGTTAGCCCAAAGCTTAAACATATTGCTAAAGCACTGCAGTACTACAATACGCTTCACATAATTTCAAAAAACAAAAAAAAATGACATTGGAGACCTAGAAGCTGCTGAGCGTAACTCTCACTCTCTCACACACACACGCACGCACGCACACACACACACACACACACACACACACACACACACACACACACACACACACTCACACACACATAAAAGCAACAATTATTAATAGTACTTACAGGTTGTGATTCGGAGGAGGAAGCTGATCCAAATAAACTTGGTATTGAACGTTCCTTCAGTATCAGGCGACTCGCGAATTCACACGCGAATTCAGTACAAATATACTGACGGAGGGAGTCAAGATGGCGCCTTTGTTTGGCATGGCCGTTGCTGCGTCTCATCTATGTCGTTCTTACTTGTTTGTGTATGTCTTTTTTATGGTCACATTAACCCTGCCATTTTATCACTGTGTCACCGCGGTTCTGACATACGATCGTGATACCCTAATGAACATTGGAGTATATATGGAAGGACTCAGTAACAGCTGGGAGAGTTACAGTCAAACTTTTCCACCCCCGCTGGTGTGCACACCCAGCCTATTTGATTGCCGTTTTTTACTTCGGGGTCGTGGAAACCCAAAGAAGAGACGAAGGAAAAGGGGTTGCAGAGCTGGCGTTCGGGTCGCGATGAGGCTGTCTTCGGCGATAGAGGTGCCCGGGCTTCTCTGCGGGCGGCGGCCGCGGTGGCTGCTGCCGGTTTTTTCCTCGGGACATAGGTGCCGGGGGCGCTCTGGCGCAGGGTAGCCTGCGGCTCGTCCTGCCTGCTGGACGTGATCCCCTTTGGTCACCGTGGGGCGGAGATGGACTTGCAGTTGGGAAACTGCAGTTTGTGTCTGACCTGCCTGACCAGCGATTGGACCCACGACACCGCTGGAAATCACGTGACTGTACTAGGTGTTTGCGACCGCTACAACCTGCTACTAAGGAGACTGGATTGCCATCATCGCTCCGTTTAGCGCTGCTAAATGCTCGTTCCATCACAAACAAGGCGCATGTCATCAACGATCTTATCTTCATGGAAAAGATGGATTTTATGTTCCTCACAGAAACATGGCAAAAGGATAAGGAGGCCGTACACTTAAATGAGCTCTGCCCTACAGGTTGCTCAGTGATTGGGACACCTCAAACGGGTCGCCGAGGTGGTGGCCTCGCTGTTGTGTATCGAGACTATCTTCTATGCAGAGGAATCCACTGTGAATCATTTTCCTCGTTTGAATCACAGATGATTAAGGTCGGTGCTGTAAACATATTTCACTGTGTGTTAATTTACCGTCCTCCTGGCCCTGCAGGTATCTTCCTTACTGATTTTACTGATTTGTTAACCTCTATAATTAAGCTGGAGAAAGTTTTAATAATTGGAGATTTTAATCTTCACATTGATGATATGTCATGTATTGCTGCTTCAGATCTCCTATCTATCACTGACTCTTTTAACTTTACGCAATATGTCTCAGGTCCTACTCACTTAAAGGGGCACACCCTGGACCTTGTTTTCTCATTAGGGCTTGAGATAGTAAATGTGAGTGTGGAGGATGTCCATGTGAGTGACCATAGTTGTGTTTTCTTTAGCTTAAATCTACCACGGGACCCCCCGCCTCTGAGAATTAAGGCTCAGAGGAGAGTTTTTAACCAGGATGTCGCTGGGAGGTTTTCTACTATGTTTGATCCATGCCAGCTAAGATGTTGTAGTGATGTAAATGTGTATGTGGAATCTTTTAACAGCCAATGTTCCAAAATTCTAGATGAAGTGGCTCCTATGAAATCAAACATTGTGTCAGTTAAAAAGCCCTGCCCATGGATTAATTCATCTATTCAGAGCCTTAGAAGTAAACGTCGGAAAATAGAACGTTTATGGAAAACAACTAAACTTGAAGTTTACAGGCTCTATCTTAGGGAATTAACCACTTCTCTAAATGAATACCTGAAGAATGCTAGAACCAACTACTTCTCTCAGCTAATATCTTCTAACAAGAAAAACCCTAAATTTTTATTTGATACCATTAATTCTATTGTTTCTCCATCTATTTCTCCAACTACGGTGCTCTCTTTGACAAATAGCAATGTATTTCTTAACTTCTTTGTTGAGAAAATTAAGGATATCAGAGCTACCATTTTATCCCCGCCTGCACACAAGGCCTGTACTTTGGGTCTTTACTATCCGTGTTTCTCTTTTAAACTTGTGTAATTATTCGATGTCTCTACTCTATTAGATAAGCTGAAACCATCTTATGGCCAGAGTGATGTTCTTCCAACTATGCTGTTTAAGCAGGTTTTTGATAGTATTGGCCCCTGCGTTGTAGAAATGATTAATACTTCACTTTTCACTGGGGTGGTTCCTGACTTTTTTAAACATGCGATTGTTGAACCAGTTCTTAAAAAGCCCAGTTTGGATCCATTGCAACCCTCGAATTACAGGCCGATATCTAAACTCCCTTTTATGGCTAAGATTTTAGAGAAAGTGGTAGCAGAGCAGCTTACTACCTTCTTAGAGAATAATGATATTTTTGATAAATATCAGTCAGGTTTTCGTAAAAAACATTCTACGGAAACTGCACTGGTGAAAGTTTCAAGCGATATCTTGATGTCTGCTGACTCTGGGAAGCATACAGTGTTAGTTTTGCTGGATCTTACATCTGCCTTTGACACTATTGACCACAATATTATGCTTAATAGACTACAGGCTCTATTAGGAATATCTGGATCAGCTCTGAAATGGTTTTCATCGTACCTTACTGGTAGAAGTTTTAGTGTTTATATAAATCAGAACATGTCAGATACTGCAGGTTTATTGAGTGGTGTTCCGCAGGGTTCTGTCCTGGGACCGATTCTTTTCCTTCTGTATATGCTTCCTTTAGGACAGATTATAAGCCAGTTTCGAGATGTCTCTTATCACCTGTATGCAGATGATATTCAGTTATATTGCTCCTTTAAGCCCACTGAGTTATTTAAATTGTCATCTTTAATGAACTGTCTTGAGTAGGATTAAGCAGTGGCTAAATGACAACTTTTTAATGTTGAATTCAGCTAAGACTGAAACTTTAATCATTGCCCCTGAGCAGAGCATCCCTCAGATAAAGAAACACATTTGTGACTTAGGTTCGTCTGTCCAGCCCAGTCTCAGGAGTCTGGGAGTTGTTTTTGATGCGGCCATGTCTCTGGAGAAACATTCGAAACATCTTATTAAAAACTGTTTCTTTCAGTTAAGGAACATTTCTAAGATAAGAGCCTTGGTGTCAAAAGCCGAGCTAGAGATGATCATTCATGCTTTTATCTCGTCTCGCTTGGACTATTGTAATAGTCTTTTTATTTGCCTTAATAAGAAGGATCTTGGTCGTCTTCAGACTGTCCAAAATTCTGCTGCTAGGCTTTTAACCCACACGAGTAAAAGGGCACATATTACTCCAGTTTTAGCTTCACTCCATTGGTTACCAGTGCTATTCAGAATGCACTTCAAAATTTTGGTCCTAACTTTTAGAGCCCTACAAGGACAGGCACCCTCATATATCTCTGACCTGATACAGCTGCGTACATCCTCACGTAGTCTGAGATCAACAGGTCAGAGACTATTAGTTGCCCCCTTTGCACATTTAAAAACTAGGGGGGACCGTTCATTCCAAGTTGTTGCACCCAGGTTGTGGAACGCTTTGCCTCCTTCCATACGCTGCTTGGATTGTGTGGAAAAATTTAAAAGTCAGCTGAAAACTTTGCTTTTTAAAGAGGCTTTTGATTAGTCTGGACTCTGGAGGATGGTCGAGGCTGGTCTAATGTGTATGTGTATGAGTGTTGCTTATTTTACTTATATTTTATTTTTTATTTTTTCTGTGATTGAAATGTATTTATGAGAGCTGCTAATGCTTCCTTTTGTTGTGAAGCACTTTGTGATCTTCATCTGAGAAAAGTGCTATACAAATAAATTTTACTTACTTAATTACTTACTTGAAAGCATTTGTGTTTGTGAAGCGATCGTCATTAAAATAACGCGAACACAGCTCAAGGTGGCTATACTTGTGTGGTATAGTTGTAAATATAAACTCTAGCCACTGAGTCTTCACATGCTTGTCCCTGGGCAGTGAAAAAAAAAGTTTGCTTTTGATTCGCACTTCAGAACAGAGTCTCGTCGACATGATGTTGTCAGGTTTCTCTGTCTGCTCGGCGCGCGCACTGAGTGGGCGTGTCGAATTCAAATAACTTGTGACGTACGAAAGTGCATAGTTCGTCTATCGATTCATATCAGCGACTCAGAGTCGACTCTTACTTTTGAGAGACAATAACTTTGTATACGGTGAACTTTCATATTTAAACTTTGCAGGATGTTTTTGTTCACTTAGATCTATGTTACACACTACATGAAAGGTAATTTTCAAAATTCCATGATAGGTACCCTTTAAGGCATTAAGATCAATATCCAAAAGATGATTTTTTATTCCTCTTTTTAGGCAACTTTAGCATGGGTGCCAACACTTATTCACACCACTGTATCTCCACTGGTGGGAAAACGCACCAGTTTTCCCACCAGTGCATGCTATTTATGACAAAATAGCACTTTGTAATGTTATAATATCTATGGTTGCTCTTTGTTTTATGAGTATGCACATTTTGTGCTTCTGTTTGTTTTATAACTTGATTGTATAGGAAGAAAGAAATATACTTTCTACTACTTAGAGTACATGCACTTTAGAGGTGTTAATCAAGCTCCTTTTTATTACAGTTGTGGTTTGTATTCAAACACATGTACAATATTGAACAGTTTGTTCTGCTAAATAAACCATGACAGGAAACATGCTGGGGTCAATTTGTTCTTAAAGTCGGCATGAAATCAAATTTGACAAATCTTCTTTTTATATGTAATATTGTAGTGTTTATTATAAATGATTTATCTGTGCACTTCATTATTTGTTTTAAATTCATGTACCCTTATAATCTTTAATCAAATACCCTTCCCTCCTCCCTGGAAACGACCTCTCTTCTCTTCCGGTCACGTGCAATGGCGAAAGGGTGCGGCCAGAGCCGATGAGGGTGCGGCTATCGGAGCACAGCCTCTCAGAGAACCTGTCAGTGTCAGTGTCCTCCAACGATCCAATCAATTCCCGAAGGACGGAATCAAGCCCCGCCCTACATTTTTTCAAATTTCAGAAGCCGTTTCACTCGAATATACGTCACAACAAGGAAAAAATTACAATCTCAACTTCCGTTTCATGCCGACTTTAAACATTGGTAATACTGCACACATTATTTAAAAATATACTCAGGTACTTAATTACTTGTGTATTTATTTATTATTGAATTGATATCAAAGCTAATAGATCAATATCGAATCAAAGCCACAAGAATCGAAATCGAATCGAATTGTGAAATTCCTAACAATATCCAGCCCTACTGATTTTTGAGTTGCTCTATCTTGAGTTATAGTTTGTCAGATTAAAAACCATAGTAAGCTTAGCTAATCTTAAAGTCCACAAATGACCATGTTCTCTAAAATCAAATAAAGCTCATGAAGGTTTTGGGAAACCTAGCGCTGGCCAGTGTAGATCCATTCCAACCCATATTAAACACTCCTGAACCAGTTAATCAAAGTCTTCAAGATTACTAGAAATTTGGGGCAGATGGTGCTAAACTCTGCGGGACACTGGGTGCGAGTGCAAACACTTTCCTGCAACAGAACATCATTCAGGCTCTAAATAATGGCAAACATCAAATGAGTGCTTTATTATACTGCAACAGTCTCTTATTTATGTTGTTTTTATCTAAAACTTCCAAAGTGGTGTTATCAGAAATGAGCTTCATGTTTTCAGCATTTTTAAAGCGATTAATTTATTCATTATATCACTCAACACAACTTATTATCTCTACACATGGTTCTGTAAACAAACAACCAATCAATATAAGTTTCAGTGTATGAGTTCATGACTCATTCCAGAATTGCGGGTACATTTCAAGTAGAAAAAGAAAACAAAAAATTTGATATTTTTTTTCTGTTAAACTTTTTTATTTGAAGAGAATGTACTTTAAATTCAACATTTTCAATATTTGCTTATCTTAAACTTGTAAGATTTAAAATATTAAGACTAAACAAAGTAAACATCAATACAATGTACAGACAAATCTGTCAACTCTGTACTAGTGATGTTACGTCTGACACCGACGCTCCGAAGCTTGCTTCAAACTCGAACGGTCCTTGCAATGAACCACTGCTTCGGAGCTTGTATCATTACGTCACTAGTCACGTGAAAATGACGTCTGAAGCAAACAGACTGCTTCACTCCTGTAGTGAACCACCCGATTGCTTTGACAGGCCAATCCAGTGTCGACAGGTTTGAAACCTGACGGCTGTATTTCTTATAAAAGTGAAGCCGTTTTTGTGTGATCCTGCATCATCTGTTCCATGCGAGAGGATATTCTCTAAAGCTGGTGAAATTGATTAAAAAAAGAAAAGAAATCGCTTTTCACCAAAGACTGGAGAAAATAATATTTCTGAATAAAAACCACACCATTTAATGAACACTTTGTATAAGCCTTCTGTATGATGTAGCCTACCTAAAGCACACCCTCTGACACATTTTATTATTATTATTATTAATTTGAGAACATATGAACATTGTTACATAAAAATATGCATCAAAGACAGAAACTTCAAAAACTCTCTGCTACATTATACAACTACAACCAGTTACACAAGCACATCCTTTTCAACATACAAAAATATCAGTCCCACCAGTTAACAAGTTATAGAGGTATGCTTCCCACAGCTAAACAAGATAAAGCTTTCACACATGATACTGCCCTGCTAAAAAAACTATAGACACATTACAGAAATTCTATTGGATTTGGTTTTCATGGGAATTGTATTGGTTATAATGGAAATTATAGTGGTGTCTGTGGGTCTCTACTGATTATGTGTTGGGTTCTATTGGTGGGGGCATGAACTCCTAATGGAATATGTGCCAAACACACTACAAAAAGAATACTGTAGTGGTTTAAATGGTAAAAGCCAGTTTAATAAAACCATTAGAATTTCTGTGATGGTTTCCAACTTTTTTAAGCTGGTCTGATCTTCTGTCCTTGTCTAAAGAAATAATATACACACACACACATCATGCTTAATGTTTTATTATCAAGGTGAACACATGAAATGAGTTTCACAGCACTAACACTGTTTCAGCTTTGATCGCCTCGGTAAACACGTCATAAACGGGCGTTAACTTAAGCCTACAGTACTTGCATTTTATGGTTGTCAGCTTTGTTGCATTACATTAACTTCACCAGGAAGATGGTGCTGCAATTTCTATCTGAATGAAGCTTCGAGTAAATGAACCATTTTCGACACAATTGTATCGGAAAGCAATAATGCTTCGAAACGCTTCAATTTGGCCATCACTACTCTGTACTAGACAAATTGGGTTGACGATAACAGAGTTTATACGAAAACAGAGTTGACATTTTCCATCATTTTGTGCTTTAGCTCAAAATGCTAACCTCAAACCAGATACCACATGGCATGTCTAAAAACAGAATTGTATGTGTTTTCGCCATATTATCGTTTTTTAAAAAGTGAATGAGAGATTCACTGCAATAACACAATAATATATTTCACAAATACTTAATCTACTATTGGTGTATCCTAAACATTTTGTACAAAATAATGAGAGAAGAATAATGACTTCACTGCTTTCCAGAATTTCCCACCAGAGGAAGTGACATCACTTGGTGCAAGTCACATGCTTTTTCTACAAATGCTTTGAAGTTTTTTTTTTTGTTTTATAACAGAGGTAACAGAGTTGACCAGAACGTAGGGACAGACACAAAATGTATTTATTTAATAATTAAATTACTAATAATACAGAAAATATATATTCAATGCAATTGTTTATATAACTTAGAGTAAACACAAAAAATATTTGAAAATTAGACTGAATTGTTTCATGATAATTCAGGTTGAATGTATGAATCAGGAGGCGGAGACAGTCGATAATAGGGGAGTGGGAGTCATTTAGTTAATATTCCCAATTACATTTTTTCCTAAATATACATAAAGCATAATTTTTTGTGATAGTCAAATATAATGTGTGTTATTATTCAAAACTGATTTAAAAAAGAGATTTTTTTTTATATAAATAAAAGAAGGTTTATCTGGGAGACTCGAAATGTACCCCCAATTCTAGAATGACTCACATTATATATATATATATATAATATATATATATATATATATATATTTTATATATATATATATATATAAATTATATATATATATGTATATAATATACAGGACGGATTATGACTTGTAAGGCCCTGGGGCCAGTTATCTCCAAAGGCCCCCCCACCCCCCCCAGTGCGATAAAAAATCTCGCAAGGGCTGCATTTTTTTTTAGTTTTTTAATAAATTGAAGGCACAGTGTTGACGCTGCCAAATCTCACGCATCGTGTTGACACTGCTCTGGTTTTTTTCACGCAAAAGAAAAATCCCGAGGCAAAGAGGACACTGACATCGATAGACAAGACAAGGCAGGTTACTTATTATATGAAACAAAGTCTCAGCTTTCAAATTAAGTCAATTTTATTACGAAATTCAAACAATGAATACTGTTTTGGCGCTCTTTAATATGACGTGACAGATCAGCACCTCGGTTCAAGCGGCACCTGAACTGATCTAAACCTCTTCTTTAGTTAGTAAATCAATTCGAATGAACTATGTTGGAAGATACAGTAGCCTACAACTTGCTGAAATGTGTCATGTCTCGTCATGTAATCACTCAATCAGTGCATTAATAGAATAGAATAAAACATTAAAACAACTGGAGAACAAGTTACGTAACGTAACATTTACCTCAGAAAAGTCATTTAATGACCACAGCCTAGCTAGAAAAATTAAGAGGATCATTTTTGCTAAATATATGCACTATATTAGGCTACATATTATAGTTTCTCATATCATTAAAATATTATAACGTTATTATAAAAAACACACTATATGTGATCTGTTAATTTTAACCTTTAATAATAATACTAACTATAGCATCAGTGAGAGATCTTTCCTTGAGAAAAATTAACATGTAGCTGATATTTATCCAAATTAATTGATGTAAACATTGTTACATGTTGTTACTAAACTTAATGAAATTCTGTTTGGTCAGCAAATGTTTTGAGAATCACATTCACAATACACTTATTGTGAACACAATACTCTTATATTTCTGAACTTTAAAAGTTCAAATTAATGCATTTAACTTTAAAATCTAGAAAACCTTTCTTGCCCCCGGATCTAGAACAACTGAGGTCCACCCCTCATAGTCTCACACAATCGTGTGGATCGTTTTGACTTCACTTGTCCAGTGGTATTACAATCTAATGGGACCAGTTGTTTCAAGTGCTGTGGTAAAATTTGGTTTGACCAGTAAAAAAAAAAGAAAAGCTGTAATTTCCAATATACACTCTGCTTAATTGCCTTTTTTATTTGAAGGTGCATCTTTTAGCCGTTCAAACAACTGTAGAGTGAAGGGTGTACGTTTTTATTTTTTACAGTTCAAATTTTAATAACTATGCTAAAACATACTCTATTGCTCTCTCTAGGCCTATTTTGTTGGATCATTTATAATTAGGCAATACAAAATTATGCAAATGAGGCAAATAAAAAATTAGGCAATGTTTAAAAATGTAGTCTCACTTCAACTTAGGGAAAATGGGCAGTTATACTGTAATAATAAATAAGTTATTTTCCCAATACTTTTCACACATAAAAATAAGCTCAAAGAGTGACAATAGTTCTAGGTTTTGTGGCCTTCATATTCACATAGGGCCGGACAGTAAGTTCCAGGGAGCCCTCATAGTCAAAGAGCCTTGTTTTAAGAGGCCTTGTGTAGGCTATGGGACAGATTTATGACAGTATTAATAAACATTTGGTTTCATTGTTAATGGGTTTTCTGAACCAAACTGGATTGCGCAGCCTTAAACCCCAGGGCCCCCCGGGCTTCTGGTAGTCAAGGGCCCCTGGGCACTGGCCCCATAGGCCCGGTCAGTAATCCATCCCTATATATATATATATATATATATATATATATATATATATATATATATATATATATATATATATATATATATATATATATATATATATATATATATATATATATATATATATATATATATATATATATATATATATATATCACTACTCATAAATAATAAAATAAAAGTACGTACTCACAGTCTGAAAACAGCAGATTTAGAGCAGAATGAACGGCTGTGTTCCACTTCTCATGTGTGAGTTGTCAGATTTAGATTTCTCCCAATAAAAATAAAATCACAGTCTGATAAACACAGTGATTTAAATCGTGTAATCTATGAATGTGGAATGTTAGATAGCTTTATATGTTTTCCGCCAGTAGAGGCGCTCGAGCAACCGAAGCAATGACACACATCCGAGTCTAGGAGAAGAAGAGAAGTGAGCGAGGGAAGGGAATATAAACACGAGACGTTGCACACAGCCGTTCATTCTGCTCTAAATCTGCTGTTTTCAGACAGTGAGTACATTCAGTTTATTATTTATCAGAATAAATCTAAATCCAAACGACTAAAGAAGTCAGTTCATTTAGTGAATCACTCCGAAATGAATCGAAACGAACCGACTGATATTGTTCATTACGCTCGTGGAACTCTCAGACTGTGCAAAAAAAAAAAGAAATCTGATGAATATAAATCATATATCTAATGTAAGAGCAACTTATACATTGGCTAGAGGAGTTTCTGTTGTTTCTAATCAGTTGTTTGAGAACTTAAAAAGGCAGGCATTTTGTTCCAGAATATTTTTTTGTTATGCTGGTTGAAAGTAAATATGTTTTTCTCCCATAAACAATACCAATTATTTGCATGTTTATGTGCCTGATAACCGATAAACAGAACCAATATTTATTTATTGTTTTATTTCTGTTTTTCACCATTAGTTTATATCTAGCTAGCCTACAGCAATGAAATGAACAAACTGTTTTATTTAACACTTTTTAAATACTGCAATTTCTGCAATTTGACCCCCTCTTTACATACCAGACAAAACACTTCCACATCAATAAATAGTTTGAAAGAGTGCAAAAACAATATACTGCACTCACCCTTTTTTAATACAAGACACTTGATCAAAATCAAAGATAAGGTAAATAACCAGGTAATGAATAGCACGTAATATATATATATATATATATATATATATATATATATATATATATATATAATTTGTTTTATTCTTTAAATAAAATAAAAATAATTCTAAACCGCCTGAATAAAAACATTACTGCTTTAGTGTATCTTAATAATCTCAGTTGCATCTTTTTTTATAGCAACAGCATATTAACAACAGGCAAAATAAATTCACAGACTATGTGAGTTCATCTCTACTTTTTAGCAACAAGTTGAAACTATATCAAGCGTTCATCTCATTTGAGCAATAAATGGCTGTTATGTTATTTAAAGTGTATTAACAATTAATAGTTTGACTAAAGACTAAAATGTGACAAGATTTCTCGTCAAGTCAAAAGGTGTCTGCCTCGCAATGTAAAAAAAGGGGGACATTAGAATAGACCCACTGCAGCACCGCCTCCACTGTCGTTTTGCTGTTTTTATAAAAAATAAAAACCATTGTAAACGTCTACTCTGCTCATCCAACACGAGTTGAAATCGCGCACAGTGCAGCAGGAATCACAGTTCAGTGATCGTGTGACGATGGCGGATGATTCGTTGCGCAACAAAGGTCTGATAAATGTCTTGGGGTGATTCACACAGAACGCGTTTGTCCATACCAATGCGCTACTTTTCCTACTGGGAATGCGCTCGACGGATGTTTATAACGTTACGCTCGCGTCTTGCATCTTTTGCAGCGTCTTCATGATGACACGGCATTCTAACGCCGGGTTCACACCGGGCGCTGAAGTGACACGGAACGGAAAATCACGCGCGGTCCGGCGCCTGCCTGTTCACACCAGACGCGTATTCTTCGCGGAGATCGACAAGCGCTTCTGCTCAGTTGTTGTTTATTCAGAGCAGAGGTCTTCACTCCTGCTCCTGGAGAGCCACTGTCCTGCAAAGTTTAGTTCCAACCCTAATCAAACACACCTGAATCAGCTCATCAAGCACTTCAGAATCGCTTGAGTATTCAAAGGCAGGTGTGGTGAAGCAGGTTGGAACTAAACTCTGCAGGACAGTGGCTCTCCAGGAGCAGGAGTGAAGACCTCTGATTCAGAGCAATTTTTTTACATCATGGGTAAGTAAATAACCTCATAATCTAAATACACCATGTTTCTGTAACCAAGAAGTTTGTACACTTCTTTTATTAATCCGTTGTCGAGACACACACGCAGCCAGTCTTCTCTCGTTGTTTCCCTGTTTGTTTGTGTGTTCGCATTTTTTAATTTGAAAATTGCTTTTATTTTCCGTATGGTCGAGCGTGTTTTGGTGTAACTTCCTTCCGGAATTGATGCGAATCACTCGCGGCTCGCGAAAAAAAATAGACCAGACGGCGAAACTGGCGCTTCACGGCGCGGGCCGGCTGCGCCGCGTCCCTCCGCGTCTGGTGTGAATGACACCATAGGTTAACATGGGTGCCGAAAGGAAGCGGCCTCCGTTCCGCGCCGCTTCGACGTTTCAGCGTCCGGTGTGAACCCGGCGTTAAACTCTTAAGTTAAAATCAGTTAACAAACGGCTCTCGTCTCGAGACCTAATTTTTTTCCCATTCCACTGCCAGCGTCTTGCGTTTTAGAAAGCAAAAACACGTTCTGTGTGAACAGCCCCTTATCTTGTTGAATGCGTGCTCAGCACCGCCACTACGGAGTAGACTACGCACAGTCAAGAATTTGAAAGTGAAAGTAAATGCAAGCTCCCTGATGCACGCAAATTATGCTGCAACAATAGCCTGTTTTCCAATATCAATATCAAAATCTCTGGACTGTGTTGTTGTGGCTCTGTTTACACTTTGAATTTTGAAAGAGTACTTTAATCATGGTTGCACTTATTGTTTGCATTTAAAAGATTAGTTCACCTCAAAATGAAAATGTCCTAATAATTTACTCACCCCAATGCCATCCAAGATATCCATGTCTTTCTTTCCTCATGCAGGGCTCAACATAAAAAAAAAAATCCCCACTGGCCCCCGGGGCCAGTAGATCCGAGTTTTACTGACCCCTTCTATATTTTTACTGGCCCTGAAAGAAATATAAGGAGAAGCACTTTTCCATTAAACTGTATTTATTGTATACATTAGGATTAATCAATACAGCAAAGGGAGTACAGGAATTAAGAGAGAGCCCCTGGAGAAATGCAAAAATAACCAAATGCCAGCTTGCATTAGATTATTTGTCAAAACCTGCTCTCTCCTCATCTCCATCACTCTTGCTTATGCTTATTAAAGCTAAAGTTATTAGGGGTGCTCCGATCAGGATTTTTGGGGCCGATCACCGATTACTGGAAGCTGTATCAGCCTATACCGATCACCGATTACAGGGTCTATTTGAAGACTTCTATTTATCATGTAGCATTACTTATTAAACTATATTTAACAACAATGTACATTAAGTATTACATTTAAGACAGGGGTCTCAAACTCGCGGCCCGCGGGCCATTTGCGGCCCGCAGGGTGATATTTTTTGGCCCCCTACTTGACATTACAGTTTAATGTTAGTGCGGCCCGTCGTTGCGTGTGCCGCGTTTAAAAAAAAGGATTTTTTTTTATCCCTTATGGGCTACCATAGATAGTCTCGTGACCGCTTACGGTGGGCTTGTTGTCAATAGTTGTCATAGACAACCGCGAAGTGCAAACATACTGCGTGCGTCGCTTCAATTATGAGCGCGCTTGCCGCGCGCCTACATTTGAAATAACGAACTTGAGCGCGCAAAATATGTGAGCGCGATATGTGAACAGGTCCCTTGGCGAGTTACCACCAATCAGGCCACGAGCTACTGGCCGCTCGCGAGCGACGTGTTGGAGACCCCTGCTCTAAAACAATGTGAGAATAATCATTTTGAGCTTGAGCTTTTGAGACACATATATGTGTAGACATGACTGCAAATATTTGTATTTCAAAAGCAATAATTGTTTTTCTAAGTATAATAAAAGGAAATGTGCCTTCCAAAAAAAACATTCAATATCATTAATGTGTTGTATAAAGAAAATAAAAAGGACATAAGCAAATATAAATATCACAAATATGTGTTATAGGGAAAAGACGAAGAAAGTTTGTAAAAATGAACTTTAACTGTCAGAAGGACAGCTCATGAAGAACCAGTCATGTAGGCCTACAGAAAGGAATGTTCAAATTCAGAGGAACAGTTCAGAAGAAACGTTAATAATAAATATTGAGAAGATTGGATCAGTTATGCTCCTTTTTTATAATACTTGAATACTATTTTTTGTGGAATACTTGATGCGGCCCAGCCTGACCCAGCCTCTACCTCCAGCGGCCCCCAGTTGAGTTGAGTTTGAGACCCTGATTTAAGAGAAGACAACGCATCATGAATTGACACTTGTGTATTTATTTGCAAGCAACATGTCCAGCATATTAAATTAGCAGCCTGTGCTTGGTTATTGGGGGGAGCTCCTAAGCTAAGCTTGTGTCAGCTTGACAAATACAACTTTCCTGTAGAATATAAAATAAAATAAATAAAATACAGAACATCTGAGTCTTTAAATTTAGCTTTAGACTACTTTAAACTAAAAACTACATCAAAAAAGGCTATAGCCAAAATAATGTTTTAAGTCAGTCAGCCAGATCAGTTTTTCTAATACACTTAAAGGACCACAGGTAGTAAAGTGTACAGCAACAAAAATATCTGTATATCTATAACTTTGCTTTTTTCTGGGATGCTTAGTCAGATTTTGTGAGCATTTGGAGAGGAGGAGAGAGGTAGAGAAAAAGAGGGTGGACAGAGATTATTAGATTCATTTCTCTCAATTTCTTGGTAATTTTTTGTTAAATAAGAAACTATTAAATAAGAAATCTAGCGATCAGTGTCATGAGCCGCGTTTCCACCGCAGGAACTTTCCCCAGGAACTTTGGGGTGGTACTCCGTGTGTTTACACCGCAGGAACTAGGGTCTAAATGAAGTTCTGGGTAAAAATTCCCCCCCCCCCAGAAAGTCCCTGCTGGCGAGGTAGTACTTTTTCAGAGTTCAGGAACTTTCGGGGTGGGACTTGTGCGCTGAACATGCTGATTGGTTCTTTTACCTTGTTCTCTCCTCCGGATGGCGCGCGTTCGTCCCATCCATCTCACGGTCATGTCCGCTATAGCTGATAACAAACGTTGTCTACTTTTATATCTAGTATTACAAGCTTTCTGAAATGAATACGCTTTGGTATTAGTGTTCGTCTCTTTTCTGCCGTTTTGTTAATTACCTCGTTAGTAAACCAATAGATCGCACACAAAAGCAGCACAGCTTGAATCTCCTCAATACTTAAAACTCAAAACAAGTACGCGCAGACTGGGAGGAGCAGTCGCACGCAGTTCAACCTCACCAGACTAATCTTCCCGGTACTTTAGTCCATTGTGTAAACGCAGTGAGTTCCTGGTAATTGCGGTGGAAACGCGGCTATGGATACAGTGTTCTCTGTGCCTCGTGCAGTCTTCACTCGGACGCGTGCTTCAATCTATCGCCGTTGCGGACTCTATTCATTCCGGTGAGATCACAAAATAAAACACAAACGTGTTCCTGCTTGATATACTGTAACCATTGATGAACATATTCAGTTTTGATGAGAGAAAAAATATGTACGAGTGCGGATTAGAACCCGTAACCTCTGACACGCCTGGCAAAATATCTAGCTGCTACCACTAACGTTAGACCATAAAGAACTCAAACGTAGATAGAGGATCGATGGATTTATTTTAGGGCCGGGACTCGATTAAAAAAATTAATCTAATTAATTAGAGGCTTTGTAATTAATTAATCGAAATTAATCGCATTTTAATCACATAAATATTTGACCTGAGAACAGTGAGAAGTAATTTTTTCCACATAGATTTTTAGTATACCATTGAATAATGACTGAATACATAAGCTTAAGCAACAACATAGTTTATTTTTGTTCAACCAAGTCCAGCAGACCAGTGCAATTTTTGCCATTAAGTGTAGCAATAGCGAATTCCTTGTTGAAAAACTTGCACACAACCATACTTTTATCGACGCTTCCATCCGTTCGTTTTTTATAACAAAATGTCCCATCCACGGGGCCAACCAAATAAAAGCGATCTAGGCTATCTACTCCGTTATTAAGGTCCCGGCAAGGCAGAACAGTAAAATTGCGATAGCCTGAAATGATGGTTTGTTGTTGTTGTATGTGGCGCCGCCGCCGCCGTGCTTGCGTCACTCCCTTACCTCTCCTGCAGTTCCTATGGCCACTTGGCCAGTGCGAACGCAAACAGCAAAACTGAGTTTGGGAGAGAGTAGTTCTTAGAACTGTTTAGAAGTGGACGGTTCCTATAACTAAGTTCCTGTAACTACTTGGTCGGAAATGAAGCGATCTCGTCAGCTTCGTCATGAACGCTAGTTGGTGCTCCAGTATAATCGGTCCGCCAAAACTCATCCAGTGAGAAACGTTCCGCGGTGCAAAAATAAGTGCGATTAAAATTATTTTTTGTGTTAATTAACGCGTTAAAGTCTGTAATTAATTAATCTTAATTAACGCGTTAATGTCCCTGCCCTAATTTATTTACATGTTGAGCAGAGAGGCTGCACAGTTTGACAAGCGGCCGCGGCATGGTACACAAATTGCAGATTGCTAATGAATTGTCTTTTTCACACACCTTGTAGAATTGCCAGACCGGTGAAGCCATTTTTACCAGGACGTAAAAAAATTGTCTCGCGAGTTTTGCGTCATCTGATCGGCTTTTCTGGATCGGCCTTTATAGAGACCAGTGATGGTAATAACGGCGTTATAAATAAACGGCGTTACTAACGGCGTTATTTTTTTCAGTAACGAGTAATCAAACTAATTACTGTTTCCTCCGTTACAACGCCGTTACCGTTACTGACAATAAAATATGCCGTTACTATAATTGAGCTCACTGAAGCGGTTTTCATCCGAGTAGGCTCTCTCTCCGCCATTGGACCTGCAACGTTTTTTCTCTGGTGGTGTGCGTGTGTTTATGAGGCGGCGGACTGGAGCGAGGCGAACGCCGCGGGCGCGCTTGATAGTGCGCGAGAGAGACCGGGGGGCTGTTCCATAAATGAAGCTTAGAAAAGCGGGGATTAAACTCCAAAACCGGACTTGAATGAGCCTAACAAATAAGTTGGGGCTAAAGTGGTTCCATAAAAGGTCATTGAAGTTCACGCAATCTCACTAATTTGATCCAGGTTTATCTAGTCTAGATAATTGCGTGTGCACGCGTTTCTGAAGCAGCCCTAGAGGTCGATCATGGATCAAATCGATCCACCATCAAACAGAGTATATTTTGTGCTGTTTTATGCGTTTGTGACATGTCCCCCCCCCCCCCTCCCCCTCAGTGCAATAATTACATTTTACTGTTATATTCTCCATCTGTAAATGTTAGAAAGTCGTGCAAATGTGCCAAATAGGTCCGCAATAATTATATACATTTATACACTAAAATATACATTTTGCTTGGAAAATTAATATGCGATATTTTATAACACGAGGATTATCTTCTAATTATATATATATATATATATTAGGGATGCACCGAATATTCGGCCACCGAAAATTTCCGGCCGAAAATGGCCCAAAAGTGCATTTTCGGTTTTCGGCCGAAATACAGTTTTATCACCGAAACTATACGGCCGAAATGTTGTGATGATGTAAACAGAAACCGCGACCTGCACGTGCTTGTCTGAAGCAACATGTCTGCACGCATTTCAGTATATATGAGAAAGACTCGCCACTGACAGCGATTTGCAAAACATGTAATGCCGAAAATCCAAACATTCCGATCGCTACGCTGAATATGAGCGGCACAGAAAAGGAAAACGCCTCCGACGTGCGCGCTCATCGACATTGTCAGCGCGGTGTTGGACAGATTTGTGCAGCGGTGTTCCATGATGAGGGCGAGAGAGCACGCGCGATAGAGAGAGAGGGACGAGCGAGAGGTAGTGCTGCACGAATGCGCTACGGCGCTGCAATCAAATACTTTTTAAATTTTTAAATGGATTTTAAATGGGCTTAGTAAAAATATTGTGTACCAGACAGTATGCTCAGTCTAACCGCACAATGGATCGTAGTAGTCATACAGAGAAAAATTTAAAATGCACTTGACCTCAATGCACTTTGTTTTTATGAGAGAACAATTAATTTTTAAACCTTTCTGCAGGCCAGTAGGCCTGCACATTATTATTTAATGTACAGAGTGGGGTAAAGTTAAACATTTTAGTTTGAATTTTATTTTATACTGCGCATTGTTGCAATGTGGTAAATAAACAGTTGAATAATTTGTAATTGAATTATTCTTTGAAACTTTAATATTAATTTATGCAATTGCATTGCCTTGATTTTAGTAAAGTTAGTACACAGTCATAGCCATAAATACTAATAATTGGCATAATTTCTTTCGGTGTTTCGGTTTTCGGCCTTGGTTTCCTCTTTTTCGGTTTTCGGTTTCGGCCAAGAATTTTCATTTCGGTGCATCCCTAATATATATATATATATATATATAATATATATATATATATATATATATATATATATATATATATATATATATATATATATATATGTGCTAAAATATTTGTTAGTTGGACATTATATGTCCCTTATTTAGAATTTTAAACCTACAAGTGTATTTGGGGTAAATCAAATGTAGGCTAATATACTGTCAATTACTAAGCTCAGATTAATCTTACCAGTTAAAATTTATACTGTGCTTTTGTAATTATTTATTTTTTGATTTTGTGATTTTAACTTCTGCTTTAAAAAGATTTTTTTTAGATTGTGTTCTAATGTTCTTCTAATAATCATAAACATGTACTTAAACAAAAACCAGACAAACTGCCAAATAAAACCAGAGACAAATGTATTCATAAATCTTTAAAACAATCTAATTAAATCTTGGGCACAAAACATTCAGCCAGTAAAAAAACAAAAACTGTAGTATAGGCCTATTGTTTTTATCTATCTATATATCTATATCTATAAATACAGTACATATATATATATAAAAATATAGTGTAGAGTGACAGTGTAGAGAAATAATTCTCTGATAACCGAGGCACTCCTTAATTAAAATGTCTTTATTACAAAAATGACATGTCCTAAACGGACAACTTTAAAACGCCTTATATATGTGTCTATATTGTCTATATTGTAGCCTTATATAAGTTGATTTTCTTTATACTGTGTATTTATTTTTGGACTAATAGTGTTAATAAAGTCCAATAATGGTATTAGAGGGTGTCAGTGGTAATATCATTGTGTTCTTGGCGGTCAGTGTTGAGGATCTGTGTAACAACTGAGGCTTAGCCTGACAGTTAGCCTGCCCTGGACCAGGCTAGTTTCCCAGCATAAGTTGCCAGGGTAACTGAGTTTGAACTTTTTTAAGTTTGATTTATGAAACCGAATCTACCAAAAATAAGCCTGACTAACCGAAATAAGCCTGGCTTATACTCTAATCTTGGTTTATGGAACAGCCCCCGGGTGTGTCTGAGCTTAACTGTTTATAAATAAAGTAGGCTACACATTTCAGCATTAGAATAATCTCTCAAGCATATTGGTCATATGCAACGTTTTAATTTGTTTGCATGGTTATAAAATAAAACAGAAGAATAACCTGCAGGGAACGCTCCCAGAAAACATCTTTGTTTGACCGGTTGTGAACACGTGCGGCAGACACGACTAGAATTTGGCTTAAAAAAAAATTCTGATGATTACGTTCTCTTTAGGTTATACAAATAAAACCCAAAAATATTATATTTTATTATTATTATTATGTTGGTACATTGTTCAGTATTATATTGAGAGCACTTTTTGTTAAACTCTTTACTTTTGTGAGGAAGAAAATACTTCAATAGGCTATACAGTATGTCCTCCAGTTGTAAATGTGTGTGTTTTATAATCTTAATTTGCACTACAAAGAGTTTATGTGTATGTATATTTTTTATTACTATTTATTTATTTTTGGTAAATTTCTTAAGAATCCTCAGTTAATCCTTTGCTTGCCAGTTGTGGTGTGCAATAATATTAAAATTTCTAAACCATCTATTGTGTTTTGTAGTTTCACTATAGTAATGATACTATTTTAATATTTAAGTTAATAGGTGTTTCTCACATTGTCCCACAGCAACTTTAAAATAGTGTAGATTAGTGTACAATGTTTTATAATAATATTTTTTTCTATTTAGTGTCCATTTCATTCATTTAACATATTTAATATTGGGGGTATCCAAGTTATTTCACATATTTAAAAAAATGTTTTATAAAGGAACGCAATAGTTACTTTCCCAGGTAATTAGTTACTTTTGTAATAATGTAACTCAGTTCCTAACTCAGTTACTTTTTGTCAGAAGTAACTAGTAACTATAACTAATTACTTTTTTAACCCTCAGAGACCTAAAGGTATTTTTACAATAAATTTTCCGTCTGGTGTTATTAACTAAAAAAGCTTGTAAAACATCAACCCTTTTGTGCACAGACAATTGACACACCTCTTTTTTTTTCAGGACAAATTGAACTTTCAGCATATTTGTGTTACATTGATGTCACCTGAGTGTAAAATAAGTTATGGGACCATAAAGACAAATGAAAAAAGAAATCGGAAATTGAATCACTCAAATATTTATTGAAATCACACACAAATAAATAAAAGCTAAGCAAATTTCCTCTGGAAAACAGTTTGTTCATGTCTTTGGAGTCCTGGAGCACAGGAATAAACATTATAACTTGTACAGAACCAAAACTATTTACATTTTTCCAAAAGAAGTCCAGGCGTTTTCATGAAATTCACTGGTGCCAAGCCTCAAAACAGTTCCTATCAGCAATCACAAAGAGGGCCACATCACAGGCTTTGCATTTATATTTTATTTATTATTTTATTTATTCTATTCTTTTTATACTTTTATACTACTTTTATACTTCTATAATGCTTTTTTCAGTAAATAAATAAATGGCACTTCAGCTGGGTCTATCCTGGTAATCTAGTTCCTCATCTGTCAAAAAGCTCTGTTCTCCTGAAAATCCATCATCCAGCGCTCGATTTAGATCTATTTCTCTGTGATTCTCTGTGAAACCTGCGTGTCTCTCTCCTTCCCTCCCTTGGAGAGAGCGCAATGACCCAGTGACGCACCCAATGTTTACGACGGATCAGCCTGTAATTGGTCAAAAACCATCATGTGGATATCCAAAATGGCAGCTAGCATCGAGCTAGCGGCAAATATGACGGAATATTTATAAATTAAATTATGGACTTCAAGTGTATCAAAGTTGGATATAAACGTTTGGATTTATGGCTGAAAAACTCCGAAAGGATGCACACGTTCCAGGCTGGATAGAAAACCTTCTGTAAAGGCTAGAAAGACACCAAAGACACCCCCATGATGGCTAGCTCGTTAGCTTTCTGCTGGAAAAAACGGTAAGAAAATCGATAAATCTGTCGTCGAGTTATATCATAATTTCTCGGAGCTGATGTGTGGCGTCGTCGACGATGCCGTCGGGCTCAGAGGGTTAAAGTAACTTGCCCAACACTGATAGAGACCGCCAATCACACATCCCAAAGCAATTATCGGCCGATTTTGATCGGCGACCGATCAATCGGAGCACCCTTATTATTCATTCAAGAGAGCTGCGACTGATTTTATTCAAGTTATTCACCTTTGTTTCACATCTTCCCACAGGAGAAGAAGCAGCAAGCAGGAGGAATTACTCCAGGAGAAACTACTGACATACTATTGTAAAGATGGAGATTAAGGAAGAACCCTGCAGAATAAAAGATGAAGATACAGAGGAACAAATAGGTTGGTGTTTTCCTTGATACTCTTTATTGACTGATTAAGATAAACTGGCATATAAAATACAAAACTAGAAACTAACCGACTCAGTAGTTAACTAGATTTGAGAATGAACTATTTCTTTGTTTCTCAACTGTCCTTTTTTAATTTGAATTTAATATGTTGATTTTAGACCTGATGGAAGAGAATGAAGACAAACCTCATTTAACATATGAAAATGGAGAATTGACATGTAAAAATGAAGACAAGCAACATCTGTTTCAAAAACGTAATTTCAAAAATGAAGATGAAAATGCAGTCTTTTCAAAGACTGGAGAGAATTTCACACAAATACAAGCTGGGAAATCTGAAGTAAAAGGATCTTTCACCTGTTCTGAGTGTGGAAAGAGTTTCATACGTAAATCAAACTTTCAGAGACACATGATGAGTCACACTGGAGAAAAAACATTCACATGCTCTCAGTGTGGAAAGAGTTTCACAAATAAATCAAAGCTTAATGTGCACATGAGGATTCACACTGGAGAAAGGCCTTATGCATGCTCTCTGTGTGTAAAGAGTTTCATATTTAAGTCACACCTTAACAGACACTTGAGAGTTCACACTGGAGAAAAACCGTTCACATGCTCTCAGTGTGGAAAGAGTTACAGACATGAAGCACACCTTAAGACACACATGATGATTCACACTGGAGAGAAGCCTTATACATGCTCTCAGTGTGGAAGGAGTTTCATTCGCAAAGAGGATTTAATTGTGCACACGAGAGCTCACAATGGAGAAAAACCATTCACTTGCCCTCATTGTGGAAAGAGTTACACGACTAAATCAGAGCTTAACAGACACACGAGAATTCACACTGGAGACAAACAGTACACATGCCCTCAGTGTGGAAAGAGTAGCGGACAAAGATCAAACCTTATAAGACACATGAGAATTCACACAGGAGAGAAGCCTTATACATGCACTCATTGTGGAAACTGTTTCACATCTAAAAGCTCTCTCAAAGATCATCTGCACTTTCACTCTGGAGGGAAGTTGTTCAGCTGTGATCAGTGTGATAAAACATTTATTGTGGAATCAAGCTTTAGACGACACCTTAAAATTCATGCTGTGAAGCCTCACATTTGTTATTTTTGTGGAAAGCGTTTCACACGACTGCAACATTTAAAAGAGCATGAGAGTATTCATACTGGTGTGAGACCTTATGTGTGCTCTGACTGTGGGAAGACCTTTATTACATCCAGCCACTTAAAAACACACCAGAGAGTTCATACTGGAGAGAAACCGTTGAAGTGCTCAAACTGAAGAGTGTTTCACCCATTTATCTAGTCTACAGACTCATGAGAAAAAAAACATTGCCTGAAGTTGTCTAAGCAAAGTTCATGTTCAGCTCCATCACTTACAAGAGTTGCAAGTACATAATTTGATATTCAGATTAATCAAAAGCTGGATAATTTGCTAAAATTAGTAGTGAATTTTGATTGTTTGTCAATGGGAACCTTTGGGGAAGGTCAAAATACTTTAGAAAACTAGTGTTACCTTAAAGGTGCTAAATGTAACTTTTCTACTAAAATGAATCCTTTTTTTATTGCCTGTGTGTGAAGGGGTTGTAATCACACATTACAATGATCCACTTGTCGAGTTTTGCTATTACCTCTGAAGGCCAATATTCCTATTTCTATGTGAAGTCTCCGGGTCGTATTTACCGCGAAATCCAACGGATGTGATGTGCATGCGCGCTCCCGACCCTCTCTCCTTATATACAGTCTATTGTAGACGGTCAGGGAGTTACGTCCGGTTAAAGGCGCACGTTTTTCGGCTTATATCTCGGTCAATCTTTGATCAATATTCCCAGGACTCTAATCGTTTGTAGTGCTGGATGGGGCCTTTCGAACGAGCCCACCCCCGAGGTCCAACTCGCCCGGCTCCCCGAGTTATAGCCGTTCGAAATCGGGGGTCCCAGCGAACGGCGATCCGGTAGGGGGCATCCCCGAGGCCCGCCACTCTAGCGTTCGGGCAAGGGTCCCCCTGGGACCTCCTCCCCCGAATTTGAGCTCTCTGGGTCTTTGCGTTCCAGAGATACGAGTGATTTTCTTCTGAGATTGTGACGTCACCGGCATCTGCAATTTTGCAGCGCGCCCGATGGTTTTCTGCTAATATCTCCGCGAAAACACCACCAAAAACTTACATGGTTCTTTTCAGCTCGACTAGATGGTCCCAACGAGCTCGGTGCTCCCCGAATCCGCCTAGCATTCGGCGAGATATTTGCGTAATAGACGGTATTGTCTATGAGTTCGAGCATGAGCGCTCTTATAAAAATTGGTTGATATCTGAAACATCACCGCTAGAGGCCGCTATATGTTAAATAGAGCACCTTTAAAACGATTTATGAAGAGATGTGTTTTGTTTCTTTGTGGAGTTGAAATATTTTCAACTATTGTGCATATGAGGCGTGTAAAAGTGGCAACAATAGTCTATTAAAACAATCCATATTTCAAACAACTTGTTTTAGCTGTCTAGACATTATGCATTACGATATTTAAGACTTTTTGCATTAAAATCTCTGCACTCTTTGAAATCTTTCTGAAAATATGAGAAATAAGTATGTGAAACAAGATTGTAAAACTTATATATACAGTTGTGGTCAGAATTATTGGCACCCCTGGTAAATGATCATGGAAAAGTTTTTTTTTCTCCAAATCACATTGGCCATAATTATTGGCACCCTTAGTATAAATTATGAGTAAAATATATTTTAAGTATATTCACATTTTTGTTCCACAGGAGTATAAATATGAGGAAACAAAAGCCAAATTCCCTTAATCATCCAACACAATGAGTACAACCAAAAAATGTAGTTCTGATGTGCAGCAAAAGATTGTTGAGCATCACAAAATAGTAAGTGGCAGTAGGAAAATAGCCAAAGCATTGAAAAAAAATCTCATTTCCACCATCAGGGCAATAATTAAGAAGTTCATATCTACTAAAGATTTTACAAATCTGCCTAGAACAGGACAAGTGTCTGTATTATCCAACTGCATGGCGAGAAGGAAAGACTCTGGCCAAAGACTCTCCCAGGATCACAGCGGGAGAATTGCAGGGATTAGTTGAGTCTTGGGGTCAGAAAACCTAAAAAATTATAACAACTCCGACAATACCACGTGTTAATTGGGAGGGTTTAAAGTAAAATCCTCTTCGCTCATCCAAAAACAAACTCCAGCATATCCAAATAGTCAGACATGACTGTAACTTCAAACGGGACCTAGTTCTATAGTCAGATGCAACTTAAAAATTGTATTTTTTGCAACAAACAGGGATAATTCAATTCAATTCAAGTTTATTTGTATAGCGCTTTTCACAATACACATTGTCTCAAAGCAGCTTTACAGAAAGTGCATTTCAGAAATGGACAAAGAAAAATACAGTTAGTTAATCATGTATAAATTTAGGCATAACATATCGCCGGTGTTTAGTCGTCTCTTTACTGAGTCTCGAACAATATCAGGAAGGCTATTCCAGAGTTTAGGAGATAAATGTGAGAACGCCCTCCCTCCTTTAGTAGACTTAGATATCCTAGGAACGACCAGAAGCCTCGAATTTTGTGATCTTAAAGAGCGCAATGGATTGTAGGGCGATAGAAGGTCTGTTAAATACACAGGAGCTAAACCATTTAGAGCTTTATAAGTCAATAGTAATACTTTGTAATTGATACGGAAACTTAATAGGTAACCAGTGTAGAGATGATAAAATTGGTGTTATATGATCATATTTTCTTGATCTAGTAAGAACTCTAGCGGCTGCATTTTGGACTAACTGTAGCTTGTTTATTGAGGATGCAGGACAACCAGCTAATAAAGCATTACAGTAATCTAGTCTCGAGGTCATGAATGCATGAACTAACTTTTCTGCATCAGAAACAGATAGCATGTTACGTAGCTTAGCAATGTTTCTAAGGTGGAAAAAGGCTGTTCTTGTAACATATGAAATATGATTTTCGAAAGTCAAGTTGCGGTCTAGCATAACACCCAGGTCTTTTACTGTAGTGGATAAAGTAACAGGACATCCTTCTAAATTAAAGTTGTATTGTAAGGGATTTTGTGGGTAGTTTTTTAGACCAATAAGTAATACCTCCGTTTTATCTGAATTTAATAGCAGGAAATTACACGTCATCCAGCATTTTATATCTTTTAGACACTCTGTCAAGTTAGATAAGTTAGTGTTTTCATCTGGTCGTGATGAGATATATAATTGAGTGTCATCAGCATAACAGTGAAAATTAATTCCATGTTTTCTTATAATAAACGGTCTGATAAGTACGATCTAAACCAGCTTAATGCCTGTCCTGGACACCAGTGTAGTTTTGTAGTCGATCTATTATTATTATTATTATTACCTTTATTTAACAGAAAAACTCATTGAGATTAAAAATCTCTTTTCCAAGAGCGTCCTGGCCAAGACAGGCAGCAGCACAATTAACAAGGTTACAGACATAAAACATCTAAGATATGACATCAACATATAACAATTGTGCCAGCAATGAATAGATATAAAGTCATAAAAAGAATCAGTTTCATATGCATTATCACAAGGGATAACAACAGTAAGGATAGTCCGAATAATCAATCATAACATCTACAGCCAGTTTGTGTAGCCTCCATGTTGTTTAAAAGCAATTTAAAATCAGTCAATGAAACAGGCACCTGAAGATTCAGGACATTTTGCAGCTGATCTAAGAGTATTTTATGATCTATAGTGTCGAACGCAGCACTAAGATCAAGTAGAACTAGTATTGAGATACAGCCTTGGTCAGAGGCTAAGAGTAAATCATTTGTAATTTTAACTAGCGTAGTTTCTGTGCTATGATGCAGTCTGAATCCCGACTGAAATTTTTCATAGATATCATTTTCTTGCAAGAAAGAGCACAATTGAGCGGACACAATTTTTTCTAGTATTTTAGACATAAATGGAAGATTTGAGATGGGTCTGTAATTTGCTAGGTTATTTGGATCTAATTGCGGTTTCTTAATGAGAGGTTTTATTACTGCCAGCTTGAATATTTTTGGAACATGACCTAAAAATGTCATAAAAAGTACCCCATGCACATGGTTAAATATACTGCTGTGCTAAATCTTTAATGTTGTGGGCTTTTTTTTTTTTGCTGGAGGTCCTGCACTTCTTATGTTCAGACACATGGCATTATTACTTCTAGCAATTATCAACAGGTAAAAAATTTTAAAACCTGTCCGTTTCTGCTAGAAATCTTATAATGGGCAGTGGTAGGATCTTCCATCAGGACAACGATCCAAAACAAACATCAAAATCAACACAAAAATGTGTCACTGAGCACAAAATGAAGCTTCTGCCATGACCGTCCCAGTTCCCTGACCTGAACCATATAGATTATGAGTGGGCTGAACTGAAGAGGAGAAGCACCAACATGGATCTGGGAATCTGACGGATCTGGAGAGATTCTGTGTGAAGGAATGGTCTCTGATCTCTTGTCAGGTGTTCTACAAACTCACAGCCATCTTTGATCATATTTACCAGGGGTGCCAATAATTCTGACCACAATTGTATGAATATATTTACTGTATATATTGCAATCATGTTTCATATTCTTATTTCTCATATTTTCATTGTGCAGAGAGATATTATGAGAATATTTCATAACTACTTAACAGCTGTATATACTAATATACCTTTCATAATATGGACTCTGACAAACATCACAGAAATGAAATTGCTCTGGAAAAGTGTTCTGCGTCTGTGGCAATTTAGCAGTGACTTGTTTTGCAGCTGCTATCAGAAATAAGGTTTAAAATTAAGCTGATGAAAGTTCTTACATTGTGCACTGTGACCTTGTTCTTGTATGTTGTTCTTCTATTTGTATTTTGACAACCAATTTGTTTTAAAAAGTAATAAAAGGAAACTTTTCTTACTGATTTTGGAAGGATCTGATTTTGTGACGTGTTGATTCTCTGAATAACTTGCTTGAGCTTCTCTATTGGCACTTTTCCATTAGCAGTACCAGCTCGACTCGACTCGGCTCGCTTTTCGCTTCGTTTTCCATTACAGATAGTACCTCCACAATTGTACCTGGTCGTCATAGCGATGCCACAGGAAACTGCCGTGACATAATCGCAACACACACCCGCTACCCACACACACACACAGGATAATGGTGGAAATCGAGTGTATGCTATTTTAATAGTAGTAATGGGTATATCATGCAATCTCTGGCCAAACTATTTAAAAATGGCGGGGTTATTCAGGATACTCCGTCTGGTGCGTGCAACGATGACGCAGTGAATAGTGACGATTCTCTTTGACCAATCAGCAGTCTGCAATTGTTTTCAGTCACAATTTAGTATCGCCTCAGCTCGCTCAGAACCTCGTTTTCCGATACGAAAAAAAGTACCCGAAAGCAGGTACAACTTTTACACAGTGGAAAACCAAACAAAGGCGTGTCGAGTCGAGCTGGTACGGTGTAGTGGAAAAGCACCAAATACAAAATGTAGTTTTGGCAGTAGTTTGGCAGCGACACAGATATTCGCCTAGATGGTGCCATTTTCTTTCATTTCAACCACGTGACTTTATTATACTCCATCCTGATTCGCAAACGTACACTGTAAAAATAATGGCTCCCACAGCCGTTCATGAGAGTTTAAATGCTGGGAATATTCCCATCTTCCCACAGGAGAAGAAGAAGCAAGCAGGAGGAATTACTCCAGGAGAAACTACGGACATACTATTGTAAAGATGGAGATTAAGGAAGAACCCTGCAGAATAAAAGATGAAGATACAGAGGAACAAATAGGTTGGTGTTTTACTTCATTCTCTTTAATGACTGATGAGGAACATTAACAAGAAAACTGAAAAAAAAGACCTAGAAAATGATTGTTCTCATTTATCCTATGTTTATTTTAGACCCAATGGAGGTGAATGAAGACAAGAAACTTCAGTTTCAAAACCCTTATTATTCCACAAATGAAGATGGAAACATTTCACAGACTGAAAAGTGTTTTACACAAAAACAAGCTGGAAAAACTGGAGTCAAAGGATCTTTCACCTGCTCTGAGTGTGGAAAGACTTACACAATTAAAACAAGGCTTAAGACACATATGAGGATTCACACTGGAGAAAGGCCGTTCTCGTGCACTCAGTGTGGAAAGAGTTTCCTTCGAAAATCATACCTTACTGGGCACATGAGAGTTCACACTGGAGAAAAACCGTTCACATGCAATCAGTGTGGAAAGAGTTTAACTTCGAAATTCGGTCTCAACAATCATCTGCGCCGTCACTCTGGAGTGAGATCATTCAGCTGTGATCAGTGTGATAAAACATTTGTTGTGGAATCAGACTTAAAAACACACCTTAAAGTCCATACTGGTGTGAAGCCTCACTTTTGTTCTTTTTGTGGTAGGAGTTTTTTACTAGTGAAGTATTTA
The DNA here is from genome assembly GCA_036326025.1 of Chrosomus eos. Taxonomy (NCBI): domain Eukaryota; kingdom Metazoa; phylum Chordata; class Actinopteri; order Cypriniformes; family Leuciscidae; genus Chrosomus; species Chrosomus eos. Next base: position 5,360,901 of record CM070834.1, read on the forward strand.
AAACAGCATGAGAGTATTCATACTGGTGTGAGACCTTATTTGTGCTTTGACTGTGGGAAGACCTTCATTACATCCAGTGCCTTAACAACACACCAGAGAGTTCATACTACACAGAGAGTACACAAGTGCTCACACTGTGAAATGAGTTTCTCTCAGGTAAGAGTCCTGAAATGTCATGAGAGAATTCATTCTGGAGAGAAGCTGCACATGTGCTCTTGTGGGAAATCTTTCACCATGTCATCTACTCTACTGCGACATAAGAAAAAGTATTGCCTGAAGTTGTCTAATGAGTAAAGTTCTTGTTCAGATCCATCACTTACAAATAATAAACTTACAAGTAAATAATTTGAAATTCAGATTAAAGGGGTCATGAACTGAGAGATCTAATTTTCCTTGAGCTTTTTTCATTTAAGAGGTCATCATGCTATAAGAATATGCTGTAAGTTTCAGAACAAAAAAAATGTCCTTGTTAGTCCCAAAACAGCTTTATTGTAACCAAGCTCAGCGAACGACTTGTGGAATGCGTCTATAGAAAAACTAGTGTGTTGCCATAAAACGATTTGTGAAGGGATGTTTTGTTTCTGTGTGGAGTTCAATTATTTTCACTATATTGCACATATGTGCCATTTGTGTATAAGTACCAATAGTCTATTAAATAGCAATCCATATTTCAAATTACTTGTTTTAGTTGTTTAGACGTGATGCATCAAAGGAACACGCCGACTTTTTTGGAGCTTATTCACTGTATCCCCCAGAGTTAGATAAGTCCATACATACCTTTTTCATCTCCGTGCGTGCCGTAACTCTGTCTGACGCACCCACTGCTAGCCTAGCTTAGCACAAAGACTGGATGTAAATGGCTACAGCTAGCATACTGCTCCCAATAAGTGACAAAATAACGCAAACCTTTTCCTATTTACATGTTGTGATTTGTATAGTCACAGAGTGTACAAATAACAAGGTCATATGAGACACAGGCATCTTTTAACCGTATAAATATTGGGAACTATATTCTCAGAAGGCGAAGCACTGCTACTTGGGCGGAGTGATAACCGCTAACTTGTGCTAAGCTAGGCTAGCGGTGGGTGCGTCAAACAGGGTTACAGAGATGAAAAAGGTATGCATGGACTTGTCTAGGGGATACGGCGAATAAGCTAAAGTCCCAAAAAGTCAGCGTGTTGCTTTAAAGTGTAATGAAACACCCCTGTTTTAGCCTGGCCGTTCACAACTAAGTTGGAAAAAAAGTCTCAAAAACTGGCTGTGTAAACTGTGCAAAAGTGGGAGTGTAAAGGGTGGGAAGAAACACAGACCTGCTATACACTAATTATTCAGACCCGTGAATATTAAAACGACCTCAGAGAGACAAAAAAAACATAAAAATCAAACCCTATAACAAACTGCTAAAACGAGGGAGAAGCGCGGAAGAACATTTAAACGGTCTAATATTTACATTACATTTACGACCACTGCAGTCTCTCAACAAATGACGCTCAGTTTAACAGAAACAATAAAGGAATAGTTACTATTAATAGTTAAGGAAATAAAAATCAAGTATCAAAATCATTCAATGTATACATACATAACGACTAATTTAAAATGCATACACAACATCACTCGAACGCAAGAGAGTAAAAATAGGTCTTTAAACTGGATTTAAAAGCAACCAGTGGCCTAATAATATCACAAATATATCTGGGGCCGAACTGTGTAGTGCCTTGAATGCAAGAACAGGGGAGATATGATCCCTTTAAGAATGTAGTTTGAGGTAGGCCAACGTACAGAGAGTTACAGTAGTCCAATCGAGAGGAAATTAGTGCATGAATCACAATTTCAAGGTCTTTACTAGAAAGAAAGTTTCCACTTTTGGATCGCAGTTGAAAAAAGCTACTCTTTACAACTACAACTACATGCTTGTCAAATTGGATCAAAATAGACTCTAGGATTTTTTGCATGATTGAGTAGGTAATCCGGGAACTGATGTTTCGGACATACTACTCCTTTCACGTACTGTTTTCTCCTACTAGGTAAGTAGGCATATTCGAACGCACTATTAGTATACACATGTCCGAATCTCGAACGAATTTATACGTCACCCAGGTAATTCTCACCTATTCTTTTATGAATATTAAGGATTCGTAAATACTCATTCGCTCGCCTACTGCTTTTTCCCTATATAGTAGGGAATTATGCGATTTCTTACACCGGCCGGAGCGGATACAGAATAAATTTGACTCAAAGTTTGAATCCTGAATTCTCATCTGTGACTTGAAATGAACTAGGGTGACCATATTTTAGTTTTCAGAAAACAGGACGGGGGGCGTGGTTGATGGGCGTGGTGTGATTTTTGGGGAGGCGTGGTTAAGGGGTGGGGGCGTGGTTTGGGGGAGAATGCATAAAAAAAACACTTGACAAATGCATTCACAACCTTGAAACTATGTTATTGTACTTTAATACATAAAGTAATACATCCTTTCCATTCAATGTTTGGCCCGCAACAATAGAATACTATTTAAAAAAAGTTTAGCCTTTAACACATTTTACATGACACTATTTATTTTCATGGCCATAGCATAGGTTAAAAATCTACTACTAAAATAAAATAAAAAATCTACTACACTATTTCAGTAAAAAAAAAAAACTATTTGAATCCTCCTGATGTTCAGCCTATACGTTCTTTATGTGGGCTTCTAGGTCGCTAGCACCTTAACACTGACACGTGCCAGCTTTGCAGTTCATGCATTCTGCTTTACACGGATCCTGACCGAAACGAAAACACAGGAATTTTCTCTGTAAATCATCTGTGAATTAACATTTGGACTTTTTTTTTTTTTTTACGCTGTTAGCTACTTACATCTTACCTCGCACTTGACCGTTAACTGAAGCGTCTGAAGCGTCACGCTGCTAAAACTCTGTGAACGTGTAAAGTCCGCCTACTTTGATTTGATTGGTCATTTCAAATATTCTGACATTGACAAGCAGTGACAGACCAATAAGGCTGCAATGAACACACACACACACACACACACACACACACACACACACAGGCCTCTGTATTCTGACGTGCTCTGTGCTTGACGCTGCGGATTGAGGAACGCGCTGATTATAACAAGAGGGGGTGAAGCCAAAGTCATATGTTTTGTGTGCAAAGGCAAGCATGTATTTAAAGTACACGCTTAATGGCCCAATGAAAAATAATGAAAACCAGGACATTTTCATCACTTTTTAAAAAACAGACAGGACGGCCAGGACAGGACGTGAAAACAGGACATGTCCTGGGAAAACAGGACGTTTGGTCACCCTAAATGAACAAATGTTGTACATACAAAGTAAAGGAATGTTGTGCAACAAATGTGAAAATGTAGCACTCCAGTTCTGTCCGAGCAGCTCAATGCATGCACACGTTGTCCGATTTAGTTTTCTCCCAATAAAAATAAAATGAATGTCCTCATATGCAAACATACAGGCAAATTAAATCAGCAGACTCGTTTCTTGAACAATAAATCTCATCAGATGGAGACATCTGAGAACATCTAATGAACAAACTATTGTCATCACTTCATATAGAAACACATGAGGATATATTTCAATTTAAATGATTTAATCTATTACATTTTTACAGAATTGTTTGTCAAGATATAACCATAGAATTAAAGATCTTAAATGACCGTAAACCTTCTTAGATAATAAAGTGGCCTATTAATTACTGAATTGCAACCAGTGGCGTTATGCCCATTCAAAGTGAGGCACGTGCCCCCTCAGATTTTTCCTCCCTGATAATTTTTTTGTCACAACTTTATTACCGGTATGCTCCACCGGAGACTCAAATGTATTCTTCTGGATGTGCAATAAATCGGTCAGCATCAGCCCGCCCCTTTTTCGAGATGGTCCTCACTGCAGAACATGAAATCCACGGGGAGGAGTCGGATCTAGATCCGACTCCTCCCACCTTACATACCTAAACCTACCCAGCTCCACCCCTTATCCCTAAACCCACCCCTAAACCTACCCAGCTCCACCCCTTATCCCTAAACCCACCCCTAAACCTACCCAACCCCACCCCTTAATCTGGATCCGACTCCGCCCCCCGGATCTCGTGTACTGCAATGAGGTGCTACTGCCTTTTTCCGAATATGGTGTCTGTGTATATCAAATCTAGAGCGCTACACGCATAGCGCTCTCGAGTTGCTCACAGACGCACATCAGAAAATGGGTAGAAAAGGGGCCTGTGGAGCTATAATAATGAGGAATTCAGACCCAATCATTGCAGTTATGCTTTACATAGACCACAATTGTATGATTTATATGTAAAAATGAATGATTTAAAAGCATGATATGTACCCTTTAAGGTATATCTGTCCCTCCCAAACTGCATTGAAATAGTATGTTTAGCAGCCAGAAATTAAAATTTTTTAGTGGGAGAAACCCCCTGACTCCTCCTAACATGATCCATATCACCCGTCAGAAAACAATAGGCTATATGCACGCATAAGTTCCACATTTGACGCAAGGATGCTCTTCCGTTTCCGGTTGGGGAGATTAAAGCGGAGGAAAACCGAGGAAAACGGGATTATGGCAGAGTCTTCAAAATGTACTGTCCTCCCGTCTTTGAAACGAAACGTTCATATGTTTAGATGTAATTTTATATATAGTTATGTTTATTTAATATGATTTTAAAAAGCATAAACACAACGAGGGGTTTTTGTCTGTTTTGTCTGTTTTTGTGACTAACGTTTCTTTAGTATAACCATGGAGTATAAAATTCAATATAAATTCTTGGTATTGCACTGGACTCTACGATCGGCGGAAGTTATTGAGCATCCTTAACCCTTCACCGGAAATACCGCCGTGCATAGAGCCCATTGCAACGTCTCAGATTGTGGCCCCCCGAAATTTTGGCTTGCATGACGCCCCTGATTGCAACACATAGAACATATTCCCTTTTCCTGAGCAATTTCATCTTCTCTCTCTTCTCTCTCTCTCTCTCTCTCTCTCTCTCTCTCTCCTCTCTCTCTCTCTCTCTCTCTCTCTCCTCTCTCTCTCTCTCTCTCTCTCTCTGTGTGTGTGTGTTTGTTTTAGGGTCCATATGGGCCATTTTTAGTCAAAAGAATTTTATAGCTACTGATTATGGAAGTTGAATACAACAAAAAACCCCTTGATTTAAAGCTGCAGTCCGTAACTTTTTTGGGTTAAAAATTAAACAAAATATTTTTTTTTAGCAAATACATAAGCTAGTGTTCAAAACTATCTGCTTGCCTTAGCTCGATTCAAAGCGGTAAGCTTGTAATAATGTTTTTAATTACAGTGGTACTGGTCTTTGCGTCATTACATCACATCTGTACACATAAATAATCAATTTGATGGCGGATTCAGAAAGGTCAGAACCAGAACAAAACATTCTGTGTGACATAATCTGTGATTCTGAATGCCAGTCACAGTATCCACACTGGCGCGGTGACTGACAGCCACACATAATCCTCAAACAGTGGATTCATCCGCACTGTGCTGTGTCGAGGCACAACTCACGTAAAGTTGATAATTCTGCGAATAACTGCAATTGCAGATTTCGAACAGAGATGGCGACAAAGAGGAAAAGCGGCGGACTGCAGATTTAATGTAAAATAAAGTAAATGTATTCATTAGGACTAAATAATCACAAGTTTTTTTGTTTTGTTTTCTTATTGTATGAGCGCTATTCGGTGCTCAAAGGGTTCGGGTTGAGTACAAGTAAATTGTACTCAACCCGAGTACAATGAGTGTGTTTCTGGTTAGACAAACGAGAGATTGGGTGTCCCGGATTGAAAGATTTATTGAGGTTATTCTGTCTGCATTTTGACATTTGAGGTCTACAATTAAACAGAAATCAGGAACAATTAGATAGGGTCATAAACACTATATTACAATTGATATTTGTGGGGCCTAACAAGTGGAAAAACTGGTTGAATATTTTACAAATAGCAAATTGTACCACAAGAATTGAATAGCATAAATAAGATTAGTATATGAGCAATATAAAGTTAAATGAGTTGTAATCAATCACTCACAGGAACAAACATGCAGAACTCCAGAACATAATAATGACATTCAGACGGTCCTCCTATAAGCCGTTCGCCTGGCGTAAGTCTGGGCTTGTCTTGCACAGGCATTGTTTGGCATATAGTGTAATTTGCAATATAACAAGCCTAAATTAGTGACACATATCTTCTCAAGTGATTTTAATGCAAAAAGAGTTTTCAATATTTTCTCAAAGCATCACATCTAAACAGCAAGACTAAACACAAGTTGTTTGCGATATGGATAATGGCTTAATAAGCTGATGTTGTCATTTATTTACAAATTCCATCTTCAGCTTAATCTGAATATCAAATTATTTACTTGGAAGTCATGGATATGAAGTTTTATCGCTTAGACACATTTGGGCAATGTGTTCTTGAATGGTCCACATGAATGGTCTTCATGTGGACTTGTAGACTATATAATCGGCTGAAACTCTTCCCACACGAAGAGCACTTGTACGGTTTCTCTCCAGTATGAACTCTCTCATGATCTTTCAGGTGTCCTGACAGAGAGAAACTCTTTCCACAGTGTGAACACTTGTACGGTTTCTCTCCAGTATGAATTCGCTGGTGTCTTTTTACGTCACTGGATGTAATAAAGGTCTTCCCACAGTCAGAGCACACATAAGGTCTCACACCAGTATGAATACTCTCATGCACTTTTAAAGAATGCAGTTCTGAAAAACTCTTTCCACATAAAGAACAAATGTGAGGCTTCACACTAGTGTGAACAAAGGTGTTTTTGTAAGTTTGATTCCGCAACAAATGTTTTATCACACTGATCACAGCTGAATGATCTCAATCCAGAGTGAAGACGCAGATGATTGTTGAGAGCGCTTTTGTATGTGAAACTCTTTCCACACTGAGTGCATGTGAACGTTTTTCTCCAGTGTGAATTCTCATGTGCTTATTTAGGTGTCCTTTGCGTCTGAAACTCTTTCCACACTGAGAGCATGTATAAGGCCTTTCTCCAGTGTGAATAATCATGTGTTTGTTAAGGTATGATTTACGTATGAAACTCTTTCCACACTCAGAGCAGGTGAAAGATTGTTTGACTCCAGTTTTTCCAGCTGGTTTCTGTGTGAAATTCTTTTCGGTCTGTGAAATGTTGTTTCCATCTTCATTTGTGAAATGCTGTTTGTCTTCATTCACTTCCATCGGAAGTGAATCAACATATTAAATTGTCATGGTTCAATCGAAGACAAATTAGAAAGAAAAGGTAATTCAGGGAGCATTAAAAGTACTTTTAAGTCTAGTGTCTAGTTTTAGATGTATTATTATGTCAGTTTTTATCTTAATGTTCTTCATCAGTCATTAAAGAGAATGAAGGAAAACACCAACCTATTTGTTCCTCTGTATCTTCATCTTTTATTCTGCAGGGTTCTTCCTTAATCTCCATCTTTACAATAGTATGTCCGTAGTTTCTCCTGGAGTAATTCCTCCTGCTTGCTTCTTCTTCTCCTGTGAGAAGATGGGAATATTCCCAGCATTTAAACTCTCATTGTTTAGAAAAAGTTCCAACTCCTCTGATGTTTATGTTGCTCTCTTACATATTACATTAGATCTGATTTATATACATTAAAACTGTTTACCAGGTTTAATTCGTTCATTAGATAAAATGAAAACACTACTCAATCTTCACAAATTGTAACGTGAAAAAACAGTTAGTAACGAGTTTACGTTTCTCGAGCGTAATGAACATCATCAGTCGGTTCATTTCGATTAAGTTAATTTGAGTGATTCACTGATGAACTGACTCTTTAAGAGTTTGGATTTAGATTTCTCCTAATAAATGATCAACTGAATGTACTCACAGTCTGAAAACAGCAGATTTGAGCAGAATGAACGGCTGTGTTCCACTTCTCATGTTTATGTCCCTTCCCTCGCTCACTTCTCTTCTTCTCCTAGTCTCGATGTGTTCATTGCTCGGTGCTCGAGCGCCTCTACGGGAAAACATATTAAACCTATAATATATCCAAGAAGATAAAATCTGTTTGTATTTTGTCCTCCCAAATATATTTAATTTAATATATCGACTATTATATATTGACTCCTTAAGCATTAACGTTACTGTAACGGTTTCTTGCTTTTTTTAAATCTTGACTTCAATTTAAATTTATAATAAAACTAAAAATGTGAGTTATATAAAGTTTTACATTAAAATCCAGAACTCCAGTTCTGTACGAACAGCAATGAAAGTTGTCTGATTTTCTCCCAATAAAAATAAAATCACAGTATGATAAACACAGTTAATTAAATCCGTTAAAGGTAGAATATAGCTTTTGGCACTTAAAGGATAATTCCGGTATTTAAAACTTTGAGTCTATTTTCTAGTTTGTTTTGGATGAGCTAGAGTGGTGGACTTAGAAATTTTGACAATGGGTCCTGTCTCGACTTTTTGACTCTTTTAGGATCGCATCTGGGCACTTCAGAGTGGCTGTCTACGAGCATACTGAAACATGTCCTTAAAACAACATTTAACATTAGCTCTCAAAACTGTGCAACTCACCGAGTGGTTAGTGGTGTTCGTTGATGATCCAAAACAAGTAGCGTAGCGAAATACAGTTTCTGTCGTGTTTTATTTGCCATTTTTTAAAATTCGATTTATGTCTGTTGGAGCCTCAGTGCTCGCTGATATTACTGCGCCCCGGATACCGAAAGGGGTCTGTTTACATTTGGCTGTAGTCTTTTCGCTCTGTTCTCCGTCTCTCAGAAGGCTAGCGTGAGCAGAGCAACTGCGGCAAAGTGGTTGTCGCCATCAAGTGGTCGGGAGTGTGCTAACGCTTCAGACTCAAATATTGAGCGGAAGTTTATACGCAGTTGTGAGGTATCTGAAAAAATAGTTCCACTATAGTAAATAACACGGATTGAAAGCATACATTGCGCCGATATATTTGTTTTTAATCATCAACGAACACCACTAATCACTCGGTGAGTTTCACAGTTTTGAGAGCTAATGTTAAGTGTTGTTTTAAGGACATGTTTGAGTATGCTCGTAGACAGCCACTCTGAAGCGCCCAGAGACGATTCTAAAATAGTCAAAAACTCGAGACAGGACCCATTGTCAAAATTTCTAAGTCCACCACTCTAGTTCATCCAAAACAAACTAGAAAATAGACTTAAAGTGTTAAATACCGAAATTATCCTTTAATAAACAACAAATAATGTGCGTTGCTGTAGAATAGCTGGAACTAATTCTCTGTCTATGATGACCCTAGTGCAAAAAAAGTATACTTTATTGTATTTGTAATATATTCCCTGTTTTAATATACTAAATAAAAAAATTTACTATTTTTAAATAAACAAAAAGTATATTAGCAGCATACTTTTGACTATTTTCACAATACAATTTTTAACACACTTTAAAATAATTGTAATTTAGTATATTTTCTAAACAATATACTTTACAAAAATATACTTGAAGTGAAAGTTCTGTTTATTTTTTATAAGTATATTTATTTGCACTTTTCTTAAATATATTTTATGCATATTTTTTAACTATGTGCTGAAAATGATCATTGTAACAATGCATTGAAAGTATACTTTCAAAGTACATTATTATGTTGTACTTTGTTAAATTATGGATTTTTTAAGTGTATTTCTTCATGCTTGCAATTCACTTAATTGCTACTTTCAGAAATTAATAAAACATGATAAATGCATTGAAAGCTTTGGGGAAGAAAGTGCACTCTAAAAGTGGCTTAGTAAATATCACAGTTATAATTAACTTTATTAACTTAAAGGTGCCCTATGTCAAAAAATCAATTCATACTCCACATATTCCATACCAGATGGGGGCAGTATACCTCCAGAAAGTTGGCCTACTCTAGTCTGTTTTTTAGTTTCAGGTTGTTAATCTTCTAAAACCGTCAAATAGTCTGCTTTGTCCCGCCAAAGCCTATTTTGATCGGTGAGGGGTGTAGACTAGAATGACTGCTGCCGCTGCGCTTGACAGGGCGCGTTACGAGCAGAGAGAGAGACAGAGAGAGCGAGCCCCGGCCGCGCGCGCGCGCGCGTGCACTCTCACCGTCTTCAAACAACACGAGAGCGGTCCTGCTCTCTCTCCCTCGCGCATATTAATCAACAATTGACACGATAGTAAGACGCAGTTTCACGTGGAGCATTTGGAGATTTTAGAGATTAAAGGGTTAGTTCACCCAAAAATGAAAATTCTATCATGTTACTTACCCTCAAGTTGTTCCAAACCTCTATGTTTTATTTGTTCTGCTGACCAAAGAAGATATTTGGAAAAAACAGATCTCATCCCATTGACTACCATAGTAGGAAAAATACCTACTATGTATCAATGGGAATGAGATCTGTTTCTTCCAATATCTTCCTTTGTTCAGCAGAACAAATAAACACATAGAGGTTGGAACAACTTGAGGGTAAGTAAACGATGATAGAATTTCATTTGGGTGAATAACCTTTAAAGAGATCAGCAGTGCGAGTTATTCGTGTGTTGCAGTTTGGCTGGTGGTTATGTATGTTACCCGCATACCGCCTCCCATGGCCGAAACTGGTATTACAACACCTGTCGGGCCGGGGCTAGTAATGCTAATGCTAATTTAGGTTGATATCTCTGCAACACTATAACTTTTCATTTTTTTAATGACATCATCGCCCTTATTTCTTCTCATTCTTTTAATGCGTGTAGCTCATTTTTTGGATATTTTTACCTCAATTATTACACATGGCACCTTTAATAAAATCTCTGAACATCATTTATTGAGTTGAACATACACAAATAATTGACTAAAAATCCAACAGTTAATTTTGTCTAAAATTTCCAGTTATATTTAAGTTTTTTTCACTAAAAGAATTTAGTATTTGACTAACCAATTATTTATTTAAAATATACTTAATCTATTTGTGAAATTTCCATCAAAATATTTTGAGAATGGATAATTAAACTGTTCTGTTTCAAGAACCACAAATATCAATATTATTCATATTTAACACACACACACACACATAATAAATTGACTAAGGGTGCTTTCACACCTGGATCGATTGGAGACGTTGTTCCGAAACAAAGGGGCGTTTCCCTTTTGGCCCGGTTCGTTTGTAGCCTCGTGAGACCATCCTGATCTCGCGAGCTTTCAAGGTTTCACTCGCAGATCAGTCTGGATACTTTCCGTTAAAGAAAATTTGGGAGCAGTTCACCAAACGAACGTCCAATCAGCGTTGGCTTTGAGGCGGGTTGAGGTGTGACGCAACGAGAAGCGAGACAGTTCAGTCTTAAGAACATGGCGGCTTCAGCGGATGAAACTAGCATCAGTGTGGCTATCGAGCAAGTTTTATCGGAATTACAGAGTTATTACGGAATTACAGAGCTAACGAGCCTTTACCTGCAACAGCAAGAATAGCCTGGCTTGTGGTTGTGTTTTCGTCGTCGCTCTCATATGCTTCGTTGATCTGATTGGTTGATTTGGCCCGTCTATCACCAACATAGGCCAATCAGCTAACCAGTATTTTCGCCCCTTACCAAAACTACTTCAACGGAAGGTTTCCAGATGGATATGCGGAGCAAATCCATCTGGCGGAGTCAGGTTAGTTCGTTTGGTCATATGTGAACACAACAATCGCACTCTGAATCGGAACAAAACAACGCCTAGAAGAGGTGGTCTTGGCTCGATTCCATACAAACCCTGGAGTGGTTCGCCTATAACAAGACCTAAAGATAAATAACTAATTTGGATGATAAAATGTTCTCAGAACTGTGCACTGTTTGTTTATTATCAGGTTTTGGAGTCGCGTCGCAGCATCTTTCGGCTCTGAGTGAAACTCGGGACGGCGGTCTAAAGTTAGAAGTTTCCCCGCAGATCGTGAGTCCATCTCCGGCACGAGAATCAGCGCTGATCCGGTGGATATTGAATAACAGACCGGTTGATTAAACTTGAATTACTTGAATGTTTAAATGTTTAATTTTTACTTCTAAAATGTTTGTTACATGAGTTATGTAGGTAATATTGTTTATTTTAAAACCGTATAAAATTCACTGTATTGCTGTACTTATCGACAATAATGGCGCTTTTCCATTGCAAGTACCAGCTCAACTCGCCTCGGCTCGCTTTTCGCTCCGTTTTCCATTACAGATAGTACCTCCGCAATAGTACCAGGTCGTCATAGCGACGCCACAGCAAACTGCCGTGACATAATCTTCTACGCGACACACCCGCTACCCACACACACACACACACAGGACAATGGAGGAAATCGAGTGTATGCTGTTTTAATAGTAGTAATGGGTATATCACACAATCTCTGGCCAAACTATTTAAAAATGGCGGGGTTATTCAGGATACTCCGTCTGGCGCGTGTAATGATGACGCAGTGACGATTCTCTCTGACCAATCAGCAGTCTGCATTGTTTCACGTCACATTTTAGTATCGCCTCCGCTCGACTATGGCGCTTTTCCACTACACAGTAGGCTACTAGCTCACCTCGGCTCGCCTTTGTTTGGTTTTCCACTGTGTAAAAGTTGTACCTGTACCTGCTTTCGGGAACTTTTTTTTTTTCATACCACCTCCGGCGAAGTTCTAAGCGAGCTGAGGCGATAGTAAAATGTGACGTGAAACAATGCAGACTGCTGATTGGTCAGAGAGAATCGTCACTGCGTCATCATTGCACGCGCCAGACGGAGTATTTCCTGAATAACCCCGCCATTTTTAAATAGTTTGGCCAGAGATTGCGAAATTTTTTACATTTACTCAGTTCATACAGTGTATGTAATTTATTTCACTGCTTTCAAATTAAATCAATATTTTTAAGTGTAAAAATGTTTCACCAAAAAAAAAAGAGTAAATCATATTAAAAGTTTTTAGATTGTATATTTTTACTCAAAAATAATATATTTATGGTATATTTCTTGTTTGTTTGGAAGACACTTTTAATTAATTTGTAATGTACTTGTAATACACAGGGATTAAAGTGAAAAAAATTCTTCTGACTGAAATTTTTTTCAGGCCAAGTCATATTCCTGTAACTTTATTTAAATAGTCGAGACCATAGCGTTTTTAAGGGGAGATGTTTTAAACCGATTTAATATTGCCAGTTTGCGTATTTTAAAAGCTATTTTAATCTATGAAAAACAATTACTTATCTTGACAAATAATCAACCATCTACATAACTTTTCAGTGCATGTTTTTATTAATATTATAGGACCAAACAATGTTAAACTATATTAATCTATAGTTTGTTCCATGGCAAATCGTTTTGGCTGAGGGCAAAGTGAAGTTTCATAACTTTATATTTTTAGGCCATTTAACTTTGTAGCCTATTAGAGAACTGACTTATGTTTGACTGAATTGTTTGCTTTATTTCTCATTGTATAGCTTATTATAGCCTACCTATTAGGCTACTTATACTTTTGAACGGGATATTATTGATCATTAAAACTGACATTTAACAAAAAGAGACAGGGTTGTGTAATTTTATATATTCTAAAATATATCAAATATTCTTTATATTTACTATGCATTCTCGCATATGTGTACAAACATGCATAATACAATAAAACGATACAACCCTGTCTGTTTGTTAAATGTCAGTTTTAATGATCAATAATGTTTCATATTTTTTAAATGAAAACAAAAAGAAGCAGGGTTATGTTTTATATTTCGTGTTGTTATAAATATATGCAGTGAAGATAATCAATGTTTCCTGAACCACATTTGTGTGGCCATTAATATGTTTATTTATAAATGAAAAGAGGCAGAGTGGTGTTTTATTACATATTTCGTTTTGTGGTTGCCTAAAATATACATAAAGAGAGATAACAAGGCGAGTGACGCGATCAAGAACGCACTAGTGCATTAGCAGAATAACCGGACTCGCGTCCTCTCGCCCTCGGAAGTTCGTTCTCCTGAGTCGAACTTGGCAAGTCCGAACTACCAAGAAAGCAAGTCCGAAGTTTGCGTATTGGTATTGAGAAACGGCCAATATTGACCCGCGTTCTGTTTTCTATCATGCGCGTGCACGTTTGCGATGATGTAATATGCACGCAAACGCACCAACTAGAAACCAACTTGAAATCAAGTTGAGTGTGAAACCACCAGACCAACTCTGCGGGGGGCGCCGGGAACAAACGCGCTCGGGCTCGGACCGCAAACGAGCTGTAGCCGGACATGCACATCTCCAAAACTTAGCAGTTTTTCCGTGAGCAGGAATGTAAAACCCGGAGTGGACCATGAGCGAAGTGATTACAGAATGCTTAGAGTGGAGAGAGAGGAACGTGCTTTCGCTCCACTCCAGGCTTTATCACATCCCCCTCAGCAGAGTTATTACACCTCGTCTTTCCTTCATTTAAGACTTATTCAAACTAAAATTAAGACATGTATCACAGTATTTGAGAAATCAAAGCCTATTTACGGCCTTAAAATTATGAAAAGTTAATTTAAGACATAAGGACAGACGGGAACCCTGCAATTGACGGAAATCCGTCATAGACTCGCTGCAATTAACGGAAATCCGTCGTAGCGACGGAGAACTTTAATCCCTGAATACAAAAAAAGTATGCTTTAATATCACTAATCAAGCATGAAAATAGCATGTACTTAAAGTGTACTAAGTATACTTGAAATTGTCTCAATTTAGCATCAAAAAGTACACTAAATACACTTAAAGTCATACTTTAGTATAATTTAATTATAACTAAAATACACTTAGTACATAAAAATGTATCCAAAATAGCACACTTCAAGTTAACTAATCATTAACACACTTGAAGTATACTGACAATTAGTCTGGCTGCAAGTATACTTAGCATACTTTTTTTTCCACTAGGGGAGTCACACAGGAACTCGGTTACTCTGTATAAAATAGTCCCGATATAAACACAATAGACCTACCGTAGTGATTCAGGATAAGACAAATGTAATGTTTGAAAGATGTATTGAAAGATGTATGTACAATTTACTCACTGTTTATATAAATATTTCTACATTTCGTAAAAAAGTTACATAGTGTACTTTTATGAATCACGATGGATATAACACGTTCACGTGGTTGAAATGAAAGCAAATGGCGTCATCTAGATGAACGTCTGTGACACTGCCAAACAATTGCAATAACTACATTTAAGCTCATGCAAGTTATTCAGATCAAGACGAATCAAAATCAGCTTAAAAAAAGTTCAATTTCATTGCTTTTTTTATTATGTTAGGCAAAATACAAGGTATAATCGCAATGTACAACCTTAAATAATATTACCCATTATTTCATATAGATAGGTGCTAGATAGTAGATCTGGACGATTCTTGTGACTTGTGAACATGACTTTGTTCATGAAAAAATGTGCTCATGACTGTGCTACTCTAAGTACAAGTTTTGTTCTTAATTCTTGTAACAAATTCTATATGCAATGTAAATATAGATATAATGAATGACATTAATAATAGTGCATCACCTCTTCACAGCCAGAATAAACAAATTAATTTGCACAGAATATTTGATGGAGTTAACTAGTTTAATGACATTTACTCACACACACAATATTAATAAACATAAATAAGCATTTCCATATAAAATTGGAGCAACCCTCACCATGCCTCACACATCAGATGATATGTTACAAGGAATTCGATCTTTTGATTTGATTCCACTCTACAGTGGTGAAATTCCGGTTTCGCTTACCTACCCGAAATGATAAAATAAAATAAAAATTCTGCATCAAAATTTATAGGCAAGACAAGTAGTTTGTTTAGGCATGGTTTGTAGCGAATTACAAACCCGCGCACATATATTCAAACACGCATAACTATAGAATCAATTCTTAATGCGCATGTGAACGCCATCAGCGTTTATCACAGGTTCAGTTTAAAGTCTGTTTAGAGAGAACGGCGTCGTCTTAACGGCCCCTAATTTAATAACAAATGATCATTTCGACGGAAGTGAATCAATCAAAACTAACATTAGCTGGAAACAACATTATTCAAGAACCACTATAAAACCAAACCATTCTCTGTTACCTTAAATTATATGTTTGTCTCTGTAACGCTGCTTTGAAACAATCTACATTGTTAAAGGATAATTCCGGTATTTAACACTTTGAGTCTATTTTCTAGTGTGTTTTGGATGAGCTAGAGTGGTGGACTTAGAAATTTTGACAATGGGTCCTGTCTCGACTTTTTGACTCTTTTAGGATCGCACCTGGGCGCTTCAGAGTGGCTGTCTACGAGCATACTGAAACATGTCCTTAAAACAACACTTAACATTAGCTCTCAAAACTGTGCAACTCACCGAGTGATTAGTGGTGCTCGTTGATGATTATAAACAAATATATCGGCGCAATGTATGTTTTCAATCCGTGTTATTTACTATAGTGGAACTATATTTTCAGATACCTCACAACCGCGTATAAACTTCCGCTGGATATTTGAGTCTGAAGCGTTAGCACACTCCCGACCACTTGATGGCGACAACCACTTTCCGCAGTTGCTCTGCTCACGCTAGCCTTCTGAGAGACGGAGAACCAGCGAAAAGACTACAACCAAATGTAAACAGACCCCTTTCGGTATCCGGTAGCGCAGTAATACAACGAGCACTGAGGCTCCAACAGATATCAATGCGATTTTACAAAATGGCAAATAAAACACGACAGAAACTGTATTTCGCTACGCTACTTGTTTTGGATCATCAACGAACACCACTAACCACTCGGTGAGTTGCACAGTTTTGAGAGCTAATGTTAAGTGTTGTTTTAAGGACATGTTTCAGTATGCTCGTAGACAGCCACTCTGAAGCGCCCAGATGCGATCCTAAAAGAGTCAAAAAGTTGAGACAGGACCCATTGTCAAAATATCTAAGTCCATCACTCTAGTTCATCCAAAACAAACTAGAAAATAGACTCAAAGTGTTAAATACCGAAATTATCCTTTAAAAGCGCTATATAAATGTGGATGACTTGACTTGACTTGATGTATCAGAATATCAAACTATTAACTTGAATGTGACAGATCTGAAAATGAACTACAGTTATTTAGGAAACTCAAGACAACACTTTTTCTTATGAGCCTGTAGCTGACATAATCGGATGAAACCCTTCCCGCATGAAGAGCACTGGTGCGGCTTCTCTCCAGTATGAACTTTCTCATGATCTTTCAGGTGTCCTGACTGAGAGAACCTCCTTTCACAGTGTGAACACTTGTACGGTTTCTCTCCAGTATGAACTCTCTGGTGTGATTTTAAGGCGTTTGATGTAGTAAAACTCTTTCCACAGTGTGAACACTTGTACGGTTTCTCTCCAGTATGAACTCTCTGGTGTGATTTTAAGTGGGTGGATGTAGTGAAGGTCTTTCCACAGTCAGAGCAAATATAAGGTCTCACACCAGTATGAATAGTCTCATGCTCTTTTAAATGTTGCAGTAGTCTAAAACACTTTCCACATAAAGAACAAATGTGAGGCTTCACACCAGCATGAACATTAAGGTGATTTTGTAAGCTTGATGAAAGAACAAATGTTTTATCACACTGATCACAGCTGAATGATCTCAATCCAGAGTGACGGCGCAGATGATCGTTGAGAACACCTTTGCACCTGAAACTCTTTCCACACTGAGGCATGAGAACGGCTTTTCTCCAGTGTGAATTCTCATGTGTCTCTTAAGGGTTGATTTATCTGTTAAACTCTTTCCACACTGAGAGCAAGTGAATGGTTTTTCTCCAGTATGAGATCTCATGTGTCTGTTAAGGGTTGATTTA
This sequence comes from Chrosomus eos, assembly GCA_036326025.1. NCBI lineage: Eukaryota > Metazoa > Chordata > Actinopteri > Cypriniformes > Leuciscidae > Chrosomus > Chrosomus eos. Next base: position 5,378,659 of record CM070834.1, read on the forward strand.
TCTGTGAAATTCTTTCCACACTCAGAGCATGTGAATAGTTTTTTTCCCGTGTGAATCCTCTTGTGTCTCTGAAGGTGTGTTTTATGCATGTAACTCTTTCCACATTCAGAGCAGGTGAAAGATCCTTTGACAACTGTGTTTCCATCTTCATTTGGGAAATGATGAGGTTTTTGCTGTTTGTCTTCATTCACTTCCACTGGATCTAAAAATCAACATATTAAAATTCTCATAAGTCAATAAAAAGACAAAAAGAAATACGGTTCAATCTCAATTTAGCAAAAATCCCCAAAATAATCTTCTAATACAATGTGAGTGCAGACCAGCGGGGGATTTGGAAATCACGCCAGGACACGGTACAAGACAAACGTGGCAACCACTAAACAGCGCTGTGAAATCCAGTGAGAAGCACTTAAATTCAGCGATGAACACAAATCTATCAGTGATTTAAACTAGTTTAAAGTCAGATGAAACAGCGCTGACAAACAGGAGAAATAATGTGTGCAACAATACAGTCAGAAGACTTTTCAGTCTACAAATCTCCATCATTTACCATGATTACTGTAGTAATACTAACTGCACTATAGTATTGTGGCAGAAATGTGACAGAATAACCAGCCCATGACAGAATGACAGACCCATTAAAAGGGATCTAGTAGCAGTGAGAAAAATTCCAGCTCCAAGGATTACAGCATTGGTCACAATGTTTACAGTGAGAGAAATTCCTGAGTCTGTTCCAGTAAGGGACGGTCCAGAGCCCAACCCAGATGACATTGCACGGCCCATAACGGCTCTAACATTTATGTTGTGTTTACCCATTCACTGCCTTCCCAGAGCTGCCTTCTCTCCCTGGAGGGGGAGGGTGCGGTCACATGTTGAGTAGGGGTGTCGCGATTTCGATTTAAAATCGAAATCGACCGAAATTAAGTCACAATCTCGAACTTCAAATTAAAAAACAGAATCGTCGAGGCTGCCACGCCCCCATGTCACGCCCGTTCAGATCTTTTTACTGACTCTCTTTAGTTCGATCTCGTTCATCAAAATGAACTAGGCTTAATCTTTTTTTCTAGTCATTTCGTTCATTCAGGGGCTTTAAATGTTATACTTTTAACGGGCAAATTCCCTGAACACATCCACCTACATAATGCAGTCAAAAATAATTTACAGGGAACAAATAATTACTTTACCTTCTGAGCCTTTTGTTCATTTGTCGCGTGACAGAGGCAATGAACAGCTAGTTCATGAACGACTCATCACGGCGCGAAAAAAAAAAAACACACACGTGTTGAAAGGCTGTGAGTCCTCTAACTTAGCTTAGAGCTTAGATTCTCTGCCCGAGCCGGGCCGATATTTCCCGTCACTATCATCGGCCCGGCCCCTTGATCTAGACTAGAGACGTGCACTCGCAATAGAGAGCGGCGCGGGACTAGATTTGATGGCCGAGTGCGAGCGCGGGCGGTAATGCACTCACTCTGTGCGTGCGGGAGAATAAAACGATTCGCGGGACTCCCGCAAACTAGAAATATCTATGAATAAAACAAAAACTAATACATTTTTATTTATCTGTTGCAGCTAAAAACAAAACTAAACAAAATAGAAATGATTTACAGGCCAGAGTTTCTATTTATAACATGCTTTGCAGCGTTGAGCGATTTAGCCAATCACAGACATGTGTGTTGATTTCTTGAACGCAATAATGGCCAATCAGAAGCATTTAAGATAGTCTCCCCTCACCGCTCAAAACTGACTTTTTGTTCAGTGCTGAATTCTGTATGCTGGCAAATCCTCTAATAATAACAAACAAAGTGTATATTATGAAACATTCATTGTGCAGTCGGCTTCATTGATAATAACAGAGATGTGTGAGATCGCGATGATGAACTGATGTCAGCTTTTTAGGAGCAACAGCAACCTGTGCTTAAAAAAAAAAATAGAGGTAAAAATCGAGAATCGAATCGAACCGTGACCTTAGAATCGAAAATGTAATCGAATCGAGGATTAGGAGAATCGTGACACCCCTAATGTTGAGTATTTTGATTTATGTTTGTATTTCTGTTTTAGTGTTTTGCTGTCAGTGTGTTAATTAGTTCAGTCTTCCTCAGTCCCCTGCCTGTTTGTATCCACATTACTGATTGAGTGAGTTCTGTTCAGGTGTGTCTAGTTAATTTACCCTCTCTTGTTTGCTGTGAATTTAAGCCCAGTGTTTAGTGCTCTTCAGTTGTCTTACTATTTACTGGTTGTTCTGTTCCTGTTTTTGTTTTGGGTTACTCATCCACAGCCAAGGAGGCCGCCCAGAGTGGAGGTGAAACCAGGCCCAAACAGTTGACAGGCAGAAGAAAATTAATGTCACAGTTCCAATAACTTAGGACTAGGGCTGTAAAACGATAACGGCCGGTGTCGGGTCTAGCTTTCAAATAATAGACCAGTCCGGATCGGTTCTGTGGAGCAACTTTACGGGTCTCTTCAGGTTTGGACCCATGTAGAAATCTACTCTGATCACCTGTGTGAACATGCCATAGTCCTGCTGAAGGAGGTGTAAAGTTTCCGGTCCATAAGCTCTTTATCAATTTTAGGTTTGGGGATAGATATTCAATAACTATTAATCTATGATCAACAAATTATTGAATACAGTTTGAACCGGGTCCTTACGTTAATAAATTACCCACAAAGGGGTGTACAGCGTACCCGTCTGTTCAGGGTAAGTATATAACAATTAAACACAACGAATTATGGTTAATTATTAATATACATCCTACACAGAGGAATGGCTGATCTTCAACAATACCAAAGCATTTGACCCCTCCTCGCTCATTCACACGTCCGCCGTGTAGTCAGGCTAAAGGGTGCAAGTGACTTATGGTCTATTTTAGCTTAAATTAACTGACAATGTTTTGTGCACTTAAACGATTATCAGATTGTAGCTAGGATCTTTTATATTAAAGAGGCTTTGTTATACGAGCAACAACCACAGAGTCAATAAAGTATAAAATGAGGTTTAATGAATGAACTAGACTACATGTAACAGGATATAGATTAAACAAAATGAAATAAAACAATAAGAAAAGAAAAACACAAGGAAAATACAATCGCTAGCATAATTTTAGACCCCTTTGAGACAGCCACAGGAGATATACTTTACAACGTCTAAAATTTGGTTTGAACAAGTTTTTGCATTCAGACCTGTAAGTTCTTGGTGTGCGGGCGGCGTCCAGAGAGATGGAGGGGGGTTTCTTTGACTCCAAGCGTGGTTGATTCGCGGGAGATTCAAACGTTCTGGCTTAGTTCTGTATGCGTGAAGAGAGTCTTTTCACCGGAGTGCTGACAAGACTTACGAAACGCACGTGGAGGTCTCAGTCGGGAGACGAGAACACTAAGAACAGACTAGCTATGCGCAAAATGAAACGAAGTTAAAGTAAAACAGGAACATTAAAATAAAATACGAAGATTACAAAGAATACACAGGAACAGGATACACACGGACAGAGAGAGCGATTGTCTCTGTGTTGGAGAATTTAAAGATGAGCTGGGCACGCCTGGGTAAGGCGCGCCGGCCAATGATAGCATCCCATATCGAGGAGCGCGCACGCCCCCTGATTGGGGTGGAGATCAGCGGTAATATGAATTTATGACCAAGTAGAAAATTAAGCTTACTTTGGTAATAGCATATGCATGTAGTTATACATTTCACGATATGGATATACAGCTTAATAGATGGATCAGATTTGTAGGATTACAACGATATCAAACATTTCACATCACAGACGTACTATTACAGAGTTACATCTGGAGGCACACATTCAGGCATTCATAAGGATCGTACATTCCTGAAAACATTCGTAATACAAGTTTGCACACTTACAGTTCTTTTACATGTATTTAAAACAGCAAATATATTTTAGTAACGATTTACAGATAGGAAATCAGAGTTCATATGTATGTGCGTGTGTGCGGGGACGTGGGTGTGAACGCGTGTTGCGCTCGGCGGGAAACAGACAAAGGAGCATCTGTTTTTGCGCTTCTCCCCCCTGATTTCCGCTGGGAGGGAGAAGATGGCCTGGGTGTTGTCTCAAGCGAAAGAAACCGCTGTTTGGGGAACACTTAAGACAATTTGTCAGCATAGATGACACCTTTAGGGTGTACTTTCTAGACTTGGAGACGCCAGTTCGGGAGATAGAGGTTCCGAGGGCTGACCACATGGCCTTTTAGGAATGTTTGTTAAAGTTAGGTCCCTTTGTTCTGGATTTAAATTGGTTGCGAGTTCGTGACTCAATAAAAGAGAATTAATGAAAGCTCCAGAGTCTCTACAGAGGCATGAGGAATGCAGATGTGCAATGAAAAAGCAATAGTGTCTGTAATGTAAAACACCAAAGACAGTGCTTTGGCATTAGTCCTTTCTAATGCCAAACCACATGTAACTACGGGTGTGATGGTGAAGAAATTTTGAGTTGGAGTTGGCGTCTGAGTTTTTTCCTCTTTTTCCAACTCGCTTTTAAATCGCTTACAGTGCGTGTCCACCGTTTCAGATCAGAGCCTGCGTTTAAAATGAACTGAAAAAGCTCGCTCTGCACTAGTGGACAGGCACTGTTGAGCATTTTACTTTCGAAATAGAGGCATTTTCGGGGCGGCAATTGTTTGGATGGTGGGTTGATTATTAGAGGTCGACCGATTCATCGGTTTTGCCGATTAATCGGCACCGATAGTTGATTGGTGTTGCAAACTGGTTCTCTGTAAAAATTCATGCTGATAGTTGTTCTGAGAAGGGTCCGCTGTCATCATACAGTACGAGAGCGGCAAAATAAAAACTATAACCGATGCCTCGTGGAGTTTGTTTTAACACGCGAGGCTGCGCACTGCACAGATAATTAAAAAAACACCGTATTCAAAACACCAGCAGCGAAATGGTATGAATACAGCTGGTCACTTTTACGCATTAATTTAAGCATTTTTAAAGCTATTTACGCAAGAAAGTAAATTGATATTGTTCATGTAGCTGACAGAAACTTATAAACAAATCAGAAATGCATTCAATTTAATTTCTTGTTTTTTTTATCATCACTGCAATATGTAATGTGTTATTTTGATTAGATACTCATCAAGTGTTCTAAAAAAGCATGCCTGTTTGGATTTATTTGAAATGGGAAAACTTTACAATAAGATTCCTTTTGTAACATTAAAGAGCCCCTATCATGGATTTTTGAAAATGACTGTTCATGTAGTGTGGAATACAGCTCTAAGGGAATGAAAACATCCTGCAAAGATTTATATCTGAAAGTGCACCGTATATAAAGTTATTGTCTTTCAAAAGTGAGAGTCCACTCTGAGTCTATGAAATGAATTGTTTTTTAAACGAGTCATTAGCTGTTTCGTAGTGACGTGGATACGATATTGGCCGCGTCCAGTTACTGCGTGCGCAGACGGAAGGAGATGGTCCTCACTGCAGAAGATGAAATCCACAGGGAGGAGTCGGATCTAGATCCAACTCCTCCCACCTTACATACCTAAACCTACCCAGCTCCACCCCCTTATCCCTAAACCCACCCCTAAACCTACCCAGCTCCACCCCCTGATCCCTAAACCCACCCCTAAACCTACCCAACCCCACCCCCTAATCTGGATCCGACTCCGCCCCCCGGATCTCGTGTACTGCAATGAGGTGCTACTGGACGGAAGTGTAAACTTGAATAGCATCATGTCGAGAAGACGCTGTGTTCTACAATGCAAAGATAGTTCAGCCACTTTGTTTTCATTGCCCAGGGACGAGCACGTGAAGAATCAGTGGTTAGAGTTCATATTTGCAACGATACCACAACAGTATAGCCCGAACCTTGTGTTGTGTTCTCATCATTTTAATGACGAATCATTCAAAAACATAAATTAATTCAAATGTGGATTCGCAAGCCGGTTGTTCCTGAAGGAGCGCTCAGTACCTAGTGTATATGGATCAGCTTCTTCCTCCGAATCACAACCTGTAAGTATTATTAATAATTGTTAATTTTTAGGGGTTTTGTAGCGTCGGGCGCGAGGAGGGAAGGCGCAGTAAGTGTGTGTGTGTGTGTTGTGTAAGTTACGCTCAGCTCAGCTTCTTGGTCTCCAATGTCAATTTATTTTAAATATGTGAAATGTTTGTCGCTATTATTGGAGTTGTCATAAAGAATAGAGCAATATCTTGTAGTACTGCTGCAGTGCTTTATCAATACGTTTATGCGTTGGGCTAACAAACAATAACTGACTGGGTCATCTGACCAATCACCGCCGATTAGCGTCACGCAAAGGAGGGGTTTGGAAAAATGAGTCATCAAACGAATCATTTGGGAGTCGGTGAGCAAACCAGGTAAAAATAAATGCATATTATAAAACAACAAAAGTGTTTTTTGTCATTGCATGCATGTAAAACTGTTGTTGGGGACTCCCAGAACATTATTAGGAACATTTTAAATGCCAGAATAGGTGCCCTTTAAGTTTAATAAATGCTGTAGAAGTATTTTTCCTTGTTAGTTTGTTAATTTCAACATACTAATACGTGTTTTTATTGAGTTTTAATTTTATCTGTTAACCTTTGTTAATGCACTATGAACTAACATGAATGATCAAGGTACAATTGACCGTTCGCAGGCCCCTCCCCCAAAACGGCCATTGTCCAATCACACATCATAGCAACCGTTACTATGTGAGCAGCTCCGTCAAACATTGACTCCAAGCAAGCTGGTGAAGCGGTGCGCCCACTGCGTTTGTAAACCGGACACTAGATACTCCGAGAGATTGTCTGGAGGAGTTGTGTTCTTTTCGTTCCCAAAGCCGAAAACACAACGTGAACGGTGCCTACGATGGATAAAACCGTGTGGACGGCCCCACTCCCAGTTACATGTGTCGAACATGGTTCACTCGCGAACAGCGTGCATGAGACTGACACACTGAGATTAGTCAAAGAAACATGGAGAGAGCAGATCAAGAGGATCCACAAAGGAAGTACGTTTTCTAAAGGGTTGTTGTTAACGTGATATTTTCGGGGGGAAATGAGCAGCAGTCACTAGCAGTGCAGGACCTGTAGACTACAGTTTAGAAGAGTGCACGCTCGCAACGGGGAACGCATGAAGCTTACTTACTTGACAACATCAGTTCATATAACGTAATCAATATCGTAATGAATAGAAATAACCTTAAATGTATGGTTATCTGCATCTTTCCGTCTCTTATGTATAGTTACTTTTTAAACACGAAAATCGGATTCAGCATGACACGCAAGCGGTTGCCGTGGTAATGAAAAACCTGCTTGTTAAAGCGAATGTATAATCCTGTATCTGAGGCAAAATTACTAAATATGCAGCGCGAATTATATATTTCTAACTCCAAACAATTAGCGATTGAACCAGCGTATTAAATCTTCTTCAAGGCTGTAATTTACTGGTTGCATTTGAGGTACAGGTCATTAGGGTTTCTCAGATTTCGCTTGAGACCGGTATATTAGCCTCAATAGTAGTCATGTCTCCTTCATTGCGTAATGCGTATTTTTATATTTTGAATATCCCTCCACTGCATACTGTAACCCATTTTGCCTCGATCTGGAGGATATCGCGGAGGTAATTGCTCGAAAAAAGGTCACTGACACGCACGGGTATACCTCTTCCATTCATGGCAATCTGTGGCGCTGGTCGTGTTTGACCATTTGTTTGACGGGCGTAGCAACAATAACTAGGGGGCGTGGCTTTTGCGAACGGTCAATTGTATTGCTCAAATGTGAATACATGCTGTAAAAATGTATGTTGCATTAAAGCATAGTTCATGTAAGCTAGCAATACATTCTTGCGAACAAGCGGGACTTGCATGTTTCTAGGTTATAGCTAAAGAAACACACATTTGACCTGTAATATTTTAATGTTTAAATTATTTATTCTGTAGAACTTCTCATTTTAATATATTCATATTTATTTCATTAGTGTTTTTTTATGTTTGTAATAAAGTTCAACATTGTTTTACTTGGAGTGTTATGTTTGTTTTTTATCCAGTATCTATTTTAAAAGAACACAAAAATTCGACTGCTTTACATCAAGTGCTACAATAGTCATTATTTCGTTTTTCTTCGTTTGTGATGTCGCAATACATCATCCTTTCATGAAATCATGTAACATACTCTACCTTGTCTGTGGACATCGTTCATTCCAAAGCCGGTGCTGGATAAACAGCGAGCGTGCGTGCGACGGTAGGCTAAATTATTTACGACAGCGGCAATGGACAATTTCGTTTCCAACCAGTAGGGCGACGGAAGAGGAAAATTTACTTGGTGTTACTTTAATGTTCCTCATAAGCCAATAAAGGGTCATGAAACCTTAAAGTTCCCGTTCTTAATGTTTTTTTGAAGCTTTGATTGTGTTTACAGTGTGCAATATAACATGTGTTCATGTTTCACGTGTAAAAAAAAAACAGTATTTTTCACACAATTTACTTATCTGTATAACGCTGTTTTCACTGTCCAAAAAACGGCCCTACGACTTCCTTCTATGAAGTCCCTCCTTCAGAAATACGTAGCGAGTTCTGATTGTGCCGGTGGTTCCTGTGTTGTGATTGGACAGCAGCTTATCGCACGTTGCCCGGAAAGGTCACGCCTCTTACCATAAATTGGAGATGCATGCGCTGCTGAAGTGCTTCTTCTCCGTGGGAGCGCAACAGGACCACGCCCCCTATTTTTGTGCATTCCTCTGGGCGGAGATTAGTAAAAAAAACTGTTCTAGTTACGTCATTAAAAAAGGAAGTTTAGGGATGTAGTCCAAACCGGCCGTTCGCTGTATGCTTTAAAGGGGACTTCTGTTAAATAAAATATCTCGCTAGGCATTGAACTTTGAGCTTTAATATTTTACAGGTATTATTTATGCTCTAACAGCAACATTACACACTAACTAAAGTTTGAAAAATGGAATCGCGAAGAAAGGGACCTTTAAATCACATTTTTTGAGATGTGAACAAATACAGGTTGCATAAATGTTAGCGCGTAATCATCACCGTGTCTCCCCTCCGAGTCAGAAAGGCCGAGCACGACGCGGTGGGTCGTGCAACTAAAGGCCGGCTAAGTAAAAGCTACATAGGCAGCAATTACAATGACCGCAATTCTCCGGGTTCTCCACAGCTTCTTGAGCGTGTTAAGCCCAAGCAGACCGCGCAGGACGAGAGGATACTTAGCGGCGATGAGAGCACCACACGCGGCCGGGCAGGCTCGTCGTGATAGGCTGTTCCCCGGGGGAAGCGGCTGTTTAAACGGTCACATAGCCATGGGTGGGCCAGCGGTGAAGAGCTCGGAAAAATCCGTGGTGGGCGGCCATGTAAGGAGGAGCAGGTGAAGGACACCGAGAGCGCGGGCGGCTCCGGATGCAAAAAACACAGCGGATAGGCTGAAGAAACGACTGTCACTCACGTCTGGCGGAGGCTGATCTGGCGATATGTCCTCCTGAAGACTCGAAAGTGAGCAGCGTAACGTTAATCCAACCGAACTGTGTCAATGCAGAGATTGCGAGAAGCGAATGACAACTGAGGAATAGCAGCGCGCCCAGCTGTCATATGCCCGTAGGTAAGGGGGTGTGGCCTTACCTGGCATTGGCTGCGCGCTTCTGTCTGTTAGCCAGACTTGGTGCAATTGGATGCTTCTGCAGAGGTCAGGTACGGATGCCCTTCCCATAGGTGGATCTCGAAACGAGATGATGAAAGAGAACACTAACCTATTTGTTCCTCTGTATCTTCATCTTTTATTCTGCAGGGTTCTTCCTTAATCTCCATCTTTACAATAGTATGTCCGTAGTTTCTCCTGGAGTAATTCCTCCTGCTTGCTGCTTCTTCTCCTGTGGGAAGATGGGAATATTCCCAGCATTTAAACTCTCATGAACGGCTGTGGGAGCTTCACTGACTGAAGGAGTGAATTGTGGTCGTTGTTGCTCATTTAGCAGGTGATCATCACACTTACAATCACTCGGAATTATCAAAATTATCCAGCTTTAAGTGTTTAAATCAAACAATAATTTAGAAACGATTCAACTCATCTAGCTGATGTTTATGTTGCTCTTACATTAGATATGATTTACATGCATTAAAACTGTTTACCAGGTTTAATAGCATAAAATGAAAACACAACCAAATCTTCACAAATTGTACTGTGGGAAAAACAGTAACGAGTTTACGTTTCACGAGCGTTACGTTAATGAACAACATCAGTCGGTTCATCTCGATTCCTTTTTGAGCGATTCACTATATGAACAGAATAGTTTAGTCATTTGGATTTAGATTTCTCCTAATAAATGATAAATGAATGTACTCACAGTCTGTAAACAGCAGATTTAGAGCAGAATGAACGGCTGTGTTCCACTTCTCGTGTTTATGTTCCCTTCACTCGCTCACTTCTCTTCTTCTTCTAGACTCGGATGTGTGTCATGCTTCGGTTGCTCGAGCGCTCTACTGGCGGAAACCAATCTAGGCTATATTTAAACTATCTAACCTTCATCAGACTGATCTCATGAAACTGCGTATGTATGACACGCCAATTCCTATTTCCATTTTTGGCGTGCTTTCAACACGCAAAATCGCTTTCAGCGTGTTTATGAACGCCGTTAACTTAACGTTACATTACTGTATATACAAATATATGACCTACTCCAACCCCGTCCCTAAACCTACCCGTCACTGGTTAAAACCATTTATAAGTCTTTCCCTGCCATTATAAGAAAACTATCGCTCCCCAGATGTATATCAAATTTTGGCTTTATTTCGCTCGGATTTTAACGGCGTGTACATACACGCGGAATCACTCGGACATAACGGCGTAGATATACACGCGTACAGCTCAAAATGCGTATAGATAACACGCCACTTCACTTGAAAGTGGCGTGTATGTTTACGCAAAAGTCATGATGTCATGTTGCCTTCATAGTTTAGATCCAAAACAAACAAGATAAGACATGTTTTTATTTATCTCCCCAAATGTGTTTGATTTGGGATAAAGATTCAAAGTTCAAATATCTGATAATTTGCAATTTTGTTTACCTTCTGGACTCCTTCAACTGTTAGATGTTACTGACGTTCTTGATTTTAACGTTATATGGTAAGTGTTATTAATCAAATTAAAAATATGTGTTGTATAAAGTTTTACATAAAAAAAAATCCAGAATTCTGTCTGAGTAGCTCAATGCAAGTTGTCTGATTTAGATTTCTCCGGATAAACACTGAATTAAACCAGTTAAAGGTACAATATGTAGCTTTTGGCGCTTAATAAACAAAAATGAATGCGCGTTGCAGAAGAACATTGTAGCTGGAACTACTTCTCTGTTTGTCTATGACGAGTCACGCAGGTACTCGGTTACTCTGTGGTTAAAATAGTCCCAATATAAACAATATAGACCTACCATAGTGATTCAGGATAAGACAGACATTGTTTGGAAGATGGAGTCACAATATACTTGCTCTTTATATAAATATTTCTAAAGTTTGAACAAAAAAAGTTACATTGTCTATGTACCCCGATGGTTTCAACAAGTTTACATGGTTGAAAGCAAATGGGCCATCTTGAGGAACATCTGTGGCGCTGCCAAACTACCTTTGCACAGATCCAGTGCCAGACACAAATTCATCAATGGGCAATGCATTTTATTCAGGGGGGCAAAAATGAGATCAACCTTATTGCATAATAACATTAATCGATTATGAACATTAATGATGATCGGTAGTGTATAATAACATATAATGTAGACTACTGACACTAAAGATCCGAAATTCTCTTTAAAAAAATTTTCATGTTAAAATAAAAAATATGACCTCACGTTGTGTCAATCACGTTTACACACCACTTTCATCTGTCAAAAAAAAAACTTCGGATTAAGTTTTATTTTATGCGTTTTTCGCATCCGCAGCAAGTATTTTGAGTTGTTTTGAAGTCGACATGAAATCAAAATTGACCCTATTTACTTTGTTAGTGCATATTTTTAGTCAAGAACAATTAATTAATCCGTGCAAGTTAATACACAGAAAAAAATGGTTTGCCGTGAAAACAATCTGAAAAGTCTGGAATGGCGTTCCTTTTCTGGCTTGGTCGTTGTAACGCTTAGCCACTCCCCTCGAACCGCTTGTCTGCGGATTTGTGAAAGAGTTTTTTTTGCAAGCGTAAAATAAATTTGCATGCGCAAGAGATTTTTTAAAGGTGTAAATCGCTTTTCAAGTGTAAGAAAAAAATATTTGCAGCATTTAACTGTTATTCGTAAGTGTAATTCATGTATTTTGAAGCTGCAGCTGCATGCTAACGCAAAATAAATAAGATCTGTATTCTTCAGACTTTCATTTTTCCGCGCTTACACTTTTGGCACGTTTTTTTGCGCACAAATGCAGCCAAAAGCATTGCGGGCCTGTGAACAGCAATTTGCAAGCGAAAACAACAGAGGCAGGAACTGCAAAACAGATGAATTGCGTAAAAATCAAACTTTGTGTAAAAAAATAAACTGTTGCAAATGTCTAAATGACTTTGTGTGCATGGGGTAAAAAAGTTCCCGAAGTAACCAGATTTGTACAGTTGCGTCTTTCTTTTACCTGCGCTTCTAGTTTTGGCACGATTCTCTCGCTCACTGAGTTTTGCAAGCGTGAAAAGGAGGGCGGGTCCACCATCATGTGGCCAATCAGATGAGCTTTTCACTGACACTCGATTTCCTCTGATCTGATTGGTTTAATAAACACGCCAGTCACCAGAACACATCTTTATTTGGCTCAGAAATGTTCTCATTGCCGAAATGGTACTTTTGGTACCCTTCGAACTTTAAACATCTCTAGAACTAGACATGTTCTCCCTAATTTTCATTTTTGGGGAACAATTCCTTTAATGTAAATATGCACCTTGAATTTGTAACACTGATACATTAAACATATAAAAGATCCACTCAAGCACAGACCTTTTGGCTGCTGCAATAAAAAAGAGAGAGAGAAAGAAAACACTCTGCTTGTATGATACATTTATTTAGGAATAGAGGGAAACCATATATATTTGTCCAGACTCAGAAATCACTAAAATCAAATTTCATATTTGTCCATATTGCGTAGAAACCCTGATCAAATTTAACTATTCACCTGAAAGCGATTACCAGAACATAAACTTTCCTCACTTAGACACCTTCGGGCAACACTTTTTCCTATGTCTCTGTAGATTAGCTAATCGGGAGAAACTCTTTAAAGGGATCCCTTGGTATGAAGACATGTATAGCTTAATATAACGTAAGTGAGGTTTCTTATTTAAATATGTAGTAGAAAACCCATGAAAATGTATGTTATTTAAAAAAATAAACATCGTTTTTGGACTATGGGGGGGCGCCATTTTTTATGTACACAGTACATTCTGCGTCGATGACGTCAAATGGTTGCACTCGGTGAGCTACTGGCGGTCATTTCTATACTCTTTGGCTTTTTACTGCAACACAACTCAGAATACACAACTCAGAAAATAAAATACGGATATGATACCACATTGTGTGGCTTTTGGTTGTCATTTTCAGTCAAAAGGCAACAAGAGAAGCAATGTAAGATTTCTTTCATAGCAATAATAGGATGAGAAAAGCACTTTAGCCTTGATGCCTTTGAATCTTTTAGTAGACCACATCTACTAAAATAGCTTACAAACGGCTGAAACAAGAAACGTTAGATGCCATCTGTTAGGATGTCAACATGCCGACGCTAATCATGACTCACGGCCGCTAGAGAAGTTCCTTAGCGCGGATTTCCCTCGATAGCTGGGGCGTTTACACTCCTTGTGGGGAAAAAATCATGGTACAGCATTTGGTTTCAACCTATACTTCTAGTCATCGCCACCTGTAAGCTCTTTCAGTAGCTGTGGTCATCATGTCAGTATTTTATTTTCAGTGTTGTCTAATTCGAGATGTATTGTGGTAAAAATAGCAACAGATAGCGCAAGTAGCTCACGGAGTGCAACTATTTTACGCCATCAGAATAATGGCGCAAGATATGTATAAAACGATGTGATCTTTTAAAAATAAAATAAATCTTTGATGGGTTTTCTACTACATATTTTAGTAATGGGCATCATTTTCGTTATTTTAAGCCATGCAGGGATCCCTTTAAACATGAAGAGCACTGGTGTGGTTTCTCTCCGGTATGAACCGTCTCATGATCTTTCAGGGTTTCTGACTGAGATAATTTCTTTCCACAGTGTGAGCAATTGTACCGAGTCTCTCCAGTATGAATTCTTTGGTGTTGTTTTAATGCACCTGATGTAATAAAGGGCTTCCCACAGTCAGAGCACACATGAGGTCTCACACCAGTATGAATACTCTCATGCACTTTTAAAGACGTCAGTCGTGTAAAACTCTTTCCACAGAAAGAACAAACGTGAGGCTTTACACCAGTGTGAACTTTAAGGTGTTTTTTTAAGGTTGATGAATAAACAAATGTTTTATCACACTGATCACAGCTGAATGGTCTCACTCCAGAGTGAGTGTGCAGATGATCATTGAGAACGTTTTTGTAAGCGAAACTCTTTCCACACTGAGTGCATGAGAACGGTTTTTCTCCCGTGTGAATTCTCATGTGTGTGTTTAGGTGTCCTTTATGAATGAAACTCTTTCCACACTGAGAGCATATATAAGGCCTTTCTCCAGTGTGAGATCTCATGTGTATCTTAAGTTCTGATTTACGAATGAAACTCTTTCCACACTGAGAGCATGTGAACAGATTTTCTCCAGTGTGAGATTTCATGTGTATCTTAAGTTCTGATTTGTGCAAGTAAAATATTCCACACTCAGAGCAGGTGAAAGATCCAGTGACTCCAGATTTTCCAACTTGTTTTTGTATGAAATTCTCTTCAGTCTTTGAATCCACTGCGTTTCCATCTTCATTTGTGAAATTACGAGGTTTTTGAAATTGTTGCTGTTTGTCTTCATTCACTTCCATTGGGTCTAAAAATCAACATTAAATTCCCATAATTCAATTAAGAAAGGACAAATGAGAAAAAGAAATAATGTTCATTCTTAATGTAGCACAAATCTAGTTTACTACTGAGTCTACTAGTATCTAGTTTTAGATGTATTGTTATATCCCCCTGAGAACCAGAACTTTTTAGTGTGTGAATTTGTATTTTTTATTTTGTCATTAAATTTTTTGGAGCATAAGAAAGTTTTTTTTTTTAAAGATAGTTTATTCATATTTTGTCTGTAGAGGACAACAGGACTCAGTTATTAAGAAAATAAAATGACATAAAACATGTTTAGGCATTCTTTTTTCATTTACAAAAACATTTTTATAACCGAGTATGATTTGATAAACTATTTTACTTTATGCAATGTGTAAAATCACCATGAACGGGTAGTCCCATTCTCTACAGTTTATTTCATTTGCATATTAATGTGTTCTTGTGGCAACAAGTAATGAAAAAAAAGAAGGGTTATAATGAGTAATAACTTGGCGACATTTTCATGAGAATATCTCACATTTTTTCATTTTCATGAGAATATCTCATATTTCATCCAAGTTCTGGGGCCAGATGTATAAACGCTGCAATTTTCCACGCAAATATCGTGATTTATAAAAAAAAAAAACTAGGCGTAAATATGTGCACACCGTACGAACACACTTAATATTTATAAATATATTTATTAATTATTAAATTCAATATTGATTATTTATCTAAATAGAAACATTTGTAGTGGATGCGTTGCTTTTGAACACTTTTCCTTTAGCATGCTGTTTTAATGTTTTAACCAGCGAGGATTTGCTTGGCGCATGACAATTCCACTTTAAATTGTGTTATTAAAACTACACTGTGTACTTTTTTTAAGATGATTCTTAGCAAAAAAAAAAACACTTTGTTCTTTCAAAATGATATGTACTCATTCATGTATAATTACTTCTTTAAAATTAAAAATTAAACTTTAAAAATAACTACATGGAAATTCCTCCACCACCGCCCTACTTGTTTCTTATTGGCTATTGTGACAATACTGACGTAATCACAATCTTGCTCATCCCGATAAACATCAAACATGTTTGATATGATCAAGACGAGCCCGATTTGTGTGAGAGAGGATCGGGAGGGGCAAGATTCAATCTGTGAACGCCTCACCTTACCAGATAATCTGTGCCGAACATCGGAACCGATCAATGTCTTTGAAAAAGATTTTTTTACTCCGATTCTCGGGAAAATCGGGCAAAAATCGGCCTAAAACTCCTGTGGTATGAGCCAGGCATTACACTATTGATCTCATACAATAGGCTTTATGCCGAGCGTCACGTGACCAAGCCGGAAAACACATCGCATCGCTTCCGATTCAGGTCTTTTGTATGTGCTTCATGAAAATTTTTGCGGTTTTACTCAAGATAACTTAAAAAGAGCAAGCAAAAATGAGCATAACCAATGTCCCTCGCATGTGCAGATTGATATTTAAAAGTTTTTTTCATTTTTCTTCTTCACACTAACGTTTAGATATTTAAATAGCATAAAACACCAATAACAAAGTGAACTTAGTAGGTTAGCTGATTACCTTAAAAATCCATAGATATCGTAGTTAGTTCTTACGGCCGTTAACACTTTCTCTGACAAGCGGATGTAATGACACATGGTTTCCGGTTTGGTCACGTGACGCTCGGCATAACGCCTATATACAAAAAAACGATACTGATACTTTATTAAGATTAGCTTGCGTTTATTTGGGAACCTGATAGCTGATGTTAGCAATGAAAGGGTACCAAAATAACGAAAACGTAAAACAAATAATGGTTTAATAAAAATATAATTTTCAATATTAAGAAAAATTATTATTATTTCCAATATTATGAAAAATACCATTGTATTTGAAGGAAAGAGTTTGAAAAAATGTTTTGCACGTTCTATTTAAAAAATATATTTTGTCAGACAATTATTTTCACTGCAAAAAATAAGGCTTATCTGTTTGCAGTAAAACTATATAACCTAATCATCCTATAATGATTTTTACCTCATACACAAAACTGCTTAAAGGGATAGTTCACTTTGAAATTAATTTTTGATATGTTTTAGATAGAACGGTTTGACCTAAAAATATCAAAATTGAAAATACTGTGGACACAAAGACACCTACATCTTGGATGCCCTTGAGGTAAGCTAAAACAATCAAAGTGAACTATCCCTTTAAGTTAAGATTTGTTTAAAGCAATTAAAAAATACTATTCAGCCAGTGGAAAAGATTGAGAATAACTCTTCTCTGAAAACTTTCTCTGAAATGTATTTAATACAATTTTTATTTATTTATTGCAAAACAAGACAAGGATACTAAAATAATTTTAGTTATGTAATGTGATGTGATGGCACATAGTCTGTATCTTTACTGTCTATCATTAAACATGTTATCACATGTATGAGAATATCTTTGGAAATGAAATGCAGATGATGTTATGCGTTGTTAAACGAGGTCTTGTAAGATTCATATATGGTTATTTCTGGGTGCACAATCTTCAGCTGACTGGGGTATATAAATTTGATAATTCAGTCGATTTTAAACCCAAAGAGGAGGAGTTCTAATGGTGAAACCTAAACATTTGGTATCTCTGAAAAGCCCTGAATGTGCTTTTTTCAGGAAAACCAGACTCTAAAGTCTAAGCCGGAGTCTCAGGAGGATATGTCAGTTTTCATCTTAATGTTCCTCATCAGTAATTAAGGAGAATGAAGGAAAACACCAACCTATTTGTTCCTCTGTATCTTCATCTTTTATTCTGCAGGGTTCTTCCTTAATCTCCATCTTTACAATAGTATGTCCGTAGTTTCTCCGGGAGTAATTCTCCTGCTTGCTTTCTTCTCCTGTGGGAAGATGGGAATATTCCCAGCATTTAAACTCTCATGAACGGCTGTGGGAGCTTCACTGACTGAAGGAGTGAATTGTGGTCGTTGTTGCTCATTTAGCAGATGATCATCACACTTACAATCACTCGCAATTATTCAGCTTCAAAGGAACACTCCACCGTTTTTTCATATTAAACTGTTATCCCCTTTAAGACGAGTTGATAAATACCTCTCTCGTCTCAGCGTGTGCGCTCAATCGCTCTGGCGCGCGGCGACACTTTCATAGCCCAGTTCATTCATTATAGGATCCAAACAGAGATGAAGTTAGAAGCGACCAAACACCTCCACATTTCCCTATTTAAATACAGTTACACGAGTAGTTACACGGCCAAGTATGGTGACACAAAATAAAATGTGGCGCTTTTATAAGCGGGTAAAATGGATAAATATAATGTATGGCGGAATATCACTTTGAGAGCACTTCGACTCGGCGCAGTAATATGACATCTCCTGAATCCTGAATGATCCTGGAGTCCTGGAGCAGATCCATTACTGCGCCGAGTCGAAGTGCTCTCAAAGTGTCGCCGCGCGCCAGTCAGTCAGTAAAAAGTTCACGAGCGTAGTGAACAACATCAGTCGGTTCTTTTCGATTAATTTCTGAATGATTCACTAAATGAACTGACTCGTTTAGTCGTTTGGATTTCGATTTCTCCTAATAAATGATAAAAATGAATGTACTCACAGTCTGAAAACAGCAGATTTAGAGCAGAATAAACGGCTGTGTTCCACTTCTCATGTTTATGTTCCCTTCCCTCGCTCACTTCTCTTCTTCTTCTAGACTCGGATGTGTGTCATTGCTTCGGTTGCTCGAGCGCCTCTACTGGCGGAAACCAATTTTAAAGGTGCCCTAGAATGTGAAATTGAATTATTTTGGCATTAAATAACAAGAGTTCAGTACATGGGAATGACATACAGTGAGTCTCAAACACCATTGTTTTATCCTCATTTAAATCTCGTTTTTGAAAAACACCCCTGAAAAACAGGCGAATCTCCACATAACACAGACTGTTACGCAACAGTCGGGATCATTAATATGTACGCCTCCAAAAATGTGCATATGCCAGCCCATGTTCAATGCCAGGCCATACTGTGCAGCCGAATCATCGGAAGTTCTGCAGGTGAAGAAACAAGCGAGGATCATTGGGAAAATGGCAGATAAATGCTATGTTCCAGGCTGTGCAGAGGATTTGAGTACTTTTCATACCCTTCCCACAGAAAAAAATATCAACAGGCGTGGTTGATGTTTATCTATAATCGGATACCACAACAGTTTAATTCGAAGTTGTTAGTTTGCTCTGCCCATTTCACCACAGACTTATTTTATAACCTGCGACAATATCCGCTCAGTGTAATCTGTTTGTCAGGTGCAATAAGCTGTCAGCGCATTTAATTAATCATATCTCACTGAATACTGAACTGATTTTCACCTGGGGTTTTTTTCTGCAAAGGTCATACATGTAGCTACGATACAGGACACATTGAATATTTTATCCACAAAATACAACCAATAGTACGGTAATGTTAAATGTAAAATCTTACTTGTGAAAAGTAATCCCCGAGTGACTACAGTGGCTCAATCTTAAGTTTATCAAGCGACGAGAATACTTTTTGTGTGTAAATGCTTTTTATATTGTGCAAACAAGCAAGGACTGGTGGGACTTGACGTGGAGTTGGTGAAGGGAGACTGACTCGTTCCGGGCGGGCATTAGTGACTCACAGGGTGGGCCAGGCCCCTCAATGCCCACCCATATGGTGCCGGGACTGATTAAACTATCTAACCTTCATTAGATACAAAACAGCCAATTTAAATTCTATTATCTTGTTTGAGATTATACAAACCCTATTTATCTCCCCAAATATATTTGATTTGCGCTTGATTTGAAAAAGCATTTACACACAAAAAGTATTCTCGTCGCTTGATAAACTTAAGATTGAGCCACTGTAGTCACTTGGACTATTTTAACGATTTATTTAATAACTTTTCGGGGCCGGCAAGTTTCAATCCCTTAGAAGCCTATAGAGGAGTGATCCAGCTCTCAGATTTAATCACAAATATCTTAATTTCAAAAATATAAAGTATTTTGCTTTCTCGCGGGGGAGCTCAGACTTACTGGCACTCGCCTTACAACAATTTAGAGTGATATGACAAACAAATCTTATTTGATTATTTGCAATTAATAGTGCAGACAGTATGCCTTCACTACTTATTTCTCAATTCAATTCACATTTATTTGTATAGCGTTTTTTACAATACATATCGTTTCAAAAGCAGCTTTACAGAAAAAGCATGTCAACATTACAATTTAGAGTGATCTGTTATCAGAGCTGTCTGTGTCCAAGTTTGCATTCCAGAAATGTACATATACAAATCACACAGTTAGCTAACAATGTATTAATTTAAAGCAGAAACAAGGAGATTGTTGAAGTAATGTGAATATGTTAACAAATGATTCGGATATATAGAAAATTGTAGCATTGGTGCATGTTGATTCAGAGATGCTTCATCTGAAGTCTTCATAAGAGACTGGATCCAAACTGGAGCTGACGGACTCTAGTTACTTCAGGATGGGCATCCCGAGATAAAACAGAAAAGCAAATGGAAAACACTTAGCTTTGGGAAATGGACAACTTTGGGCAACCCTTTTTCTCATGATACCGTAAATTACATAATTGGGTGAATCTTTTCTCACATGAAGAGCACTGGTGCGGTCTCTCTCCAGTATGAATTCTCTCATGAGCTTTCATGACTTCTGACCGAGAGAAACTCTTTCCACAGTGTGAACACTTGTACGGTTTCTCTCCAGTATGAACTCTCTGGTGTATTTTTAACAGTGTGTTTGTAGTGAAGGTCTGCCCACAGTCAGAGCACACATGAGGTCTCAGACCAGTATGAATACGCTCATGCTGCTTTAAATACATCAATTGTGCAAAACTTTTTCCACATAAAGAACAAACATGAGGCTTCTCACCAGCATGAAGTTGAAGGTGTTTTTTTAAGTTTGATTCCACGGCAAATGTTTTATCACACTGATCACAGCTGTATGGTTTCACTCCAGTGTGAAAGAGCAGATGATCACCGAGAGCGCTTTTCTGACTGAAACTCTTTCCACACCGAGAGCATGAGAGCAGATTTTCTCCAGTGTGAATACTCATGTGTCTCTTAAGGTTTGATTTCTGTATGAAAATCTTTCCACACTCAGAACAGGTGAAAGATCCTTTGTCTCGAGATTTTCCAGGTTGTTTTTGTGTGATATTCTCTTCAGTCTTTGAAACGACTGCAATTCCATCTTCATTTGTGAAATGATGCGATTCTTGAAACAGATGTTGTTTATCTTCATTTTTATATTTCCGTTCTCCATCTTCATTTGTGAAATGATGCTGTTTGTCGTCATTCACTTCCATTGAGTCTAAAATCAACACAAAAATTACCAAAAAACAAATAAAGAAGGACAAATGAGAAACAAGGGTCATTCTTAATTTAGCACAAATCCAGATTACTACAGAGTCTACTAGTATCTAGTTTTAGATTTTTTGTTACATCCTCCTGAGAACCAGACACTTTGTGTCATTACTGTTATGAGCCCGAATCGTCCTGTGTATGTCTCTGTGTTTGTGTTACAGGTGGGAATTTCTTGTGATAATTTGGTCGGCAAAACTACAAACACATCTTCCTTTATAAGAAAGACTTAAGTGCCGTTCTTTGTTCTTTTCTTAAATAAAAGCTTAACTCCAAGTCCTTCAGAGTCACGGCCAAAGCCCATTCGAAAGGCCTGACTAGAGTTTGTTTTTTCCAGCTCGAAAACCAACGGAGAGTTGCTAAACTACACTGGCTGCAAAATAAAATCTGCTGTCGCTAGTGTGCGTCTAGACTTCTAGACTAGGATGTAGAAGGTTTGACGCCATTTTATTTTGATATATAATCTTTATATAAGATATATAATCTTTTCAGTTTAAGATATATAACCAATCGTTTTTGGTTTAGGAAGCTAGGTTTTTTTTGTTTTTTTTTTAGGAAATGTAGAGGTTAGAGAGACTATATAGGGCGACATATGTCACTTTGAGTGATTTATGACCCTTGATTGACCACGCCCCTTTTTCCCACGCTCAGCCCCGCCCCTTTCCCCCACGCTTAGCCCCGCCCCCTTTTCCCACGCTTAGTCCCGCCCCCTCCCACCCACTTCCGGAGAGATCATGTGACCGTGGGAATTCCCACGGTACGGAACCCCTCCCATCCGAACCGGTTCCGGTCTGGGCACGTGTTGTACACCTGTTACGGGCACCTGTCTTGATCAATGTAAAAAATGTTCAAAATAATGGAAAAACATTCAAAACAATACATTTTCAATCTTTTTAAGAAGGATGACAGAAAACAGAGATAGGTTTAGTGTTTTTTATTAAAGAAAAGGGTCATAACACGTAGTGATTAAAACCATTAAGATACATATGTCTTTACCTTTACACATTATTTAGTAAAATGTTTCATTTTACATACACATCTGTTTTAAAAAGAGTTTTCAATCACAAAAATAACATATATTTTGGGCAAAAGTTGTGTTTTTCACATAACACATAGTGATTAAAACCATTAAAACATTAATGAGAAAGTTAAAATTGTGTTTTCCACAATAACACACAGTGCTTAAAACTATTAAAACAATTTATATCATTAAGATACTATTGTGTTTAGTGTTCATACACTTAAAACATTAATGAAAAAGTTTAAAAGCTGTTTTCTTAACGTTATCAAAATGTTCTAGCATTAAAACCGTTTGTATTAAAATTACTTGCATCTAATATGTCTTCAGTGTTCACACACACTTGTAAGTTGTTTAAACTGCATTTCTTAAAGTTATCAAAATGTTTTAGTTCATAAAACATCTAAAATGTTAAAACGTTAAAAGATCAACATCCAGTTATTTACAGAAAAGTAAGACGAGTTAAAAGTTGTTTTTTTCATTACAAAAGATACATTTAACCTTCATTATTTTTGTAAAATGTGTTACATTTTACATAAAACACATCATGACATTAAAATTACATGGTGTTAAAAATATAGTTTTTTAGCGGTCACCATACATTTGTAAAATGTTAAAACGTTTAGACATAAAAAATAAATAAATAATTAATACATTTAAAAATATAATACGATAATTAAATAAATAAGGTTTTAAATTGTGCTTTCTTAAAGTTATCAAAATGTTTAAGCATTAAAAACATCTAAAACTGTGTGTATTAAAATTATATCATACAAATAGAACTAATTACTATATTTGAAGATGTACTTTTTTCACAATTACCTAGTGTTTAAAAGTATTAAAACAATTTATATCATTAAGATACTATCGTCTTTAGTGTTCATACACTTAAAACATTAATGAAAAAGTTTAAAAGTGTTTTCTTAAAGTTATCAAAATGCTTTAGCATTAAAACTTCTAAAACAATGTGTAGTGCAATTTTATACCAGACAATAGATCTATTTTCTATCAAACAAATATTAAAGCATATCAAAAAGTTTATGTTAAAAAACCACAATCTTAAAAACACATACATACATTTTAAAAAACTGACTTACGTTTTTACAAGTGCGTTTGTTGAAAGAAGAACAAAGTTGTCCATTTTAAAGATTTAATCCATCTCCAAAGGTATATCCAAAACTTTAGAGATTTTAATTCCAAAAGTCCTCGTGAGGAGCTCCACGAAACACGTCCAAACACTTCAGAGACAACCCAAGACTGACAATAGCAGCCGATGCACAATAGCCAGACGCAAGCTCCACCCCTAGACCCCATCCCACACCTAGAGCCCACCCACATCAGGTGTTGATGCGTGAGAAAAAATAACAACAGATTCCCACACTCAGGGTCCTCGTGACCGTTCAGCTCATAAACCCCCTCCCTTCCCCATTTATGGCTTTGCACACACAGCGTGGGATTTTCCCACGATAACCAGGCCCATTTCTCCACCCACTTCCGGGATGTCATGTGACTGTGTGAATCCCCAAACCCTCCCTTAGGGGTGTGAACACCTGAAGAGTGGCGGGTGGGGGGTTGTCACCCCACGATTACTAGTTCTCAATGTGAAAATGTTCAAAAAGGATGAAAAACATTCATTCAAAACAATATGTTTTCAATCTTTTTAAAGAAAATGTTTAATAAGGACATAGTCAGAGATGAGTTTAGTGTTTTTTATTAAAGACTTTTCATACATTTCAAAACAATGTGTTAAAAAGTATAATTTTTCTTAAAGTTATCAAAAATGTGACATTGTTAAAATAGCTGTGTTACTTTTTAAGATGTTAAAATGTAATTTAAAACGTTTTTCAGTAAACAAGTTAGAGTTTTTACCTTCACACAGTAATTGTAAGATTGTTCAAAACTGTTTTCAAACACACCATAATATTTAAACTACATGTTTAAAATCATATTAATACCTTAATACCTTACATTTTTACAAACCGTTTTGTTGAAAAATAACGAAAACTTTGGTTTGCAAAAAGATCCCATGTGTATTTTCTCAAAAGTTTAGAACAATGTGCTAAAAAGTATAAATTTTCTTAAAGTTATCAAAAATGTGGTAGTGTTAAAATGATATCAGACAAATAGTTGTGTTTTGTAACATACCTTTTAAGTTGTTAAAAATGTTAAAATGTCATTTAAAACATTTTTCAGTAAAACAAGTTAAAGAGTTTTTACCTTAAAATTGTTAAAACTGTTTCAAACACACCATAATATTTAAACTACATGTTTAAAATCATATTAAAAAATACCTTACGTTTTACAAGCCGTTTTGTTGAAAAATAACATGAATTAACCAGTTCGCTGTTTAAAGTAGTGATGTAGCGACGCGTCGATGACGTCGACGCTTCGACGTCAAAATTACGTCGACGCCATATTTTTGCGTCGACGCTTCTTCATTTATTTATTTTTTGCACCGTTTCCGGCAGTACAGCTCGCCAACACACGTGGGAGACCGAAACATTGCAGAATGGAGGACGAAGACCACTAGAAGTGAATGTGCTCTCTATTAAATGAATCACACACAGTAAACAAATCCTTAACAAAAAAAAACCTTTGGTTTAGACGCAATTTAGACGCGCAAACTGGGTGCGGGTGCGGTGAGACGTACGGCTCGGGCAGATCCGGCTTGCAGTCGTTCATCCGCGGACGCGGCGCCGCGCGCGCTGTTACAAAAGAAGCCGTGCACGCGATATGGGGTTTTGCCGGTCTTGCGCACCCAACGCGTCATATTTGCCGCACGCTCGTGCGGACGCGTCAAGTATAAACTTTGGCTTTGCTCCGTGTCAGCGCGCGCTCTGATCGGTAAAGGGGAACAGACTCTCCTGAATCATCTCCAGCAGGAGCAGAAGCACCACTAACTCCGCCTCCGTTTCCCTCGTAAGCTGATATTAGTATTTAAACATTCTCTATGATAAAAAATGTTTGTACAAAATATTTTAATAACACGGTTTTGGCGGTTATAGAGTTCTAATGACAGTGTTCAAATACATAACAGACTAACGTTAGCCAGCTACAGTAACATGATTCAGTACGCTAGTTCGTATTTATTTGAGATACATTATGTTTTTTTATTAATCGAGGAGCAGAAAAATAATCTTTATATTAATCGCCCAATTAGTCGTTAGATTAGTCGACTAATCGATAAAATAATCGCACAACTAATCGTTTAGTTAATAATCGTTTACCCCAGCCCTAGTTTAAAGATGTGTAAAAGTGAACAGTGTATTTTCTCCAAAGTTTAGAGATGTTTCAAGTAATCTCCTTGAGTAATGTGAAACGCGTCCGTTCGCTCCGGAGGCCTAGCCGAAAAATGACGGTCTGAAAGTGCACGCAGGGCCACACGTAGACTCCTCCCACGACACGCCTTCCACACCAGGGAGCGTGGGAAATAGAGCACCCCCCCCCACATAATGAAAGAAGAGACTCCCCGGCGCTCCGTTTGAAAAGCCACAAACTCAACGTACTGCATTCTCTTGGAATTTACGCTAACTGCAGATCCCAAAGACTCCCGAGAGATGCCTTGATGAAGCTATGATGGATTTAACTTTAGCTCCGCGAAAATTACAAGGATCATGATTAACGAAATGAACCGGCGGAACGTGTGGAATATATTTTTCACTTGTCTGGAGGATGTGCGTGTACATATGATTTTGACAAGGACTACGTGAAGGCTGATTGACCAATGTGGATATAACGATAGAAGATTTACATGGAATAAGACAGAAGACCCCCTCGATTTGGTTTTCACAGAGTGAGATAATGGATTTTATTTTTACCACGTTATGGATCGGTATGGAAAGACTGAGGAGACGGATTAACAAATGAGGAATATAGCCTACAGACTGCTCGTGGACCACGTTAATAAATACCCGTGTATTAAATAAATGTATTATTTAATGTAAAAAATAATAAATATACTACCTTTGCATATCCTTTGCATCCTTCCTATATTGTTTTAACAGGACATTCTGTATTACACCGAGCAGAAAAGTTAAAAGTGAACCGGAGTTTTTCGAACCGGATAAACATGCTGTTACATGCCCCCTGAGACACAATCGACGTCTACAGAATATGCAGATATACTGTACAGATAAATAACACGGGAAGATCACGTAACGATCAACGTGCAAACATAAATAACAATGTGAACATAAAACGTTAGGCCTCAGAACAATTTAAAACAGGTTAGAATGTTTTCTTTCACACAGCCTACAGATTTTAAAACCAGCTAAAAACAAAAAAGTTAACGTTAAATCTTTTAAAACAAGAATGTCTTTCACGAACAACTTTTTAAAGATAGGCCTACTAGAAAAAATAGTAAATTATGTTTAAACAATGTTTCAAACGTGAACATTTAACATATCAACAGTTAAAAATACATAAAACGAATAGTTTTTAAGCAAAACTGTTTAATATTTCAATTCACTACTAAACTTTTGTTTAGTTCTTAGCTAAAAATATATCTTTCACTGTCCCGTAAAGCATCCTCACGGCTAGCGCTCCGAAAGCAAAATATGAATGAGAAATAGCTGGCCTGTGAGCCCCCGCCCACCTACAACTCCGACAACGCATGAGAATACGCATGTGCAGAGGTATACCTACAGATTTCAATATTGGTAAAGAAAACTTAAAACAACGTTTTACATTTTTATTTTATTTTATTATTAATTCACTATTAGATCTTTCTAGCCTAATATTTTCAAGCGGTCCTCTAGCACAGCGCCCTCAACACACGCACACGCACGCACACACATTCGGATGAGCGTCTTAACATTTAACTACATCATAGAGAAAGGGAGAGAGCATCACTTTGTACCATGGCATGTGTTATGCCTAGAAAACGAGAAATGATCTCTTGTGAACTCTGAATGGTATTGTGAGCTATGGGAGATAGGCTAGGCTACTGTAAACTTTTGGTTTTCTCAAAAATAGATTGATGAAAGCTATTTTTAAAGTCGACATGAAATCAAAATCTCTATTTTTACAGACCTAAAACCATGATTAGAAGTAGTCAAAGACACAAACGATTTTTAACATTTATATACATTTGTGTGTTGCAAAAGCAGAAGTCTATCTTCTTTAAATAAAGATTTACCTCTATGCCTTAATTTCTTTAAATCAGTCTGATGACATATTTCTGTGATTACTTGATTAGTAATATTGTGAAAGGTTTCTCACGCGTAAAAAAAAACATCACTTAGAAGACTTTTTAAATGTATTTAACATTTTAAATGTTTTTCTTCTGACAAACTTACATTTCATATGAATAACCTGTGGAGGTTAACAACCGCATAAATGCATGTTGATTTTAGGCATAGTGCAAACATGATATGTTCGAGAAAGCCAATATTGGTGTAATCTTTGAGAGGTCTCATCCAGGCATACCTTTTCTAAATGAAAATATTATGGAAGTCATTTTCAAACTGTAATTACCATATTTTATATATTATGTTTATGGTTCCATGTTGTTTTAATGTTTTTGTTTGTTTGTTATTAACTAATACCCATAACACACTGCACAAATCAAAGAAACATATGAGCTAAGGATGTTCCCTAATCCCAAATAAACAGATAATTGAATGTTCACAATCTACAATTAAAAACATTAATACAACTCTTTGCTTTACAAAAACTGTTGTTACACTAAAACAAGACTCAAAATAAGATATTTCATTTACCCCTACAGCTAGTCTTATTGTACAGGCCTAAAACCATCATTAGAAGTAGTCAAAGACACAAACGATTTTGAACATTTATATACATTTGTGTTGCAAAAGCAGAAGTCTACCTTCTTTAAATAAAGATTTACCTCTATTTATGCTTTAATTTCTTTAAAACAATCAGGTGACCTGCATTATCTCTGTGATTACTTAAGAATTTAAGTAATAGTCTTTCTGTTTGAGAATGTTTGTCTAAATTGATACTTTGTTTAGTGCAACTTTCCATCTGTGATGTTGAATCACACAAAGTATTAAAACGGAAAGTAAGTGCAGTTTGTTTACACTTAAACCATTACCACAGAATCACTTGAGTTAAATTAAAGCTTGAGGTTGAGACTGTTAAAGTCCCACACTCCGCTGAAACCTGTAGATAAAATTGCACAAAAGTAGATTCTGGACAACTTGCTAAAAAGTAAATGTAGCATGAGCCATTTAAAACAAATACAGAAAAGCCACATCAGTTTTGAATGTTTGTAAGCAACATTTTACATTTTAGCCGTGGGGATTTATGAAAAACACGTACAAATATGGCATAAAGAGTATTAAATTACAGTCGCCTATGAGTGTTTAAGACTAAAATTATATTTCTTTTAGAACATCTTTCTGCTATGTCTACGAAACATCGACATGAAAGATGGGTATTGCTGTTTTTCTGTAAACTATTACACTTAAAGATGTGCATTGAGTTGGTGTAAAATACCTGCAGCACCTTCGTTACAACCTACAATATCGGGGTAGGTTGTAACACATGATGTGGTAAGTTGTAACAATTACACAAAAGAAGCTAAAATGGATACCACACTATATGAAATGCTTCAAAAACAGGGTTATTGACATAAAATAACAATGCCTCACTCTGGAACAGACTGTCTGATTAACAATACCAATACCATTAACTGTGTGTGTGTGTGTCTGTGTGTGTGTCTGTGTCTGTGTCTGTGTGTGTGTGTGTGTGTGTGTGTGTGTGTGTGTGTGTGTGTGTGTGTGTGTGTGTGTGTGTGTGTGTGTGTGTGTGTGTGTGTGTGTGTGTGTGTGTGTGTGTGGACAACTTTGTTCTTCTTTCAACAAACGCACTTGTAAAAACGTAAGTCAGTTTTTTAAAATGTATGTATGTATGTATGTGTTTTTAAGATTGTGGTTTTTAACATAAACTTTTTGATATGCTTTAATATTTGTTTGATAGAAAATAGATCTATTGTCTGGTATAAAATTGCACTACACATTGTTTTAGAAGTTTTAATGCTAAAGCATTTTGATAACTTTAAGAAAACACTTTTAAACTTTTTCATTAATGTTTTAAGTGTATGAACACTAAAGACGATAGTATCTTAATGATATAAATTGTTTTAATACTTTTAAACACTAGGTAATTGTGAAAAAAGTACATCTTCAAATATAGTAATTAGTTCTATTTGTATGATATAATTTTAATACACACAGTTTTAGATGTTTTTAATGCTTAAACATTTTGATAACTTTAAGAAAGCACAATTTAAAACCTTATTTATTTAATTATCGTATTATATTTTTAAATGTATTAATTATTTATTTATTTTTTATGTCTAAACGTTTTAACATTTTACAAATGTATGGTGACCGCTAAAAAACTATATTTTTAACACCATGTAATTTTAATGTCATGATGTGTTTTATGTAAAATGTAACACATTTTACAAAAATAATGAAGGTTAAATGTATCTTTTGTAATGAAAAAAACAACTTTTAACTCGTCTTACTTTTCTGTAAATAACTGGATGTTGATCTTTTAACGTTTTAACATTTTAGATGTTTTATGAACTAAAACATTTTGATAACTTTAAGAAATGCAGTTTAAACAACTTACAAGTGTGTGTGAACACTGAAGACATATTAGATGCAAGTAATTTTAATACAAACGGTTTTAATGCTAGAACATTTTGATAACGTTAAGAAAACAGCTTTTAAACTTTTTCATTAATGTTTTAAGTGTATGAACACTAAACACAATAGTATCTTAATGATATAAATTGTTTTAATAGTTTTAAGCACTGTGTGTTATTGTGGAAAACACAATTTTAACTTTCTCATTAATGTTTTAATGGTTTTAATCACTATGTGTTATGTGAAAAACACAACTTTTGCCCAAAATATATGTTATTTTTGTGATTGAAAACTCTTTTTAAAACAGATGTGTATGTAAAATGAAACATTTTACTAAATAATGTGTAAAGGTAAAGACATATGTATCTTAATGGTTTTAATCACTACGTGTTATGACCCTTTTCTTTAATAAAAAACACTAAACCTATCTCTGTTTTCTGTCATCCTTCTTAAAAAGATTGAAAATGTATTGTTTTGAATGTTTTTCCATTATTTTGAACATTTTTTACATTGATCAAGACAGGTGCCCGTAACAGGTGTACAACACGTGCCCAGACCGGAACCGGTTCGGATGGGAGGGGTTCCGTACCGTGGGAATTCCCACGGTCACATGATCTCTCCGGAAGTGGGTGGGAGGGGGCGGGACTAAGCGTGGGAAAAGGGGGCGGGGCTAAGCGTGGGGGAAAGGGGCGGGGCTAAGCGTGGGAAAAAGGGGCGTGGTCAATCAAGGGTCATAAATCACTCAAAGTGACATATGTCGCCCTATATAGTCTCTCTGAGGTTGATAAAAATATTTTGTTTGTTATTTTGGCCTAGTCTATATCTAATGTATTCTTGTGGCAACATGTAATGAAAAAAAGTGTAATAATGGGAGTAATAAATTTCCAACATTTTCATAAGAATATAGGAAAACACCAACCTATTTGTTCCTCTGTTTCTTCATCTTTTATTCTGCAGGGTTCTTCCTTAATCTCCATCTTTACAATAGTATGTCCGTAGTTTCTCCTGGAGTATTTCCTCCTGCTTGCTGCTTCTTCTCCTGTGGGAAGATGGGAATATTCCCAGCATTTAAACTCTCATGAACGGCTGTGGGAGCTTCACTGACTGAAGGAGTGAATTGTGGTCGTTGTTGCTCATTTAGCAGATGATCATCACACTTACAATCACTCGCAATTATTCAGGTGCAAATGTTTTGCTCCAATAGTCGTTTAGAAATGATTCCTCGAATATTGTCATTTTTAAAAAACTTTTATAATTATATACTATTTATTTATGCATTGTGTTGCAACTGTCCCCGTTCCTGTCAGCCACGATAAAACCTCATGTGCTAGCTAAACAAGGCTACCTTGATACACGCTAACCATACTAGCTTAAAGTTAACATATCACTCATTTAAACCATATAAGTTTGAGCTGAATCACAAAAACATTGACAACAGTTTAACAAAAACAAAGCTCAAGAAAATAAATACTTGTTTCATTCCTCAAAAATAATTTGTTGTCAATAAATCCTGGAACAGCTCAGGAATATCCTTGATTTTTCTCTGGAAGGCAGGGCATCCAACTGAGCATGTGCAGTGTGAGTGTCATCACTCTCTAGCTGGTTTCTGATTGGAGAAAAATAACATGTTGCAACCATCCCCTGTTGCAACTGTCCCCGGTCTCCCTAAATGTGAGCGAATGTTTGATTATTCCTTTTAACGCTTTACTTTTTATCAGTTCATATTAGGAAGCTATGTCGCTCTGAGGTCCTCATGTCTTCTGTTTAACGTGCGGGTCTCACAGTTTTGGCCATTAAACAAAGGTAATTGCTATATATCTGAGATGGTCGCAATTCAAGCTTACACAATCAAATATACTTTATTATAGCCCCCGTGGTTTCGCACACACTTTAATTTAACGTAACGTTTACTTCAGGCAGAAGTATGTCCCCTATTACAGATATAAAGACCAACATTTCTCTTATAATAGCTTTGGATTGGCCGTGCCGTGGTTTCCCACGTACACTTATCTAAAGTAACATTAAATTAAAACAGAGGTAAGACACACCCAAATTTAGATTGGTCAAGCAGCATTTTTGCTGTTCTAAGCGGAAATTCACTTCTTGTCTTTGCGAATCAAGTACACTTAAATTAATGCCAAATATTAGTCGTCACTAATCTGACGAAGATTTTGCAGGAACATACGAATCCGCTTAATTTACTTTGGAAAATAATTTCAGAGTCAGTTAGAATAAAATCAAAAGTTTACAATTTATTGACCAGGTAATAAAACAATAATTCAAAATCCAATTCATAGAATAAAATCATTGGTCAACCAAATATAACAACAACTAGGGCTGCACGATACTGGTAAAATATGCGATATTGTTGTTGAGTATTGCGATAACGATATTTCTTGCGATATAACATTTCCCTAGAGAAATGTTATTTTTATTAAGCTTTTTTTAAAATCATTTATATGTAGGCCTAATGATCATACTAAAATAAATAGGTAGGCTAAAATATATTCTTCTAATCTTCAGAAGAATATCTCTGTTTTTTTTCCAGGAGTTACACTTGCAAAACTTTGATTAATGGTTGTCTGAGAGACTCTGTTATTGTTACTTGGCATTTTGTTAGCAGTTTTGGTAGATGTGGGCTTACACTTTTTGAAGTCTTCATATAGCTCCCTGAGGCTGTGTTTCAGATGACTGTGGAGATTAGTTTCCTCTCGACATGGCCACAATTTTTCCGCACGACTTAGTGACAGTAGGGCTTTGATTTTTGCCCAAAAATCATATTCGAACTTTGTTTGTTTAATAATATTAATATTCAAATATATTTGTATTTTAATTATTAACATGTTGACCTTTAAATGCCGTGGCGCTAGGGCTAGGCTAAGGGGGCTTAAGCCCCGAATGTTTTAAAGTCCCTGTAAAGTCAAAATTAAGTATGTGTTCTGAGTTTGTCACACCACAGAAAAATGTGTTATTAGTCACCCAGCCGAATTTGAATGATAAAAAAAAGCCAGCAAGTACATAAGCTATCAAAATCTTGAAAAAATGCTCTCAAACGCTGGGGGTGTGTCCGCTGGCTGCGCTGAAACCACGCCCACTCGCGGGAAAGCTGCCGTCGCCACAACCACACTCAACTCTACAGCCGGAATGGATGCTCGCACGGTGGGCACGCACTGCCAATGATGGCACCAGTTGTCGGCGCGACGGGAGGATGAATGCCGAGGCGGGAGTCGGTTCGGCCCCATTCACCAGCAACAGCGGATTATCAGTGATTCCAAGTTGTCTCCGACGAAAGTTTATAAAACTATCCCGTGTAAAATGATCACTTGCAGTCAGAGGTGGGTTTTGGCGGTGATCCTCAGCCCTCCATCAAGGTGGCTCTTAAAGTCCCTGTAAAGGCAATTTAAAAAAAAAATTCTAAACACATTATAAATGTTAGAGATGTATTGCTAAAACATATTACAAAGACTGTGAACTGTGAAGTACTGAATTGTGGAGTTAGAACGTTAAACAGTTTTTCACCATTGCTATTTTCCGGATTTTCTGGGCGGCGCTAAAACGGGGACTCGATGACGCACTGGAGCCCCCGAGCTCCTGGACACGCCCCTACTTGATGACGCACTGGAGCCGCTGAGGCCGCTCAATCGCGAGTTACTGTCAGTACTATTATTAGTAACAGCCTACAGATTGCTAGCTAGCTAGCTATGCCTTCGTCACGGAAATGCGTACTACCTGGATGTGATCACCGGATCACACAAACGGATCGGTGTCCTTATTTAAATTTCCGAAAAACGATTACATCAAGAAGAAGTGGATTAATTTTGTGAAGAGACACCTTGATGGAGAGCTGAGGATCACCGCCAAAACCCACCTCTGTAAGTGATCATTTTACACGATAGTTGTATAAACTTTCGTCGGAGACAACTGCGATTCACTGATAATCCGCTGTTACTGGTGAATGGGGCCGAACTGACTCCCGCCTCGGCATTCATTCTCCCGTCGCGCCGACAATCATCGGCAGTGCGTGCCCACCGTGCGAGCGTTCATTCCGGCTCTTAGAGTTGAGTGTGGCGACGGTCGGCAGCTTTCCCGCGAGTGGGCGTGGTTTCAGCGCAGCCAGCGGACACACCCCCAGCGTTTGAGAGCAGAGACTACTGCTCATTTTTTCAAGATTTTGATAGCTTATTTTATGTACTTGCTGGCTTTTTTTATCATTCAAATTTGGCTGGGTGACTAATAACACATTTTTCTGTGGTGTGACAAACTCAGAACACATACTTAATTCTGACTTTACAGGGACTTTAACAAAATTAATCCACTTCTTCTTGATGTAATCGTTTTTCGGAAATTTAAATAAGGACACCGATGGCATCCAGGTAGTAGCTTACGCATTTCCGTGACGAAGGCATAGCTAGCTAGCAATCTGTAGGCTGTTACTAGTACTGACAGTAACTCGCGATTGAGCGGCAAACTGATGTGAATGTGCTATATTAATATTGTTAGGAGCGGCCAGCCTCAGCGGCTCCTGTGCGTCATCAAGTAGGGGCGTGTCTAGGGGCTCAGGGGCTCCAGTGCGTCATCGAGCCCTGTTTTAGCTCCGCCCAGAAAATCCAGAAAATAGCAATGGTGAAAAACTGTTTAACGGTCTAACTCCACAATTCAGTACTTCACAGTTCACAGTCTTTGTAATATGTTTTAGCAATACATGTCTAACATTTATAATGTGTTTAGAATTTTTTTTTGAAATTGCCTTTACAGGGACTTTAAGTAAAGCACCGAATATTTTGTTACCTTGTCTTTCTCATAGAGCAAAACAATTAATCAGAAAAACAAATGTGAATAAGATTACAGCTGCCGAGATTAACTTACCTAATCATGAAAAGTGCATAACCTAATACAGTCTTAAATCAATATGTTTACCTTTGCATTTACTTGCAACGTGCTTTTGCAGCGTTGAGCATTGTAGCCAATCACAGACATGTCTGTTGAACGCATCGGCCAATCAGATGCGTTTCAATGAGTTCCTGTGCTGAAGATGTGTTTTGCGCGAGCTCACCGTCACCGAGTTCTACACTTTTTGCAAACCTGTCATTATTATAGGCAATAAACTTAAGATGCAAATAAGAGATTCTCGGCAATGTATTTGATATTCTTGATGCTGCTGATGCACTCCATTACGCAAACGCTCTGTTTGTTTTCATGATGACTAAAAGTTCAGCGGTCTAACGTTAGCTCATCGATGTCAAAATGATTAAAGAAGCCGGGGCTTACCGTTCACAGAAGGATGTTAACAGTGAACGAATACCTGGTAAAATGTAAGTGGCGCCACACGTTGCTTTTCAAATTGTCAGGAGTGTAGATTTCGAACTCCTCGTCAGGAGTTCGCAACGCGAGTCCCGCGGATATAAAGGAACAAGGACATTTCATTCTACCGAAGTACACGCAAGTGCTGAATTAATACTCAAACTGGTCAGTTTACTAGACTAATTAAACTTGCGGTAAAGCAGCGCTGTTTCACTCGCTCTAACAGTTACACTATCACACTAAACAGCATTTGAGTGTGTTGAATGTTGTTAGTTGGGTTGTTTGTTGGCTGTATGAGACTAAGTAAGCTAGATCAACATTAGAATAACATACAGATCATATTCTAACATTTCATCATGTTGAACTAAATAACATTGATTAGTTTTATGTACATTTGCTCAGCTGTCTAATAAAGTAACATGCAACACTCCGTCAAGTCGAAGTTAGTCGCGGACGTGGAGCTCTCGGCATCTCGAAACATGTTGATCTTCGTTTTAGTCTCTTTTCGTCTCA
Source organism: Chrosomus eos (assembly GCA_036326025.1). Lineage (NCBI taxonomy): Eukaryota > Metazoa > Chordata > Actinopteri > Cypriniformes > Leuciscidae > Chrosomus > Chrosomus eos. Next base: position 5,414,403 of record CM070834.1, read on the forward strand.
AAGTCTGCTTGCCATGGTCCATAATGTTTGAAGGTCCCCTGACATGAAATTTTCACTTTCTGAGGTTTTTTAACATTAATATAAGTTCCCCTAGCCTGTATTTGGTCCCCTCGTGTCTAGAATTTTCAATCGGTGTAAACCGAGTTTTGGCTATCTTTCTGAGAGCTCAGCCTCAGACGAGCTGATCTTGAATCTCCTCCTTATGACGTCATAAGGAGGAAAGGTTAAGTCCCCTTTCTCTGCTTTGCCCGCCTAGAGAATATGGCTCGTCCATGAGAAAACGAGCTAGGAAGTACGAATGCGCGCGCTATTTTAGTTTTTCCTCGAGAGATATAATGGCTTGCAAACGAGTGAAGCATGGCAGTTGATCAGTGTTCGGATGTACAAATGAACACAAAAGTATTTTTTAGTTCCTTCATCCGAGCCTCTGAAGAAACAATGGGTTAATTTAATTTTCTCTTGGAAATGCGCCGACACAACTTACCGAAGTTTTGTATGGTCCAAACATTTAATCGACGACTGTTTCCTCAACTTGGGTCAATACAGAGCTGGCCTCGATGAACGTCTGAAAATAAATGATCGAGCTACCAAGCAACAATTTCAGACAGGTAATCTTTCTCTCAAAATAGTTCAATACTGTTTATGCATCAGTAAGTCAAGCCAGTGACTAAAATATCAACTTCACATCGTTTCTTTTAGCTAGTAGGATGAAAATAATCTTTATATAAATTATAAAGATTATATATATATATATATATATATATATATATATTATTATTATTATATATATATTATTATTATTATATATATTATCTGTATATAATATAAATTATATACAGAAAGCATCAAAGAACAATCTTTCAACACAGCACGAGTTAATCTGGAAAACTTGTTATGAAATCAATGACGCACGTTACACTGCACAACGGAGCTCTTACTGTATGTACATCATCGTGTTTGCATTGGTGAAAGCATGAGAGAGAGTGCAGAAACTGCGTTGCAATGATAAGATCTTCAGTCTCGCGATCAACAGACTGTCATGCTCAATGCTCATCACGGCAACATTTTATGTGATGGAAATAGATTTAAATACTTTAAAAACATCTCACGATTCGTTAATCTCGATAGCTGTATTAGTAAAAACGTTTAACAGCTGTACTAAAAGTATTCGAGAGAGTTTCACATGTAATACGTAGCTATTTCATATGCACGCATGTCAGCCAATCACAGCAGTGGCCGGTTACACTGAGTCCCACAGCAGACATGCCCCTTCAAACAGAGTGTTCAAATCAGAGGCTAAAATCAGGCTAGGAAAAATGCCTTTTATTTCTAAATTATGACTATTTTTGATCTAAAAAACATACTAACATTATAAGGGCAACCCAGGAAACATTATAAAAGAATAAAATAAACCCATGTCAGGGGACCTTTAAACAAAACACGTGAGCATCCTGCTAGGCATAACCCGGTTGTCCATGTCACCGTCTGTCGCCATGGTTACAATCGCAGTATGAGCGCCAACCTGGCGGAAATGGAAGTAACGCAGATATGACGCCATTGACTGGCGACTCCTCGCCGCTGCTCACACGCCCCGTTTCCTTGGTTAAAATCACAATTTTCTGACGATTTACAAATAGTAGGGATGCACCGAATGTTCGGCAACCGAAATTATTCGGCCGAAAATAGCAAAAAAAGCACTTTCGGTGTTCGGCCGAACAAGTAAAAAGGCCGAATAAATTTGACCGAACAATAACGTTTTTGATGACGCGATCAAATAGTAACCAGCGTAGAGTGAGAGGCACGCGCTTTATAAATGCAGCCAACATGCCCCCTTTGAGGAGAAGACAAAAGAGAAGCTCATCTGATGCGTCTGTGGCAGACGTTGTTACTTGCAGCACTAAAGCGAACCCTCTACAAACGCGCCGCCGCGTTTTGCTGGATTTTTTTCACATAGCAGCAAAATAGACTTAAATACTCCGTCATTTATGGTCACTTAAATGCAGACTTAAGAAATATGAAAAAATAAACTCTTAAATGACTACTTGTGTCCACTTACAATCGAAACAAAACTGTGCTTTTGTAAAATAAAGAAAATAAACAGGGTGTGCTTTCTGCCTCTGTCTCCGTTAACTTTTTTTTCTGGAGCACGTCTCTAAAAAACGCAGCCAATACAACACTAGTCACACAGGCAAAGGCATAACTTTATAATCATTTAATTGTCTACTTTTAAACGATCTAATTCAAAACGAAAACAAATATTCTCTGTTTATGTAATCTGTATGAAAAGAGAGAGATGAAAAGAGTCGTTCTCATGGCAACTCCTTATCTGCTAATCGCCACGGAGAGCGCGCGCTATATTGAAACCCAAGTGATCCAGGCAATCCATGCAAACCTGTCAACGCCCACGATAAAGTTTATGTAAACCGCAAAAGTAGGGACAGGTAGGGACATGTCCAGGACAGTTATTCATTTGTTGTGGGTTCATCCACATTTTTTTGCACTTTTCAATGCACTTTTTTAGTTATATTCTTTCAGCAGTCAGTTATAGGCCTAACATGGGCTATTCAAGAAGGGGGGGCTTCAAAGATGGCCAAATAAAAATATAGTTTTTATTTTACTAATTTATTTATTTTAAGTTATATTGTGCTTTGTTTAAATGATATCTGCTGGAATGTTAAAAAAAAAAATTCAGTGTTAAACAAATTGTATTTTTGCAATTTGATGTTTTTCTCAAGACAAAATAGTAAAAAGCATATTTTTACTATTTAATTAAATGCAATGGTGAAAAAATTGGCAAAATAAATGGAAAAAATGTGAAATACCGCATTCGGTATTCGGTATTCGGCCTTCGGCCAAGCGTTTCATTATTATTCGGCTTCGGCTTCGGCCAAGAATTTTCATTTCGGTGCATCCCTAGTTGGAAACATTTGGGATATTGTAAGTAATCAACTAAACAAAATATATAACATTGGCCTAGTGGTTTTTGGATATTTTACTGTAAAAATCCTGCATATTGTACCTTTAAGGTGAGGAGGAGAAGAGGGGGAGCAGGGGAAGAAGATGAGACTGTAAAAGTGAGGTGTGAGCTGCACTCTGTGGTGCGTCGCAGATGTTGATGTTACATATGCAAGAGAGAGTTCAAATGTTAGTTCTCAGGAGAGTATTTTGCTTTCTCCCGGGGTAGCTCAGACTTACTGGCACTCGCCTTACAACAATTTCGAGTGATCTGTTATCAGAGCTGTCTTGTGTCCAAGTTATGTATTTCAGAAATGTACATATACAAATCACACAGTTAGCTAAGAATGTATTAATTTAAAGTAGAAACAAGGAGATCGTTGAAGTAATGTGAATATGTTAACAAATGATTCGGATATATAGAAAATTGTAGCATTGGTGCATGTTGATTCAGAGATGCTTCATCTGAAGTCTTCATAAGAGACTGGATCCTTCCAAACTGGATCTGACGGACTCTAGTTACTTCAGGATGGGCATCCCGAGATAAAACAGAAAAGCAAATGGAAAACACTTAGCTTTGGGCAATGCGCAACTTAGGGCAATGATTTTTCTCATGAGTTCGTAGACTAGATGATTGGGTAAATCTTTTCCCACATGAAGAGCACTGGTGCGGTCTCTCTCCAGTATGAAGTCTCTCATGAGCTTTTAGGTTTGCTGGCTGAGAGAAACTCTTTCCACAGTGTGAACACTTGAACGGTTTCTCTCCAGTATGAACTCTCTGGTGTATTTTTAACAGTGTGTTTGTAGTAAAGGTCTGCCCACAGTCAGAGCATATATAAGGTCTCACACCAGTATGAATACGCTCATGCACTTTTAAATACATCAGTAGAGCAAAACTCTTTCCACAGAAAGAACAAACGTGAGGCTTCACACCAGCATGAGTTTTAAGGTATGTTGTTAAGTTTGATTCCACAACAAATGTTTTATCACACTGATCACAGCTGAATGATCTCACTACAGTGTGAGAGAGCAGATGATCATCGAGAGCGCTTTTCTGAGTGAAAAACTTTCCACACTGAGCATGTGAAGATCCCAGATTTTCATGGTCCTCTTAAGGTGAAATAAACTTTCTCAACAGTAAACATTGTCTCGATTTTCCAAGTTTCGTGAATTTTTTTATGGCTTTAAGTTGATAATTTAAACGGCTTTAAACAACTCAGAACAAGGGTTTGAAACATTCCTTTTCCCCAGATTTTTCCAGATTGTTTTCTCTTGTGAAAAATTTCTTCTTTTTTTGTAATTTTTAAAAATTTTAGGAAATTTAGAGGTTGATAAAAATTTAACACACCTTTTATTCAGATCCTTTTCACTAAAGTTAGGTAAGAACCTCTCGTTCCATAATCCTAACGAGCTTGAGGATCTGAATCAGTTGTAAAAATATGCAGAGCATGGGTCGAGACGGAGTTGAGAACCCCTGTTTAAAAAGAATATAATCAAATATAAATTATGATTATTCGTACAATTCAGTCGAATTTAAAGCAAAGAGAGGAGTTTTAATGGTGAAACCTAAACATTGTATCTCTGAAAACCTGAATGAGATCTTTCAGGAAAACAACTCAAGTCTAAAGCCGGAGTTCAGGAGGAAATAGTTTTATCTTAAAGTTCTATCGTCATAAGGAATAAGAAAACACAACATTGTTCCTGTATCTTCATCTTTTATTTCTGCAGGGTCTTCACTTAACTCCATCTTTCATAGAGTCCGAGTTTCTGGAGTAATTCTGCTGCTTTTTCCCTTGGAAGATGGAAATCAGCATTAAACTCTCATACGCTGGGGAGCTTCATGATGAAGGAGTGAATGTGGTCGTTGTTGCCATTTAGCAGAGACACACACTTACAATCACTCGCAATTACCACTTTAATTTTTGATCAAACAACCATTTAGATACAACCTCTAACGTTAGCTGATTTTTGTTTCTTACATTAATAAATTTACATGCGTTGAAACGTTACCAGTTAATAAAATGAAAACAACTCAATTTCACAAATGTAATGTGAAAAACATCATACAAGTTTAGTTTGCGAGCGTAATTACAAAGTCGTAATTTCGATCATTCTGAGTGATTCACTAAATGACTGATCTTTAGTCGGTTGGATATGATTTATCCTAATAAATGTTAACTGAATGTACTCCCAGTCAGAAAACAGCAGATTTAGAGCAGAATGAACGGCTGTGTTCCACTTCTCATGTTTATGTCCCCTTCCCTCGCTCACTTCTCTTCTTCTTCTAGACTCGGATGTGTGTCATTGCTTCGGTTGCTCGAGCGCCTCTACTGGCGGAAACAAATCTATCTAACCTTCATTAGTTAATTCATTAATAATAATTAATAATATTTATTAATTAATAATAATTTACTAATAAATACAATTAATAAATTTATTATTAATATTAATTAATAATTCATTATTACTATTTGATCTCCCCAAATATATTTTATTTGGGATCAAGTTTTAAGCTTGTAATTTAATTGAATTGTAATTTCGGCCGAAAATTTACGGTGGCCGAATATTCGGTGCATCCCTATAAATTACCGTATAAAAGTTTATTCCATCTTTTGCTTATTAACAAATTATGGAAGTGAACTTTGCTCACTTAAACACCTTCAGGCAATGATTTTGCTTATGTTTCTGTAGAGTAAATAAATGACTGTAACTCTTCCCGCATGAAGATCACTGGTACGGTTTCTCTTCAATATGAACTCTCTCATGATCATTCAAGGTTCTTGACTGAGAGAAACTCTTTCCACAGTGTGAGCACTTGTAAGATTTCTCTCCAGTATGAACAACTCTCTGGTGGGATTTTAAGTAGCTGGATGTAGTGAAGGTCTTTCCACAGTCAAAGCACATAGTAGGTCTCACACCAGTATGAATACTCTTATGCTCTTTCAAGTGTTTCAGTAGTGAAAAACACTTTCCACATAAAGAACAAACGTGAGGCTTCACATCAGTGTGAACTTTAAGGTGTGTTCTTAAGGTTGATTTAAAAACAAATGTTTTATCACACTGATCACAGCTGAATGATCTCAATCCAGAGTGAGAATGCAAATGAATGTTGAGAGAGCCTTTGCGAATGAAACTCTTTCCACACTGAGTGCATGTGAACGGTTTTTCTCCAGTGTGAATTCTCATGTGCTCCTTCAGGTGTCTACACCACCCCCACACCATTACACCACCACCACCAGCCTGCACAGTGGTAACAAGGCATAATTGATCCATGTTCTCATTCTGTTTACGCCAAATTCTGACTCTACACTGTAAAATCCAATTAGTAAACCTTACTTAAAAAAAGCATGCAAACCGATTGCCTTGAAAAAAATGAGTAAAGTGAAATAGGAATTGTCTGTAGTACTAACAAGTGCCTGTCTAGTATTGTACACTTACAAGAGAGTTCTAGTAACTTAAAACAAATTTGTAAAGTATACTTGATATTTTACTTTAGATGTACTTGTCTTAGTATAGACTACTCAGAATTACTATTTTTAATAACTAAATAACTTCAAGTAAAATATACTTTGTGAGTAGTCCTAACTACTCATTTATGAAAGTTGTACTAACTCTGATGTTTTCTGCTCACAACTTAGAATTACTGAGTTTACTTTACTTCAAAAGCAATCCAGTTTACTTGTTAAAACCATGCAAACCGATTGCCTTAAAAAGAACAAGTAAACTTTACTTCAGTAACTTAAGTGCTATCAATCATCTATAATACATCATTGAGAAAATACACAATTTTTCAAAGATAACATTTAAAACTGGACAAATACATTTAAGACAATGATACAGTTCAAAGGTAAATTTATTTTATTTGTTTTCTTAACAGCTGACACAGGGGTGGTCCACAAAAGCTTGCTTTGGGGTATAACATTAATGCATATAGTAGTCACTTATTTTTTTTAGTTTTTTTAACAAAAACCTTTTACAATATATTATATATATATATTTATTATAAATGTATATAAAATCTATATAAAAATAAATGTATTTTGTACTATACCCTGACTCTAACATCCTCAACAACAGCTTCAACAATTCAATAAATAACAATTATATAGAACCAACAAGCTGACAAGTGGATATTTTATTAAATAATTAAAAGGCAATGTCTCTGAAGCACAGGCACTTTAGAAGATAACACACTGGCAGCCTCTAAACTTGCTCATGAACCAAAAGGCTGACAATTTTAAACAAGTGCCTTAGTTTCCCTTTTATTTTTCTGTCAATTAATCTAATTCCACTGTCATAAATTAAATATAATGCCAAACATCATCACTCTTGCACATTAGATTACATTCTAACTCAACAGAATATTTTTCAGAGATTGGAGTTTTGGTGGGAGTTTGTTCGGTCCCAAACCAAGCATCACTTTCTGAATGAAGTTAAGAGTGTTTTTCATCTCTTTTGGGTAGTCTAAATTTAAAGCATAAGACAGACCAAACAACACACAAAATGCCTGAGGCAGATTCTGCAAATTATCCATTATGATACCTCCCTCTACAATGATGGCAGTAGACACTGGGACAAGGTAGAGTTTATTTGGAAAGAGAGGTGGTTCTTCATCAACAACAGTCAACATCCCAACAGACACGTGTGCCCAGGCTTCATCAACATCACATGCCTGAATGAAACCAAATAAAAATATTACAACAGGGAAATGTGAAAAGGCATGATTAATTGTCAGTTTCTGCCCTGCCTACTAGGGCTGGGTATTGACACAAATTTCACAATTCAATTTGATTTCGATTCACAAGCTTGCAATTCGGTTCGATTTCGATTCCAATTCGATTTAATATTGATCATTTTGGATATCAGGTACAATATGGCAATTTTTTTAAAGGAAAATAAATCTCTTAGCTATAATGCTGTAAACTATGGGAGTCAGTTGCCTACTATAATATTGAAGGTAAAAATTAACTGATTTGTAGACAAACACTTAAATTACACAATTTTGTTATTTTTATAATAATAAAGTTATATGAAATAAACATTTAAATGGTGGTGGTCATAAAAACTTGCCAGATTTATTTAAACATGCATTAAATATAAATATTGAAGAACATTAAAAGTTATAATGAACATGTAATATGGTGCATATATTTAGCAAGATGCTTCTCTCTAGATTTTTCTAGCTAACTAACGAGTTTATGGTCACTGGATATGGTTTTTCTGAGGTAAACGTGACGTTACATGACATTGTTTAAAAGCTGTTTTACAGACGTCTTTCCGCTATTGAAACACTGATTGAGTGATTCCATGCGACATAATACGGATTTTGATAAATTGTACTATCTTTTAACATACTTTCAGATGCTCATTCATGTTTATTTCACGCTGTAACTTAAGGCGGAAGAGAAGAACATGTGCACGCTGCGCTGCTGCTTTTTTTGAGCTGAGCTGCGCCACAGCGATCTCACGCCACAGCGCCAAAACGGTATTTATGTTTTTGAATTTCGTAAGAAAATGGATGTAATTTGAAATCTGAGACTTTGTTTAATATCAATAGTTACAAGCACAAAGATTGTTGCGATTTATTGGATGGGAAGCACGCTACAATGTTCCATTCATCATCAACTGAAAACAGGATGACTTATCGATTCTTGGGATTTAAGAATCGATTTTGGTTCGTAAAAATGAGAATCTATTAAAATCGAGAAATCTATATTTTTTACCCAGCCCTACTGCCTTTAATGCATGTCCCATTAAGTATTTATCATGTATTCTTCTTTGTTTCAGTGTAGCACAGAAGTACAATTAATGGCAGTTAAAAAAATTTGGGAGAAGTAACCCTTTAAAAAATGTTTACAATGAGATCTTACATTGCAGGTGTTGTAGAAGTTACTGGTATCATCACCAAGCAGGATAGGTAAGCCCCGGAGAACAAGAGTGCGCATTGCTGTCACATCTGCTTGATTCTAAAAGTAAATTAATAAAAAGAAAAGAAAAAAAGATCAAGTTCAAGATCATTAAACATAAGCTACAGTTAAAATAAGTTTGTCAAAGGGTTACTTCACCCAAAGATTTAAATTATGTCATTAATTACTCACCCTCATGTCATTCCATACCTGAGAGACTTTTGTTCATATTCAGAACACAAATGAAGATATTTTTAATGAACTCTGAGAGCTTTCTGTCTCTCCATAGGCAGCCTAGGCATCTAGCACTTTAAAGCACCGGAGAGGTAAGAAAGACAAAGTAATCCATGCGAATCCCGATCTCAAAAATCTAAATTTTATGACACAATGCTAGTAGTCAGAACGTAGAACTATTGGCAAGCATCACACACATGACCAGCGTTGGCCAATAGTGAGCCTACGTTCTGAAGTACACTACGTGAACTCACTCAGAGGCCCACACAGAAGAAAATTAATAGTTGAATAAAGTCATTATTTTTGTTTTGTTTTATGCGCACAAAAAGTATTCTCGCCACTTGATAAAACTTAAGGTTGAACCACTGTAGTCACTTGGACTATTTTAACGATATCTATTTTAACGATAACTTTTCTGGAATGGCAGATATCGATTACTTAGAAGCCTATGAAGGAGTGATCCAGCTCTCAGATTTAATCACAAATATCTTAATTCGTGTTCTGAAGATGAACGAAAGTATTACGGGGTTGGAACAACATGAGGGTGAGTAATTACTGACAGTAATTTTGGGTGAACTAACACTTTAAAGTGTTTATCAACAAAACCCCAGAACACTTTAGACAACAGCTAGAGGTATTGTAAGCAAAACCATGATCAACTCGGAATAATAAATAAAATTAAGGCTGCAGTAAACTAACCCCTGTATTAATTTGCTGCAGAAGCTCATCCAATTTCTCTCCAACCATTCCTTTCTTGGACTTGAAGATTGTGACCAAGCGCGGTGTGTAGCGATCCACAGCTCCATAAAAGTTATTCTGCAGATCTGTGGTTATCCTGTTATCTGGCTATCCTGTTAAACTCTGCTAACACCTACAACACAGGCAAAGAAAAACTGAGGCATGGGACAGTGTGGACATTTGTCAATGCATGGTCTAGCCTACAGGCCAATTCTAAAGCCAAACCTAAACAGAATGCTGTTTGAAGGCCACTCAGGAGGCAAGCTGCCAGAAGGACTTCTTCTAAACATTTCTTGATATGCATGTTCTTCAAGCATTACAGAAAATCTGTAAAATTTTCTTTGTTTTTTTTAATATTTTTATAAATAAATGTATATTTGTATTTATTACCTTTAAATACGCATTTCTATATATTCTAGAATATATTGTTATACTAAATATATTTGTGACCTCAGTACAGACAATTTAAAAACAGTGTTTCCACGGATTACTTTCAGTAATGGTGTGCAAATACAGAAAAGAAAATTGAAAATAAAACGTTCATGTGACATTAACATTATTTAGTTTAACATTAACGTTACTTTAACATCACTAAGTTTGTTATCTTGTTAAAAGATTCAGCAGTGACATAAGGCAGCTGTGTTTGAGTAAAAAAAAAAATGTTTGCAGTGCTTGCATTTACTAAATTTAAATAATAGTATAATGCTGTTGTGAAATCACAAATACTGACCAAAATCACCACAAACTTCGTAGCTGCTATCTGCATAAGCTGCAGGTTACCTTTAACTTTACGTTAAATGCGCGCCATTTCACCAGATTTGTAACGTTAATATGTTGTGAACCAATCCCGACAGAGGAGAATGCATCAGGGAAAATGGTAAAATAGAAAACCATAATTCATATTACATTTTGGAATATTAAAATAACTTTTCAGGCAATCCAGGAAACGTTGTGGTAAGTTACCTGATAGTTTTATGCACACACACAAAAACGGGTCGAACCACGTTCTTTAAGCTCCGAATAATATGTACACGACAGACAGTAAAATAACATCCACACACAAGTTGCATGCTTGTTTACTTACCTTATTATTATTATTCCAAAAAGGAAATTAAGCTCCAGATAAATGTAAGCAGTCTGTTGTTAACGTCTTTCCAGACCAGTTCCACATCTGCAAAATTGGCGCCGAAATTCACAGATTCTATCGCGCATGCTCTGACAAAGCCGCTTCTACTTCTTTGTTTTTTTCTGCACATTAGGCACGATTTAATGCACTGCTGCCTCTCACTGGTTTAGTAACGTCATTGCATCCTCGGTTGCTACTTGCTTGTTTCAAGTAAGCGTCACTCAAACAATTGAGTAAGTTGTTATTTTCACCCTCCAATTTACTATAACTCAACAAAACCTAGTAAGAAGCATGCATTTTATATTACTGAGTAAAGTTAACTAAGTAAATGTGAGTCAGGAAAGCTATTACATTTTACAGTGTACCATCTGAATGTCTCAACAGAAATCGAGACTCATCAGACCAGGCAACATTTTTCCAGTCTTCAACTGTCCAATTTTGGTGAGCTCTTGCAAATTGTAGCCTCTTTTTCCTATTTGTAGTGGAGATGCGTGGTACCCGGTGGGGTCTTCTGCTGTTGTAGCCCATCCGCCTCAAGGTTGTGCGTGTTGTGGCTTCACAAATGCTTTGCTGCATACCTCAGTTGTAACAAGTGGTTATTTCAGTCAAAGTTGCTCTTCTATCAGCTTGAATCAGTCGGCCCATTCTCCACTGACCTCTAGCATCAACAAGGCATTTTCACCCACAGGACTGCCACATACTGGATGTTTTTCCCTTTTCACACCATTCTTTGTAAACCCTAGAAATGGTTGTGTGTGAAAATCCAAGTAACTGAGCAGATTGTGAAATACTCAGACGGGCCCGTCTGGCACCAACAACCATGCCACGCTCAAAATTGCTTAAATCACCTTTCTTTCCCATTCATGACATTCAGTTTGGAGATGTCAGGAGATTGTACTTGACCAGGACCACAATTCCCTAAATGCATTGATGCAACTGCCATGTTGATTGGTTTATTAGATTATTGCTTTTAATATGAAATGTAACAGGTGTTCGTAATAATCCTTTACCATGGAGTATATCTTTTGCCGCTTAATAAACAAAACATTCAAGGGAAATTTAGTTCACTTTAAAATTGAAACCCAAACAGTTGATGGACCCCATTAAAGGTCCTTATGCACTTTTTCCCCAAAAATATGTAACAATAGCCTTTTATTTTACCATTTATGACTCAAAATCTACTGTTGAGCAACTGACAGCTTGTCCTGCTCACAGTGGAGTGCACCTATAAGCCTGTATCCTATTTTTTTTTCTGTCGGTCGAATTTTTCCCGCACTGTCTGCGGATGTGACGTCAAGCCGCCACTCTGCCACCACGCTATCTGAAGAGCCTATGACTCGCAAACTTATTCAAACAATGCATGTATTTGACTGTTTTACCTCTGTAAAACATAATGTTGACCTCCTTGCAGCAGATTGACTTGTGAAGTGTGCACGTAACGAGCGCGTGCTGCGAGCAGAAAGGAAAGCAGTTGTATTTTGGCCACAGTGTAGTCTTGCTAGTTTAAATTTGAGAAAAACGATATGGGTCTTTAACTTCCATAGTCAATGGTTCATCAACGTTTGATTACTGCATGCTTCAATATCTTTTTGTGTTTGCAGTGTAAAGACTCATGGGCGGATCTAATCCGTGGATTTGCAATCATAATTAATAATTATCATACATGTTTGGATTGATCAGTCTACATGTTAATAAATCTCCCTCTAAGGGAGGATCTGTCATTTTACCTGCATGCATACATGTGCATCCTTGCATTTTAACTACAAGTTGATTGCAGTCAATAGACTATGTGCACGTTAGCATATGCTACTTCCGGCTGCGAAACCGATAGGGGGTGTCTAGTTTCCGGTAGCCTGATGGACAACGTAGAGGATGTATATTTCTCCAGATGTCTTGGACATTTGACGAATATTACAGTCGATGATGTTCATCGACGGTTAGTGACTTTTCTCCAGCTCCCCAGAGCAAGAGAGAGAAGGGGTTTAAATATTACATCTCTCAGTATGTCATACAGGGAGTAGTAGTACACATGTCATACATGGATTAAAGGTATCCGACGTTGGGAAAGGGAACTAAAAAAGTCCTCGCTCTAGACTAGGTACTGAAAGAGTTATAGGAACTACGGTCTGAGGAACTAAAAAATCCCCAACTTAGTCCGGTTGGAACATGCGAAAAAAAACTGGTTATAGGAACTTTAGGATCATAGGAACCGCAAAAGTCCCTCCGGGCGAAAAGCGGCTATAGACACCGTGAGTAGTGAATTTTCCCTTGTCAGTGGTGTAAAATATGTTAGTTGGGTTGTTTCTTGTAACTTAACGTTAGTTCTTCTCCCTCGCTGTGTTATGGCTTTGCTATGTGGGGATGAATGTGCTGGATACGTTCGTGAGACAGCTGATTAGTAACGTACTCTTGTCATTGACCGTAAAACAGTTAGCTGCTACAGGAATCACCAACCCGTCGATCGCGGTCGACAAGTCGATCTTGGAAGCATTTTAAGTCGATCGCGAAGAGTTTTCAAAATCATGCAGAGAAAAAAGGCTATTGTGTATAGTAAATGCTGTCTAAGAGATGCGGAGGCGCGCGCGCTGTGTTAAATCACGTCATTTTTGCGGTGCGCACCTTTGGGCTCATGCGGACGCGTCGAGTTAAACAAGGCTTACGCTTTAACCAGCTCAGCCACAGTAAGTTTTTTATGTTTTAGGTCCATTGCGAACGATTAAACTAACTTAACGCCGGTCCACTGATGTAAACAAGACGGCAACCGGAAACGAAGTACCCAACGTACCCAACTACGTATACAGTTGCCAAGGTTACATGGGATATATGTATTTACAAACATAATAGACATACAAAACACAATAAGACATCGATGAGAGCGAGTGAGTGTGTGAGATAGAGAGGGAGGAGAGAGGGGGAGAGAGAGCATTAGCATTCCTCCAGACATTCACCTTTCTGATTACAACACGAAACATCATCTTAAAGCTTCTTAGAAGCTCTATAAAGAGATTATACTTGCACGAGTTTATGGGTCTCTTGTGTCGCTGCATTCCTGGACAGCCCGGTCGGGCCGCGTGCGTGAGCGGAGTCCTCTGTGTGTAAGCGTCGCGTGGCGCGGCTTGGCGCGCATGTCGAACAGAGGTTAACGCCTTTGATGTAACATTACCAACGAACATAGTTCGGCTAAGTTCGTTTCACTTCGTGGAAGTGAACAGAGTCGACTACGGAAAACAAAACTTTGACTTACAAAGAAAAAAACAAGATCTAAGGGAAAATCACGTGGAGTTACATCTGTGCATGGCTGGTGAAGAGCGTGTGTGTCTCGGTCTGGCGCGTCATGTGGTCACGTGCGCATGTTTCTCCTTCAGAGCGAGCGCGCTCTCGTTTAAATGTCCCTTTGTAGTTGGATATGCTGAAGAGATATGTCACGCGGTGTTCTTTTCACTCGTTGATTGGAATTAAACACGGAGACTTATCTAAGGCTCAAAAAGACAAACTAACAAATAAAAGAAATAAAAGAAAGGCGAAGAGCTCGCCCGGAGGGAGACGTTACATTACGACACGAGGACGAGAGCGGAAGAGGACGAGCGGAGTGGGGAAGCGTTATTTATCACCTTGGAGAAATCCAGCCTCTTCCTGTTGGCTTGGCCAATCGGAGAGTTGGAATTCACAGGCGGGACTTGAGTTTTTATTGCTCTTTGTGTAAGAGACTGCTTGTCTAATTAAATTATGACTTACTTTAGGAATGGTCCTTTCTACTGCAGAGATGTGTTATACACATAATCATACCTTTTATGGTGTGTCTACATATATTGCTGATCATTCCAGCATCTAGCATACAAACTGAATATAACATTATGGACGTTATAGAAAGACAGTTACATTAATCATCAGGGGCACTTGCTCACTTAGACTACATACTTTGTTTAACATGGGCAAACATGAATACATCGAATATATCCAAAAAGTCTTCAGTGTGATAAGGTTATGTAGGTGGCGTCTCCAGCGCATACACACTAAGGAAAATCAGAGACTACACATCTGTGTTGATTACATCTATCACAAGGTATGCATAGATATATAAAAACCTCGAGGGTGATCACCTGATAAGCTACAGCTAACAAGAATATACAGGTTGAACAATTGAGGTGGTAAATAATGTCAGAATTCATTTGGTAAACTATCTTTATGAACGATGCAGAAGATGGTTATTCATTAAGACGAATGCACGATTATATATGTTACACATGCAATTATTCACCGTTAGTTACTTAAGACATAACAAGTGTTTTAAGTGTTGAATTTTGGCATATTACTGTATGTTTAGTGTTAGGCACAACCCAAGTTCTTTCTTCTCTAATTCACTCGTCTCGGACGTTGCACAGAAAGCCGAGAGAACAGTTGATTCGCCTAACTCGAGACCTAAGGTATTTTACAATAATTCCGTTGGTGTATACTAAAAGCTTGTAAACATCACCTTTTGTGCACAGACAATGAACACTCTTTTTTTTCAGACAAATTGACTTTCAGCATATTTGGTTACATGGTCACTTGAATGTAAAATAATTATGACATAAAGACAAATAAAATAAATCGAATGAATCACCAATATTAGGAATCACACAATATAAAGCTAGCAAATTCTCTGGAACGTTGTCATGCTTTGAGTCTGAGCACGGATAAATTATAACTTACAGAACAAAACATTACATTTTCAAAGGAATCAGGTTTCTGAAATCAACTGGTGCCAGAGCTCAACAGTTCACAGCAATCACAAAGAGGCACATCACAGCTGCATTTATATTTTATTTATTTTATTATATTTATTTATTCTACTTTATACTTTAATACATTACTTCATATATTTACAGTAAATAATAATGGCACTTCATGGTCATCTTGTAATTATTCCATCTGTCAAAACCTGTCCCCTAAATCCAATATCAGCGCTCGATTAGATCATTTCCTGTGATTCTGTGAAACTTCTCTCTCATCTCTCCACCATCCTCACCGGGTTTCTCATGTCGTCTAGTGCTCATACAAGACACAAGTTACGACGATCAGCCTGTTTGTAAAAAATCAGTGTTATCCAAGGACTAGCATCGAGTAGCGGCAATTTGACGGAATATTTACAATTATGTTAAGTGTTCAAATGTATAAACGTTGGATTTATTGCGAAAAACTCCGAAAGTTGCACGTTCAGTGTAAAACCTTCTGTAAGTAAAGACACCAAACACCCGTGATGCTAGCTCGTAGCTTCGCTGAAAACTAAGAAAATCGAAAAACTGTCGGAGTATGAAATTCCGGAGCTGATTTTGCGTCTCGACGATGCGCGCTCAGAGGTTAATAAAGTTTTAATAACTCATTATTTAACCATTTATTATTGAGTATGTCATGCAGTTTAGTGACAGACTGTATCTTACGACAATCACTGATCTAGCTGGTTTGGACGTTAAGTTTGGGCTTTTAGGGAGGATCGAAAGTTCGGAAGGTGTTCAGTCAGCTTTAATCGAGGTTGTTTAAGGGTTAGTTCGCCTCAAAATGAAAATTATGTCATTAATTACTCAACCTCACGTCATGTCAAACCAGGAATTGTAAAAATTGTAGAAACCTGGCAACGAAAACTACACACAGCGATTGTAAGAGCCATAATTGGAATAATTAAAAGCTTAAATGTTTGAGTAAGTATTTAAATTAGTTTAGATTTGTTATTTATGTACATTAGTTGGGCACCCGCCCCCCCCCCCTGTTTAAGTTGTAATGGTTTGCTCTGTTTTAGTATTGGAACCTGCGCTTTAATAAGTGACGTCCCCTTTAAGAATTTCGCACTTCCTCAGAGAACGAAAGAAAGACAGAGCAACACAGTTTTTGACCGGAGTTTATGTATTGTTTATTTTCTATTTGTGCAAGAACTTTCAGTAGACAAATGAAACTTGAACGAAGACCCGAGTCAATTATTTGCCCGAAATAAGTACTACGAAGGATTATTGCTATTACAAAGTCAAAAACTGCTCACGAAGAATTCTGAGGGAAGCTCGCAGCAGAATGCCGATTGGATTCATTAAAGGACATTTTACGAACGTCAGCTAACATTAGAAAGATGTTACAAAAGGAAGGTACGGAGATTGTTGCGGTGTTAATGAGAGGATTTCATATAAAGTGGAACATTTATTAGCCACTTACTTCAAACAGACTATTCGCAAAGATTTCTCTCAGAAGAAGCTTTCTTCACATTGTAAGTCTTTTCACAAGTGTAGTTTGTGAATATTTAGAAGACAAGAAACGATTGCAGCAGATCAAGATTACTGCGATGGTTTACGTGAAGATCGGCTTTTAATCGAGTGAAATGGCGGATGATTCTGTAGATGTGAAGATACCCGGTATTGGCCACAAGAGGGCACCAAAGCTCACAGCAAAGGCTGCTGAAGAGAAAATGAATCGACTTAAGAATGAAAGACAAGGGAAACTGGCACTGTTAACACGCAAAACGAATGAGATTGACAGATTAATGCAAGATGGAAAAAATGTGAAGACTGTTGAAAAAGAACTAAATGTCCTTGGTGAGATCTTATGTCAGTTTGAAGAGTCGAATGCTGAAATGTTACTCATGCTGTCTGACGAAGATGGAAAAGAAGATCAGACTAACTGGTTTCATCCCAAGATTGAACTGTCCAGCAGTTTTATTTGATGTGAAAAATTGGATTTCAACCACAAAAGGAAATGACCCTGATGAGCATGAACTTCAGGACGAATATGACGATGGCATAAAACCAAGTGATAGTGTGTCAGAAGTGATGGCTAATCAGGATAGAAGGAAAAGTGGATCTGTGACAAGTAGTTCTGTGGCACAATCTTCGACCAGTTCTGCTCGTGTCAAGGCAGAGGCTAAGCGTGCAGCACTTTTAGCCCGGGCATCTGCTTTAAGAAAGAGACAAGAATTAGAAGCTGAAGAGTTAAGAGTGAAGGCCAAAAGAGAACAGTTGGAACTGGATACAGAAATTGCTGCATCAAATGCTGAACTCAAGTGTTAAAAGAGTATGAAGATGGTCAAGATGGAATGAATGATTATTACAGGTCACAGATTGGATCACATGCTGGTGATTCACGTGAAGACAGAAAGGAACGTCAGATAAAGCCAGTATCTAACACTTATAGAAAGTCTGAGCCTACGCCAAGCACTCAGGGCCAGAGCTCTACCCAGAGACTATCTCAACAAATTACAGATCATGGTAATTCTCAACAATCAATTGATGATGGCAGAAATCTATTCAAAGTGATGCAACGACAAAACGAAATAACTGAATTGTTGGTCAATCAGCAGAGCTTATCTCAATTGCCTCAAAGAGATGTTCCAGTGTTTTCTGGAGATCCCCTTGCCTGTATTTCTTTCATAAGGGCCTTCGAGCATCTGATTGAGAACAAGACTAGTAGCTCACAAGACAGATTGTACTATTTAGAGCAGTTCACAAGTGGAGAACCACAAGCTCTTGTTCGCAGTTGTGAACATATGAGTCCTGCTACGGGATACAAAGAAGCTAAACGTCTCCTTCAACAACATTATGGCAATGAACTGAAGATAGCTACAGCTTACATAGAGAAAGCTCTGAAATGGCCACAAATCAAAGTAGAGGACAGTAAGGGAATGAAGACCTATTCCTTATTTCTTATTGGATGTAAAAATACCATGGCTGATGTTAAATTCATGGATGAGATGGACAACCCAACAAACATGAGAACAGTCATTTCAAAACTTCCTTTCAGATTCAGAGAACGCTGGAGAAATGCAGCCTTTGATATCCAGCAACGAAATGGAAGAAGAGCCACATTTGAAGATTTGGTCAATTTTATTGACTTGAATGCTCAAAGTCTGAATGACCCACTCTTTGGAGATATCCAGGAAGTTAAAGTGGAGAGAAAAGGAAAGTTTGGTTCTGCAGAGGGGAAGAGCTCAAAGAAGAGTGACTTCAAAAGTAGTATTTTCGCCACAAATGTCTCGCCGGCTGGCAGGGATAAAGCAGAATATACACAACATATAAACAGAACACAGAGAAATCTGATTCAGCAGTCCAAAGATTTTGTTTGTTCTGTAATAAGGAACATACACTGGATTCCTGCGATAAGCTTAAAATGCAGGAATACAAGGACAGAATTCAGTTTCTTAAACCAAAGGTCTCTGCTTTGGGTGTCTAACTCAAGGACATATGAGTAAGGATTGCAAGAAAAGAATGTCATGTCCAGATTGCTCACTAAAACATCCGGGCGTCCTACATATTATCAAACAAGAAGGTAACCGAGGTGAAAAGTCTAAAGACCACGACCTTTCAGTTTCTAATGCTCTTCTCTCACTAAGTCAGGAAACTTGTGGATACACCGGGGCTGGTGATGGTGAGTGCATCCTCTCCATTATACCTGTAAAGGTGAAATCAAAGAAGAGTGAAAGATCAGTAGAGACATATGCTTTCCTAGACCCAGGAAGCACAACTACCTTTTGTACGGAAGACATCATGCATCGACTAAACATGCAGGGCAAGAAGACTGATTTTCTGCTTTGTACTATGGGTCAACAAAGGAAGGTGCAAGGATACTTGCTATCTGACTTAGAGGTGTGTGGTTTAGAAGAGAATACTTTCATTGATTTACCCAATGTCTTGACTCAGCGACATTTGCCTGTAAAGGAAGAAAATATTCCTAAACAAAAGGATATTGAGAAATGGCCTTACCTGCATGAAGTTCGTCTTCCACATATTGATGCGACAGTTGGGTTACTGATTGGAGTGAACGCTTATACGGCCATGGAACCATGGAAGGTGATAAACAGCAGAAACAATGGACCTTATGCAGTGAAGACGGCTCTTGGCTGGATAGTGAATGGACCAAAGGAAGAGAGCATTAAGACAAGAAAATCTGTACATAGCCATACAGTGAATCGTATATCTGTGGAGAAGATTGAAGATTTGCTGATGAAGCAGTTCAATGTTGATTTTCCTGAACGTCGTTATGAGGATAAGTCTGAAATGTCTCAAGAAGACAGACAGTTTATGATGTCTGTGACCGAGTCTACTCAGATTTTGGATGGTCACTACTGCATGAAATTGCCTCTGAAGAATGACAAGATTCAGATGCCAAACAATCGGGATGTAGCAGAACAGCGTCTCAAGAGCCTTCAAAAAAGACTCAAAAAGAATCCTAAGTTCCATGAGGATTACACTGGATTTATGAACAACATCATTAAGAAAGGTTACACTGAGAAGGTACCTTTTGAAGAGTTGCACCGTGATGATGGGAAGGTGTGGTACATTCCTCACCACGGGGTATATCATCAGAAGAAAAAGAAAATTCGTGTTGTCTTTGACTGTAATGCATCTTACCAAGTATTTTCTTTGAATGATCAGTTACTTCAGGGGCCCAACCTAACCAACACACTTATCGGAGTCTTGGTCAGATTCCATGAGGAGCCGATTGCAATGATGGCTGACATTGAATCAATGTTTTATCAGGTTCGAGTACCTAGTGTGGATGCAGACTTCCTGAGGTTTCTTTGGTGGCAGCAGGGCAACTTGGATCAAGAGGAAGTGGAGTACAGGATGTGTGTACACCTGTTTGGTGCAACCTCTTCACCAAGTTGTTGTTGTTACGCTCTTCGAAGAACAGCTGAAGATGGACTCAACGACACTACTCCAGAAGCAGCTCTGACCCTTTTGAAGAATTTTTATGTCGATGATTGCCTTAAATCAGTGGCAACAGAAGAACAAGCAATCACTCTTGCAAGGGATATCAGAGCACTTTGTAAGCAAGGTGGGTTCCATTTGACAAAATGGACTAGTAATAGCAGAGCTGTACTTTCGTCCATACCTGAAGAAGAACGAGCCACTGACGTGAAAGACCTCGATCTGGATAGTGAGTTACTTCCCATGGAAAGAGCGTTGGGAATTCACTGGTGTACAGAAAAGGACACATTTCATTTTAAGATCGAAGTGCAAAACAAACCATTCACCAGAAGAGGCATATTATCAGTTGTTGGCTCAGTTTACGATCCTCTTGGGTTCCTAGCACCGTTTGTGCTACCAGCAAAGCTCATTCTGAAGGACCTGTGTAAAGAGAAAGTAGGATGGGATGAGGAAATTGTAGAGAAAAAGGCTGAATGATGGCTATCCTGGCTAGAAGATTTGCACAAGCTCGAAAACTTCAATGTGAGTAGATGCATCAAATCTGCAGAATTTGGGCATGTCAAGACTTTTCAATTGCACCATTTTTCAGATGCTAGTGAGAACGGATACGGGACTGTCACATACCTCTTGTTGACAAACGATCACGATCAAAGGAGCTGTACATTCATGATGGAAAAGTCCAGAGTAGCGCCACTCAAGCAGGTTACTATTCCAAGAATGGAGTTGACTGCAGCCACCATCGCAGTCAAAATAGATAGAATGCTGAGACAGGAGCTTCATATTGACCTCGAGGAGTCTAACTTTTGGACTGACAGTACCACGGTGCTGAAATACATAGAGAATGACTCCACAAGATTTAAGACATTTGTTGCTAAACGAATCTCATTAATTAGAGAGGCTTCTAAACCTTCTCAGTGGAGATATGTAAGCTCTTCAGAAAATCCTGCAGACCAAGCTTCGAGAGGTCTGAACGCTGACAACTTGATCAGAAGCAAAAACTGGATCAAAGGATCTAGTTTCCTGTTGAAGCCCCAATGTGAGTGGCCAGTTCAACCAGAGCATTCAAAGTCATTTGCAGAGGAAGACAGAGAGCTCAAAAAGGTTTCCACTGTCAATGCAATATACACTCAGGACAGTAAGGAAGGACTAGAACATCTTGTTGGTTATTATTCAAGCTGGCATCGTCTAAAGAAGGCCGTAGCATGGTTAACGCTTTTCAAAGAAGTCCTGCTGGATTTAAGTCGCGAGAGGAAGGAGATTCAGAGAAGGATCAGTCAAACAGAAAAAGATCGAAATATTCAAAACGTTCTATTACAAAAGGCAATGACTACCTACAAAGGAAGTTTGCACAAAAGAACACCTACCATGAAGGATATGGTGAATGCTGAGCTGGATCTAATTCATTACAGCCAGAAGCAGAGGTGAAAAGAGGACGCTCTATGGTCAAGAGATATGGTGTGCTTTTACCTGCCTCACCGTTAGAGCCATTCATTTAGAAGTTGCACCTTCTCTGGACACAGATGCGTGTGTCAACGCTATACGCTGATTTATTAGCAGGAGAGGTCATGTTTCAATAATTCGTTCGGATAATGGAACGAACTTCACAGGAGCTGAAAAGGAGTTGCGTGAAGCATTGCAGAATTTGAATCAATCAACAATTGAAGAAGAAATGCTAAAGAAAGAAATTTAGTGGATATTTAACACTCCTGGCGCATCTCACCATGGCGGAGTCTGGGAATGTCAGATTCGCACTGTAAGAAAGGTTTTGAATTCTGTACTGAGACAGCAAGTATTGGACGATGATGGCTTACATACTCTATTGTGTGAGGTGGAATCAATCATCAATGATAGGCCCATTACCAAAATTTCTGATGACCCTAACGACCTCGAAGCCTTGACTCCTAACCATCTGTTGTTGATGAGGAAACAACCAGCTTTACCTCCAGGTGTGTTCAAAAAAGATGATGTCTATGCAAGGCGTAGATGGAAACAAATTCAATACCTGGCGGATCGTTTCTGGCATCGGTGGATGCTGGAATATTTGCCCCTACTGCAGGAACGCCAGCGATGGTCCAGACTGAAAAGAAATTTCGAGATTGGAGACATAGTTGACACGCATGCTGTTTGTTGACTTCAGCTCAGCATTCAACACGGTCATCCCAACTAAGCTAATAGCCAAACTTGGAGACCTGGGCATCAACACCTCCATGTGCAACTGGATTTTGGACTTTCTGACCAACAGACCCCAGAATGTTCGATCTGGCTCCACCTGCTCCACATCCATCACACTCAACACTGGTGTACCACAGGGCTGTGTGCTAAGCCCGTTTCTCTACTCCCTCTTCACCTCCGACTGCAAACCTGTGTACGAATCTAATTCCATCATCAAGTTTGCGGACGACACTACGGTGATTGGTCTCATCAGCAACAACGATGAGACTGCCTATAGGGAGGAGATCAAGCACCTGGCCACATGGTGCACTGAAAATAACCAGCTCCTCAACACCACCAAAACGAAGGAGCTCATCGTGGACTTCAGGAAAGAGTCAAGAGGCACACACGACACCATCCACATCAATGGAATGGCTGTTGAGCGTGTCTCCAGTTTCAAGTTCTTGGGAATCCACATCTCGGCGGACATGTCCTGGACAACCAACACCTCCTGCCTGGTCAAGAAGGCTCACCAGCGCCTCTTCTTCCTGAGGACACTGAGGAAGAATCAGCTTTCCTCGACTATCCTGGTGAACTTCTATCGCTGTGCAATAGAAAGCATCCTGACCAACTGTGCTACAGTGTGGTATGGGAGCTGCTCTGTTGCGGAGCGCAAGGCACTGCAGCGGGTGGTGAAAACCGCCCAGCGCATCACTGGGACTCCACTACCTGCCATCGAGCACATCCAGAGGAAACGCTGTCTGCACCGAGCTCGCAGCATCCTTAAGGACTCCTCTCACCCAGCCCACAGACTGTTTTCTCTCCTGCCCTCCGGCAGGCGTTTCAGGTGCCTCCGGACCAGGACCAGCAGACTAAAGAACAGCTTTTTCCCCAGAGCTGTGTCTTTACTGAACTCTAACCCTCACTGATCCCACTCCCCTCATATACTGATAAACTCTCCTCTCCCTCATCACACCTGCCTCCATTTTGATATTTGTAATGTTATAATGTTCATTTGCACTGCTGACTACTATTACTATTATTATAGTAACAACTGTTTACATAATGCATCTTGCACTACTTACCTGACTGGAATATCCATTTGCACTGCCGACTGTTTATTTACAGTACCAATTGTTTACATATACATTGCAATACCGTACTTTAACTGTAATATGCAACTACTTTCCACTGCACTTTCACTCGGATAGTATCTGTCCAACTTAATTTGCACTACTTTAAATCCATCTTTATATATATTCATAGTACATATTCACCTGTAAACTACGTATAGTAATAACCATCTGTAAATTATGTTCATTGTACATATCTGTAAAAATTCTGTTTATAGTAATATCCATCTGTATATTATATTCAGTACATATCTAGCTGTAAATTCTGTTCACAATAATAGCTATCTGTATATTATATTCATAGGACTAATCTATCTGAAAAAATCTGTTTATAATAGTATTCAATTCTATATTTATTCAGTACATATCCATGTACTGCACTTATGGAACCACTGTATATCCTGCACTTGCTGCTATTGCACTTCTGGTTAGACCCAAACTGCATTTCGTTGCCTTGTACCTGTACTTGTGTAATGACAATAAAGTTGAATCTAATCTAATCTAATCTAATAGTTCTGATTGTTGATTCCAATGCACCTCGGAATTCATGGATGATAGGTCGCGTTATCAAGACAATGCCAGACTCTAAGGGAAATGTTCGCAGTGTGTGTCTTAAGACGAAAAGTAACACGCTGAATCGACCCATCTCAAAGATATGTCTTCTACAAGAAGCTGTCTGATTATAGATTGAATGGAAGTGTGACTTCAAAGACTCTAAAGGTTTATGGCTCTAGATAATCAAGTTTGGTAATTGTTATAGTTTGCCTACCTATACAATTAGGGGCTGGGGATGTAAGAGCCATAATTGGAATAATTAAAAGCTTAAATGTTTGAGTAAGTATTTAAATTTGTTTAGATTTGTTATTTATGTACATTAGTTGGGCACCCGCCCCCCCTGTTTAAGTTGTAATGGTTTGCTCTGTTTTAGTATTGGAACTGTCTTTAGCGCTTTAATAAGTGACGTCCCCTTTAAGAATTTCGCACTTCCTCAGAGAACGAAAGAAAGACGGAGCAACACAGTTTTTGACCGGAGTTTATGTATTGTTTATTTTCTATTTGTGCAAGAACTTTCAGTAAACAAATGAAACTTGAACGAAGACCCGAGTCAATTATTTGCCCGAAATAAGTACTACGAAAGATTATTGCTATTACAGCGATCATGTGAAGTCTGCCCTGGCCCCCTCAACTGTCGGATCTGCCCTGGCCCCCTAAAGCGTCGGATCTGCCCTGGCCCCCTAAACCGTCGGATCTGCCCTGGCCCCCTAAACCGTCGGATCTGCCCTGGCCCCCTAAACCGTCGGATCTGCCCTGGCCCCCTAAACCGTCGGATCTGCCCTGGCCCCCTGAACTGTCGGATCTGCCCTGGCCCCCTGAACTGTTGGATCTGCCCTGGCCCCCTGAACTGTCGGATCTGCCCTGGCCCCCTAAACAGTCGGATCTGCCCTGGCCCCCTAAATTGTCGGATCTGCCCTGGCCCCCTAAAGCGTCGGATCTGCCCTGGCCCCCTGAACTGCTGGATCTGCCCTGGCCCCCTAAACGGTCGGATCTGCCCTGGACCCCTGAACTGTCGGATCTGCCCTGGCCCCCTAAACAGTCGGATCTGCCCTGGCCCCCTAAATTGTCGGATCTGCCCTGGCCCCCTAAATTGTCGGATCTGCCCTGGCCCCCTAAAGCGTCGGATCTGCCCTGGCCCCCTAAACGGTCGGATCTGCCCTGGCCCCTAAACGGTCGGATCTGCCCTGGCCCCCTGAACTGCTTCATGAAGCTTCGAAACTTTTACAAACCTTTTGTTCTGAATCAATGGTTCAGAGTGTGTATCACCAGAGTCACGTGATATCAGTAAACAAGGCTTCATTACCTCATAACTGTTTAGAAAACCGAAATGTCAATGGTTCACCGCTGATGATCTGTCAACCCATGAAACATGAAGAGTCACAGAGAACCAATGAACAAGTGTATGTGGTCTTACCTGATCTCTGATCAGTTTTACACATTTGTAGACGTTTTAATTAGTATAATTAAAATTAATAATGGTAGTTAATAGAATAATTAACTGAGCCATTCATGGAAGCATCCTTTCAAACTAAAACTGGACCAGATTTGTCCATTTATATTTAAACAGGCATTTACAATATGAGAGATGAAGTTCCTGTAAAAAATAATGAAGTTCCTGTATAAAAATACTTCATCACTGCAGTGCTCTAATACAAGTTATAAAAAGGATGTTGTTTAGTTACTGGATACATATAGTGCATTATTGAACTTCAAGTCTCATACAGTTATCATGAGAACAGAATAAAGTTCAAAATGACAATTCTTATTCTTCAAAATATGACTGGGTAATGTACTTGGTACTTGAGTATGAGGAAATAAACAGATTGTACAATAAATTGTACAAAACAAGTACATATTCTCTGGAAGCCAGGCTAAATGAATAAACACTGTTACTACATTCCTGACATGGCCTAGTTTTACACCAGGCCCTTCTCAGTCGTAGAATTAGGGTCTGGGGAAGGTTCATTCACAGCACATTTCCAAATGGGCGTCACCAACGGACGCAATTGGATAGACCTAAAACCAATCAGATCGATCGTCATCGTGTAAAGCCCGCCTCAACGTTTGTGATTGCCTCGATTTGGAAAGATCGGAAATGGGCTTGAATGAGCTCTTGGCCAGACTGACTTGCAGAGCAAATCTAAATTTGCTGAAGTTCGTCTGGTTTTCCCAGGCTATTCCTGACATGTCTGGACACACAAATCTTATTTGATTATTTGCAATTAAAATGCAGACAGTATGCCTTTACTTATTTCTCAATTCAACTCACATTTATTTGTATAGTTTTTGACAATACATATCGTTTCAAAAGCAGCTTTACAGAAAAAGCATGTCAACATTACAATTTAGAGTGATCTGTTATCAGAGCTGTCTGTGTCCAAGTTAAGCATTTCAGAAATGTACATATACAAATCACACAGTTAGCTAACAATGTATTAATTTAAAGCAGAAACAAGGAGATTGTTGAAGTAACATGTTAACAAATGATTTGGATATATAGAAAATTGTAGCATTGGTGCATGTTGATTCAGAGATGCTTCATCTGAAGTCTTCATAAGAGACTGGATCCAAACTGGTGCTGACGAACTCTAGTTACTTCAGGATGGGCATCCCGAGATAAAACAGAAAAGCAAATGGAAAACACTTAGCTTTGGGCAATGGGCTACTTTCGGCAACCCTTTTTCTCATGATACCATAAATGAGATAATTGGGTGAATCTCTTCTCACATATAGAGCACTGGTGCGGTCTCTCTCCAGTATGAAGTCTCTCATGAGCTTTCATGACTTCTGACCGAGAGAAACTCTTCCCACAGTGTGAACACTTGTATGGTTTCTCTCCAGTATGAACTCTCTGGTGTCTTTTAAACTCTGTGATTGTAGTAAAGCTCTTCCCACAGTCAGAGCACACATGAGGTTTCACACCACTATGAGTAATCTCATGCACTTTTAAATACCTCAGTAGTGCAAAACTTTTTCCACATAAAGAACAAACGTGAGGCTTCTCACCAGCATGAAGTTGAAGGTGTGTTTTTTGTGATTTCATGGAAAATGTTTTATCACACTGATCACATCTGAATGATCCCTGAACTCCAGTGTGAGAGAGCAGATGATCGTATAGAGGCCTTTTCTGAGTGAAACTCTTTCCCCACTGAGTGCATGAGAGCAGATTTTCTCCAGTGTGAATTTTCATGTGTCTCTTAAGGTTTGATTTCTGTGTGTAACTATTTCCACACTCAGAACAGGTGAAAGGTCCTTTGTCTCGAGATTTTCCAGGTTGTTTTTGTGTGATATTCTCTTCAGTCTTTGAAACGACTGCAATTCCATCTTCATTTTTGAAATGATGCGATTCTTGAAACAGATGTTGTTTATCTTCATTTTTATATTTCCGTTCTCCATCTTCATTTGAGAAATGATGCTGTTTGTCGTCATTCACTTCCATCGGGTCTAAAATCAACGTAAAATTACCAAAAAACAAATAAAGAAGGACAAATGAGAAACAAAGGTCATTCTTAATTTAGCACAAATCCAGATTACTACAGAGTCTACTAGTATCTAGTTTTAGATTTTTTGTTATATCCTCCTGAGAACCAGAAACTTTTTTATGTGAACTCTTTTTTTTTCATTACTGTTATGAGCCCGAATCCTCCTGTGTATATGTATCTGTGTGTGTCACAGGTGGGAATTTCTTGTGATAACTTTCCGGAGGCTGTGATTTGTTGACCATCCCAAACACTCAACCTTTGCCATTATTGTGCCATTGTGTGAGATTGTGTACCTCTTCGCTATTGAATATCGTCGTCGTTTTGTCTATTCTAATTTGTCGTAGGCCTACCAGAGAGATTGAGAGTGTTTGTGATTTTGACTTTTGATAATTCTTGTTAGCTTATATATGTGATAAATATTCTGATTTATACTTTTGCCAAATTAAGGGATGTAGGTAGCCTGGCAAGCCAGACCCACATCAAGATGTTGGGTATGGGAACTCAACATTGGCAGAGCTCAATCCGAGCGGCGGGATAAACGGTTGTCTTTCAAATTCCCTCTGCACGCAATAGGATAGCGCTACAACCAACCAGAGCGTTTTCCCACCAGCGGAGCTAGTTGGTAGATTAACTTTTGCCTTATTTGATCGGTAAAACTACAAACACATCTTCCTTTTTTAAGAAGGACTTAAGTGCCGTTCTTTGTTCTTTTCTTAAAGAAAAGCTTAACTCCAAGTCCTTCAGAGTCGAAAGGCCTGACTAGAGTTTGTTTTTTCCAGCTCGAAAGCCAACGGAGAGTTGCTAGACTACACTGGCTGCAAAATAAAATTTGCTGTCGCCAGTGTGCGTCTAGACTAGGATGTAGAAGGTTTGACGCCATTTTATTTTGTATATATCTTTTCACACGGTTTTTGGTTTAGGAAGCTAAGTTTATTTTTTTTTATTTTAGGAAATGTAGAGGTTAATAAAAATATTTTGTTTGTTATTTTGGCCTGGTCTATATCTAATGTGTTCTTGTGGCAACATGTAATGAAAAAAGAAGTTAATAATGGGAGTAATAACTTTCCAACATTTTCATAAGAATGAAGGAAAACACCAACCTATTTGTTCCTCTGTATCTTCATCTTTTATTCTGCAGGGTTCTTCCTTAATCTCCATCTTTACAATAGTATGTCCGTAGTTTCTCCAGCTTGCTTCTTCTTCTCCTGTGGGAAGATGGAAATATTCCCAGCATTTAAACTCTCATGAACGGCTGTGGGAGCTTCACTGACTGAAGGAGTGAATTGTGGTCGTTGTTGCTCATTTAGCAGATGATCATCACAGTTACAATCACTCTAGATTATCCAGCTTTAAGTGTTTTAGCACTTTAAGTGTTCATACCGAGCAGTATGAGTCGTTCCATGCAGTGGAAAAGACTATTTCTTTTCGATTTTATTTTGGTTAGTTTAAAAGAAGACTTTTTCAAAATTTCTATAGATATATTTTTATGAAAGATATAACAGAATGATTCGATGCACTATTTTACTTTATGATATATGTGTGTAAAATTGCTATAAATGTGTAGTCCCATTCTATACAATGCATTTAATTGGAATATTAATGTGTTCTTGTGGCAACATGTAATGAAAAAAGAAATGTTATAATGGGAGTAATATCTTGGCAACATTTTCATAAGAATATATGACATACAATTTTCCCTATTCAGTCGTTGTGTCTCCCCAAAATGCCCGATAAACATGCTGTAAGTCCTGCACAGTGTTGTGTGTAACTTATTACAAGTAACTTGTGTAAGTAATCAGATTACTTTTTCAAGTAACTGGTAAAGTAACACATTACTTTTCAATTTACAACAAAATATCCAAGATACTTTTTTAAATAAGTAACTATTTAATTTTTTTTACATTTCTTGACTGACAGATCTCCTGTCCTCATGTTGAGAGAAATAAAGTAAGGTGTTGTGTGTAAACGAACATCTCACTTGCACAAAAACATTCAGTTTTCCTCTAAATGAATAAAAAAACAGGAATATGCTAACTCGATTTGAAAATTACTCAGATTAAACGTCATATTTAGATAAATTTGCTAAATTTGATGGTGAAACCTCCAAACATTTGGTATCACTGAAAAGCCCTGAATGTGCTCTTTACAGGACTGTGACTGAATCATCTCAGAGAAATGCACTAAAATATAATGTCCTCTACAGAGGATAAAGTCTAAGCCGGAGTCTCAGGAGGAAATGTGAGTTTTCATCTAAATGTTCCTCATCAGTCATTAAAGAGAATGAAGGAAAACACCAACCTATTTGTTCCTCTGTATCTTCATCTTTTATTCTGCAGGGTTCTTCCTTAATCTCCATCTTTACAATAGTATGTCCGTAGTTTCTCCTGGAGTAATTCCTCCTGCTTGCTGCTTCTTCTCCTGTGAGAAGATGGGAATATTCCCAGCATTTAAACTCTCATGAACGGCTGTGGGAGCTTCACTGACTGAAGGAGTGAATTGTGGTCGTTGTTGCTCATTTAGCAGATGATCATAACACAATCACTCGCAAATATTCAGCTTTAAGTATTAATTGCTCCAATAGAAACGATTCCTCTAATTGATTTTATTTTTTGAAAAACCAGGAGACAAAATATGAAAAACAAAATAAATGTATTTTAAAAGAAAAAAGGATAAAAATATGAAACAATTAATAACAATGTACACACCCATGCTGACATTCAGGCTCATATCTCTCCTCAACACACATGTAAAACACACTCTGACTTCACAAAATACATTATACAAATGATTAGTTCATGTTGCATGAAGAAAAATAATACTAAATATAACATTAAACAATAAAATGTGAGTCTTAAAGGGTTAGTTCACCTCGAAATGAAAATTCTGTCAGTAATTACTCTCCCTCATGTCGTTCCAACCCCGTAAGACCTTCGTTCATCATCAACACAATGAAGATATTTTTGATTAAATCTGAGAGCTGGATCACTCCTCCATAGGCTTCTAAAGGATTGAAACTTGACAGCCCCGAAAAGTTATTAAAGAAATCGTTAAAATAGTTCAAGTGACTACAGTGGCTAGATCTTAAGTTTATCGAGCTACGAGAATACTTTTCAATTGGGACTTAAAAGTGTTGGGATTGAACTTTGTCACAGGTTTAGTTATAAGTAACATCAGACACCGTTTCACCATTGACATCACCTAATGAGTCCACTGATGATGACCCTCATTTTGATTAGCAAATAAAAGCTCTTTTCAAAGTATTTGCATTCAATTCATTGCATTACAAGAACATTTATTTTCTACTGCATATGTGTAAAATTAGTGAGGTCAAAATGGATTTATAATGTTGTTGTTTTTTTTAATGTACAATCCAATAGGCAACATAACTGAATACCGTTAGTTGAAGTAGTTGAATAGATCAAATAAAAATTAGTAAATTTGAGAGTTATTCTTACCGTATTCCACTCCAGGCATATCAATAATAGGGAAACATCTATACTTCAGCTTGTTTTCAAATCATCAGCATCAAAACATTTCCGTACTCCTTCGTGGCTATTTTAAGTTTAAATATTTAAGCCTAGCCAAAAATGCTATTATGATAAAATCAACTGTGTAACCAACAAATAAAATTTCTAAAATAATATTTTAATGTTTTATTGTTACATATATTATCCCAAATCGAACACATGTGGCGAGATAAATAGCTAGTGTTTGTATAATATCAGCCAAGATGACAGATAGCACATTTAATCTATATGAATGTTAGATAGTTTAATATGTTTTCCGCCAGTAGAGGCGCTCGAGCAACCGAAGCAATGAGACATCCGAGTCTAGAAGAAGAAGAGAAGTTAGCGAGGGAAGGGCATAGACGGGAACATAAACACGAGAAGTGGAACACAGCCGTTCATTCTGCTCTAAATCTGCTGTTTTCAGACTGTGAGTACATTCAGTTTATTATGAGAAATCTAATTCCAAACGTCTAAACGAGTCAGTTCATTGAATCACTCAGAAATTAATCGAAATGAACCGACTGATGTTCATTACTCTCGAGAAACGTAAACTCGTTCAACACAGCCGTTCATTCTGCTCTAAATCTGCTGTTTTCAGACTGTGAGTACGTAATATATTTCATAATTTATTAGGAGAAATCTAAACGACTATACGAGTAAGTTAATTTAGTGAATCACTCAGAAATGAATCGAGATGACCCGACTGGTGTTGTTCATTAACGTTACGCTCGTGAAACGTAAGTTTCGTTACTGAATTTGTGAAGATTAGCTATAATTTGTGATTTCATTTTATTAAACCTGGTAAACAGAGTTTTAATGCATGTAAATCATATCTGATAAAAGAGCAACATAAAAATCAACTAGAGAAGTCGAATTGTTTCTAAACACTTTAAGCTGAATATTATTCAGATAATATAATTTAGTGATTGTAAGTGTGATGATCATCTGCTAAATGCTGGGAATATTCACATCTTCCCACAAGAGAAGAAGAAGCAAGCAGGAGGAATTACTCCAGGAGAAACTACGGACATACTATTGTAAAGATGGAGATTAAGGAAGAACCCTGCAGAATAAAAGATGAAGATACAGAGGAACAAATAGGTTGGTGTTTTCCTTCATTCTGTTAAAGTGTGCAATTTATATTATGAGAAAATAAAAGTGTTTTTTGGACCCTTGATGCATGTAAACCTTTTGTAAGAGACTGCAAAACTCAAGTAGGAGCCTTACAAATAGCATAATAAGGGCATTTACATTTTGTGCTGATAACAACTAAATGAGCAAATGTTTCTAGTTATTTCCTATAATAACACTTTGGCTGATGCATCATCATCCTGCTCATGCGAAACTAGTATCTAAATATGTTATAATTTAAAAGTAAATCTTATGTAAGAGCAGCACAAAAGTCAGCTGGATGGATTAAAAGTTTTACAAAAACGGCCACTTGGCATTGAATTGACTATTTGACAAACATTTGCACCTGGATAATTGCGAGTGATTGTGTGATGATCATCTGCTAAATGAGCAACAACGACCACAATTCACTCCTTCAGTCAGTGAAGCTCCCACAGCCGTTCATGAGAGTTTAAATGCTGGGAATATTCCCATCTTCCCACAGGAGAAGAAGAAGAAGCAAGCAGGAGGAATTACTCCAGGAGAAACTACGGACATACTATTGTAAAGATGGAGATTAAGGAAGAACCCTGCAGAATAAAAGATGAAGATACAGAGGAACAAATAGGTTGGTTGAGAAACATTACGCTGAAAACTGACGGCTTTTTCAAAACCGATCCGATCCGATACCAAAATTCTGAGTATCGGCCGATACCGATACCAATCCGATACCAGTGCAGTTTTTTTTTAAATCAAGTATAATTTCTATAACTCTGTGTGTTGAACTGATAATCACTCTTTTGTGTGTTCGCGGCTCAACTTCATTATAGAGAAAAACAACAAATCCCAAAAATATGACAAAAATGCTATTATAAACTAGATTAGTGGATAATTCAGCAGTAAAATTTAGTCTAGAAAAATCACAAGTGCACAATTATTGTATAAAATCTGAACATTTAGTGAAAAAAAACATTTAGTGGGTAACACTAAATTTCGTAAAACATTACACATTGCTCTTTGTATTGTTGTAAAATACATTAATGAAAAACAAGACAACAAAAATCAAAAAGATTAATTATTAAAAATAGCCTAGGCTACTATAAGATTGAGACATGTTTTAAATGCATAGCACAGCTGTTTAACGAGTCAGCAACATATGATAGATAGGACAGAACAAGAAAGGCTATTAATAGTCTTTCATTGCCAGTGATGCCGGTAACGCGTTACTTAGTAACGCGTTACTCTAATTTGACCACTTTTTTCAGTAACGAGTAATCTAACGCGTTACTATTTCAAAACCAGTAATCAGATTAAAATTACTTATCCAAGTCACTGTGCGTTACTATTTTTGTCATTTTCCTTAGTAAAAATATATATTTATTTCTTCTTGCATCTCGGGGAGTGTGCGCGACAAGTCACGTTTTCAGCATGAGGTTCACGTCACGTGTACGTACCACGCAGCGACACAAACGTAAACAACAATGGAGGGAGGAGAGAGATGCGCTTTTTCTAGCTGGAAATACAGTCACTATTTTGAGTTTGTGTCTGTCAGCTAAAGATGGCAACATTTAGGTCCGTTGTAAACCCTGTGCTGGTGGCGACAAAGTGTTATCTACCTACAGAAACACTTCGTCGAATTTGAAAAAAATATGGAGTCGAAGCACCGCACAGTCAAACTTACGCCCATTTCACACATACTTGTCTCCGTCTGCAGTGCGTATGCGGTGCATATTTTTTCCCGTACCCATGTTAACAGGTTAGAGCTTTCACACTGCACGGGGTGCGGTCCGTCGATCCGTTCCAGGTGCGTGAGTATACAGCAGTGCAGAGATAATTTCCGCACCGTGGCTATTTTTGCTGTGCTGCACCGTGCTGAATTAAAGTGGCAGCGCATTGTTCACATTAAAATAGACATAGATTGACAAGAAACTGTATTAATTTCATCATATACGCAAAATTACAGTTAACGTGTTCTACAGTTACTAAATTACAGGGTCAAGAAAAACAAAAAAACAATATATATTTTATAAAAACAAGTATTTATATTAAGTGAAGTCAAGAAAGACTGTTTTTTCAGGAAATAGTTTTTAAGTTCAACTTTAAATGTCAGGAGATAGATTGTTGATATTACTGTTAAAAATACACTTCCAATAAAGTGAGTGTTGGCAAAACCGGTTGTCATTTTTATGTTGAGGTGGTGGGGGTGTTGTCGGCAACTGCTGAATGTAACTAATAAAAGTAACTTGTAAAGTAACTTAGTTACTTTTAAAATCAAGTAACTTGTAAAGTAACTTAGTTACTTTTAAAATCAAGTAACTTGTAAAGTAACTTAGTTACTTTTTCAAAGTAACTGTGGCAACACTGTTCATTGCGCAAAAGTATTATGATATGAAAGGCTCAATACAGTGCTGCAAACAGTGCTTTTATGCGCATCCCGAGCGCAGAATGATGCGCTTGAAGCAACACGGAGTCACAGCCAGTGTTGCCAGGTCCGTGTGCCTGCACTGTTTCCGCGGGTTGTTTGTGTAACTTTAGTGCACGCGGGTTGACACGATTGTTTTACCCACTGGAACATGATTGTTATTGAGGAAACACCCGGGAACGCTATTTGACTATTTTTGGTCGTGATTGGGTTAGTTTTGATTAGGGATGTCCCGATCCGATACTCAGGATCGGTATCGGCTCCGATACTGCCATTTTTGCGGGATCGGGTGTCGATCAGACATCGATCAGACGAGGCCGATCCAAATCCGATATTGTGGGTATACTATTATGTGTTATTGTTAAGCCCCACAAAAGGCACAAAAACATTCTAAAGTACCATAACGTTTTCGTGCACTCTATTATAAGTGTTCTGAAGCCATTATGTGAGAGATAAATTAATATTTAAGTCATTAAATTCAAGATCACGTAAACTTTTCCCTCTCGCGGCTGTCAGTCATTCTCCATTCAGCATTCAAACAACGCGTCGCGTTCGGTTACAGTCAATGATGAAACTATCTTCAAGATGATTCAGTGTTAATACTATTATACTTGATTTGTAAGATAAAGGTCTATGTTTTCGCATAGAACAACTTTATCTTGCTGGACGTATTGCTGCCTGTAACTCAATCGTGTTACTCTCTACCGGGTGTCGGACGCTGTCGGTTTGATCACAACACTAGAGTCAGAGCAATATAATTGTTCTTCACGTGCACAGTAACTGGAATTTAAAACTGTTAAAAGAAAAGGCTCAATAAACGATTGCATAGATAGATACTGTATAATACACTGTCCATCAATATGTATCTCTGTTGTGCTTTGAACTTTTCAAAGCGGACTCGACGCGCTGCGTGCTGTAACTCCACGTGGCTTCAAGCGCATCATTCTCCGCTCGGGATGCGCATAAGCGCTTTGTGCACTGTATTGGAGCCTTTCATATCATAATGCAGTGTCGCAATTAAAGCTTATTAACATTATTAATTATTAATGTTGCTGCCTCATTAAATAGCTGTGCAATACACTTAAAACATGTCTCAATTTTATAGCAGATTTAGCTATATCTAAAATAATTATCTTTTTCATTTTTGTTATCTTGTTTTTCATGAATGTATTTTACAACAATAAAAAGAGCAATGTGTATTATCCACTAATCTAGTTTATAATAGCATTTTGTCATAGATTATGATCATATATTTTGGGGATTTGTTGTTTATCTTTATAATGAAGCTGTCTGTATTAAGTAGATTGTGAGTGATAACTCTTTTCTCACTTAACAAGAGTGATAATCAGTTTAACACACAGTTATAGAAATTCTACTTGATTTAAAAAACAAAAACTGTACTGGTATTTACAATGTAGAATGATGCTGTTTAAATTGTTTTACCTGTATTTTCTTTCATATATATATATATATATAATATATATATATATATATATATATATATATATATATATATATATATTGTTGTAGTGTTTGAATAAAGGGTGGCAATCTTTCATAATCAACTGTTGTTGTGGACTATATAGGAGGTATATTTTAGGTGGCTAATTGAGAAAATTGCTATATTTTTTATTAGTTTAAGAATAAAATAAAAATATCGGATTAATATCGGTATCGGCAAAAGCCAAAGCTGCGGCATCGGTATCGGAAGTGAAAAAGTGGTATCGGGACATCCCTAGTTTTGATGAGCGATTGGGCTGGTATTGTTGTGCAGACCTGGCAACCCTGGTCACAGCGCGCAGCTCTTCGTGTCCGCAATCCGGATTGAAAAGTTCAAGGCACAAAGGAAATACATATTGATGCGTAGTGTATTATACAGTATCTATCTATGCAATAGTTTATTCAGCCTTTTCGTTTTAACAGTTTTAAATTTCAGTCACTATGCGTGTGAATAGTGTTGTTTTTGGCGGCCTGTTTTAATTTTAGTTTTAGTCTAGTCTTTGTGTCAAGCTGTCATTTTAGTTTTTATTAGTTTTAGTCACGTTCATACTCTTTTTAGTCTAGTCTAGTTTTAGTCGACGAAAACTGATGACATTTGTAGTCCAGTTTTTAGTCGACGAAAGACATAGTCTAGTTTTAGTCAATGAAAATTGTATTTTAGTCTCTTTTTAGTAATGCAATTCTATTTAACCCAGTCAATATGTATACCTAGTAGTAGACGAAACCAACATTTTCTTTTAGCCAAACCCATTTAAAAAAATCTTATCTTATTATTGTTAGTCTCTTATTATATTATTGTTATTATATATGTATTGTTCCAGACACAGAAGACGCTCTGATATGAATTTAGAACATATTTATTTTACCAACCAAACATGTTGCCTACACACGATGAAATTAAAGTTTTTCCAAATGTCATTTCTTCTTTTTATCCCAAAGACGAATCCCTTTCTCTGTGTCAGACTTAACTGCGTTTGTTGTCGTTTATGCTAACGCCTGTTTCACACATACTACCCGTTTGCGGTGTGTATTTTTTCCAGCACCCATATTAGGTTAGAGCGCTCACACCGCACGCGGGAGCGGTGCGTGCATAACAGCAGAGCAGAGATCTACACAGTAGCCTACCTCAACAATGCGACATAATGGATGTAGGCTAGAAATATTGATTTGAAATAAAAAATTGAGAATAAATGTTGTGATTGTGGTATTACAGCCGTAGATCAGCTCCGCACCGCATACGCACTACACACGGAGTATGTGTGAAACAACTCACGCAGCTGCATCTTCTAAATAATGCCGCGAGTGGGGCTTGAGGATGTGATGTCGCCTGCGTCTGCGCAGTGCGATCTGATGCAGCCCCTGAAGTGAAACACAGGAAACAAACAGAAATGCTGCATACCGGTAATAACGCAAGTAAACGAGACGAAATAACGTTAAATAACATTTCGTCTCGTCTCGTTTTGGTCAACGAAAATGAAGAGACATTTTAGCATAGTTTTTATTTTGTAAACCACATTTAGTCTCGTTTTTATTCGTCAACGATATTACATTATACATTTAATTATAGTCATCGTCACATGACCAGCATTTACGTTGCGTCTCGTCTCGTTTTCGTCACGTGAAAAAGGTTCGTTGACGACGATATTTCGTCATAATTTTCGTTGACGAAAGCAACACTACGTGTGAAGAACAATTATAATGCTCTGACTCTACTCTAGTGCTGTGATCTAACAGACACCCTGATTTAGTTACAGCAATAAAGTCCAGCAATATAAAGTTGTTTTATCCGAAACCATAGACCTTTATCTACAGATCAAGTATAATAATAGTAACATTGAATCATCTTAGAGAGTGTTTCATCATGCTGACTGTCGTAACCGAACGCGACGCGTTGTTTGAATGCTGAATGGAATGACTGAGAGCCGCAGTGGAGGAAAAAAGTGTACGTGATCTTGAATTTAATTACTTAAATATTAATTTATATCTCACATTATAATGTCTTCAGAACACTTATAAGATAGTGGATGAAAACTTTATGGTGCTTTATAATGTTTTTGTGCCTTTTGTGGGGCTTAACAATAACACAATAGTATACGCACAATATCGGATTTGGATCGGCCTCTTCTGACCGATACCCGATCCTGCAAAAATGGCAGTATCGGAGCCGATACCGATACTGAGTATCGGATCGATGCATCCCTATCCGAAACCTTGTAGACCTTTATTTTAATAAAGTAACACCGGTGTGTATTTGTTTGCATATGTTTCTGTTACAATTGTTATTGCAGCTCGAGTGCTGTAGCCAACCACAGACATGTTTGGCCAATCAGAGGCGCATAATGGTGCGTTCAAGTCATCTCGCCATGTTTCTCACTGACACTCACCAACTCGTAAAGATTGGGGCTTAAAGAAAATCCTGAGCTTCCCACTCGTATTTACGACATTGTGGTGGCGTTCATGTGCGTTCAACTCGTAAATGCGATTTAGGATTTTCTTTAAGCCCAGATCTTTATGAGTTGGGGGCGTGTCAGTGAGAAACACGGCTGAATACCACAATACTTAAAAGATAATTCCGGTATTTAGCACTTTGAGTCTATTTTCTATTTAAAAGATGGCTATACATATTCTAAGATGATGCATTATAATATAACAATGTAATGTAACGATAAAGTTTTGCAGTGGCTTCCTAAATTAATTAAAAACATAAAAAATTGACCCTTCGCAAAGACCCGCCCCCTTAGTTACTGTGGCTATGTCCGACAAGCTACGCCGCTCTCAGCTCTCACCATGTTCTCACCAGTGAAAAATACATCGAGGAGCAGAGAGGAGACTGACAACACGCGGACAGACAGGACAGACCAGGTAATTTTCGGTTACTTTTGATATTAAACATATTAAACAAAGACTCACCTTTCAAATATGGTGATTTAAAAAAAAAAAATTTAAACAATAAATACCGTTTTGTGGCTCTTTAATGTGTCGTGACAGATCGCTGTAGAACATCAGTTAAAGCTGCTCGTGATCCGATCATCTCTTTCCTTCTAGTTCATTTATAGCATCAAATAAACATGAATGAACATAAGAAGAATGTTGTTTTAACCGCGGAAAGGCGTCAGTATATTCAGTTTTTCAAGTTCAAATCCTCACATGTTAATCTACTAACTCTCCTGACTGCTTTGTCGGACAAAATGGCGGATGGCGAAGTATGATTGGTCAGAACACCTGTCAATCAAGCTCCACGCGAAGGGTCAATTACACCTGATGCACATTTCTTTGTTCTTCATTTTCTAGAACTAGAGTTTAAGAACCTTACTGTATTTTTGTGTAATTAATTAAGAGAAAATACACCGCCATCTTACTCTGATGAAAGTGACTAGAACGCACCTCCGTCGTAAACACGGGTTCCCACCTCGTACGTACAAACTTCCCAGGAGGACTTGAAGGCACCATAAGTTAGTCAGAAATTCAGAATCGGCTCAATAAAGCGGTGCAGGTATGAAAGGTACAGTATGACGGGTATGAAAGTGAGGCTGTGAGGGAAAGACTTGCCGTGTTTTCGAAGGCATCTGCTGTAAAAATCTGAATATAGCTCCTAGATAACTTTTAGAAAAACTCAAATTGTTGGGAGTTTTTTGTCTACTGAAATTTCTTAGAAAAATATTTTTGCAGTGTTTCATCAGCAGAACAATCGAAAAACACATGAAATAACAGTACATTACACTGACAGGGCATCTGCACACTTTTTAAAGTCAAATTTAAGGCTTTTTAAGGATCCGCGGACACGCTGACTGAAGAGATGAAAGTCTGTCCCTCACAGCCTCGCTTTTATTCCCGTTATAAATCAAAGATGGCACTGCAGTGAATAAGGTCAATACACCAGAGTTTGTGCAGCGTCTCTGCATGCAAAATCATTTCGTTATAACCAAGAAAGTATAAACACTATGAAATTAAGAGATTCATTGTGTGATAGACAGATGTTCTGATTATAACGGCCGTTTTTACTCGGTCAGAGAGATTGTGCTCAAGCTTCAACTTCACTGTTTATAAAAGGGATTGTCTTTAGTTTTAGTTTTTATAATTAACCCATTTATAATTGAAATTATTTTTATTTAAAATATAAATGGGTAAATTATAACTTTCCTTGCATTTAACATGTTTGTATGTATATAAAATGACTTTTGTCAATTTAATTTTGATGCAGACACCAAAATGGTGACGTTGTCTTTGATAATAATTAACTAATTTCATTTATTTACTGGTATCGGTACTGACTCCTAAAACTGTGGTATCATATTTCATTTTCTAACTTATTTCTTGTTTCTAACTTCTCCTTCTTTATTTGAATTATGGGCATTTATTTTAGATCGTATGGATGTGAATGTTTTGAAACATGAGTTTCAAAGACCTCACTTCACAAATGAAGATGGAAACGCAGTCATTTCACAGACGGAAAATAATTTCATGCAGAAAAGTGCTGGAAAAACTGGAGTCAAAGGATCTTTAACCTGCTCTCAGTGCGGAAAGAGTTTCGCATATAGATCACACCTTAAGAACCAC
Source organism: Chrosomus eos (assembly GCA_036326025.1). Taxonomy (NCBI): domain Eukaryota; kingdom Metazoa; phylum Chordata; class Actinopteri; order Cypriniformes; family Leuciscidae; genus Chrosomus; species Chrosomus eos. The sequence continues at coordinate 5,455,446 of CM070834.1, forward strand.
ATGAGAATTCACACTGGAGAAAAACCGTTCCCATGCACTCAGTGTGGAAAGAGTTTCAGGTGCAAAAGCAATCTTGAAGATCATCTGCGCTGTCACTCTGGAGTGAGATCATTCAGCTGTGATCAGTGTGATAAAGCATTTGTTTTTGAACAAAGCTTAAGAAGACATCTTAAAGTTCATGCTGGTGTGAAGCCTCACGTTTGTTCTTTTTGTGGAAAGAGTTTTTCAGAACTACAGACTTTAAAAGTTCATGAGCGTATTCATACTGGTGTGAAACCTTATATGTGCTCTGACTGTGAAAAGACCTTCACTACATCCAGTCACTTAAAAACACACCAGAGGATTCATACTGGAGAGAAACCGTACAAGTGCTCACACTGTGGAAAGAGTTTCACTCTGTCAGGAAACCTGAAAGATCATGAGAGAGTTCATACCGGAGAGAGACCGTACAAGTGCTCACACTGTGGAAAGAGTTTCACTCAGTCAGCAAACCTGAAAGATCATGAGAGAGTTCACACTGGAGAGAAGCCGCACCAGTGCTCTTCATGTGAGAAGAGTTTCAGCCAATTATCTAATCTACACAATCATAAGAGAAAGCATTGCCTGACGTTGTGTAAATGAGCAAATGTACATGTTTACAATTAGTTTCATTAATCTAAAAGGGTAATTTTCTAAAATCAGTAATGAAGTTTGATCATTTGTCAAATGAAATTTTTGCAGGGTCAGTAATAGTTCATGCAACTAGTCTTGCTGTAAAATACTGTGATTTATGCAGAGTTAAATTATTTTCATTCATTTATCTTGAGCACAAATAGAAATGATGCATTGAGAACATATTTGAAAAGACTTTAAAGGAACACTCCACTTTTTTTCATATTAAACTGTTATTCCCTTAACTAAGACGAGTTGATGCATGCCTCTCTGGTCTCAGTGCGTGCGCTCAAGCGCTCTGGCGCGGCGACACTTTGATAGCCCAGTTCATTCATTAGGATCCAAACAGAGATGAAGTAGAAGTGGCCAAACACCTCCACGTTTTCCCTCGTGAATGATCCTGGAGTGATGATATTACTGCACCGAGTCGAAGTGCTCTCAAGTGATATTCCGCCATACATTATATTTATCCATTTTACCCGCTTAGAAAAGCGCCACATTTTATTTTGTGTCACCATACTTGGTCGTGTACTCGTGTAACTGTTTAAATAGGGAAAACGTGGAGGTGTTTGGTTGCTTCTAACTTCATCTCTGTTTGGATCCTAATGAATAAACTGGGCTATCAAAGTGTCGTCGCGCGATTGAGCGCACGCACTGAGACGAGAGAGTTATGTATCAACTCGTCTTAGTTAAGGGGATAACATAGTTGAGAACATATTTGAAAAGACTTAATTGATTTTTAAGAAATTATCTGTAAATTGAGACAGAGAAATAAAAAGGAACAGAACTTGTGTGCCTTAATGAATAAATGTACTCCCAATCAAGGGGTTAAACATCGTGCAACATTTACCAAGTGTGTAGTAATAAATCATACTTTATATTTGCAGTTGTGTATTCAACAGGTGATTTTATCCAGAGACTTGCATTGCATTAAAGGTTCACATGATATCAGTTCATGCATTCCCTGGGATTCAAACCCATGACATTGGCTTTGCTAGTGTCATATTCTACTGTTTGAGCTACAGGAAAGCTAATAAAACTAAACCTGCAACAAATGTATTTCAATTCATAGAAGCAGACATTAACAATGGAAATTGGTTATAAAAAATGAAATGCGCATGCTCTGTGTTTGTGGCAAAGCAGCATCTAAAGAGATTAACTAACTTTTATTACTGGTCAATTATTAAATAAACAATGATCATTTTATTGATTGTAAATCTTTTTGTAAGGCTGGATTTCCTACAGTGGTTCAGGCTGCAGGATTGCTGAATGACTGAAGAAACGTTATCAGAATTATGATGTAAAACTACATTTCTTGTCTATTACCACCAACTGCTACTTATACCAACAATGGAGAAAAAGCTCAGATATGATAGCAAAAAAGTGGGAAAACGTTGCTAGTGTGACTGACTATATTGAAATGCATTCCAATAGGCACTGAATCAAAAGTAGTTAGCACATCGTTTGTAATCGAAGGGTTTGATAATGTCTGGTTATGGTTACACTTGAAATAGTTACAAAATAGATGAGAGGATAAAATCATACCTGGACATGGGAATATTATTGTCATGATGAAATATTGGGTTATAATTTTGCCATTATGACATGTTGGAGTGTGATTCTCAATTTAATCAGCCAGCATATTTTTATTTACATATTTTACATTTACATAAATGTACATATTCACTTTTTTATCAGACACGTTTGAACACGTAACCTAAACCCCACCCCTAAACCTGTCCATTTGTGTATTATATGATATTGTAGCCCACAGACTCTTTATACTTTACACTCTTTACTCTGCTGTTTTAATTTGCACCGGCAGTTATAGGGTTAATGCGGGCGTTGAAAAGGCCGGGGAGAGAGAAACGAGCGAGTTAGGTTGTTTTTTGCGTTCCGATTAAAAGTTATGAAACGGAGCCTTGCTCGTCTGTCATTCTTCAGAGTTACACTGGCGGCACAAGTGGGATGTCGGAGCGTGAATAGCAACGCGTCAAGGCCAATTTATACTTCTGCGTCGGGTGCGCGCAGTAGGTACGGCGTAGCATACGCACAGACGCGTACCATACGCCGTAACCTGACGTGCACCTCCTCAAAAATGTAACTACACGTCGCGATGACGCGGACCGCAAGATCTGTGATCGGTCGGCTTGGTAGCATCGCGTTTCCTCCTAAGCATTTCCGGCGTGTTCTTCTGCACCGCCCGCCATTTTTAAATTCTAAGTACAGCGAAACTGTTAAAAACAAACAAAAAATTGACTGCTTTTCCACCTCGATAAGCTCCAACTCCAACGTGATCCGCTGTCTTTCAGTTGCCATTGCTTGTAGTAACCTAAACTCAAAACAGTCGCGAGGAATCTAAACACAGTGGAACATTAAAACCCTCCACCGCCAACTAGCGTTTCGGCACTGTACTCATTTGAATGACATTTCAATTACTCCCAGTCTGTGTTTTCTGCCGCCTTTTCTGTTTTGTATTCCCTTGTAACTTCAAAGGTGCTATATGTAACTTTTCTACTAAAATTCATCCTTTTTTTATTGCCTGTGTGTGAAGGGGTTGTAATCACACATTACAATGATCCACTTGTCGAGTTTTGCTATTACCTCTGTAGGCCAGTATTACTATTTCTATGTGAAGTCTCCGGGTCGGATTAACCGCGAAATCCAACGGATGTGACGTGCATGCGCACTCCCGAGCCTCTCTCCTTATATACAGTCTATTGTAGACGGTCAGGGAGTTACGTCCGGTTAAAGGCGCACGTTTTTCGGCTTATATCTCGGTCAATCTTTGATCAATATTCCCAAGACTCTAATCGTTCCTAGTGCTGGACGGGGCCTTTCAAACGAGCCCACCCCCGAGGTCCAACTCTCCCGGCTCCCCGAGTTATAGCCGTTCGAAATCGGGGGTCCCAGCGAACGGCGATCCGGTAGGGGGCATCCCCGAGGCCCGCCACTCTAGCGTTCGGCAAAGGGTCCCTCTGGGACCTCCTCCCCCGAATTTGAGCTCTCTGGGTCTTTGCGTTCTAGAGATACGAGCGATTTCTTCTGTGATCGTGGCGTCACCGGCGTCCGCAATTTTGCAGCGCGCCCGATGGTTTTCTGCTAATATCTCCGCGAAAACACCACCAAAAACTACGGAACTTATATGGTTCTTTTCAGCTCGCCGAATCCGTCTAATATTCACCGAGATATTTGCGTAATAGACGGTATTGTCTATGAGTCCGAGCACGAGCGCTCTTGTAAAAATTGGTTGCAATCTGAAACATCACCACTAGAGGCCGCTTAAGGTTACATAGAGCACATTTAAGTAAAAGTTCCACCTCGTCGTCGGTCCATGAAAATAAATCTCTGGTCTTTGACATTGCTAATCTTTGCAGAGGTAACTTAGCTACTTTCTTCTTCGTCAAATCTGAGGAATAGTCAATCGGTTTCTGTTTACACCGGCACGCACATGCCCAGTGTAGGTGAATGGTCACGTGATCCGCGTTAAATGCTGGTGTGGACGGAGATCGTATTCGTTTTAATTCTCTGTTTCTAAACTAAAACGCTGTAGTGTGGATGGGATCTGAGAAGGATGTGTAAAGGGAAGAGGTGGGGTGAGAAGGAACAAATGTAAAGGAAGGACAGGAGGGAAAGAAGCTTTCCTGCAACTTCACTCTGGATACAAATGGCAGTATGCGTTTGTTGTCGTCCATATATCAGGAAATCAAAGTATCTGAGGTTCTGTTTGTCTTACACCATTATTTAGAGCCTGAATGCTGTTCTGTTGCAGGAAAGTGTTTAACATCAAGTTGCACTAACATCCTAGAGGGCCAGTGTCCCGCGAGTTTAACACCATCCGCCCCACATTTTTAGTACTGAAGACTGATTAACTGGTTCAGGAGTGTTTAATGTGGGTTGGAGCGACACTGACCAGCGCAGAGTTTCCCAAAACCATTATAATAATAATAACAGAGAGAAATAGCAAAAGTTACAACATAACAATAAATATAAAATACAAAGGTCAGTAACTTTCTCTTGTAATATGCAAACAGGAGCGCCAATGTCTCCACAGTCTAGATGTATACCTGACAGAGCTAAAATCAATGTGGGCTAAAGCTTGTATAATTATATTTTCAGAGACAGACAATTATGAGCCTTAGTTGATCGTAGAGAACATTGCCATCTGTGGACTTTGCTGTGGATCAGCTTAGCTCACAATGGTGTGATGATCATCTGCTAAATGAGCAACAATGACCACAATTCACTCCTTCAGTCAGTGAAGCTCCCACAGCCGTTCATGAGAGTTTAAATGCTGGGAATATTCCCATCTTCCCACAGGAGAAGAAGAAGCAAGCAGGAGGAATTACTCCAGGAGAAACTACGGACATACTATTGTAAAGATGGAGATTAAGGAAGAACCCTGCAGAATAAAAGATGAAGATACAGAGGAACAAATAGGTTGGTGTTTTCCTTCATTCTCTTTAATGACTGATGAGAAATTTTGAGATGAAAACTGAAAAAAGGACAACATTTTTGCTTACTTGTGACTGACATTGTATTTTACTCAAATTATTGTTGTTTTAATTTCTCATTCTTTATTTCAATTATTATTTTAGACCCAATGGAGGACAAACAACTTCAGTTTCAAAACCCTCATTATTCCACAAATGAAGATGGAAAAACTGGAGTCAAAGGATCAAAGGGGCGGCAGTGGCTCAGTGGTTCATGTAGATTGTCTACAAACCGGAAGGTTGGTGGTTCAATCCCCGGTTCCACTTGACCAAGTGTCGAGGTGTCCATGAGCAAGACACCTAACCCCGGCTGCTCCCGACGAGCTGGCTGGTGCCTTGTACGGCTGACACCGCCGTCGGTGTATGAATGTGTGAGTGAATGGGTGAATGAGAGGCAAAATTGTAAAGCGCTTTGGTGGCCATTGGGTCTAGGAAAGCGCTATATAAATGCAGTCCATACCATTTACCATCTTTCTCCTGTTCTGAGTGTGGAAAGACTTACCCAATTAAATCAAGGGTTAAAACACACATGATGATTCACACTGGAGAAAAGCCGTTCTCATGCACTCAGTGTGGAAAGAGTTTCGGACATAAAGGACACCTAAATGAGCACATGAGAATTCACACTGGAGAAAAACCGTTCACATGCACTCAGTGTGGAATCAGTTTCACATACAAAAGCGTTTTCAACAATCATCTGCGTCTTCACTCTGTAGTGAGAGCATTCAGCTGTGATCAGTGTGATAAAACATATGTTGTAGCATCAAGCTTAAAAGCACACCTTAAAGTTCACACTGGTGTGTGAGGCCTTATATGTGCTCTGACTGTGGAAAGAGCTTCACTACATCCAGTATCTTAAAAACACACCAGAGAGTTCATACTTGAGAGAAACCTAATCTACAGCGACAAGCAAAAAAATGTTGCTCAAAGTTTTCCAATGAGCAAAATTCATGTTATCCATGCCTTACAAATAATAGTTTATTTCACTAAAATAAAAATAAAATAAAAATCCTTTCAAAGGACCCTAATACTCGTAATCTGTCTATTCTAGGGATGGTTCGATACCACAATTTTGGCTTCGGTACGATACCAGAATCTAATACCTCGGTATCGATACTAAATCTATACCAAGGGTAAAAAAAAAAAAAAAAAAAAAAAAAGTCTCAACAATTTAAGTGCCACTTAAAAAACACTGCTTGAAACTCTCCACTACCAAAGAAAAGATATCAAAAATGTACATAAAAAAAAAAAAAAAAAAAGGAGTCAGGGAACATACAGTAGGTTAAATTTTGATTTTGAAAAAAAAAACTGAAATTATACAATTAAAATAGGTTAATATCTATAATAATAGATTCACATATAGGCTAATAATAATAATAGAATAATGAAATGACATGTTAACCATTAGCTGCCATGCATCAACAGAGAATTATCAAGATTTATTGCATTTATTGATCTTGGTTTGGTTACTGTTTGGGTTTATATTAGTTTAATGCATTGCATAAAGTAATGTTAACATGCTAAACATGTATTAGTATATTTAATTTTTTAGGTCATTTAATTACTGATTGATAGGCTATAGATTAATAAATGCTATAATACTGTTAGGTCAGGTTACCTAATGAATTTTGACAAATGTAGCTTAATTGTATCATTAGTAATATTCATACTCTCCTCTCTCTCTCTCTCTCTCTCTCTCTCTCTCTCTCTCTCTCTCTCTCTCTCTCTCTCTCTCTCTCCTCTCTCTCTCTCTCTCAATATGCCATTCATTTTACTATCACTAATACTAAAATTAATATTATTCAAATTTTTATTCTTTATTCATTCAAATTCAATTAATATATTTTTGTTTGAAAGTATAACAATGATGAGACCTAAACTGAATTGGTTCTAGCGTGTCATGCAAGCAGATTTGAGCTTTTGTGTTTACCGTATCATATATAATTGATAAGCTCTTATGTATGTGCGCTGTTCAGTGTTCAATAAAAGTCTAAATAAAATCAGTTGAATAATGGACTAACCTGTCGATCTCTGAACAAGTCAAGATGAGCGACTGACGAGTGCTTAGGCAGATTTGATGTGTTGCCTCCCTGTTTGCTGAGTGGTGCATTGAGATCTGTTTCTTCACTTTTCTCATGACTTTTGTAGGCAAAGTAAAGCCTTATTTCACTCATACTGCTCTCTCTATTTATTAATTTCGGGCGTGTAGAAATTCGAATGAGCTTCGTTGATCCATCGTGTTCCTCTGTTGTCACCGTTTGCCGGTTTCGCATGACCCGCGTCAGTTTAGATAGCGCACTGCCGCCTAGCGGTGAACTTCGAAACAGCAGCACATTAAATACCGAAATGAACCAAATTATGATATTGTACCGTTTGAAATATAATATATACCGGTATTTTTGCAGTACCGGTATACCGCGCATCCCTAGTCTATTCTTTGGTAAATCAGTCGCAATTTCGGTGTATGATTTGCAAATAGGCTTTTACAATACAGGGGCTGTTTACACCTGGCCACTTCATGCGTTTTCTCTGATCGGATAGCTATCCGATCGTGAAACGACCAGGTGTAAATGCCCTCCGAAACGCATTCGAGACGGATTTGAATCCGATCACTCAAACCACATCAGGAGGTGGTCTGGGACGGATTCCAGATGAAACTGGACAAGTGTAAATGCATCTGGTTGTTGAAACCACATATGTAAATTTTACTCCTCCCAAAAATGATAAAAAATAAATGTGTGAGCGTGTTATAGGCTATATGTCATGTTATAGTTAGATATGATTACGCTACTGCAACACTACCGCAGATGAGCAGCTGAGCGTCTATTCATCAAGTCACGGCCATACGTGCAAACTATCGCAAATCAAAGTGAAAGTAAGTCGCAGACGCTTAACACACAATCATTTTCATTAAAAGTAAAGAAACGAAATGATCTTACCAGGGCTGTTGCCGCTCTCTCTTATTGCTGTCTTTGATATTGAAATTAGCCGATGAACAATAAAATGCAGCTCATAACTGTTGCTTTCGGTGACGTGCACTCCATTAAATCTGCATATTGCGCGGGAGTTGAAGATCGGATTTATATCCGTTTCGCAAAAACATATGTGACCAGGTGTAAATGGAATCGTTTTGATAAATCGGATATCTATCCGATCTGAGAAAACGCATGAAGTGGCCAGGTGTAAACAGCCCCATAGACTCGATAGTAATGCGACAACACGAGTTAATTCTAATGCCTGATCTGTGACCAGTGATTTCTAATATGTAATGATTCATGTAAAGTCAGATGTTCTTTGTGTCAGTAAATCAAACTCAAATGGTCAACTTCACATTGTTTCTCTAAGTCAAGTCAAGTCACCTTCAGTTATATAGCGCTTTTAACAATATAGATAGTTTCAAAGCAGCTTTACATTGATAACAGGAAATTAAAGTGGCAGAGATTGTTTTGGATTTACAGCAGCTCTAGAATAAAGTTATCGTCCAGCTAAAGTTAGTTTTAATTGATTCACTTCCGCCGCAACGATCATTACTTATTATCTTAGGGGTCGCTACTCGCTAACACGACACCATTCTAACAGAAAAACCTTAATGCGATCCAGCCGCTAATTTGCATAAAACAGCGCCTAGTGGCTCGAGAACGTAAACCATGAAATAGGCACAAGCCTTGAAATAATTATAATACAGAATTTATCACTTCCGCGTAGAACCGGAATTATCCCGACAACGATTATCAGTACAGAGGTAAAGGGAAGGAGGCCTTCACAGAGAGAGACTAGTGACACTTCAGGACTGCGTTGTCGTCATGTCCAGGCGCAGGTCCTTCATCAGATCCGGATACGGCCTGGATCCGGCAGACTGTGGTAAACCTCGGGATAAACAGAGAGACTAATATTAGCGTAGACACCATCCTTTCTTATGATGTAACAAGTACATCAGGATTTATGGGAAATGTTCCCGGTTCCGGCTGATCTAAACTATGCAGCCTAACATTGAATTATAGAAGTCTATAATGTGATGCTAAGTCAAAGAAATGTGTTTTTAGTCCAGATTTGAACTGACAGAGTGTACTGTCCTCCAATTGGTGTTCTTAACCAAAATTAGACAGCCAGCCAGTTTTAAAAGCGTAAGCGCGTTCCTTAATTTAGCTTACTGCCGTTTTAAAGCCCTCACTATCTGTTATAACATATAGCTAACGTTACATGGACATAAAACGTTGCTACGCCTATAGGCTATGTGTCTATGAGACGGCAAGTCGACAAGTTATAAACTCAGCAAAAAAAGAAACGTCCCTTTTTCAGGACTGTGTATTTCAACAATAATGTTGTAAAAATCCAAATAACTTTACAGATCTTCATTGTAAAGGGTTTAAACAACGTTTTCCATGCATGTTCAATTAACCATAATAAATTAATTAACATGCACCTGTGGAATGGTCGTTAAGACCTTAACAGCTTACAGAGAGTAGGCATTTAAGGTCACAGTTCTAAAAACACAGGACACTAAAGAGACTTGTCTACCGACTGTGAAAAACACCCAAAGAAAGATGCCCAGGGTCCCTGCTCATTTGCGTGAACGTGCATTAGGCATGCTGCAGGGAGGCATGAGGACTGCTGATGTGGCCAGGGCAATAAATTGCCATGTCCGCACTGTGAGACGCCTAACGCCGGTTTCACACTGCACGCGTTAGCAGAGCGTTAGCAGCGCAGGAGCAGTGCATATGGTGAGCGGAAGCAGGACACGCGCGTTTTGCTTTCATACTGGCAGCGTTTGACGCGCGTGGCGTGTTTACAGACAAAGTACTCTATAATGGGTAAGTTGGCATTACTTTATTTCGTTTTCAAATACATTTAAGAGAAAAGACTTGTCAAGAAGCTTATTTTATTAATTAATTAGGCTAATAGGCTATATTATATAACTTTTGGTTCATCTTTGTTTTTGTTGACTTTGTTTTCTTTTTAAATTGATGAAGGTCATTTGATTGACTGTTTAAAACACAATAGATATCATCAATGCACTTTTGGGTAAAACTGCTGTGTATTTTGGCCATGATCAATGCATTGTCACTTTAATTCAGCGTAAGCCGCGCGTCAAAAATAGACCAGACGCTGAAACGATCGCGGCACTGCTGCTCCTGCTACGCGCTGACGCGCCGCCTCTGCGTGCGGTGTGAATGCTCTAAGCCAGGGGTTCTCAACTCCAGTCCTCGCGACCCACTGCTCTGCATATTGTGTATGTCTCCCTTATTTAACACACCTGATTCAGATCCTCAGCTCGTTAGGATAGACTCCCGTTAGGATAGAGTCTATCCTAACGAGCTGAGGATCTGAATCAGGTGTGTTAAATAAGGGAGACATACACAATATGCAGAGCAGTGGGTCGCGAGGACTGGAGTTGAGAACCCCTGCTCTAATCTGTTAACATGGGCGCCGAAAAAAATACGCACTGCTTACGCCCTGCTAACGCGTGCAGTGTGAAACCGGCGTAAGACAGCGCTACAGGGAGACAGGAAGGACAGCTGATCATCCTCGCAGTGGAAGACCACGTGTAACAACACCTGCACAGGATCAGTATATCCGAATATCACACCTGGAACACACAATCCCTCCATCAGTGCTCAGACTGTCCGCAATAGGCTGAGAGAGGCTGGACTGAGGGCTTGTAGGCCTGTTGTAAGGCAGGTCCTTACCAGACACCACAAGCAACAACGCCGCCTATGGGCACAAACCCACCTTCGCTGGACCAGACAGGAGTGACAAAAAGTGCTCTTCACTGATGAGTCACGGTTTTGTCTCACCAGGGGTGATGGACGGATTCGTGTTTATCGTCGAAGGAATGAGCGTTACACCGAGGCCTGTACCCTGGAGCGGGATCGATTTGGAGGTGGGGGGTCCGTCATGGTCTGGGGCGGTATATCACATCACCATCACTGAGCTTGTTGTCATTGCAGGCAATCTCAATGCCTTGCGGTACAGGGAAGACATCCTCCTCCCTCATGTGGTACCCTTTATGCATGCTCATCCGGACATGATCCTCCAGCAGGACAATGCCACCTGCCATACTGCTCGTTCTGTGCGTGAGTTTCTGCATGACAGCAATGTCAGTGTTCTGCCATGGCCAGCAAAAAGCCCGGATCTCAATCCCATTGAGCACGTCTGGGACCTGTTGGATCGCAGGGTGAGGGCTAGGGCCATTCCCCCCAGAAATGTCCAGGAAATTGCACGTGCCTTGGTGGAAGAGTGGGGTAACATCGCACAGGAAAAACGGACAAATCTGGTCTAGTCCATGAGGAGATGCACTGCAGTACTTCAAGCAGCTGGCGGCCACACCAGATACTGACTGGTACTTTTGATTTTGAGCCTCCCTTCATTCAGGGACACATTATTCTATTTCTGTTAGTCACATCTCTGTGAAACATTTTTAGTTTGTCTTATGGTGTTGACTCTTTTAGTGTTCATACAAATATTTACACACATTAAGTTTACTGAAAGTAAAAACAGTTGAAAGTCAGAGGACGTTTCTTTTTTTGCTGAGTTTAGTGCCTGTGTAGGGACAAATTACATGCTGGATTACTGATATTAAAGTGTACTTTATTTGTGTTGCAAGTACACTATAAATTCATTACGAGTGTCTTTGAAACATACAAGCAATATACCATAAGTGTATCATATTTAAGTAAAAAGTATAGGCTATGCTCAGTAATACTTTTGGCTTAAATTCCACACTTTGTCTTCATTAACAAATGTTAATAAACCACATTAATAAAACAAATATTACTTAGCTATATTTAGTCAAATATAGTATTGTATACTACTATAATGTATTTTGAAAGTATACTTCAATGCATTGCTACAATGATCATTTTCATCATACAGTTACAAATCTACCTAAAAATATACAATATAGTCGGCTCTGGGCTGCACTCTGGGGTTACTCTCTAAAACAGAAACCAATAGGCCTACATATTGTGATGTTGTGCTCTTTCCCAGAGAAACAAACAGGAGACGAGGATCGGGTTTACAAGCACCAAACGGGCTGTGGTTTATTTCCTGAACGGGTACAACCTAAACACGGGTATCAGGAGGTGTCTTAACTGTCCCAAAAAACAACAAAATCCCCAAAAAAGATGTAATGTTAGACTACTGTAACTTTCTTCCGCACTAAAGGCCAATTTATACTTCTGCGTCGGGTGCGCGCAGTTGGTACGGCGTAGCATACGCACAGACGCGTACCATACGCCGTACCCTTTGCCGTAACCTGACGCGCACCTCCTCAAAAATGTAACTACACGTCGCGACGACACGGACCGCAAGATCTGTGATTGGTCGGCTTGGTAGCATCGCGTTTCCTCCTACGCATTGCCGCCGTGTTCTTCTGCACCACCCGCCATTTTTAAATTCTAAGTACAGTGAAACTTTTAAAAAAACTAAAAACTTACTGCTTTTCCACCTCGATAAGCTCCAACTCCAACGTGATCCGCTCTCTTTCAGTCGCCATTGCTTGTAGTAACCTAAACTCAAAACAGTCGCGAGGAATCTAAAAGTGGAACATTAAAACCCTCCGCCGCCAACTAGTGTTTCGGCACTGTACTGCAGAGCAACGCAGACCTAAACGCAGAAGTATAAATGCTCACGACGGCGTCGCTTACGTGCGTAGCCTACGGCGTACACTACGGCGTACACTCGACGCAGAAGTATAAATTGGCCTTAACTTTCTTCAGTCCCCCCTCTTCACACACTTCCTGTTTTTAACTATTCCTTAACTATTCCCTCCCGGACACCTCCCCCCAACAGCAGGTGAATCAAGTAAGCATATTTATAACAGAGAATAAACAGTAAATATTAACATTCAAAAGAAGACACAAAGCCCAAAGATACTTTGCAAAACCATACGTTTTCTTTTCTGACCGTGAAACAATTATTTTCATTACATTAGGCCTACATAAAAACAAAACATAAACACACTGTTGGTTTGGAAATAATATTTTATTGGTGGCACTGTACACAGTGTGTGTGTTTTAGGGTACATATGGGCCATTTTTAGCTAAAAGAATTTTGTTGCTACTGATTATGGATGTTGAATACAACAGAAAACCCATTGATTTAATGTAAAATAAAGTAAATGTATTTATTAGGACTAAATAATCACAAGTTTTTTTGTTTTGTTTTCTTATTGTATGAGCGCTATTTGGTGCTCAACCCGAAAAAAGAGAGAGATTGATGTCCCGGATTGAAAGATTTATTGAGGTTTTTCTGTCTGCATGTTGACATTTGAGGTCTACAATTTAACAGAAATCAGGAACAATTAGATAGGGTCATAAACACTATTTCAAACAGTAAAAAGTGAATTAGAATTGATATTTGTGTGGCCTAACAAGTGGAAAAATTGGTTGAATATTGTGCAAATAGCAGTGTCCCACAATAATTGAATAGCATAAATAAGATTATATTGACGCAGGGGAAATGCTCATATACTAAAGTTAAATGAGTTGTAATCAATCACTCACAGGAACAAACATGCAGAACTCCAGAACATAATAATGACATTCAGACGGTCCTCCTATAAGCCTTTCGCCTGGCGTAAGTCTGGGCTTGTCTTGCATTATTTGGCATATAGTGTAATTTGTAAAATTATATTAGTGACACATATCTTTCAGAGTCAAGTGATTTTAATGCAAAAAAGAGTTTTCAATATTTTCTCAAAGCATCACATCTAAACAGCGAGAATAAAAACAAGTTGTTTGTGATATGGATAATGGCTTAATAAGCTGGTGTTGTCATTTATTTACAAAAATTGAACTTCAGCTTAATCTGAATATCAAATTATTTACTTGCAAATAAGGATGTCAATTTCACAAATTCCCATGATCGATCGTCGTTTAAATTAACGATCAATTCATCGATAAATCGCTAGGCTTAAAGGTGCAGTGTGTAGAATTTAGCGGCATCTAGCGAGTCCCTCCCTTTCGAAGAAGCTACGGTGGCTAAAACGGGACAAACATATCGTCGTCTGAGACAGCAGAGAACAGCCAGAGTAAACCAAGAGTGTGTAACATTGTCACGGTTTCTGTACCACAGTCCATTATAAACTGTCAGGGTATTGTAAATTACCTATCTTAGTCATGGTAAATACATTCCGGACTTGGCAACGAAGGGAGGTCCGTTGTATGAGCTGCTTAAGAATGGACGTTCATGGACATGGGACCAATCGCAGAAAAGCGCATTCAACATTCTGAAAAGCTCGCTCACAAAAGCTCCAGTCCTGGCACATTATGATCTGGAAAAAGAAACAGTAGTATCGGCGGATGCTAGCAGTTACGGTATCAGCGGTGTTTTAATGCAAAAACATGAGGACAGCTGGAAACCGGTCGCGTACTGTTCTAGAAGACTGACGGATTCTGAAACAAGATACGCCCAGATTGAGAAGGAATGCCTTGCAGGCGTGTGGGCGTGTGAAAGGTTCCAGAAATACTTAGTGGGCATGGACACATTCAAATTGATCACTGATCACAAGCCATTAGTGCCACTGATTAATAGTAAAGATCTAGACACAGTGCCAGTAAGATGTCAGAGACTTTTGATGAGGCTCATGCGGTTTAATGCAAAAGCGGAGTACGCACCTGGCAAATCCTTGGTTGTTGCAGATGCACTCACGTAGCCCATTGAACACCACTGAAGACTTCATGACAACAGATGTGAGTTGTCACGTGAATGCGATCATCAGTTGTCTGCCTGTGTCACAGCGCAAGCTAACAGAAATAAAGACAGAGACAAAAGGATGAGCAGCTACAAACCGTAGAGAAGTTCGTAACAGAAGGGTGGCCAGAATATGCTAAAAGCGTTCCTGATAGTGTACAGAGCTTTTACAAATGGAAAGACTCTTTGTCAGTGAGTGAGGGACTGATTGTGCTGGGGAATCGCATAGTAATTCCAAAAGTGATGAGACACGAGATGCTTAGCAGAATTCACGACGGGCACCAAGGTCTGTCGAAATGCAGGGCACGCGCTCAAGAGACTGTGTGGTGGCCTGGAATTTCTGAGGATCTCAAAAGAAAGATCGAGACGTGTAAGTTTTGCATTGAACATAAACGTGCACAGTACAAAGAACCTTTACAGTCAACACCACTGCCGGAAAGGCCATGGCAACGAATAGCCATAGACTTGTGTATGCACAGAGCGCAACAATATCTGGTAGTATCTGACTACTATTCGCGCTACTTGGAAATTCTTCTGTTACACGTCACAACGTCTGAACATGTTATTCAGAGACTCAAAGTGTTGTTTGCGAGATTCGGCATACCAGAACAAATTGTTAGCGACAATGGACCGCAGTTCTCCAGTGAAGCCTGGAGGAGCTTTTGTACTATGTACGATATTCAACACATTACATCGAGTCCGCACAATCCACAAGGTAACGGACATGCCGAACGAGCAGTTCAGACAGCGAAGCGCATTCTGAAACAGGATGACCCGTTGATGGCACTCATGTGTTTCAGAGCCACACCCACCTCCTCTACAGGAGTAAGTCCAGCGGAATTGCTTATGGGAAGAAAAATCCGTACAACTCTACCCACCTTACCGAAAAATCTGAGACCAAAGTGGCCAAACAAATCAAGTGTGAAAGAGAAAGACAAAGCAGCAAAAGACAAGCAAGCGTTCTACTTTAACAGACGACATGGTGCAAAGGACTTACCTCTCCTTAGGCCAGGGGATTCAGTCTTGTTAAAGCTGGACAACGAATCTAAATGGAAAGGGCCTGCAACGGTGCTGAGAGAAAGCACAACTCCTCGGTCATATGAAGTTTTTAATGACGAGGGGGGAGAGAAACGGAGAAACAAAACATACTACCACCAGATCAGGAAGAGTAAGTAAGCCGGCTGAGCGGCTGGACTTATGAAAGAGCCTGATAATATGTTGCCAGGAATAGTGCCACTCAACAATTTAACTGTGTTAAATGGCCAGGTTTGTTTATTCCTGAACATAATAATTGATATTATTTTGTTTGATGTGAAAATATGTTCTTGTAGTGAGTTTAAGAGGTTTAAATACATAGTCATCTGTGTTATGTTAGGTTATTGAGTTTTAGCCATGAGGTAAACAGAATTGTGCCCTGGAGTATTATACTAAAATAGGGAGGTGTCAGGGTATTGTAAATTACCTATCTTAGGGTGTACTCACACTAGGCACGGTTGCCATGAACCGGGCCCGAGTACGATTGTCCCCCCTCCCCACTCCCCCTCTGGCCTGCACTCACATAGGGTTTCAGCATTCGTGCCGGAGCACGCTTACGTCATTATGGTGCGACGGTTTCGGGATAAACAAGAAGAGCGGCGCTCTCTGAACCAACGCATTTTCATCCTTTGGCGTTATATATATGACATTTCGTCGAAATCTTACGCACATGGCACCCTTTAGCGTCAATATAACGCACTGTTATGGGTAGGTTTAGGTCTGGGGTAGCGTTAGGTTATGACGCCTTGGGATCTGCGTCTCATATTGATGCTAAAGGATGCCATGTGCATCGGCTTTAGAGCGTGTCACCTGTATGACGCCTTGGGATGAGAACGGGCTGCTCTGAACACAATGCTGTTCCGTGCTCCAGCACGGTTAGCGCTCACACTGCATGCGAACCGCGCCCGAGTCCAACTGAACCGTGCTCTGGCCCACCTCTTCCAAGCGGGCCAGGGCCGGCTAATCGAGCCGCGCCCGGGCACGGTTCGGAGCACTCACACTAGTCAAACGAACCGCGCAAATGCACTCGGGCACGGTTCAAACGGCTAGTGTGAGTACACCCTTAGTCATGGTGTTATATCCAGCCCACTAGGGGGACTCACGGGAGTACTACATGGCTGAGTGATACAAGAGAGTAAGACAGTTGATACTGATGTAAACAAGCTGAGTACAGTTGTTCCATGTGGCTGTTCAATAAACAGACAAACTACGATTAATGCCTCCTTGCAAATGCATACAAGACAAACCACATCATGGATAAAGTTTACAAAGCCATAGTCAGGTGAGGATCAAGGGTCTTGTTATATAATAATATAATAGTAATCAGCTGATTGTCTCACGAATGTAACCAGCACATTCTCCCCACATAGCAAACCCATAATACAGCGAGGGAGAATAACCACATGAAACTATATATTTTTTCTAACAGGGTAGTAAAAGTTTAGCTGGCTAATATGAGCTGTTACTGTGGCTGAGCTGGTTAAAGCGTAAAGCATTGTTTATACTCGACGCGTCCACATGAGCGCAAAGGTGCGCGCGGCAAAAACGACGTGATTGTTACAGCACGGGCACAATAAAAATATTATTTTTTTTCTCTGGTTTTGAAAACTCTTCGCGATCGACTTAAAATGCTTTCAAGATGGGTTGGTGACTTCTTTAACGTTACTGTTTTACGGTCAATAGTACTTATCAGCTGATTGTCAAAGCCATAACACAGCGAGGGAGAAGAACTAAGTTACATGAAACAATCCAACTACATATTTACACCACTGACAAGGGAAAAGTCACTACTCACGGTGTCTATGGCTAGCTTCTAGGTTTTGTGCGGCTTCTCTTTCAATTTAGTGACGAAACGCACTCTGTAGTGCTGTTTGTTCACTGTCGGCTACGGTAGAAACATGATGACACAAAATGTCGACCTCAATAGAAGGGGGTGCCTGCGGTTATGGAGATATAAATGTCTTATTCTAAGGTAATAAAAACACAACGGTTCATTACGCAAGGTCTTTATACACCACTGAACACATAGTTATGGATGTCATATTGCATTTCTGTTAATAGATCCTCAGAAATATTACACACTGCACCTTTAATACTGCAATATGCGTCTACTGCAGTGCCATATGACCAACAGCATGACAGGGTCTGCAAACGCTGCTCAAAACTACGTTCCTCACCAAATGAATAAGAATGTTTTTTAATCAAAATAAAGGGCAAGTTGGATTGTAAAATGTTTTGATGTGATTGATCATTTGATTAAATTAATTATTTAATTATCAAATAACGACCTATACAATGTGTCATCAACGGCGTGTCAGATGCGTGTTTGTCAGAATGTGTGGCTGTCGTGGAGAATGTGCTGAAAACAGCAACTAAACCCAATGAATTCACAACGATTTAATAAAATAGTGCCCTCATGTTTTGTAATATGACAGTCCCAATCATCGTTATACACTCACCTAAATGATTATTAGGAACACTTGTTCAATTTCTCATTAATGCAATTATCTAATCAACCAATCATATGACAGTTGCTTCAATGCATTTAGGGGTGTGGCCCTGGTGAAGACAATCTCCTGAACTCCAAACTGAATGTCAGAATAAGAAAGAAAGGTGATTAAAGCAATTTTAAGCGTGGCATGGTTGTTGGTGCCAGACGGGCTGGTCTGCGTATTTCACAATCTGCTCAGTTACTGAGATTTTCACGCACAACCATTTCTAGGGTTCACAAAGAATGGTGTGAAAAGGGAAAAACATCCAGTATGTGGCAGTCCTGTGGGCGAAAATGCCTTGTTGATGCTAGATGTCAGAGGAGAATGGGCCGACTGATTCAAGCTGATAGAAGAGCAACTTTGACTGAAATAACCACTCGTTACAACCGAGCTATGCAGCAAAGCATTTGTGAAGCCACAACACGCACAACCTTGAGGCGGACGGGCTACAACAGCAGAAGACCCCACCGGGTACCACTCATCTCCACTACAAATGGGAAAAAGAGGCTACAATTTGCAAGAGCTCACCAAAATTGGACAGTTGAAGACTGGAAAAATGTTGCCTGGTCTGATGAGTCTCGATTTCTGTCGAGATATTCAGATGGTAGAGTCAGAATTTGGCGTAAACAGAATGAGAACATGGATCCATCATGCCTTGTTACCACTGTGCAGGCTGGTGGTGGTGGTGTAATGGTGTGGGGATCTTTTCTTGGCACACTTTAGGCCCCTTAGTGCCAATTGGGCATCTTTTAAATGCCACGGCCTACCTTAGCATTGTTTCTGGCCATCTCCATCCCTTTATGGCCACCTTGTACCCATCCTCTGATGGCTACTTCCAGCAGGATAATGCACCATGTCACAAACCTTGAATCATTTCAAATTGGTTTCTTGAACATGACAATGAGTTCACTGTACTAAAATGGCCCCCACAGTCACCAGATCTCAACCCAATAGAGCATCTTTGGGATATGGTGGAACGGGAGCTTCATGCCCTGGATGTGCATCCCACAAATCTCCATCAACTGCAAGATGCTATCCTAGCAATATGGGCCAACATTTCTAAGGAATGCTTTCAGCACCTTGTTGAATCAATGCCACGTAGAATTAAGGCAGTTCAGAAGGCGAAAGGGGGTCAAACACAGTATTAGTATGGTGTTCCTAATAATCCTTTAGGTGAGTGTAATTAGCCGTGCACTGTTTGAGCTGCATGCGCTGAATGAATACTGGTAAACTGGAGCATGTCTTTGCGCATCCTATATGAGATTTATCAGATATATACAAAATAAACATAATATTAAAAATTATATCTGCACAAAATTACGAGAATGCACAAGTGAATTTGAACTAAGTTACGAGCCATTCAGAAAGACTTGTTGTTAACTTTTTCTTCTTAAAGTGTAGAAAAGTCAGAAGCTCAGACCAGGAGAAGTTGAGGTATCTTTTCAAGCAGATGTTCTTTATTGGGTCGCTGTAGCATCTCAAACACGTCTAACTAAGGGAAACATTCCCTTGCAATTTATACATTTAGAGGCAGGGCTTAACATTGTAAGGGAGCAAACTCGTATACAGGTTTAGGAAACCTGTATTAAAACTGAGAGTGATAACTTATTCAAACACTGAGACTCCATAACAGGAATGCCAGGACTCTCTCTTGTTGAGACAAAAGCACACGAGAGTCCCCAAGAGTTTCAGCAATCTGTTTAATTTAACTTACAATAGAATAAAAACCCGTCTAGCGGCTGCACAGAGAGAAACAGAACAGGACCAATCTACAGAACTTACTCAGTTTATATACTATAGTATTAGAAGCTAAATTAAACATTTTAATAAATTTGTAACACCACAGACTCATGTTGTGGACGCGCTCTTCCTGGAGCAACGCGACACAGCAACTAAACCAAAATAATTCAGTGTTTTATTACAATATTGTTCTCTTTATAATATTATGTAATATGACAGTCCCAATAGTCATTATTAGTCGTGCATTGCCGCTTGAGCTGCGCGCCGAAGCTGAAGAGGATCACCGTACACTTTACTACATTAATTTTTAACCAAATGCATCCTATAATGAGATTAATCAGATATAGATACGCCTACACAAAATAAACATAATATTACAACTTACATTTGCACAAAACAAAAAGCTGCGAATGCACTTGCAAACTTAGTCATGATGGTGTAAAATGGTCCCAAAAATAACTCGAACCTGCTTAATCGATGATCGATACATTTTATTGATTAAATGTATTCTCGATAATTAATCATTCGTCGATTAATCATTAACATCCCTACATGCAAGTCATGGATCTGAAGTTTGATCACTTAAACACATTTGGGCAATGCTTTTTCATGTGGACTTGTAGACTATATAATCGGCTGAAACTCTTCCCACATGTAGAGCACTTGTACGGTTTCTCTCCAGTATGAACTCTCTTGTGATCTTTCAGGTGTCCTGACAGAGAGAAACTCTTTCCACAGTGTGAGCACTTGTACGGTTTCTCTCCAGTGTGAACTCGCTGGTGTTTTTTAAGTCGCTGTATCTAGAAAAACTCTTCCCACAGTCAGAGCACACATAAGGTCTCTCACCAGTATGAATACGCTCATGCACTTTCAAATAATGCCGTTGTGAAAAACTCTTTCCACATAAAGAACAAATGTGAGGCTTCTCACCATTATGAACATTAAGGTGTTTTTTTAAGTTTGATTCCACAACATAGGTTTTATCACGATGATCACAGCTGAATGATCTCACTCCAGAGTGAAGACGCAGATGATTGTTAAGAGCGCTTTTGTATGTGAAACTCTTTCCACACTGAGAGCATGTGAATGTTTTTTCTCCAGTGTGAGTTATCATGTGCTTATTTAAGTGTCCTAACTGAATGAAACTCTTTCCACACTGAGAGCATATATAAGGCCTTTCTCCAGTGTGAACTCTCATGTGTATCTTAAGGTTTCCTTTACATATGAAACTCTTTCCACACTCAGAGCAGGTGAAAGATCCTTTAACTCCAGTTTTTCCAGCTGGTTTCTTTTCAGTCTGTGAAATGTTGTTTCCATCTTCATTTGTGAAATGCTGTTTGTCTTCATTCACTTCCATCGGGTCTAAAATCAACATTAAATTCCCATGGTTCAATTGAAGACAGACAAATTAGAAACAAAAGGTAATTCAGGGAGCCCTGAATTCCAAGTACTTTTAAGTCTAGTATCTAGTTTTAGATGTTATTGTTAAATGTTCCTCATCAGTCATTAAAGAGAATGAAGGAAAACACCAACCTATTTGTTCCTCTGTATCTTCATCTTTTATTCTGCAGGGTTCTTCCTTAATCTCCATCTTTACAATAGTATGTCCGTAGTTTCTCCTGGAGTAATTCCTCCTGCTTGCTGCTTCTCCTGTGGGAAGATGGGAATATTCCCAGCATTTAAACTCTCATGAACGGCTGTGGGAGCTTCACTGACTGAAGGAGTGAATTGTGGTCATTGTTGCTCATTTAGCAGATGATCATCACACTTACAATCACTCTAGATTATTCAGCTTTAAGTGTTTTGCTCCATTAATAATTTAGAAGCAATTCCTCAAATGTATTTAATTTGAGAAAGCAGGAGACAATATATGAAAGCAAAAACAACATCTTTTAAATTAAAAATAAATAAATGGATAAAAATAAAAAAAATGTAAAAACTACTTGTTAGAACAGAAAATAGATTGTGACAAATGTATTTCAATATAACGCCAATCTTGACATTTAATCAAAACAATTTTGCCGCAAAGTTTATAATATACATATATTTTAGTTTAAAGGTGCAGTGTGTGATTTTTAGCGACATCTAGCGGTTCGGTTGCGAGTTTGCACTAATGGCTCCGCCCACCGCTCACCCCTCCCTTTCGAAGAAGCTACGGTGGCTAAAACGGGACAAACATCGTCGTCTGAGACAGCAGAGAATAGCCAGAGTAAACCAAGTTTCTGTACCACAGTCCATTATAAACCACATCATGGATAAAGTTTACAAAGCCATAGTCAGGTAAGGATCAAGGGTCTTAATACATAATATAATAATAGTAATCAGCTGATTGTCTCACGAACGTAACCAGCACATTCTCCCCACATAGCAAACCCATAATACAGCGAGGGAGAAGAACCACATGAAACTATCCAACTACATATTTTTTCTAACAGGATAGTAAAAGTTAAGCTGGCTAATATGAGCTGTTACTGTGGCTGAGCAGGTTAAAGTGTTAAGCCTTGTTTACACTCGACGCGTCCGCATGAGCGCAAAGGTGCGCGCGGCAAAAACAACCTGATTGTAACAGCGCGCGCGCCTACGCTTCCCTAAGACACCATTTACTACACACAAATTAATAAATAAAAATATTGGTTTTTTTCTCTGGTTTTGAAAACTCTTTGCGACCGACTTAAAATGTTTCCAAGATGGGTTGGTGACTTCTTTAACGTTACTGTTTTACGGTCAATAGTACTTATCAGCTGATTGTCAAAGCCATAACACAGCGAGGGAGAAGAACTAAGTTACATGAAACAATCCAACTACATATTTACACAACCGACAAGGGAAAAGTCACTACTCACGGTGTCTATGGCTAGCTTCTAGGTTTTGTGCGGCTTCTCTTTCAATGTGGTGACGAAACGCACTCTGTAGTGCTGTTTGTTCGCTGTCGGCTATGGTAGAAACATGACGACACAAAATGTCGACCTCAATAGAAGGGGGTGCCCGCGGTTATGGAGATATAAATGTCTCATTCTAAGGTAATAAAAACACAACGGTTCATTACGCAAGGTCTTTATACACCACTGAACACATAGTTATGGATGTCATATTGCATTTCTGTTAATAGATCCTCAGAAATATTACACACTGCACCTTTAATACTGCAATATGCGTCTACTGCAGTGCCATATGACCAACAGCATGACAGGGTCTGCAAACGCTGCTCAAAACTACATGTTCCTCACCAAATGAATGAGAATGTTTTTTAATCAAAATAAAGGGCAAGTTGGATTGTAAAATGTTTTGATGTGATTGATCATTTGATTAAATTAATTAGTTAATTATCAAATAACGACTAATACAATGTGTCACCAACGGCGTGTCAGATGCGTGTTTGTCAGAATGTGTGGCTGTCGTGGAGAACGTGCTGAAAACAGCAACTAAACTCAATGAATTCACAACGATTTAATAAAATAGTGCCCTCATGTTTTGTAATATGACAGTCCCAATCATCTTTATACACTCACCTAAATGATTATTAGGAACACCTGTTCAATTTCTCAATGCAATTATCTAAATCAACCAATCATATGGCAGTTGCTTCAATGCATTTAGGGGTGTGGTCCTGGTCAAGACAATCTCCTGAACTCCAAACTGAATGTCAGAATGGGAAAGAAAGGTGATTTAAGCAATTTTAAGCATGGCATGGTTGTTGGTGCCAGACGGGCTGGTCTGAGTATTTCACAACCATTTCTAGGGTTTACAAAGAATGGTGTGAAAAGGGAAAAACATCCAGTATGCGGCAGTCCTGTGGGCGAAAATGCCTTGTTGATGCTAGATGTCAGGGGAGAATGGGCCGTCTGATTCAAGCAGATAGAAGAGCAACTTTGACTGAAATAACCACTCGTTACAACCGAGCTATGCAGCAAAGCATTTGTGAAGCCACAACACACACAACCTTGAGGCGGATGGGCTACAACAGCAGAAGACCCCACTGGGTACCACTCATCTCCACTACAAATGGGAAAAAGAGGCTACAATTTGCAAGAGCTCACCAAAATTGGACAGTTGAAGACTGGAAAAATGTTGCCTGGTCTGATGAGTCTCGATTTCTGTCGAGATATTCAGATGGTAGAGTCAGAATTTGGCGTAAAGAGAAAGAGAACATGGATCCATCATGCCTTGTTACCACTGTGCAGGCTGGTGGTTGTGGTGTAATGGTGTGGGGATCTTTTCTTGGCACACTTTAGGCCCCTTAGTGCCAATTGGGCATCTTTTAAATGCCACGGCCTACCTGAGCATTGTTTCTGGCCATCTCCATCCCTTTATGGCCACCATGTACCCATCCTCTGATGGCTACTTCCAGCAGGATAATGCACCATGTCACAAAGCTCGAATCATTTCAAATTGGTTTCTTGAACATGACAATGAGTTCACTGTACTAAAAAGACTGTGAGTGATAACTCACAGTCACCAGATCTCAACCCAATAGAGCATCTTTGGGATGTGGTGGAACGGGAGCTTCATGCCCTGGATGTGAATCCCACAAATCTCCATCAACTGCAAGATGCTATCCTAGCAATATGGGCCAACATTTCTAAAGAATGCTTTCAGCACCTTGTTGAATCAATGCCACGTAGAATTAAGGCAGTTCAGAAGGCGAAAGGGGGTCAAACACAGTATTAGTATGGTGTTCCTAATAATCCTTTAGGTGAGTGTAATTAGCCGTGCACTGTTTGAGCTGCATGCGCTGAATGAATACTGGTAAACTGGAGCATGTCTTTGCGCATCCTATATGAGATTTATCAGATATATACAAAATAAACATAATATTAAAAATTATATCTGCACAAAATTACGAGAATGCACAAGTGAATTTGAACTAAGTTACGAGCCATTCAGAAAGACTTGTTGTTAACTTTTTCTTCTTAAAGTGTAGAAAAGTCAGAAGCTCAGACCAGGAGAAGTTGAGGTATCTTTTCAAGCAGATGTTCTTTATTGGGTCGCTGTAGCATCTCAAACACGTCTAACTAAGGGAAACATTCCCTTGCAATTTATACATTTAGAGGCAGGGCTTAACATTGTAAGGGAGCAAACTCGTATACAGGTTTAGGAAACCTGTATTAAAACTGAGAGTGATAACTTATTCAAACACTGAGACTCCAGAACAGGAATGCCAGGACTCTCTCTTGTTGAGACAAAAGCTCACGAGAGTCCCCAAGAGTTTCAGCAATCTGTTTAATTTAACTTACAATAGAATAAAACCCGTCTAGCGGCTGCACAGAGAGAAACAGAACAGGACCAATCTACAGAACTTACTCAGTTTATATACTATAGTATTAGAAGCTAAATTAAACATTTTAATAAATTTGTAACACCACAGACTCATGTTGTGGACGCGCTCTTCCTGGAGCAACGCGACACAGCAACTAAACCAAAATAATTCAGTGTTTTATTACAATATTGTTCTCTTTATAATATTATGTAATATGACAGTCCCAATAGTCATTATTAGTCGTGCATTGCCGCTTGAGCTGCGCGCCGAAGCTGAAGAGGATCACCGTACACTTTACTACATTAATTTTTAACCAAATGCATCCTATAATGAGATTAATCAGATATAGATACGCCTACACAAAATAAACACAATATTACAACTTACATTTGCACAAAACAAAAGGCTGCGAATTTACACACAAACTTAGACATGATGGTGTAAAATGGTCCCAAAAATAACTAGAACCTGCTTAATCGATGATCGATACATTTTATTGATTAAATGTATTCTCGACAATTAATCGACCGTCGATTAATCGTTAATATCCCTACTTGCAAGTCATGGATCTGAAGTTTGATCACTTAAACACATTTGGGCAATGCTTCTTCACGTGGACTTGTAGACAAAATAATCGGCTGAAACTCTTCCCACATGTAGAGCACTTGTACGGTTTCTCTCCAGTATGAACTCTCTTGTGATCTTTCAGGTGTCCTGACAGAGAGAAACTCTTTCCACAGTGTGAACACTTGTACGGTTTCTCTCCAGTATGAACTCGCTGGTGTCTTTTTAAGTCGCTGTATCTAGAAAAACTCTTCCCACAGTCAGAGCACACATAAGGTCTCTCACCAGTATGAATACGCTCATGCTCTTTCAAATAATGCCGTTGTGAAAAACTCTTTCCACATAAAGAACAAATGTGAGGCTTCACACCAGTGTGAACATAAAGGTGTTTTTTTAAGTTTGATTCCACAACATATGTTTTATCACAATGATCACAGCTGAATGATCTCACTCCAGAGTGAAGACGCAGATGATTGTTGAGAGCGCTTTTGTATGTGAAACTCTTTCCACACTGACAGCATGTGAACGTTTTTTCTCCAGTGTGAATTATCATGTGGTCATTTAAGTGTCCTACCTGAATGAAACTCTTTCCACACTGAGAGCATATATAAGGCCTTTCTCCAGTGTGAACTCTCATGTGTATCTTAAGGTATGATTTACGTATGAAACTCTTTCCACACTCAGAGCAGGTGAAAGATCGTTTAACTCCAGTTTTTCCAGCTGGTTTCTTTTCAGTCTGTGAAATGTTGTTTCCATCTTCATTTGTGAAATGCTGTTTGTCTTCATTCACTTCCATCGGGTCTAAAATCAACATTAAATTCCCATGGTTCAATTGAAGACAGACAAATTAGAAACAAAAGGTCATTCAGGAAGCCCTGAATTCTAAGTACTTTTAAGTCTAGTATCTAGTTTTAGATGTTATTGTTAAATGTTCCTCATCAGTCATTAAAGAGGATGAAGGAAAACACCAACCTATTTGTTCCTCTGTATTTTCATCTTTTATTCTGCAGGGTTCCTCCTTAATCTCCATCTTTACAATAGTATGTCCGTAGTTTCTCCTGGAGTAATTCCTCCTGCTTGCTGCTTCTTCTCCTGTGGGAAGATGGGAATATTCCCAGCATTTAAACTCTCATGAACGGCTGTGGGAGCTTCACTGACTGAAGGAGTGAATTGTGGTCGTTGTTGCTCATTTAGCAGATGATCATCACACTTACAATCACTCTCAATTATTCAGGTGCAAATGTTTTGCTCCATTAATAATTTAGAAACAATTCCTCAAATTTATTAATTTTTTGAGAAAGCAGGAGACAATATATGAAAACAAAAATTCTATTTTTTTTAATTAAAAATAGATAAATGGATAAAAATTAAAAATGTAAAAGCTACTTGTTAGAACAGAAAATATATTTGTGACTAAAATGAATTTCAATAGAACGCCAATCTTGACATTTAATCAAAACTATTTTGCCGCAAAGTTTATAATATACATATATTTTAGTTTAATAAAAAAATTACTATAACTAATATAATCCTTCAATTAAGTTCATAGAAAAGCTGAATGAATCGATTAAAGACATCGATTAAACGTGTGAATGTGTGCAAATTACAGACAAAGGCATAATAATCTACAGGTAAACAAAATGTTAGAAAAAAACTGAATCTTGAACATTTCTTTATTTTATGTTATTATGTCCAAAATTAAACTATAGAGCGGTGAAAGTATGACGTCAAAGCCCCGCCCCCTGGTTCCCTCGAGATTTACAATCTCGAGATTTATTTTATGAGTAAAGCTATTGGATCAAGACAAATACATTTTTCGCAACTTGTCAGATGAAACGTATATAGAAACAAACTTTCAGTAAAATCCCACATTTAATGGCTCGTTTCCACAGAGTAGTACAATCCAGTCCAGTACGATTCGAGACAGTAAACCCTAATCTGGCTCACCTTTACTTAACATTACCTTTACTTGATATGAGAATGACTTTTCTCTTCAAATGCTAAAGAGATTTAAATTATATAAGCAATAAGCAATTTTGTGCATGAGACCATACGGTAGTGAGAAAATAGCAATATATACACGTGTATATGTATATGTGCATCATGCCTAACAACAACATGAACATTTTACAGTTCAGCTTTTCACGACTGCAAGTCATTCTCTTCAAATTCTCTTGAAGTTAGAAATGTCGTATGTAACATTATAGACAGTCCCTAATGCCTAGTTCACACTACACAACTTTAAACGTTGGCAGATCGCTGTGCTGTTTAGATGCTCTCGAGTTTTGGGCCCCGTTTACATGAAGAGAAGACGCAGATATTTCCCTGCGGTTTGGCCTCTCATTTACACAAAAACCCAGTTATCACAGAAAACGATTATTTTTAAAAACTCCGGCCAAAGTGGAGATTTCTGATAACGCCAGTTATGTGTTGCCGTGTCAACTGGGAGAAACAAACAAACGGTTCTGAAACGTCACATTATGCGGCAGAAAATGCTTAACGTCATGTGAGCGCCCAGTTTGGCAGAGTTATGATGGCGCTCGACAGCGTATTTATGCGGATTGATGTAAATGACAACTTTTTTGAAAACGATGTTGTGTGCACGATGTTATTATTGAAAACGGAGGGGTGGAAATATTGGTTTCTCTAAATACCCGGTTGTGTGTAAATGTGGCCTTGAAGTGACTCTACGTAAATAATCTGCAACGGGGTTACACACTACACGAGCTGACAACGACTGTCACCCAACGACTCTATCCGGTCCCCAAACCACGTTTGTCACGAAAACACACGCGAGAATGGGAAATTATGCCAAATGGGAGTTGTCTATTTGAAAGTGGACGCCGGGACAAAATTGGCGGTGCAAAAAATAAATAAATTGTTTTTCAAAATTCATTGTTTGCGCAATGATCTGTTCTGAAACCCCCTAAAAATAAAGAAAATGGGTGAAAGGATGGATAAGCAGTAGGGGTGGGAGAAAAAAAATCAATACAGCATAGTTTCGCGATATTTTATGTGGCAATACTGTATCGATACACGGGCGCCAAGTATCGATCTTTTCATGCAATATTTAATTATAAAATTATCTGTTTTACTTTCCGGTTTCCTTCATTGGTTTCTCTATTTTTCACTGCTTGAGAACATGGGTTGAATCCGAAATCGCCCCCTAAACCCTCATTCACTAAGTAAGGCCTATTCCCTAAGTTAGTCCACTAATACTGTTCACTTAAAGGAGTGAATGAAAAGGAGTGAGCGAATTCGGACAGCTATTGAGCGTAAGCTGTCCACGTTAATGCCGTTTGTTAATAATAACGCAGCACGTTAATAATTTGTGTGTGTAATGATTTGTTCAAGGCCGAAAGAGAACTCGATACTGACGCGCGTCTTTTCTGTGGGTCGTGTGTGTGTGTGTAATACAGGCAGGATTTAACGGATACTGCGTAATTGCGTTAAAAAAACTGTTTGTTCTTGCGGTGCCGTGGTGCACAAGTGATGAAACCGGTGTTGCGACTGAACACCGTGTAACACCAGTAACACCGACTATCGTAGCAAGCCTAGAGCTCACCATTCATGTCACATTTTTGCCGATTCCCACCCCTAATAAGCAGACGCGGGCAGCAGGGATCGTCTGAGCTACAGAGAGAGTTGAGCTGAGTAAAACATGTTTATAATGAAAAAAACAGCTTCCTTTTCGTGTTGTGGTTTGGCAATGATGGTTACAAATACAAAAGGCTTGTGTAATGTGATAAGCTGATCATTGGCTGTTGCATCTGCCGATGTTGACCCGTGTTTTCGTCCGAAGTTGATACGATTCACGTTTGGCCTGACGAGCTTCAGCAGATAAAACTTTTTTTTATATATATTTATGTGGAGTTTGTGTTGGAGTGTGTGTTGTGTTGGAGGCAGGTGTTTGGTGTTATCAGACTCATGTCGTTCGCTGCAGTGCCGTTGCATAGACTGTATATAAAGGAGAGAGACTCGGGAGCGCGCATGCACGTTAGAGCTTAGATTCTCTGCCCGAGCCCGAGCCCGAGCCCGACCCGATATTTCCCGCCACTATGCTCGGGTCGGGTCGGGTCGGGCCCTTGATCAAGCACGTCACGTGTCACGCGCAGCGTCTCCTCCACTTGCACGCTGTGCTGTATTGTGTAGCTTAAGTGCAACATGGAGCTTGAATAGGAGAATAGGATAATTAACTTTGAGCAAGTATGAAGGAAAGTCGGAGGAATGGAAATATTTTAAACTAGTCGTGGGCAGTGACAACTTTGTGTCGGCTTTGTTGAGTGAAAGTGCGGCGCGCTGCTCGCCTATGATGACAGCAAAAAAAACGTGGACTTCGACGATGAACAGACGCATGCAGGCTTGTCATGACAGAAAGGATGATAGTCAGCCTTCAATATCCTTCATTCGGATCGGATCCATTTGCGATCCATCTATTCAGGTATGATTTTTACCACTTCATTATGTTTGTCTTGTAGAAACCTTTCTTTAAAGAGAATTTCGTTTTGTATAAATTGTATCTTAATTTTAATAACCTTTTCATTAACCGATTGCCTGGATTTAATAAATAGGAAGCAAATGCAGACAATAATCATGACATGCGGGCGCCGGCGAGCCGCGGTCACATGAACTGGAGCATCTCATCATAAATTAAATCAATTCTCGGCACGCTTGTCACTGAATTTACAAATGCACATCTTGTTGCACGCACACAAGTCGAAATAACATTATTGATAATAATGAATCTTTAAGAATATTTGATTGAATGCTGAATGTCGTGCTTGTTCAATTTAATAAAATTTAAACTTTCATTGTGATAATTAATTGAATATTAAGTGCACATGTAGGCTACATGTAAAAGTAATAGTATTATAACCTATATATATATATATATATATATATATATATATAAAAAAATTGCGCAGCTCCCCCTGTCAATGGTAGGCTACATTCAGCACCTGCGTTAAAAAAATGTTTGGCGTCGCCCCTGGTTATAACGGCCCACGTAGTAAAAATGGTCGCGTTTAAATCGGGCTCGGGCTCATAATTACAGTTAATGTGTCGGGCTGGGCCGGGCTCGGACACAACGTGCACGGGCTCGGGTCGGGTCGGGCTTGATTTTTTGGGCCCGATCTAAGCTCTAATGCACATCACATCCGATGGATTTTGCGGTAAATCCGACCCTGAGCCTTCACATAGAAATACTGGCCTTCAGAGGTAATAGCAAAACCCGACAAGTGGATCATTGTAATTTGTGATTACAACCCCTTCACACACAGGCAATAAATCAATGATTCATTTTAGAAGAAAAGCTACATAGAGCACCTTTAAAGATTGGCGAGCGCGGATCAAACGCAGATTTACACCTGTCGGCGAGCAAATCGGGCTTAAAATCCTGTAGTGTGAATAGGCATGAGTTTAAATGTCAAGCCAACTTTAAAATGTCAAATGAATGTCAATTTTTTTCTTGTAAGTGATGGTTCTGAACATGAACATTTGCTCAGACAACCTCGGGCAACGTTTTTTTTCTTATGAAGAGTACGGTTTCTCTCCAGTATGACCTCTCTCATGAGCTTTCAGGGAATCTGACCGAGAGAAACTCTTTTCACAGTGTGAACACTTGAACTGTTTTTCTCCAGTATGAACTCTCTGGTGTGTTTTTAAGTTGCTGGATGTAGTGAAGCTCTTCTCACAGTCAGAGCACACATGAGGTCTCACACCAGTGTGAACACGCTCATGCTCTATTAGATGTTGCAGTCGTGAAAAACACTTTCCACAAAAAGAACAAAAGTGAGGCTTCACACCAGTGTGAGTTTTAAGGTGTGTTTTTAAGCCCGATTCTAAAACAAATGTTTTATCACACTGATCACAGCTGAATGATCTGAATCTAGAGTGAGTGTGCAGATGATTGTTGAGATGCTTTTAGATATGAAACTGTTTCCACACTGAGAGCATGTATAAGGTTTTTCTCCGGAGTGAATTCTCACGTGCACATTTAAGTGTCCTTTATGAATGAAACTCTTTCCACATTGAGTGCATGCAAACAGTTTTTCTCCAGTGTGAATTCTCATGTGTACATTTACGTCCTCTTTGCGACGGAAACTCTTTCCACACTCAGAACAGGAGAACGTTTTTTCTCCAGTGTGAACTCGTGTGTGCTCCTTCAGGTGTCCTTTATCAGGGCTCGCAAAATTTGAAAATCGCTGGTAGCCCTTCGGGCAGGCACTCTTCAGATTTTGGTAGCCCGAAATTAATTTTACTAGCCCAAATAAAAATACAATTTTTAATGTAGAAAATTGGTTAGGAGTCAAACATCAATCAAACACTTTTTCAAAACACAAATATCAACAATTGGAAATAAAATAATCAAATTAGAATCATCAATACAAATATGCATCTGGTTCTAACTGAACTAAAATGTGTGTGACCAGTGTGGATCATGAATCAGTCTGTGGCTCAGCCCCCAATGAGGGTATGACTAAACAAGTTAACATTTTAGTTTTGTGTCTAATGCTCACTATTAACTAGTTTCATTAACATGCAGATGGCAGGGTTTTATAATTACTGAGGTCCCGGATGTAAGGTAGCTAGTTAGGGGGGGTTCGAGAAAATTTTTATTTCTCTGATCTACATATCCCAAAAAATTGGATAACAATAACTTTAAAAACATGTCATGCAGCTGATTATTTTCCTTATGTCAGTGAAGAAAGTAAACATAGGATCAACTGATAGGTTGATTTATGAATCATTTTCTCAGAAGCGTTCATTTACTGAAAGCTACTAGGAAAGCTAGATAGCCTAACTAAGTTTATTAAATTCATTCACAATATATACACATTCATTATTAATCTTATTCCTAACACGGGGCCGTAGACAGGGCTTTATAATCAAAGAGGTCCTAAATTTAAGGTTGTCAGGGGGTTCAATTTTTTTATTTCTCTGATATGTGTATTTCAAGACATTTGAAGGCCAAAAAAGGATAAAAAATAGCTTTAAAACCATGTCAGTGGCAGTGGATTGTCAATACCTGCTCTCTCATCTCCATCACTCTTTCTTTTTCTCTCAGTCTCCTCATTTTGCCGTCTCTTCCCCTCCGAAAAATGAACTTTTTAAATTTACCGTAGGCTACAAATTGTATTATATTAATTCTCAACATGTACACATTCATTATTAATCTTGTGCCCAACATGATGCAAACGGCTTTGTTAATGTTTCTCGTCACCTCAAAATGACAGTAAACTAATCATTAGGCTACATTACATGAATCACATTATATTAGCCTATTTTCAGTATATTAGTCTGATTATTTTTGTCATTCGTTTAACATTTATGACCTAAAAAAAACTGTCAAATATGGCAACATGACATCATGACTTTTGCGTAAACATACGCCACTTTCAAGTCAAGTGGCGTGTTATCTATACGCATTTTGAGCTATCCGCGTGTATGCGTGTATGTCTACGCCGTTCTGTCCGAGTGATCCGCGTGTATGTAACGTTACACAGTCTACACGCCGTTAAATGTCCGAGCGAAACGAAGCAAAATGTAGATCTACATCTGGGGAGCGATATTTTTCTTCCTAGGATGGTAGGGGAAGACTCATAAATGCTATTAACCCCAGTGACGGGTAGGTTTAGGGACGGGGTTGGGGTAGGTCATAGCTATATTTATAAGTAATGTAACGTGAAGTCAACGGCGTTCATAAACACGCTGAAAAGCGATTATGCGTGTTGATAGCACGCCAAAAATGGAAATACGAATTGGCGTGTCATACATACGCAGTATCATGGGATCAGTCTGAATATGAAATGTTTAGTTTAGCAACTTCTTACCTCGCACTTGACCATAAACTGAAGCGTCGAGTCGCACTGTTAAAAATCGCGCTCAGCAGCGTCTGTGAACATAAAGCCCGCCTACTTTGATTTGATTGGTCATCTCAAATATTCTGACATTGACGAGCAGTGACAGACCAATGAGAATAAGATGAACACACACACACACACACACAGTCCTCTTTTTCTGACGTGCTCTCTGCTCGCGCGCCGCTGTAGATTGAAGATAAACGTGCTGAATCTGATTACAAGACTAAAGCGAAGGCGAATTTGTGTAGCTTACACTTAATCACACATTTTTAGGGGGGCGAGGCAGATGTTTAGGGGAATTTGATTACACTATTTCAGATAGCCCGTCGGGCCGGCCGGTTATGCATTTTGGTAGCCCGACTTGAAAACACAATAGCCCCGGGACGTCGGGCAGGCGATTTTGCGAGCCCTGTTTATGTCTGAAACTCTTTCCACACTGAGTGCATGTGAACAGTTTTTCTCCAGTGTAAATTATCATGTGTCTGTTAAGTTGAGATTTATATATATGAAACTCTTTCCACACTCAGAGCAGGTGAAAGATCCTTTGATTCCAGATTTTCCAGCTTGTTTTTGTGTGAAATTCTCTTCAGCATTTGAAACGACTGCATTTCCATCTTCATTTGTGAAATGCTGCCGTTTGTCTTCATTCACTTCCACCGAGTCTCAAAGCAACATATTAAATTCCCAAAATTAGGGATGCACTGATCTTTTCCAAGACAAGCCAGATACCGATAATTTTATTTTTTATTCGATACAGAGTACGATATCTGTTTTTTTTATTGCATTTTTTTATTATATTTTTTTATAAAATAAAAGAATATGAATCGCATATTTTGGCTTAGCAAATAGATATTCCTTTAAGTTATTTTCATGCCTAATTATGCCTGTTAAAATGTATTGTAGGATCGTATGTGCACTTTAGCTAGGGATGTCCCGATACCACATATCTCACTCAAATGGAGAACAAATACTTCTCCAGTATATAGGCTAGTCCACAACACAGTTGATTATGAAAGACTGCCACCCTATTATTCAAACACAACCCCCCCCCCCCAAAATACAGGTAGGCTACTTCAGTACTTAAAGCTACCAATGGGTTTAAAGTAAATCATTAACAAACTTTAAAATTACCCATTGATCCGTGTACTCTTGCGTCCATTCTTTTTTCCCTTTTTAACTCGTACAACAAAAAATGAACGGTTGTCGTATTTTTAAAACGCAAAGTTGAATTTTGAATTGGAACTGTATGCACACCAAAAGGTGCGCAAAATAAATAAATATTGACGTAAGTTTCCACTGTTGAAAGGAAAACGCAAGTCAAGTGTTCGCGCCCGCGCTCCGTGTCATGCAGTGCACGCTCCACACTCTGCACAAACCCTTGCTTGCATAAGCATCAAAATCTTGTGTACAGTTTATAAACTGAGGAGACGGGTAGCTAACCATGTTTATAGTACACCGAAGGTAGTGGGAGTAGTTGTAACTACTGCAAGTAGTTGTGTCTCTTTGTATTAATTTGTCCTGTTATAGACGTAATGTGCGCCATTGCCAAAATACGGAACCAGATATTCGAATAGTTCGAATATATGTTTTTTTTTTAAGAGGGAATATTCAAACATCATATTTGAGCAATTTTGACAGCACTAATCACGAGACATTCCTACAATTTTAAAAATGCCAAATGGGGGGTGTCAACATTCAGCTGTATTGGGCTCGCACGTCAGATGTTTAAGCACAGAAAGGGTATTGAAAACAACATGTACGTCCTGTAATAATGTAGGGAACCACTCGTTATTATGGGTGTCACGATTCTCCTAATCCTCGATTCGATTACATTTTCGATTATAAGGTCACGGTTCGATTGGATTCTCGATTTTTACCTCTATTTTTTTTAGCACAGGTTGCTGTTGCTCCTAAAAAGCTGACATCAGTTAATTGTGACACACATCTCTGTTATTATCAATGAAGCTGACTGCACAATGAATATTTCATAATATACACTTTGTTTGTTATAATTAGAGGATTTGCCAGCATACAGAATTCAGCACTGAACAAAAAGTCAGTTTTGAGCGGTGAGGGAAGTCTATCTTAAATGCTTCTGATTGGCCATTGCATTCAAAAAAATCAACACACATGTCTGTGATTGGCTAAATTGCTCAACGCTGCAAAGCATGTTATAAATAGAAACTCTGGCCTGTAAATCGTTTCTATTTTGTTTTAGTTGTTCTTGTTGCTTTTCTGCAACAGATAAATAAAAATGTATTAGTTTTTATGTTTTATTCATAGATACTCACAGCCTTTCAACACGTGTGTGTTTTTTCCGTGCCGTGATGAGTCGTTCATGAACTAGCTGTTCATTGCCTCTGTCACACGACAAATGAACAAAAGACTCGGAAGGTAAAGTAATTATTTATGTTCCCTGTAAATTATTTTTGACTGCATTTTGTAGGTCGATGTGTTCGGGGAATTTGCCTGTTAAAAATATAACATTTAAAGCCCCTGAATGAACGAAATGACTAGAAAAAAATATTAGGCCTAGTTAATTTTGATGAACGAGATCGAACTAAAGAGAGTCAGTAAAAAGATCCGAACAGGCATGAAATGGGGGGCGTGGCAGCATCGACGATTTCGTTTTTTAATTCGAAGTTCGAGATTGTGACTTAATTTCGGTCGATTTCGATTTTAGTGACACCCCTACTCGTTATACATAAATCATGTAACAGTTCATGTTTTTACTTGCACTTACCCTTTATGGTAACACTTTATTTGAAGGGGTGTGCATAAGACTGACATGACACTGTCATAAACATGACATAACACCTGTCATGAACATGAAGGAGTCTTTATGAATGTTTATGACTGTTGTCATTAAGTGTCATTCGGTAAATTATGACACTTTTAATGCAAAGTTGACATTGTTTAAAATGTCTTTGTTATGACAACTTGACACTAACAAAGACAAAAAATGTCTTGATTATGACAACTTGACATTACCCAAGACAGAAATGTCTTTGTTATGACAACTTGACATTAACCAAGAAATCATAACCTGTCAACCTGTCACAAATATGTCATAACAGGTCTAATTATCAAACTTAAAGCATTTTGCTGTGTAATAACCCTTAATGACATCTTTATAACTAGTACAATGTGTTCCACTTTACTTGAGGACAGGTAATATTCATGACACAGTTATAATGGTGTCATGACGGCCAAAGTTGTGACAGGTTGACAGGTTATGATTTATTGGTTAATGTCAAGTTGTCATAACAAAGACATTTGTCTTTGTTAATGTCAAGTTGTCATAATCAAGACATTTTTGTCTTGGGTAATGTCAAGTTGTCATAACAAAGACATTTTAAACAATGTCAACTTTGCATTAAAAGTGTCATAATTTACCGAATGACACTTAATGACAACAGTCATAAACATTCATAAAGACTCCTTCATGTTCATGACAGGTGTTATGTCATGTTTATGACAGTGTCATGTCAGTCTTATGCACACCCCTTCAAATAAAGTGTTACCCAATTTGGTATTAATCCAACTTTCGCACGTGTGCTGAGTGAATGATCAAAAAACAAGAGCATTCAACAGAAGTGCGCTCTCTCTCTCTCTTTACATCAGTTAGGGTTAGTAATATGTGCCTCATTTTACCTTCTTTGCTATTGCCATATCCGACCGAACTTCAAACTTTCCAGCGTTTTTATTCATGTTTTATGCTATGTCTGTAGAGGACACCAGGACTCAGTTATTAAGAAAATAAATTGGCATGATACGTCTTGTAGGAAAAAACAATGTTATTTTTTTTTATCACTTTATAGGTTTCAGACTGTTGTTAACCAAACTTTGTATAAAGATGATTATGAAGTATAAAAAACTATGTTATGAAAGATATAACAGTATAATTTGATAAACATATTTACTTTAAGCAATATTTGTGTAAAAATGCCATAAATGTGTAGTCCCATTCTATACAATGTATCCAAGTTGAATATGAATGTGTTCTTGTGGCAACATATAGCAAAAAACTATAGTGTAATAATAGGAGTAATAACATTCTCATTAGAATATCTCATAGGAAAATTGATATATAATTTCTTTCCCTATTCACTGGTTGTGTCTCCCCAAAATGCCTGATAAACATGCTGTAAGTCCTGGTGTCTCTACAGAGGACATGTATGAATTCAGTGTCCTGTTTCACAACGGAGTCATATTCTGATTTGAAACCCCATAACATTTTCCTGAGATGTTCATTTATGACAATTTTGACAAAATATTTTTCAATAAGAGTGATACATTTGATAATTCGGTCATGTTTAAAGTAGAGGGAGTTTTAAAGGTGAAACCTCCAAACATTTGGTATCTCTGAAAAGCCCTGAATGTGCTCTTTACAGGACTGTGACTGAATGATCTCAGAGAAATTCACTAAAATATAATGTCCTCTACAGAGGATAAAGTCTTTGCCTGGGTCTCAGGAAGAAATGTGAGGAAATTAGATTTATATCCTTTTCTCACAGCACTTGATATTAAACTCATCAATTTGATAGCGGATCCAGAAAGCTTCAAACGACAATCACCAGTAACAACTGATAAATTGATAATTCCGCGAATAACTGGAATTGCAGATTTCGAACAGAGATGGCGACAAAGAGGAAAAACTGCGGACTGCAGCTTTAAAACACCAACCTATTTGTTCCTCTGTATCTTCATCTTTTATTCTGCAGGGTTCTTCCTTAATCTCCATCTTTACAATAGTATGTCAGTAGTTTCTCCTGGAGTAATTCCTCCTGCTAGCTTCTTCTTCTTCTCCTGTGGGAAGATGGGAATATTCCCAGCATTTAAACACTCAGTGTTTCGAAAAAGTTCAACTCCTCTAAACTGTTAGCTGATGTTTATGTTGCTCTTACATTAGATGTGATTCAAAATAAATTAAAACTCGGTTTACCAGGTTTCATTTGTTCATTACATAAAACGAAAACACAACTCATAATCTTCGCAAATTGTAACGTGGAAAAAAAGTCAGTATAACGAGTTTACGTTTCACGAGCGTAATGAACATCAGTCGGTTCATTTCGATTAATTTCTGAGTGATTCACTAAATGAACTGACTCGTTTAGTCGTTTGGAATTAGATTTCTCCTAATAATAAATGTTAAACTGAATGTACTCACAGTCAGAAAACAGCAGATTTAGAGCAGAATGAACGGCTGTGTTCCACTTCTCATGTTTATGTTCCCTTCCCTCGCTCACTTCTCTTCTTCTCCTAGACTCGGATGTGTGTCATTGCTTCGGTTGCTCGAGCGCCTCTACTGGCGGAAAACATATTAAACTATCTAACATTTATAGAATAGATCCAAGACAACAAGATAAAATCTGTTTGTATTTGTCTTCCCAAATATGTTTAATTTGGGATAAAGATTCAAACTTCAAATACCTGATAAGGAGTTTGCGATTGTACTACAACTGTTAATTATGCTTACGTGTAGCTGATTTTCTTGCTTTTTTAAAATCTTGACTAATATATTAATAAAATTAAAAATGTGAGTTATATAAAGTTCTACATTAAAAAGTCCAAAACTCCAGTTCTGTCCGAGCAGCTCAATTAAGTTGTCTGATTTAGATTTCTCACAATAAAAATAAAATCAGTCTGATAAACACAGTGAATTAAATCAGTTAAAGGTACAATATCTTTTAGCGCTTAAAAAACAAAAATGAATGTGCGTTGCTGTAGAATATTGTATCCGGAGCTACTTCTCTCTGTTTATGCCTATGGCGAATCACACAGGAACTCGGTTACTCTGTGGCTAAAATAGTCCCAATATAAACTAGACCTACCGTAGTGATTCAGGATAAGATAAAGACATGGTTTGGAAGATGGATTCACAATTTTCTCACTCTTTATATAAATATTTATACATTTTTAACAAACAAAAAAAGTTACAAATGCGTTTATGATTCAACAAGTTCATGTGATTGAAATTAAAGCAAATGGCGCCATCTGAGGCGCTGCCAAACTATTGTCTTAATATATAGAAGCTCATGCAAGTTATTCAGAAGATCAAGACTTAAAAAATTGACAAGTTCCATTTCATTACTTTTTTATTATGTTCGTCAAGGTATAATTGCAGTATACAAACTTAAATAATAACCATTATTTAAACATTAGGAACTAGATAGCTGAGCTGGGGCTCGTTCTTCGTACGTCGCTAACTCAGTTAGCTGGATTTGATTGTTGGCGATTTGGCATGATCTTGGATCGTTTGGTTCTTCGAAGCTCATCCTAGACTTGCTGTCATAGCAACAGGTGCGCTAGCTTGAACCTGCTCGCGAGCAGGCTTATTTCATGTAAACAGGATTAGATCGCGGCTTTATAAGCAGAGCTGATGTAACCCGTCTTGTCTTTCTGCGTTGTGTTCTGGGTTGTTCCCAAGTAGACTCAGAGGCACGGCCAGTCACAATGCAGTTTATTATCTGCGGTCATAAACAATATGACAATGAGTGTTGCGTGACATCAGGTTAGCATCTCAGTCAAATCCAGCATTGCTCTGACTGAGGTCAAACGAGCGCGGCGCAAGTCCCCGCTCTGATGACGTCACACACACACACTGCACTAACCCGACGCGCAGGCAGAATGAACCCAAAATGAAACTCCCAGTAATACAAAAAGAAATATTTTTATGGTGGAATTCATAAGTATACAAACAAACCTGCTACATTCACCCCCCCTGAATTCCACCAAAATATCACCACCCCTGAATTCCATAATAACACCAAAGATGCATTAATGTAAACACACTCGTACCCAGACCAAATAACAATGAGATCTAATCCCAAAGTTCAGTAAAAACTATCCGTAAAACAGATCAAGAGAAAAAAGAAGGTTGATCAGGCCCTCATCCTCTCAGGAACATAAAGGTGCAGCCTACACCCCTAAACATCTGGTCCCCTGGCTTGAAAAACTTCACAGTACGGTTTCACATTCAAGGATGGAGAAAAAACAAACAAACAAAAACTTAACGATGTGCACTCTAAATCAAACTTTCTGAGGCAAAGAGAGGCCCCATATAATAGGTCTCTGAACCATACTCTCAATAAGCCTATTGACAGTCCTAACCACCCTCCCAGTTCTAGTTACAACCCTGCCTTGAACTCTGTTATTAACTACAGCAGTTTGAGTCACAGTAGAGTCAGCATGTGAGCGGGCTTGAGTGGGGGTAGAGTCAGTCGGACTCGTATCAACGTCAGCAGGTTCATTTGACTGAACAGGGTCTGGGTCAGACAGAGTCGCTACAGGTGGACTGGCCATGACTTCATGAGTGTGAGACTCATCCTCAAGTTCTGGAATAGAAGCTTCTTCGGCTGCTGAAGCCTCAGCAGCTCGATCTGGGTCTGACAGAACCCATGAGGACGTCCGTGCCAAGGAAGACTCTCGCTCCAGATTGCTCAGGTTATCCGCATCTCCACAGACACTTGAGTCTCCAAATTCCAACGAGCTGACCAAAGACTGATTCTCCAAGGTGTCTTGGATAGGAAGGAATCTCACGTCAAGCAAAAGGTTCCTGTGCACAACCTTGCTCTGGCCAGAGGCATCGCTGATCCTGTAAATGTGAGTCTTGGGGTTCCGCTCCACTACCGTAAACACTGCAGGTTCCCACTTGTCGGCTAACTTCTTTTTTCCTTTTTCCCTCTTGTTCGCGAGCAGCACTCAAGCTCCAACATGTAAGGAAACCCCTCTGACCTTTTTATTGTACTGATGGGCCTGCTGTTCCTGCTCTTTAGTGGCATGCTGCTGGGCGATGTTGGCTGCCTCAGACAGGTAAGATAGAAGGGTCCTTGAGTAGGTGCTGAAGTCTGTCACAGTGAGGTCATGCAGAACAGACTGAAAGACAACATCAACTGGGAGCCTTGGAACGCGGCCAAACATCAAGTGGAAGGGTGCATAACCGGTTGTTTCGTGAGCAGTCGCGTTGTATGCAAATGTCAGTGTATGGATCTGCTGTGGCCATTCTCGCTTGGCTCTCAGAGGAAGACTCCTTATCATGTTTCCCAGTGTGCGGTTAAAGCGCTCTGTGCCCATTGGGTGATATGTCGTTGTATGAGACTTTGCCACCCCCGACAGCTGCAGCAACTCAGACACCAGCTCACTCTCAAAACTAGGGCCCTGGTCAGAGTGGATGCGCTCAGGGAACCCGTAGA
The DNA here is from genome assembly GCA_036326025.1 of Chrosomus eos. Taxonomy (NCBI): domain Eukaryota; kingdom Metazoa; phylum Chordata; class Actinopteri; order Cypriniformes; family Leuciscidae; genus Chrosomus; species Chrosomus eos. The sequence continues at coordinate 5,497,428 of CM070834.1, forward strand.
CACAAAAGACACAATCCCATAACTTTTTGGCCACTTGCTTGGCAGTCTGGTTCCTGCAAGGAAAGGCAAAAGCCATTTTCGTAAAGTGGTCAGTCGCCACCAGCACATCAACAGAGTTCTTGTTCTTATCCTCTGCTGACCAAAAATCAATGCAGACCAGTTCCATGGCAGTGGAAGTTTTAATACTTTCCAAGGGGGCGCGTGCTGAGGGCTCCGGAGATTTTGCAAGTACACACCTCTCACAGCATCGCACATGCTCTCTCGTGTCTCTCTCCATACTGGGCCAGAAGAAACGCTGTCTCGCCAGATGGAGCATCCTCGCCTGTCCTTGATGTCCTGCCAAGTCATGAACTCCCTTCAAGGCCTCATCCCTCAAACTGGCTGGCAGTAGCAACTGGAATCTTCTCATCCTACTCACAGGGTCCTTCGTCTCTCGGTACAAGACACCATTCCGAATGACTAGCCTCTCCCAGTGTTTCAGTAATGCCAACGAACTGGGGCCCATATTGTGCCTTTCTCGTCTGGATGGGCGACGTCTGCGGACCACAAACGGGAGTACCGAAGATATCGTGGGATCCTGAAGCTGCTTATCTTCCAATTCGCGCAGAGTGAGTGAGGGCAGGGTACACTGGCCTGCAGGTTGCAGCTGTTGGACATGTTGGCCAAGACAAAGAGCCCTGTTCTCCACACCACTCGTCCAGGAGCTGTGAGAGGCTAAAGCAGCTTTGACTTCAGCTGCACTGTAGGAGCCTGCAGTGTAATGTGGTGGCTCGTGCTGTTGAACTGCTTGGAGGTGTTGGGCGCCCAGTCTGAATGTCTGTTGCACCTCTGCAGCCTCCGCACCTTCAGCCTCCTGCACTAGGCTACCATATGGCTCTTGGATCAGACGCCTGCTAACTGAAGTGGTAAAGGGATCCCGACTGAGTGCGTCTGCTACAACATTTTTTGGGCCGGGGATGTATTTCAGGTCGAAGTTGTATGAAGACAGTTTGGCTACCCACCTCTGTTCGTATGCATCGAGCTTGGGCTTGGTCATGATGTGGGTCAGCGGGTTGTTGTCTGTCCACACAGTAAAGTCATGCCCTTTCAGCCAGTGACTGAACTTCTCAGAGACGCTCCACTTCAGTGCCATAAACTCAAGACGATGAGCAGGATATCTTTGCTGTGACTTGCTGAGGGTCTTACTGGCAAAAGCAATGGGGCGAGCCTTGTCCTCCCCAACTGGCAATTGTGACAACACAGCCCCAAGCCCGTCCAGGGATGCATCAACGGACAGGATGAAAGGTCTTGAGAAATCAGGATGGGCCAATACAGCACAGTTGAGCAGATCTGTCTTGAGCTTCTGGAAAGCCTTCTCGCATTCAGGAGTCCAATCCGCTGCAGTCAGTTTCCTGTACATACCCGCACCTCCACCATTCCGACCAGTCCGGCCTCTCCTCTTCTGGCCTGCCGTCAAAGCAAACAAGGGCTTGGCAATGGCTGAGCAGCCAGGAATGAAAGACTGGTAGAAGAACACCATGCCAAGAAATGATTTCAGCCTCTTTACAGATGGGGTACGACCATCCTCCTCCATCAGAGCCTCCTTTGGCATCTTGCAGATGACATCAACTTTGTTGGGATCCACCGCAACCCCACTTTGGTCAATGACGTGGCCAAGGAACCTCACTGACCTCATCATAAGGTGGCATTTCTTGGGGCTCAGTTTGAGGTTGTTGTCTCTGAGCTTACCGAAGACCACCTGGAGCCTGTTTAGTGCTTCCTCTTCAGTGGGCGCAAAGACAAGTAGGTCGTCTAAGTAGCAGAGCAGGCTGGTGAAGTTAAGGCTACCAAAGATGCTCAGCATCATACGCATGAACGATGCCGGGCTGTTGCAAAGCCCTTGCGGCATTCTGTTGTACTCATACAACCCAACAGGTGTCGTGAAGGCTGTATACTTCTTGTGTTCTTCACACATCGGAACATTATAGAAGCCCGAGGTCAGATCCATTGTACTGAAAACAGCATTACCTCCCAGTGCTGCTAGACAGTCGGCCTGATGAGGCAGTGGGTGAGCATCTTTCAAAGTCCGGCATTCAGCCACCTGAAGTCTGTGCAGATTCTGAGCCCCCCATCTTTCTTCCACACCATGACGAGAGGGGAGGCATACTCACTGATGGACTTGCGGATGATCCCCCTCTCCTCCATGTCTGAAAGCACGCGTCGTAGCTGTTGGTAATGTGCAGGAGGGACTCTCCTATATGGCATGCAAAATGGGCGATCGTCTGTCAGGCGAATGCTGTGCACAAACTCTCTCGCCTCGCCACAATCAAGTGAGTGTCTGGAGAAGATGTCTTCATACTCTTGAACCAGTTCGACAAGACGTTTCTTCGCCCAAAAGCTGGCTTGGCATGAGTCAATGTCCAGATCGCTCAACCCCAGATTGGACAGGCGTTCTTTGAGGTCAGCATCCGTGACAGCTGAAACTATAACACTCTCTGGCTCCAAGCCCTCCATCTCACACAGACCTTGCTGAACGTTGAAGTCCTCCACCGCAAGACACGGGAACACATCAGTGATGATGGCATTACGTCTCAATGTGATTGGCTTCGGCGAGAGATTTGTCATCTTCAAGGGCACCCATCTGTCAGCCCACATCGCAGTGATGACACGACCCACAAGGATATCCCGTGGACCTGACCTGGAACCACTGGGCTCCACAATGACTGTGCTGCCTGAAGACATCGGCACATTGCTGGACAGCCTACCCCACACTAGGTGTTCGTGTTGCGGTTCCAGTGTGACAGCATGAGGCAGCTTCAAAGGGCCGATCTTGTCTGGGACATCCTCACTCTTCCATCTTGTGGAGCAGGACAGCATATCAAGGAACAGATCACAGTCTGATGGTACTTTCTTGCCCCCAGCTGATATGAGTCTCCAGTAATTTTCATTGTTCTTCATGGTACGTGTGAGGTGCTTGAGGACGTTTGAACCGATGATGAGCTCATCACGCTGGCCCGGCACAAGCAGAACAGGAACAGCGCACTTCACTCCATACACAGACAGCGTCAAGTCATAAACACCTCTGGGACGTGTCTGCTTTCCCCCACAACCCACAAGTACAATTCTTTCGGCTGATTCAGGCTCTTTAATAAGGACTCCCGCCACCTTGAGTAATGCTTCAGCCCCCTCACTCATCGTACAAGCCATGGACCCTGAGTCAATCATGCCCTTCAGTTCCACCTTGTCATTAACCACAACCTGGACGTAGAATAATTCACTGAAAGCTGGCACCTCTCTAGACCCTTGAACCACGACCTGAAGACCTTCTGGTACGGCCGAACAGGCATTAACGTAAAGTAGCTCCAAGTCCTCGTCTCCAATGAGGGTTTCGTGTTGATCCCCCACACTGCCCCTCTCCAAGTGTGGGCTCTCTAGTTTCCCGCCGGTGGCCCTCGCCTGGCATCAGCCTGGCCCACCTGCTTCCGTCCATACTTGTCACAGTCCTTCTTCCAGTGCCAGGAGCAAAACACGCGAGACACAGGTTTTCTCTCCTGCAATGTGCGAGCGTGGAATGTCTGACATCGTCACAGACTCTACAACTCCTCCTCTGAAAGGGCATTGGAGCATATGATGGCTCTTGTGCAGGGGCTTGGACGTTCTGACGCAACACCAAGTGATCTAGAAGACTGATCAGTGCATTCATGCTATTCACACCAACAGCTGCGGCAGTGGCTGGAGTGGCGTGACTGGACTGGGGAGCCTGAAAGCATGCTGGTGACTGTGCATGTTGTGGAACAGATGGTTGTGCATGGGATGGTTGAGGCAAATGAACAGCTGGGTAATTGGGCACAAACTGTTCTGCTAAAGGTGAAAGCTGTGATGTTGGTGTCTGAACAGATGCGTTAGCAAATATAGTGGCTTGAGGCAGAACGAGCCCCTGGGAAAAAGGCAGCTGGAACTGGGGCTCTGCTGGCGCTGGTTGAGACAGCTCTGGCTCTCGTGACATGGCTGACTGGGTGTGGGTGACTATGTGTCTCTGTGGAGCATGAGAACTGGCCAGCGTGCGCATCCTGAGTTCCCTCTGATAGGCGTCAATGCGTTCCTGGACCTCGCTCGTGGTCCACTCCTCAGCCGCCTTGAAGCTGAGTCTGTTAGAGAGTATGGTGTCTGGGCAAAACTTGATGAACATCATGCATACCTCCCGTCCCGGATCTTCAACACTTCGTTTTTGTCTCTTTAGGCACTCGTCAGCTATATCAATGGCGTTATTCAACCTGATCCAGTAGTCCATCACCCCTTCGTCTCGCAGTGGCCTGGTGTTGTAAAAGTCAGCCATTGGCATGGATGAGTAGGTCAACTCACTAAAGTGTTGTTTCAGTATGTCATAGACAAAGTCGGGAGTCGCGTCAGTGGAGTTATGTCGTAGAGTAACCCGCACTACATCTCTAGCCTTTCCCCTTAGCTTAGCTAATATCTCCTGTAGCTGCTGGTGTACTGGAACATTACTCTTACGAAAATATGCCCCCACCATTTCCACCCACTCCCGGACAGAACACTTATCACTGCTATCGCCCCTATAAATAGGTGGCTCCTTAGCATCAGATTGCATTACTAGCCTAACACCGGACAAATTAAACTCCGTCGGTTGCTGTTCAGGCTGTGAACCCCCCTTTTTTTCAGATGTGTCGTTTGCTGTTACAGCACTATTACGTTGTAGCTGGTCTGCAATAGACTGGCCAATTTGGCTGGCTAACTCTGTAATAAGGGCTCTTACATCATCACTAGAGGCTGATGTGGTACGCTGCTCACTTGGGGAAGGACTGCGGGGAAACTGGACACGACTGGAACACGCCCTGGGTGTTCTCAACCCTCCCACATCAGGCGACTGAACCTCGTCCTTGAATAACCTCCCCCTCCCAAACCCCACAGTATCATACACATCTCGACCAACAACCCCCGTACCCACTGGTGTATTTACTGAGTCCATTGTGCAATACTTGGGTGAAACAATACAGTCCCCACGGCGATCGAAGTGGCGTCGATACTCGAAGAATCCAGAAGGTCACGGCACCAATGTAACCCGTCTTGTCTTTCTGCGTTGTGTTCTGGGTTGTTCCCAAGTAGCCTCAGAGGCACGGCCAGTCACAATGCAGTTTATTATCTGCGGTCATAAACAATATGACAATGAGTGTTGCGTGACATCAGGTTAGCATCTCAGTCAAATCCAGTATTGCTCTGACTGAGGTCAAACGTGCGCGGCGCAAGTCCCCGCTCTGATGACGTCACACACACACACTGCACTAACCCGACGCGCAGGCAGAATGAACCCAAAATGAAACTCCCAGTAATACAAAAAGAAATATTTTTATGGTGGAATTCATAAGTATACAAACAAACCTGCTACACTGATACGGGAAGTCTTTTGACGCAGCGCGATAGTGTACTTTTTGAGATATTTTTTTTTCTCATGACTCGTGAGTATGTCGTTACATCATTAATTTGTTGGAAACGCACAAATGTTCGACTCGTCGGAGTCTGGCTTTAATAACAGCACAAATAAACAGCATATAGAGATTCTTTGCGAGTGGCTCTTTCCTTTACATTGGAGATGCGGATAACTTGGTGAAGTAATGTCTGTCGTGCCATTCGCAAAGTTTACCTGGCGCTTAAGCAGGTTTTAGGGCATTTCCAAGCCACTTTAGACCCAATTGGTTGTATAGCAGTTTTTTTTCAACGCAGGTAGGCCTAACGTTACATTATAATTTTTAATGTCGATCATGTAATCGTTAGCATGATGATTATGACTTTCAGTACAATATAGGCCTATTCCTCAGGCTTCCCTAATGTGATTGGTGCCATAGACTGCACATGTGTGCATCAAGGCCACAATGAAGGGGATTTTGTGAACTGAAAGGGGGATCACAATGTAAATGTGCTGCCAAGTTACTATTACGATTCTTAATATTCCAGATTAGTAGCCTAATATTACATCAAATTGTAAAAAAAGGCAGTTGACAGACTAAAATCTCTTAGATGGTGTGTGACTGTTCCATATCACAAATGTGGAAGCACAGCGATTTAAATTTATGCACATATTTGAACGTGGTAAGGAAAATATTAATATCAAGCTCACTGTATTACTGTACATACACTCCAGTTACAATGCAGCTCTAGGACAAGGGCACACAATGCAATGAACTTTGGCCAACTAAAGGGGAGATTTCAGTGTCTGAAAAGCCTGAGGGTTGCACCTGACAGGACCTGTGACATTGCATGTGTCATATTACACAACCACCATCAGAAAAAAATATAAAACATTACATTAAATGTTTAATAAAAGACGAGACCAATTTGCTTAGTTCTTTGAGTTTTATTTCAATTGTTCTTTGTAAAGAAAAGCCAGTGATCAAGTCATATTTTGCCTGCAATAAGAGATACTATGCAAGGTCAGCAATAGTTCTCTGTGTGAAATAATATATTAGCACTTACTCTGAAGTTCATTTGAAGCAACTATATCTCTAGTGCCAGTCTTTTTCTTTTTCAAGGAAAAGTACAACACTGCCCACCTCTGCATCACTGCTTTGTGCAGACTCTTCTGTAGATGTGGACTCCTGCAACTCATATTGCATTCAGAAATAATAGGTAACTCAAGTGTAAATTAAGTAAAGTTATTTATGCACTTAAAGATACCTGAGAGGGTTTCTTCACTGTCCTGTGCATTGGGGGGAAAATGGGCATTATAAAGTGTTGTACTTTCTTCCCTTTTGATGTAAAGTTATGAAAAGTCTTACTGCACATGCTTCAGCCACTTGCTTGGGAACACATAAAAGTGTTGGTGTATTGTTTAAAACTGCACAAAAGAGGAAAACACAATTACATTACAATGAAGTACACTGGGGGGAAATGTGATCAATAACTCATTTTTACATTTCTTTTTACATTAACTATGTTTCACTGTCACACATGTAGACTTTCACAAGTCAAAGCAATTCATTACAAGGTTTAACAGCTGATATGACTGGACAGCCATTAGGCTTACTTAATTTAATGCAGCAACAAATTATTTTACAGTGTACTAGGATCATTTAAAGCTCATTTACCAGCAGTGAAGGTGTTGCTGCTCCTGGCTGTGGGTCTGAGGAAGAGCTGAACCCATGCCCTCCACAATGGGTCACATTTAACCCAAGGGCCAGCTCTTCTGCCTGGGTATAATGTGGGGGTGCAAGACCACCACCTGTTTGTTTTTCTTTTCTTTTTATTTCTCAGCCTTTTTCATGGTTGCTTTTATAAACAGGCAAACATTTATTAACAGTGCCTTTTTAAAAGAGATTAGTATAAGTACAAATTACTATTATGTAGAATAATAGTACTTCACTTTTACTTGTTCCTATGTTCTAGTGGGTGGTGACTCTGACATAACAATGAACAAAGTTATTAATTATTTAGAAATTATTCAAATATAAAAAATATACTGTAATAAGTGATAAAAACATCTAACTACAAACTTAATTTGCCAGCCCTCTCTCCTGGCTTTTGCACACGTTAAGGTTTTCCCTGGCATTTTAATTAAGTTTTCAAATTCAGCATATCCTTCAAGCAATAACTCTTGCTCTTCTGTGGAGAAAAAAACTGAGCGCGCTCTTTGACCACGGTGAGCAGCCAATAGCAGCATAGCTGATCAATGTTTCTACTATCGATACATATCCCCTTTTAACCCAGCGCATGAACGCGCAGTTATCTCAGATAATTCAATCCAGCGATACTAATCATAAACAACAGGTGTGTTCGAAGAACCCAATTAGCCGGATCATGATTAGCCCGATGATATTATCTTGGATGTCTCATTTGATCTCGGATGTTTTAAGCAACGTACGAAGAACGAGCCCCTGGACGCTGGTGACTTTGTGGACACGACTTTGTTAATGAAAACAAATTTGCTCATGACTTAAGCCAACTTAAGATTTGTTTCTTTACAAATTCTACTTGCAATGTAAGTAGGCCTATATATAAAATGAATGACATTAATAATAGTGCATCACCTCTTCACAGCCAGAATAAAGAAATTAATTTGCACAGAATATTGATGGAGATAACTAGTTTAACAACATTTACTCCCAAACACAATATTCATAAACATAAATAAATATTTTGATGCCCCAATTTTCGACAATCCTCACCATGCCTCACCATCAGATGAGCTCGCTATGTTACAAGAAATTCAATCTTTTGATTTATCATAATATTAAACTATTAACTTGAATGTGACAGATCTGAAAATGAACTTTAGTTATTAAGGAAACTTAAAGACAACACTTTTTGTCTGTGGTCAGTTATGGATCGTGTATGGCATTAAACATTTTTTTAAATTGCATTAAAAACATTCAATTTAATTTGAAGATACCTGCAGATTATATTTGTAACATTAAGTTTAATAAATGTTAGAACTATTGTTCATTGTTAGTTTGTTAATTTCTATAAAAGTAATTGGGTGCACATCCCACCTTCTGGCAGGTGCAGGACAAAAGGAACTTACTAAAGTGAAAAAAATTGAATGTCAGCAACACTGATTTAAACTCCCATATTTAATATAAAAGGCAACGTTTCGACCCTGCTGGGTCTTCTTCAGGCAAAAAAGACATGGTGCACTTCAGATGCACTTCAAATATTGACATCAATGGTGCATTTCAGATGCACTTCAAATATTGACATCAATGACAGCAGTTTTTATGGTAAAAACAGCTTTCATGCAACTCAAGTAACTGGATAGCAGAGGTCCAGAAGCAGACATGGGACTGAATGATCTCCATCCATCTACAAAGACTAGTCTTCAAGTTCCTGAAATCATGGAACAGCGTTCTCCAGCTGCAGTTGTGTCAGGAAAAACAGAACCAGGATCAATTATACAAACCAACAAGGAAAGGTACAATGAACTCCTTGATAATTCATTGTAACGAGTAGGGCTGGGCGATATGGACCAAAAGTCATATCCCGATATATTTTGGCTGAATATCGATATACGATATATATCCCGATATTTTTTCCGCAAAGTTAGAGCAAATGTTCAGTCAAAGTCAAAGCCAAATATAGTCTTCACTGTATAAATTATACATTGATTCTTATTAAAGCTACTATTAAAGTTATCAGTCAAGAGCAGTGAGTGATTTCCTGTGTTTTGTTGTTTTTTTAACATTAATAGTTCTCCCAAAAATTAATTGTCATCATTTACTCTCTCAAGTTGTTTTAAACCTAAATAAGTTTCTTTCTTCTGTTGAAGTTATTTGGAAGAATATGGGTAACCAAACAGTTAATGTACCCCAGTGATTTCCATAGTATATTTTTCCCTATGGAAGTCAATGGGGACCAGCAACTGTCTGGTTACCCACATTCTTCAAAATATCTTCTTTTGTGTTCAGCACAATAAATATATTAATACAGGTTTGGAATAACATTACAGTGAATAAATAATGACACAATTTTTATTTCTGGGTGAACTATCCTTTAAGGATAAGCACTGCATGTTTACTATTAGGGCTACTGTCTCTGTAAGACCTGTACGCGACGCGTCTATGCCATAGATCTATACACGCATTTGACAAGCAGATTTTCTCTCAATTTTCTCAGTTTGCTTTCAGTTTAGACATAACCAACTTTCCTTATGTAAACCTTGTGTGTATTTGAGAGTATTAGCAAAATAAGACTCGAAAGATAACTTAGTCCAGTAACCAGGCGCTGTTAGACAGGCTTTTAGTGCATGTGCGCGTCGGGTATTCACGCTCAGAACAGCGCATCAGCAGTGAATGACTTGTTTAACCGGCGGCAAGGCTTTAAAGCACATGCAAATAATGAACTTTTGTGAACTCACTGAACTGATGTGTCCCGTTCCTCTGCGTTAATATTTGATGTGAGTATCTGTCGCGTTGTACACTAATGCTATTGAGACGGAGGCGCCAGAACTGCAACTGATAGAATGCACGATATACATATTTCTACAAAAGCAGTCAGCAGCTTGCTTGGAGCAAGGATCATAGCGCAAATTTGAACTATATCGATATATATGCGATATGGTCTAATTCAATATCGCATTTACAAATATATCGATATATTTTTTATATCTATATATCGCCCAGCCCTAGTAACGAGGTTAGATGTTTTGGGAAGGAGGCGGGGAACCGGCGAACAGTCAACAATATTAATAATAAATACTTTAATTACTTTACAAAAACGAAAGTAAAGCCACACACAATAAAAAAAAAACATTAAATAAAATCCAGGCCTGGCCTCTCTTGATCTCCACTGTCGTTGCTCCTCCTCTTATGCTTCCGCTCCTCCGTGAGAGATACGAGACCGGTGCGTCACGCAGTTGGCGCTCATTAGTAAATCACGCCACCGGCCTCACGCCAATCTCCCGCGGCCCTCGGCCTCGTCCTGCTCGCCACATCCATCAGCATGTGTAGCACTTGCCAAGGAAATGCCGTTTTTCATCAAATGGCAAGATGCAGATATTAAGACAGGTTGGACCAATTTCAATCAGACAATCTGCACGAAAACTCAGAGGTCACAAGTATTGGCTATATGCCAATTGTACAAGCTCCCGCCTATGAACTCGACACACTCAACACAGTAAAGGCCAATTTATACTTCTGCATTGGGTGTGCGCGGTAGGTACGGCGTAGCATACGCACAGACGCGTTCCATACGCCGTACCCTTTGCCGTAACCTGACGCGCACCTCCTCAAAAATGTAACTACACATCGTGACGACGCAGACCCCAAGATCTGTGATTGGTCGGCTTGGTAGCATCGGCGTGTTCTTCTGCACCGCCCGCCATTTTTAAATTCTAAGTACAGCGAAACTGTTAAAAAAACTAAAAACTTACTGCTTTTCCACCTCGATAAGCTCCAACTCCAACGTGATCCGCTCTCTTTCAATCGCCATTGCTTGTAGTAACCTAAACTCAAAACAGTCGCGAGGAATCTTCTTCTTCTCTAGGAACCGCGCGGAATCTAAACACAGTGGAACATTAAAACCCTCCGCTGCCAACTAGCGTTTCGGCGCTGTACTGCAGAGCAACGCAGACCTAAACGCAGAAGTATAAATGCTCACGATGGCGTCGCCTACGTGCGTAGCCTACGCCCTACACTACGGCGTACACTCGACGCAGAAGTATAAATTGGCCTTAATACAGAAATGCAGGCACATTGCAACAGCACTTTGTCAACAACACGTGGTCCTTACAGTTGACGAAGCACTTTACTGTAAGCTTATGGAAATGGGCAAAAGATGAATATCAGGATTTTCTGACCATCAGAATGGGTGGCCTGCACACATCTCTAACCTTCCTGAAGGTGATTGGAAAACAAATGCAATCGTCTGGTTTGATGCAAGCATGGATTGAAAGTGGATTTTTGGTCCAGGTACAGCAGAACAAGCTCTGAAGCAGACACTGGAAGGGAAATCAAGCAGCGAAGACATTGAAGATCTTCTCACATTCCTGGAAAGCTAAGAGTTTCTTAATATGCTGTCGTCTTTTGAGAAATCAAACATGAATTCGTACTTCAAATTTTGGTGGAGCTACATGGAGATGGTGGAGATCTTGTTGATGTTCATTCAGCATTGGGAAAAAGAGAGGTGGAATTATAGGCATTACCTAGATCTCGTCTGCATTGAGTAGGTGGGCACTCTCTTACAACCTGCGTTCTCACATTGCCAATGAAACAAGAAATGTTTACAGTCTTGATCTTGAACATGAATACTCACACAACAAATCTTACCAATCGAGACAGACACAAAGCAGACAGACTGAGGACAGCCTCCTGCAAACCCTAAAGTCATACAATCTCTTCTCAGAAGAGATGTGTGATGACCTGCAGAACATTGCAACTAAAGATGTTGCCACTAAGGAAATTCAGCAAGACCTTTTGAGCGTTCAAACAATAGGCAAGCAACAGCTGGACAAGTTAATTGAAGAAAGGCTCCTTGGTCCAGAGCCAAGAAAGGTCCAATTTCGAGATTCCCTGTCAAAACAAAAATCGCATTCATTTGCTTTAATTTATGAAGTAACACACAAAGATTCCAAGCAGAAAGGTGCCGAAAAATCCATCAAAGCAGACCCAACAATTATCCAGATTCTAGTCCGCTGTACTTCAATTAGGTACAGCTTTCAAGATAATAGATGTTGTATTTGATAGGTTTTGTCAAACATCAATCAAATCTGGCACAAGGACAAGGCGTGGCCAAGGAATGGCGGCCACCCGTCAGCTGATTGAGAACAGGGATGTTCCACTTCCACCCAAGTGGGAAAACTTCATGGCACATCCTGAGAACAAAGCAGATTTGGCAAATTTTCTGTCACAACAACTGATTTTGAAAGCTCCTATCGACAAGTGCAGTTGTCTCTGGTGTATTACAGATGAGGAGAGGGAGGAGTCCTCTGACCCGACAGTGATTACAGAAAACCTTAGAGCTCTCCATGAAGAAGCAGACACAAGAATTGTTCTTCATTATATGGAAAACCAATCCTCAAGCATTATGGTTGATGCAAGAGATACAGATGTCCTTGTACTGCTTCTGGTCCATTTTCCTGGTCCAAGATGCCCAGTTCAAAGATTTGGATGAAGGCAGGTACAGCTACAAAAATAAATATATCCCAATTCACTCAATTGTGGAACAACTTTTGCTTGATGACAGTGCAGTGGAAGACATCATTGCATTTCACGCTAGACTGGTTGTGATACATCATACCTACTAGGACATGGAAAGAAAACATGCTGGAAAGTTTTCAAAGAACATCATCTGCTCACAGGCATAGGTCAAGGCGAACTGGATGACCAAACTGTGAAAGACGCCGAATTATCTGTGTGCGAGGTATATCGCGCACCCAATGTAACCAGCGTGAACAAGGCAAGGTAACTCCTGTTTGTACAGTCCCGAGCTCCAGAAAGTCTACCGCCAACCAGTGATTCACTGTCGCTTCACATGCGTCGAACACATTACCAAACTGCATTTTTAAAATGCAAGACAAGTGATGCAGAATGTAGTAATAGCTGAACTGAATAAGAGCACTGCTCTGTGTTGTTGTGATCATATTGGAGAATCTCACACCATAGTTTAAATAGCATTCACTTTTATATGCCATGCCGTTCATGTTTTAGTTATTATTCAGCTAATGTTATGTCCAACTTCATAATGCAATTTTAGGCCAAGTTTATTGTGTTTATTTCCTTTATCTGTTCAAAGCTAATGCTAGTGGTGTGACACATTACCGTGATATGTGTTGGTTATTTGTTAATTTGTCTCCAACCAATCTTTCTGGGAATATCAAATAAACCAAAAGAAAATTTAGTTTGATGAAATTTCAGTCCATAAACTTGTTTACAGGGACATGTAAATATTGAAAAGTAATAAACACGTTTAACAATGTAATAGGATAATGAGCCTTTGAGCCTTTATAACATTGGATTATTTCAAGTCGGACATGACGAAAGCAATAATTTAGGATTTAAGGTCTGATTCGCATTGATTCGCTCCAGCTGGATAATAACGTTTTTGAATCACTAAAATAAACCGACTCTCAAGAGTCATGTTCGGGAATCGGACACTGTTCGAGCTCAATGCATGTAGGGGTACAGGTTTAAGATTTCTCTTAGTAAAAAAAAAAAAAAAAAAACTTAAAAAAAAAAAAAACTTAATCTAAATAAACATGAAATTTTACTTTCATGAAAAATTTTGCTACTATTTCTTTCTCTAATACTTATTAAATCTGGGGCTGGCAAGTGATTACAATTTTTTATTCACATTAATCATGTTGCTTGAAGCTTGAAGAAGTCATTTAAATAATTTAATATTTAGAAGGATAAACATTGATCAATAACTTGATTACAAATCACAAAAATCACTCAAAAGATATACATTGCAGAATCCACTCCTTCACCAGCAGTGGCCATATTGTGTAGGAAATCATGAGAAAATCAAACAAATTTACCTGAAAGTTATGGAGATCAGAACATTATATTACTTAACACTTTCGGGCAATGCTTTTTCATATGAGTGTGTGTATTAGATAAACTGCTGAAACTCTTCCCACATGAAGAGCAATAGTGCAGTTTCTCTCCAGTATGAACTCTCTCATGATCTTTCATGTTTCCTGACCGAGAGAAACTCTTTCCACAGTGTGAACACTTGTACGGTTCTCTCCAGTGTGAACTCGCTGGTGTTTTTTTAAGTTATTGAATCTAGTAAAACTCTTTCCACAAAAGGAACAGACATGAGGCTTCACACCAGTGTGAAGTTTAAGGTGTGTTTTAAAGTTTGATTCAAAAACAAATGTTTTATCACACTGATCACAGCTGAATGATCTCTCTCCAGAGTGGGAACGCAGATGATCACGGAGAACGTTTTTCTGAGTGAAATTCTTTCCACATTGAGCGCATGTGAACGGTTTTTCTCCAGTGTGAACTCTCATGTGCACATTTAAGTGTCCTATCTGAAAGAAACTCCTTCCACACTGAGTGCATGAGAACGGTTTTTCTCCCGTGTGAATCCTCATGTGTATCTTCAGGTTTGTTTTATGTATGTAACTCTTTCCACACTCAGAGCAGGTGAAAGATCTTTTAACTCCAGCACTTTTCTGTGTGAAATTCCTTTCAGTCTGTGAAATAATGTTTCCATCTTCATTTGGAAAATTCTGAGGTTTATGAACCTGGTGCTGTTTGTCTTCATTAATTTCCATCAGATCTAAAACCAACATTAAATGACCATGGTTCAGTTGGAGACAGACAAATAATAAAGAAAATCAGGGAGTTTACTAGTGTCTAGTTTTATATATATTGTTATGTCAGTTTTCATCTTAATGTTCCTCATCAGTCATTAAAGAGAATGAAGGAAAACACCAACCTATTTGTTCCTCTGTATCTTCATCTTTTATTCTGCAGGGTTCTTCCTTAATCTCCATCTTTACAATAGTATGTCCGTAGTTTCTCCTGGAGCAATTCCTCCTGATTGCTGCTTCTTCTCCTGTGGGAATATTCATATTGAACCATGAATGGCTGTGGGAGCTTCACTGACTGAAGGAGTGAATTGTGATGATCATCACACTTACGATCTCACTCAATTATTCAGCTTTAAGTTTAAGTTATTCAGTTTTGATCAAATAGCCGTTTAGAAACAATTTAACTCCTCTAGCTGATTTTATGTTGCTCTTACATTAGATACGATTTACATGCATTAAAAACTCTGTTTACCAGGTTACATTACATAAAATGAAAAAACAACTCTCATAATTTTCCCAAAGTGCAATGTGAAAAACCAGTCAGTAACAAGTTTACGTTTCACGAGAGACTAGGTAAAATAATTTATAAGGTAAAGTGTCACGTCATCGCCGTCACATTCATAATCAGATGTATGGCTGTATCATGTCCTTATTTGCACATACAGGTGCTGGTCATATAATTTGAATATCATCAAAAAGTTGATTTAAAGGAGTCATAACCTGTAATTTTCACTTTTCCTCGAGAATCAATGTATGTTATGATTGCTTAACGATTATACATTGGCCGGGAAGCTCATATTCAAAAGTGAAGCGTTTGTTTACCCCAGGGTTCGTAAACCAGCCCACGTGCACGCGCACTCAAATACGAGATTTTAATTTCTCCCCCGACTTGACGTCAAGATGGGGCCGGATATACCATATATGGACACCGCAGATATGCTGCAGGAAGCCCTCCTTGCCCCTCTCCCCCTCAATAAAGATGCAGAAATGTTAAAGGTGCCATTCCAACAATCAGGGACTTGCCTGAAATTGAAACGGTAAGACTGTGTTTTAATTACTCTACTGTGTGTAACAAACAGCAGCTAACTACTAATGCGGCTATTGTATGTAACGTTAGCTTGAGGTAAACACGGGGAATGGACTCTACGAATGCTAGCCACATCTTTCCACTTTGTTTTACACTACAGTAGTGACGGAAAACATCTCACGTTACATGTCTGTAGATGAAAAATATTGAATGTGTAAAAAACCACAATGTGAAACAAGGCAAAAAACAACACATGATAGCAAACGTTGATCTCTATAACCACTGTAAGCTAATAAAAAAAAAAAAGTAGACTACATCTCCGTTAATGTAATCTACATTAAATAAAAGGTAAACTTATGTGGGAGAAAATAGCAACAAACGTTTTAGCTCGTTACTGATGTTAGTGTATGTCTCAAATGATTGTCTTTACCATTCAGAGACATGTTGATGTAGACGTCCTTCCATTGACTGTTGTTCATCTTCCGTTTCCAGCTCTGGTTCAGAGTCTGGCTCAAACATATACGGTTGAATCCCGTAGGTCGCGGCCAGGTCGGGTTCATTCACAACTTGCGCCATGATGTCATTTTGGAATGATATGCTGAAGTTACCTGCGGTGTCAAGCCCCCTCCTTCCTGCCTTTATTAAAATGACCGTCCAAGACAGCCAAAATATCGCATCAGATCTCGCGAGACAATAATGCATTCAGAAATTTGGGTCAGAGGAGCTCTGTGTTTATTTTTTTTCCACTTTTCTTTTTTAGAAGGGCCTGAAAAACTATAATAGAGCGTGGGTATCCAAGGTAATACTAGGTTATGACTCCTTTAAGTAATTCCATTCAAAAAGTGAAATTTGGATATTATATTCTTTTATTACACACAGACTGATATATTTCAAGAGTTCATTCCTTTTAATTTTAATGATTATAACAGAACTAATGAAAACCCCAAAATCAGTATCTCAGAAAATTAGAATATTGTGAAATTGTTCAATATTGAAGACACCTGGTGCCACACTCTAATCGGCTAATTAACTCAAAACACCTGCAAAGGCCTGTAAATGGTCTCTCAGTCTAGTTCTGTAGGCTACACAATCATGGGGAAGACTGCTGACTCAACAGCTGTCCAAAAGACGACCATTGACATCTTGCACAAGGAGGGCAATTCATCTTAATTTCATAAATTTTCATCTTAATGTTCTTCATCAGTCATTAAAGAGAATGAAGGAAAACACCAACCTATTTGTTCCTCTGTATCTTCATCTTTTATTCTGCAGGGTTCTTCCTTTATCTCCATCTTTACAATAGTATGTCAGTAGTTTCTCCTGGAGTAATTCCTCCTGCTTGCTGCTTCTTCTCCTGTGGGAAGATGGGAATATTCCCAGCATTTAAACTCTCATGAACGGCTGTGGGAGCTTCACTGACTGAAGGAGTGAATTGTGGTCGTTGTTGCTCATTTAGCAGATGATCATCACACTTACAATCACTAAAGATTATCCATTGTTTATGTGTTTTCATCAAACAGCTGTTTAGAAACAATTTAACTCCTCTGGCTGATTTTATGTTGATCTTACATAACATTATATATGATTTACATGCATTAAAAACTCTGTTTACCAGGTTTTCTACATGAAATGAAACAAACTCATAATCGATTCTTCACCAATTGTAACGTGAAAAAAAAAACAGTCAGTAACGAGTTTAGGTTTCACAAGCGTAATGAACAACATTTCGATTAATTTATGAGTAATTTAATTCACTAAATTAACTGACTCGTTTAGTCGTTTGGATTTAGATTTCTCCTAATAAATGTTAAACTGAATGTACTCACAGTCTGAAAACAGCAGATTTAGAGCAGAATGAACGGCTGTGTTTCACTTCTCATGTTTATGTCCCCTTCCCTCGCTCACTTCTCTTCTTCTCCTAGACTCGGATGTGTGTCGTTGCTTTGGTTGCTCGAGCGCCTCTACTGGCGGAACTCCAGACATTTAAACTTACAGGCAAGTCGCGGTATAGTGAAAGTTGCACATTCAAAGAAATGACAAGATATTAACCGATCTCGAAAAGTTAGTAGGAAGCAATAATACTCAAACACCGGAATAAAATATAATATACTTTTATCTGTGTGATTTCTCAAGTGCACAATGTCTCCTTTATGAAACTTACACATTTTTGCATGAAATTCCTTCAGTTGCAAAATTATGAGGTTTTTGAAACTGATGCTGCTTGTCTTCATTCACTTCCACTGGGTCTCAAAACATGACATTCCCATAATTCAATAAAAAAGGGCAAATTAAAAACAAAACAAAAGAGACAACTGTATTATTTCTTTATGCTATTTTAGTCTTTATCTTCTCAAAAGTGGTGTTATTATCAGAGATTAGCTCTATATATACAGGACAGTAAACTATTAATTCAGAATATTGATGAGGGTTTATTACTGACATCGATTAAACGTGTGAATGTGTGCAAATTAGAGACTCAGAAACCGTTTGGTTACTCATGTTCTTTAAAATATCTTCTTTTGTATACAAGAAATAAATTAATACAGGTTATGAACAAGTTGAGGGAGAGTAAATGTGATGGAATTTTAAATTTTGATTAAACTAAACCTTTAAGCAACACCATTTTTAACTTCATCTTTTGTTTTATTTTCAAGTTTGTGTTTGAATCAGGTCGTCTGCAATGTCGGAGGTGTATTTTGGAGTCTTTTCTTGTGATTGCTGTCGTAACAGTGATAACATCTACAGGTGAGTAAGATGACATCAACTAAATTAGCTGAAGTATGCGTTAGTTAAGCAGGCAAACATAATATAACTGCAGATGAAACCCAGTTTGTGGAGAAAACGGGTTTACCAGGCAGCAGAGTTAAAGTGCTTTTAAACAATCATCCTTCAGTTTCTGTTCTTTATTTTGAATTTGCAGCAGCCATTCCCTCCGGACTGTACATCACTGCTGACGCTCTCCACTAATACACTGAACGGGTTGACGTTTGAGGAGGAGAAAGGGTTAACAATATACCATTATCAATATAGCAAAGTTTTGCTAACAAATATTTTAAATGTTGTTTAATTTATTAAAAACATATAAACACCATACAACATCATATCTTACCTTATCTTATCTTCACCTCTCATTTCTTTGTTGTTTGTAATAAGCTCTGTTATTGTATTTTAGTTTTTTCTGTTAATAACACTAAAAGGCTGATGTGACTGTTTCAGGAGAGTCAGTTCTCGAAGCAAAAACATGGATGCTGAGTCTGACTATTGGCCTCGGAAGCAAAAAACAAGTGGGTGGGTCCTCCCCCAGAAAAATGTTACTAGAGTAAATGCCATTTCATGTATTCTGGTGCCTTTTAATTAACAAAGTAAACTAAACTCTGCTTCACGTCGTGCATTAAATGCACAGCTATCCGTGGATTATCCCGCTGCTGAAGGTAATTTGACAACTTTGACAACCAGCATTGACAACTTAAAACTGTTATTGATGTTTGCAACGCAATACTTGACTGGAAGAGTACAAAGGGCGGTTATTTTCGTCAGTTGCGGCTCGTTGAGAAATATAATGTAGCGATTCAGCGGAAATGGAGTTTAATTAATTAGGGCATTCCTCAAGTGGAATGGATTTGACTGACGGCGCTCTGAAAAGTGAACAGATATATGCGCTGAATTAGAGACGGTAGAAGTGAGTGGGTCCAATTTCATTGGCCTTAAAAAGTGGGTGGGTCTTGTCCCACACAATGGTTCCGACGTCCATGACGCTGACTATAAAGGGCAGAATCATCATCCAGTTACAACAGCTAACAGACTCTTCTTCAGCATTAGCTGTCCATTTTGTTGAATGCAGAATTAGGTAAACCAAAATATACACTGAACAAAATAAATTATAAACGCAACACATTTGTTTTTGCCCCCATTTTTCATGAGCTGAACTCAAATATCTAAGACTTTTTCTATGTACACAAAAGGCCTATTTCTCTCAAATATTTTTCCCAAATCTGTCTAAATCTGTGTTAGTGAGCACTTCTCCTTTGCAGAGATAATTGCAGATTAGACAGCATGATTATTGCACAGGTGTGCCTTAGGCTGGCCACAATAAAAGGCCACTCTAAAATGTGCAGACATGGAGAAACATGTGTGAGACTCTCTCACAAACATGGAGAAAGCATGTTCCAGTGAACAGACATGTAATTCTATAACAATGTTAATCTCATAAGCTTGAATAAGTCATTTAAATCATTTAATATTTAGAAGGATAAACATTGATTAATAAATTGGTTACAAATCACTCATTAAAAATCACTCAAAGGATATAGATTGCAGAATCCACTCCTTCACCATCAATGACCATATTGTGTAGGAACCATGAGAGAATCAAACGTATTTACCTGAAAGTTATGGAGATCAGAACATTTTATCACTTAATACTTTCGGACAATGCTTTTTTATATAAACTGTGTGTATTAGATAAACTGGTGAAACTCTTCCCACATGAAGAGCACTAGTGCAGTTTTCTCCAGTGTGAACTCGCTCATGATCTTTCATGGTATCTGACCGAGAGAAACTCTTTCCACAGTGTGAACACTTGTACGGTTTCTCTCCAGTGTGAACTCGCTGGTGTTTTTTTAAGTTACTGGATCTATTAAAACTCTTTCCAGAGTCAGAGCAACAATAAGGTCTCACACCAGTATGAATACGCTCATGCTCTTTCAAATTATGCAGTAGTGAAAAACACTTTCCACAAAATGAACACACATGAGGCTTCACACCAGTGTGAACATTAAGGTGTTTTTTTAAGTTTGATTTCACAACAAATGTTTTATCACACTGATCACAGCTTAATGATCTCAGTCCAGAGTGACGGCGCAGATGAATGTTGAGAGTGCTTTTGCGAGTGAAACTCTTTCCACATTGAGAGCATGTGAACGGTTTTTCTCCAGTGTGAATTCTCATGTGCACATTTAAGTGTCCTATCTGAAAGAAACTCTTCCCACAATGAGAGCATGTACAAGGCCTTTCTCCAGTGTGAACTCTCATGTGTATCTTAAGGCTTGCTTTATGTATGTAACTCTTTCCACACTCAGAGCAGGTGAAAGATCCTTTAACTCCAGCACTTTTCTGTGTGAAATTCTCTTCAGTCTGTGTAATGATGTTTCCATCTTCATTTGGAAAATTATGAGGTTTATGATCCGGGTGCTGTTTGTCTTCATTCACATCCATCAGATCTAAAACCAACATTAAATTACCATTGTTCAGTTAGAGACAGACAAATAATAAAGAAAATCAGGGAGTCCAAATTCTGCACATATCTAGTTTACTACTGAGTCTACTAGTATCTAGTTTTAGATGTTATTGTTAAATGTTCATAATCAGTGATTAAAGAGAATGAAGGAAAACACCAACCTATTTGTTCCTCTGTATCTTCATCTTTTATTCTGCAGGGTTCTTCCTTAATCTCCATCTTTACAATAGTATGTCCGTAGTTTCTCCTGGAGTAATTCCTCCTGCTTGCTTCTTCTTCTCCTGTGGGAAGATGGGAATATTCCCAGCATTTAAACTCTCATGAACGGCTGTGGGAGCTTCACTGACTGAAGGAGTGAATTGTGGTCGTTGTTGCTCATTTAGCAGATGATCATCACACTTACAATCACTAAAGATTATCCATTGTTTATGTGTTTTCATCAAACAGCTGTTTAGAAACAATTTAACTCCTCTGGCTGATTTTATGTTGATCTTACATAACATTATATATGATTTACATGCATTAAAAACTCTGTTTACCAGGTTTTCTACATGAAATGAAACAAACTCATAATCGATTCTTCACCAATTGTAACGTGAAAAAAAAAACAGTCAGTAACGAGTTTAGGTTTCACAAGCGTAATGAACAACATTTCGATTAATTTATGAGTAATTTAATTCACTAAATTAACTGACTCGTTTAGTCGTTTGGATTTAGATTTCTCCTAATAAATGTTAAACTGAATGTACTCACAGTCTGAAAACAGCAGATTTAGAGCAGAATGAACGGCTGTGTTTCACTTCTCATGTTTATGTCCCCTTCCCTCGCTCACTTCTCTTCTTCTTCTAGACTCGGATGTGTGTCGTTGCTTTGGTTGCTCGAGCGCCTCTACTGGCGGAACTCCAGACATTTAAACTTACAGGCAAGTCGCGGTATAGTGAAAGTTGCACATTCAAAGAAATGACAAGATATTAACCGATCTCGAAAAGTTAGTAGGAAGCAATAATACTCAAACACCGGAATAAAATATAATATACTTTTATCTGTGTGATTTCTCAAGTGCACAATGTCTCCTTTATGAAACTTACACATTTTTGCATGAAATTCCTTCAGTTGCAAAATTATGAGGTTTTTGAAACTGATGCTGCTTGTCTTCATTCACTTCCACTGGGTCTCAAAACATGACATTCCCATAATTCAATAAAAAAGGGCAAATTAAAAACAAAACAAAAGAGACAACTGTATTATTTCTTTATGCTATTTTAGTCTTTATCTTCTCAAAAGTGGTGTTATTATCAGAGATTAGCTCTATATATACAGGACAGTAAACTATTAATTCAGAATATTGATGAGGGTTTATTACTGACATCGATTAAACGTGTGAATGTGTGCAAATTAGAGACTCAGAAACCGTTTGGTTACTCATGTTCTTTAAAATATCTTCTTTTGTATACAAGAAATAAATTAATACAGGTTATGAACAAGTTGAGGGAGAGTAAATGTGATGGAATTTTAAATTTTGATTAAACTAAACCTTTAAGCAACACCATTTTTAACTTCATCTTTTGTTTTATTTTCAAGTTTGTGTTTGAATCAGGTCGTCTGCAATGTCGGAGGTGTATTTTGGAGTCTTTTCTTGTGATTGCTGTCGTAACAGTGATAACATCTACAGGTGAGTAAGATGACATCAACTAAATTAGCTGAAGTATGCGTTAGTTAAGCAGGCAAACATAATATAACTGCAGATGAAACCCAGTTTGTGGAGAAAACGGGTTTACCAGGCAGCAGAGTTAAAGTGCTTTTAAACAATCATCCTTCAGTTTCTGTTCTTTATTTTGAATTTGCAGCAGCCATTCCCTCCGGACTGTACATCACTGCTGACGCTCTCCACTAATACACTGAACGGGTTGACGTTTGAGGAGGAGAAAGGGTTAACAATATACCATTATCAATATAGCAAAGTTTTGCTAACAAATATTTTAAATGTTGTTTAATTTATTAAAAACTATAAACACCATACAACATCATATCTTACCTTATCTTATCTTCACCTCTCATTTCTTTGTTGTTTGTAATAAGCTCTGTTATTGTATTTTAGTTTTTTCTGTTAATAACACTAAAAGGCTGATGTGACTGTTTCAGGAGAGTCAGTTCTCGAAGCAAAAACATGGATGCTGAGTCTGACTATTGGCCTCGGAAGCAAAAAACAAGTGGGTGGGTCCTCCCCCAGAAAAATGTTACTAGAGTAAATGCCATTTCATGTATTCTGGTGCCTTTTAATTAACAAAGTAAACTAAACTCTGCTTCACGTCGTGCATTAAATGCACAGCTATCCGTGGATTATCCCGCTGCTGAAGGTAATTTGACAACTTTGACAACCAGCATTGACAACTTAAAACTGTTATTGATGTTTGCAACGCAATACTTGACTGGAAGAGTACAAAGGGCGGTTATTTTCGTCAGTTGCGGCTCGTTGAGAAATATAATGTAGCGATTCAGCGGAAATGGAGTTTAATTAATTAGGGCATTCCTCAAGTGGAATGGATTTGACTGACGGCGCTCTGAAAAGTGAACAGATATATGCGCTGAATTAGAGACGGTAGAAGTGAGTGGGTCCAATTTCATTGGCCTTAAAAAGTGGGTGGGTCTTGTCCCACACAATGGTTCCGACGTCCATGACGCTGACTATAAAGGGCAGAATCATCATCCAGTTACAACAGCTAACAGACTCTTCTTCAGCATTAGCTGTCCATTTTGTTGAATGCAGAATTAGGTAAACCAAAATATACACTGAACAAAATAAATTATAAACGCAACACATTTGTTTTTGCCCCCATTTTTCATGAGCTGAACTCAAATATCTAAGACTTTTTCTATGTACACAAAAGGCCTATTTCTCTCAAATATTTTTCCCAAATCTGTCTAAATCTGTGTTAGTGAGCACTTCTCCTTTGCAGAGATAATTGCAGATTAGACAGCATGATTATTGCACAGGTGTGCCTTAGGCTGGCCACAATAAAAGGCCACTCTAAAATGTGCAGACATGGAGAAACATGTGTGAGACTCTCTCACAAACATGGAGAAAGCATGTTCCAGTGAACAGACATGTAATTCTATAACAATGTTAATCTCATAAGCTTGAATAAGTCATTTAAATCATTTAATATTTAGAAGGATAAACATTGATTAATAAATTGGTTACAAATCACTCATTAAAAATCACTCAAAGGATATAGATTGCAGAATCCACTCCTTCACCATCAATGACCATATTGTGTAGGAACCATGAGAGAATCAAACGTATTTACCTGAAAGTTATGGAGATCAGAACATTTTATCACTTAATACTTTCGGACAATGCTTTTTTATATAAACTGTGTGTATTAGATAAACTGGTGAAACTCTTCCCACATGAAGAGCACTAGTGCAGTTTTCTCCAGTGTGAACTCGCTCATGATCTTTCATGGTATCTGACCGAGAGAAACTCTTTCCACAGTGTGAACACTTGTACGGTTTCTCTCCAGTGTGAACTCGCTGGTGTTTTTTTAAGTTACTGGATCTATTAAAACTCTTTCCAGAGTCAGAGCAACAATAAGGTCTCACACCAGTATGAATACGCTCATGCTCTTTCAAATTATGCAGTAGTGAAAAACACTTTCCACAAAATGAACACACATGAGGCTTCACACCAGTGTGAACATTAAGGTGTTTTTTTAAGTTTGATTTCACAACAAATGTTTTATCACACTGATCACAGCTTAATGATCTCAGTCCAGAGTGACGGCGCAGATGAATGTTGAGAGTGCTTTTGCGAGTGAAACTCTTTCCACATTGAGAGCATGTGAACGGTTTTTCTCCAGTGTGAATTCTCATGTGCACATTTAAGTGTCCTATCTGAAAGAAACTCTTCCCACAATGAGAGCATGTACAAGGCCTTTCTCCAGTGTGAACTCTCATGTGTATCTTAAGGCTTGCTTTATGTATGTAACTCTTTCCACACTCAGAGCAGGTGAAAGATCCTTTAACTCCAGCACTTTTCTGTGTGAAATTCTCTTCAGTCTGTGTAATGATGTTTCCATCTTCATTTGGAAAATTATGAGGTTTATGATCCGGGTGCTGTTTGTCTTCATTCACATCCATCAGATCTAAAACCAACATTAAATTACCATTGTTCAGTTAGAGACAGACAAATAATAAAGAAAATCAGGGAGTCCAAATTCTGCACATATCTAGTTTACTACTGAGTCTACTAGTATCTAGTTTTAGATGTTATTGTTAAATGTTCATAATCAGTGATTAAAGAGAATGAAGGAAAACACCAACCTATTTGTTCCTCTGTATCTTCATCTTTTATTCTGCAGGGTTCTTCCTTAATCTCCATCTTTACAATAGTATGTCCGTAGTTTCTCCTGGAGTAATTCCTCCTGCTTGCTTCTTCTTCTCCTGTGGGAAGATGGGAATTTTTCCCAGCATTTAAACTCTCATGAACGGCTGTGGGAGCTTCACTGACTGAAGGAGTGAATTGTGGTCGTTGTTGCTCATTTAGCAGATGATCATCACACTTACAATCACTCACAATTATCCAGATTTAATTTTTTGATTAAATAGTCGTTTAGAATCAATTTAAGTCATTTGGCTGATTTTATGTTGCTCTTATATTATGATATGCATGGATTCCAAACTATTTACCAGGTTAACCGTTACATGAAATGAAAAGAAACACACAACTCTCAAAATCTTCACAAATTGCAATGTTAAAAAACAGTCAGTAACGAGTTTACGTTTCACGAGCGTATGCACAACATCAGTCAGTTAATTTCGATTCATTTCTGAGTAATTCACTAACGTTAAATGAACTGACTCGTGTGGATTTAGATTTCTCCTAATAAATGATAAAAAAAAATGAATGTAGGCTACTCACGGTCTGAAAACAGCAGATTTAGAGCAGAATGAACGGCTCTATTTTATGTTCCCTTCCCTCGCTCACTTCTCTTCTTCTTCTAGACTCGGATGTGTGTCATTGCTTCGGTTGCTCGAGCGCCTCTACTGGCGGATAAGAGAAAATGCGTCGGGCTAAAGTGAAAGTAAAAGTTGCCCATTCAAAGATATGCCAGTGTATTCTAGCCGATCTTGAAAAGTTAAACTTTGTAATGAAATATAATAGATCTTTATCTGTGTGATTTATTTTTTAACAAGCAGATTATTGTTTCCTTTATGGAACTCTTTGAAAAAAAAAAAAAAAAAAAAATTATATATATATATATATATATATATATACACACTCACCGGCCACTTTATTAGGTACCCCATGCTAGTAACGGGTTGGACCCCCTTTTGCCTTCAGAACTGCCTCAATTCTTCGTGGCATAGATTCAACAAGGTGCTGGAAGCATTCCTCAGGGAGTTTGGTCCATATTGACATGATGGCATCACACAGTTGCCGCAGATTTGTCGGCTGCACATCCATGATGCGAATCTCCCGTTCCACCACATCCCAAAGATGCTCTATTGGGTTGAGATCTGGTGACTGTGGGGGCCATTTTAGTACAGTGAACTCATTGTCATGTTCAAGAAAACCAATTTGAAATGATTCGAGCTTTGTGACACGGTGCATTATCCTGCTGGAAGTAGCCATCAGAGGATGGGTACATGGTGGCCATAAAGGGATGGACATGGTCAGAAACAATGCTCAGGTAGGCCGTGGCATTTAAACGATGCCCAATTGGCACTAAGGGGCCTAAAGTGTGCCAAGAAAACCTCCCCCACACCATTACACCACCACCACCAGCCTGCACAGTGGTAACAAGGACATGATGGATCCATGTTCTCATTCTGTTTACGCCAAATTCTGACTCTACCATCTGAATGTCTCAACAGAAATTGAGACTCATCAGACCAGGCAACATTTTTCCAGTCTTCAACTGTCCAATTTTGGTGAGCTCTTGCAAATTGTAGCCTCTTTTTCCCATTTGTAGTGGAGATGAGTGGTACCCGGTGGGGTCTTCTGCTGTTGTAGCACATCTGCCTCAAAGTTCGACGTACTGTGCGTTCAGAGATGCTCTTCTGCCAACCTTGGTTGTAACGGGTGGTTATTTGAGTCACTGTTGCCCTTCTATCAGCTCGAACCAGTCTGGCCATTCTCCTCTGACCTCTGGCATCAACAAGGCATTTCCGCCCACAGAACTGCCGCTCACTGGATGTTTTTTCTTTTTCGGACCATTCTCTGTAAACCCTAGAGATGGTTGTGCGTGAAAATCCCAGTAGATTAGCAGTTTCTGAAATACTCAGACCAGCCCTTCTGGCACCAACAATCATGCCACGTTCAAAGTCACTCAAATCACCTTTCTTCCCCATACTGATGCTCGGTTTGAACTGCAGGAGATTGTCTTGACCATGTCTACATGCCTAAATGCACTGAGTTGCCGCCATGTGATTGGCTGCTTAGAAATTAAGTGTTAACGAGCAGTTGGACAGGTGTACCTAATAAAGTGGCCGGTGAGTGTATATATATATATATATATATATGTATATATCTTTATATTAATATTATATGTTATATATATTTAATCATTCATATCTTAAATATATTTTAATCTATCATAAATTAAGACATAATATAGTTTTATTTGTTTATCATGATTATTATTTGAATGTTTAATGCTTTTCTTTTATTAACCTTGACACCTCATTGTAGCTGACTTAAGGTGAATTGTGTAGGCTACTTTCTGTAAGATGTGGGCGAAAGCCTAGAAGATTCCAAAAGACAGACCACAAGTATTGCGAATGTCTCAGTTAAAGTGATAAATCAAATAATACAATTATCTTGGTTAAACATCTTGCAGAAGGGACATGTTGTATATCAGTTTATTTATTTTGCATTGTATTGAGATTTAGACTTCTTGACACATGGTGGTACGGGACGACATGTGCATGTGCCCACAACCAGGGTGTGAAACCATGAAAGCTAGACGTGTTACATGATATGAAACATTACACCAGTCTAACAGATTAAAGATACGCACGCGCGCACACACGCCACACTTTCTGATCCAAGTGTTTCATTTTCAAAAATGACATAACAGTAAAGAGTTGCAAACATAATTTCATGTTTCTCCATACTTTTAAAAAGACACTTCGTGAAAAACGGAACTTACAGCAGAACTCGGCAACTTCTAGTCTTCTTCGCTCACTTTTGTTGTCGCATGTTTTCCCCACGAGCTCCCCCTACAGCTGTGGAGCGTATATTTCACAACACTATCATAAAAAAAACTCACTTGCGGCACCCTCCTCCCCCGTTCTACCGCTGCTCATGTGCATTTGTTATTATCGGAGCCGGCCAACTTTACTTGCGGAGCTGTCTACCGAGGTGGGTAATACATCATACACATTATCATAGGTCATTGACATGTACATTTTGTATTCTGTTATCAACCAGTAAAGCGGTTAGTGTTTCTCGCACGTTCACGTCTCGCTTCTCACGAGACTTCCTATTTTCATTTTGCCGGGACGGTAGTCCCAATGTTGCAAGGTTGGTTTTCCGCCCGGGAACGCTGGGGGGAGCTAGGAAGTCACCAATATCACCAGAACAGGTTTTTTAACCATCCAAACGATTTCTAGACAGCTTTATTAAGTTAAAAAAGTCTCCAAGTTCCCCTTTAAATATAAAATAAGTAGCCTACTTTGGTTGAATTTACCATGTAGCTTACACCATTTATAGAAGCAGACAAGATCATTTTTAGAGGAGTATATATCTTACTGTTAAATGAAAATTGCTGCCCAATCCATAGCCTCATAATTCCCGTAGAAAACAAAAAAATACCGCCAAAAGTACTGATGGGAGGGGTTAACTGTTATGAGAAGGTAGAAAGAGAACCCAACAGCGAGATGCAGCAATCAACAGTCTTTAATTTGTATTCAACTGTCCTTAAACAAAAGTCATTAGTTCAGGGGAAAAAGGTTGAGAAATCAGGAATGGCCACACGGCTCTTAACGAGAACAGAAATCCCCTCTTCTGGACAGCAATAGTGTAGATGCGGACGGCGACTGCTGAATCAGTAAACCCTCGAGCCTCCCGTGGAGGATGAAAGTTTCGGAGGCAGTGTGCAAGCGTGTGCAAAACGAATGTTTTCTCACACTGATCACAGCTGAATGATCTCATTACAGAGTGACGGAGCAGATGATCTTTGAGATTACTTTAGATGAGAAAATCTTTCCACACTGAGAGCATGTAAACGTTTTTTCAGTGTGAATTATGTGCTCATTTAGTTGTCCTTTCTGAATGAAACCGTTTCCACACTGAGTGCATGTATAAGGCTTTTCCCTAGTGTGAATTCTCATGTGTCTGTTAAGGGTTGATTTTTGTGTGAAACTCTTTCCACACTCAGAGCAGGTGAAAGATCATTTAACTCCAGTTTTTCATTTGTAAAATGATGAGGTTTATGATCCTGGTGCTGTTTGTATTCATTCACTTCCATCAGGTCTAAAACCAACCATGGTCCAGTTGAAGATAGAGAAATCAGAAAGAAAAATAAATTCAGGGAGCCCCAAATTAGCACTAATTTAGTTTACTACTGTGTACTAATATCTAGTTTTAGATGTATTGTTATATGTCAGTTTTCATCTTAATATTCCTCATCAGTCATTAAAGAGAATGAAGGAAAACACCAACCTATTTGTTCCTCTGTATCTTCATCTTTTATTCTGCAGGGTTCTTCCTTAAAGCTATGGTATACGATTTCAAAGATTGAAATCAAGACCAATAACATCCGACTGCGGCACAAATGGTGTTCTCGTGCTGGTGGGGGTTCCCGTTTTCGCAGACTGAAACACCTTCTTCTTCGCCTCTTCGCTGAACTGCAAACTGCCAACACGTTAGTTTTTCTCAAACAGAAGTTTAATATAACAACATTCTCCAGTTATTATGTCCTAGTGATTCCGCGTGTATGTACACGCCGTCAAATGTCCGAGAAAAACAAAGAAAAATGTAGATCTACATCTGGCGAGCGATATTTTTTTTCCTAGGATGGTATAGGGAAGACTCATAAATGGTATTAACCCCAGTGACGGGTAGTTTAGGGACGGGTTTGGGTAGGTCATATTTTATATATACAGTAATGTACGTTAAGTCAACGGCGTTCATAAATACGCTGAAAAGCGATTATGCGTGTTGATAGCACGCCAAAATGGAAATACGAATTGGCGTGTCATACATACGCTATTTCATGAGATCAGTCCCAGCGTGCTTGCGAAACTCTTCGTGATTGGACGATGAAACGCTATCAGGAACGCCCGATGGGCTTTTCTTGTGTCATTACGGGAACGCCCAAGCCGCAGCTGGACCCTCCTCGGCCGGACAGCTTACATTGGTCAACTGCTCTCATCCAATCACCAGCTACACTTGAAACTCCGCCTGGCGCTCTCGTCTACAACCCAACCCAACCGCACCCGACCCCGCCCCCCTTCTTGCGCGAGCAAGCAGCTGATAGTCTATGGTAGCTAGCTAAGTAGCGTCAGATCAGCAATAGATACAAATATAAACGACAGCAGCAAGCGGCCCCTGCTTGCCCCGACTGTAAAGTTTGGACGAAAGAGAAAGTATGTAGAGGAAAGAGCAGACTCAGAAGAGATTTAAAAAAAATGTGAAGAACGCCGGACTCTTAAGTAGGTAGGATAAATATAGGGTCCACTATTGACCAAGATGTAATATTGGTCTCGGGTGTCCCCAGAATGTATTTGAGAAGTTTCAGCACAAAATAATAACCATTTGAAAATGTCATTTTTGGGGCCTGTTTTAAAAAGAGCTGTTTTGGTGTATACGACCTTAAATTTAAAAGAGATGCATATCCCCGCCCTGCCTTTGGATGAGGGCGTAACTTGATACCTATGACAATAAACAATCGGTAGAAGCAGAAGCTGAGTGTGAGAGACCCGCTGTTTTATATGGCATTCAGCCATACATGTTTGAACCGGAATCAGACCCAGATGATGAAGAGACTCCGGCAGAAGAACACAAATGAGAATGGACCAGGATGTCTCGGAATGGTTATTTGATACATTTATGTTGTAATCGCGTCCCCTTTGCAATTATGGATGTGCAACACACACACAGACACACACAAACTGTGATTAGTCGACTGTCGACTGAAATGACATAAAAAAATCAAAATCATAAATCATAAAATACACTTACTTCTTCTGGAGGTGACGTTGGATAGCGAACAGTAGACAACGATGAGGATTAAAGCCCCACTAGGTAGGATTTCCGTTTTGGTCAAACAACGACCCCTAGAGTCGCTCTGGACTACTTGTATTTAACGTTACTGTCGTAAAAACCACTCATGCAGAGTCTCTTCACTCACGGCCTGATCCCCTCCACCCTGTATACCGGTCCCTGTTCAGTTGGGTGGAAGTTGTAACGAGTGGAAATAAGGTGTGTCCCCTTTAAGAGCTGCGTGCGCCCTGTTAATAACTGTCGGGAGTCTGTATTGTATGTGCGCCTCACACCCCGTAAGCGAGTTGTTTCTGTTTGATAATCCTTTTGTCTATCAAGTAATGCTGTGGACGGTAGAACGTGTGACAGACAGTTACACAAGTTCGATAATAAGGTAATAAACACAACGCGGTACAAATCGTCGGACATCGAACAAGCACAGCTAGCTTCCGAAGATGTTTAAGTACTGAGGTAACTTGAGGCAAGTTGACTTGTTCATCAACAAGAACGCCAGATGCTTTTTAGCTCACATCAACGAGTGAAAGCTTGTCCGAGTGATATACAATATAAGCAATATACTTACAAGTCCAACAGCATGTGAGGACGTGTTGGGGGAAGTGAGTTAGCCTATGCCGTAAAGCAGTCGAATTTTGTAGTTCTTTTTGTGCTCGAGTTACTACCCGAACTCCGAAGTTTAAAAGTACGATTAAAAACGCTACAGACCCCGTTAGGCTATGGCAGACGTGTCATTCAACCTATTGTAAGTCGATGTACCATCACAAGAGACTTGGAAATATATTATGAAGGTTGAAAAGTTACCTAGTGTTACTTTAAGACCTGCTTTGAATTGACCCTCGTTCACAAAACAGTCAGTCAGAAAATGATTTGCGCAAACATAACGTATTTTGGAAGTTTAAGTGGCGCCTTTCCTTCGTAAATAAAATCCATCCACTGCGTTTTCAGTGGCTCTGATGTCGGAAGTAAGTGAAAACTGCTATGTACATTATTACATCCCACAACAGAGCACTTATGTTTCTTAGGAGACATTACCGGCTGTCGTTGAAACAATGGAGGATCACAGATCACCGAGGGCGGGGTCTATGCCAAAACCACAGTGTCAATCAAACCACGTCGGTAGGGCTTGCGCAATTCTACGTCACAAAGCACCGAATCCTCAACATGACATCATGACTTTTGCGTAAACTAGGGTGACCAAACGTCCTGTTTTCCCAGGACATGTCCTGTTTTCACGTCCTGTCCTGGCCGTCCTGTCTGTTTTTTAAAAAGTGATGAAAATGTCCTGGTTTTCATTATTTTTCATTGGGCCATTAAGCGTGTACTTTAAATACATGCTTGCCTTTGCACACAAAACATATGACTTTGGCTTCACCCCCTCTTGTTATAATCAGCGCGTTCCTTAATCCGCAGCGTCAAGCACAGAGCATGTCAGACTCACGGTGCGTGTCCACTGGCACGGAGCGAGCGGAGCGGAGCGAGCGTTTTCAATTCATTCCTATGGAAGTCGAGCTTCACGCTCGCGTAGTGCATTTTGGGATTGACAGCGGACCGGAGAAAGCGTTGAGAGCGTCAAAAGGTTGGGCAGTTCTCGACTTTATGCAAATATCAAGCGAAAAAACGCGGTCGGCAGCCAATTGATGTGCAGTTCGGGATGTGACGTCTGTTTTGATATTTTAAAAATATGCAAATTGTGCTGGAGTTTATGCTGGATTTAGTGCGTAAATAATTTTGTTTGCAAATTAGACGCTTTGTAGTTGTTATATATGTTAAATAATTCATTTTGGATGTGTTCATTGTGATTATACTGGCTGGGTTTATAAAAGTTTATAAAATTGACGGGATATCTTGCTTGGGGCAAAATGTAAACAAAGCTTGTCTATTTCCGAATCTAATCGCGTGCATCTCTGATGATTATACTGTGTGTATGTTGAAAAAAACAGATTAAACACACTCGCAACAGACACACCCCAAAGCGGAGACGTTATAGCGTTGCCAGCGGCACTGAGCGGAGTTTTGCCGCTGTAGTGGACACGCACCGTCAGAATGATCAGAATACAGAGGCCTGTGTGTGTGTGTGTGTGTGTGTGTGTGTGTGTGTGTGTGTGTGTGTGTGTGTTCATCGCAGCCTCATTGGTCTGTCACTGCTTGTCAATGTCAGAATATTTGAAATGACCAATCAAATCAAAGTAGGCAGACTTTACACGTTTACAGAATTTTAGCAGCGTGACGCTTCAGACGCTTCATTTTACGGTCAAGTGCGAGGTAAGATGTAAGTAGCTAACAGCGTAAAAAAAAGGGAAAAAAAAGCCCAAATGTTAATTCACAGACGATTTACAGAGAAAATTCCTGTGTTTTCGTTTCGGTCAGGATCCGTGTAAAGCAGAATGCATGAACTGCAAAGCTGGCACGTTGTGTCAGTGTTAAGGTGCTAGCGACCTAGAAGCCCACATAAAGAACGTATAAGCTAAGAGAACATCAGGAGGATTCAAATTGTTTTTTTTTTACTGAAATAGTGTAGTAGATTTTTTATTTTATTTTAGTAGTAGATTTTTAACCTATGCTATGGCCATGAAAATAAATAGTGTCATGTAAAAGGTGTTAAAAGCTAAACTTTTTTTTAAATAGTATTCTATTGTTGCGGGCCAAACATTGAATGGAAAGGATGTATTACTTTATGTATTAAAGTACAATAACATAGTTGCAAGGTTGTGAATGCATTTGTCAGGGTTTTTCCTGCATAGACAATTATGAGGCGGCCGCCTCCGTCAAATTTCGTGCCGCCTCCGCCTCTCGACAAAACTCGGACAGACAGTCACGACACGTGCTCATATACACTTTATCCACCGTGACAGTTCTGTCGCGATTCCCGCTTGTGTCCATTCTCTAACCGTGTAGTTTGCCGATAGTGCTGCACGGATCATAATCCGCGGGCCGAGTAATAAAAACCTTCCATTCAATCGATCGAGGGTGGATGACAGCTAAATGAGTGTAATAAAGACACGGAACTCCCATCATGTTACCTAATGTACGCACGGTAACAAAGTTGCGCTGTTGAGTCTCACGCAGTTATTTATAACATTAATTATAGTTAAGAAACAATATATAGGCTACACACGACCAGAGTGCTGTTTTCCTGAATGCCATCACGAGTGAAACCGAGATATTAATTTCAGAACAGTTCAATAAACAAATAGTTAAAATTAAGTTACTTACATTTTTAGACTGTTTTTGTTCTGTTTTAGCAGCGAAAATAGTTCCAAACAACAGAACCATATCGCGTCACACAGCAACTCTCATCCATGATTCATTACTGAATCATTCAGCGTTTTGAACTAATCGCTTGAGACAAAGATTCAATTGCCCATTATTAAACCGCCTCATTCTGAATCAATCAGCCATTTGAACGAAACGTTTACATTAACGACTCAATGACTCGCTCATAAAGACGGCCGCCTGCCCCCTCCTACTGACGGTTTAGTTTCAAAGTATCTTTTCAACATTCCTTGTATATTCAAAAAATATTCAAAATAATCTCATTTAATACAGTTATAATTTGTCAATGTAAATTATTTAATTTGATTGGTAACAGCCTAGTGTCTTATTATTTTAATTTAATGTATTGATAAAATGTAAGAATTTTAAATGAAATTTAGAGCATACATTAAATAAAATTAGGGGGAAAATGCCCTTTATAAAGGTACAAAAAATTATTCCGATAAGAGTGTTTTCAAAAATGAAACATTGACAATAAGTTTAAAGGGAGTAAAGCCTCTGTTTAGGCTATAAAGAAAATGTAATTTTGCCAAAAGAAGAACTTTTAATTTAAATAAATGTTAATGTGATATGTTACCATATTATCATGCTTAATTGAATAATTGTAATGTGATGATCAGATGCAGATATCTAAATCAAAGAATATGGGTGGTTGGCGGTGGATTATTATTTATTTTTAACAACAGATTCGAGTGACTCAAAGTGCACCAGATTAATGAATTTATCTTTAAAATGTACAAAATTTTAGGGACCCCCCTAGTGTTACAATTTTACCACCTCCGCCTCATTTTGAGCCAGGAAAAACCCTGCATTTGTCAAGTATTTTTTTGATGCATTCTCCCCCAAACCACGCCCCACCCCTTAGCCACGCCTCCTCAAAAATCACACCACGCCCATCAACCACGCCCCCGTCCTGTTTTCTGAAAACTAAAATATGGTCACCCTAGCGTAAACATACACGCCACTTTCAAGTCAAGTGGCGTGTTATTTATACGCATTTTGAGCTATCCGCGTGTATGCGTGTATATCTACGCCGTTATGTCCGAGTGATTCCGCGTGTATGTACACGCTGTTAAAAATCCGAGCGAAATAAAGCCAAATTTTGATATACATCTGGGGGAGCGATATTTTTCTTACTAGGATGGTAGGGAAAGACTCATAAATGGTTTTAACCAGTGACGGGTAGGTTTAGGGACGGGTTTGGGGTAGGTCATATATTTATATATACAGTAATGTAACGTTAAGTCAACGGCGTTCATAAATACGCTGAAAAGCGATTATGCGTGTTGATAGCACGCCAAAAATGGAAATACGAATTGGCGTGTCATACATACGCAGTTTCATGAGATCAGTCTGGAATCCTAGAACAGCTCGTTCTGAGACAGTGCTTATGATTTATTGAGATTGTAAAAAAAACACTGGGTGGATTTTTATCATTCTAGGGTGGTTTTGCTCACACACTGCCAACACACATTTATCTTCAAACACCATGTAAAAGTTAATTTTGCATAATAGGTGCCCTTTAAGTTAGTTGCACGCAAAATGTTAAAACAAAATACTGCACGGACGGATACTGCACAGAAACCTCTTACTATGGAACTGGGAGATATTTCTGC
The DNA here is from genome assembly GCA_036326025.1 of Chrosomus eos. Taxonomy (NCBI): domain Eukaryota; kingdom Metazoa; phylum Chordata; class Actinopteri; order Cypriniformes; family Leuciscidae; genus Chrosomus; species Chrosomus eos. Next base: position 5,533,554 of record CM070834.1, read on the forward strand.
GAGTTGAACTCCCTCTGCATCAACAATGTGCGCTGAGACGATGAACATCAGCTAGCTTCAGGGTGAGTAGAGAGGGACATTTACAGACCTGCTGTGGTTTAGTTAGCAGCTAGTAAATGCATTATTATGGATCTGTGATATCGTCTGAGTCATTTATTTATACAGTTTAATATGGTCGGAGTGATGGCTAGCTTGTGGAGTTTGACAAAAGTTCTTCCAACGTTTCGGAGGGCTAGACAGTTTTAAGGCAGTTTGCCATGACTTGAGGGCTGGTTTCCTTGTCAAAGGTAGCCTGTGAAAATGTATCATAACCCCAGCTGCCTTAGTCCTATACAATTCATTATTCAGCCAACCGAGTAGCCATACCAGTGATGTAGCAGAATGTTGAAATCCAACATGGCGGCGCCCGTGTAACAAAAACAAAATTTTCAACGTACAGTTTTATCCCTTTTAACAAATTCTGCCATTTTAATAATTGTACCAATGATAATAAATAAAATGCATCTGTTATATCACCTTTTTTCATATTTCAGTTCAGTTCATCTTTAAATTTGGATATTTTTCTTACACGAACGCATCGCTTCGCATAAGAACTTTCTTAAAAAGGTTTTTTGGGAATACAAAATGTTCTTATCTTTTTTCTTAAGTTAGAAAATAAGAAGAAATTGGTTAAGAAGTATTTTATTCTCAAGAATGTTTTGTGAATCCAGCACTTGTCCTCTCTCATCCTTCACTGTCGTCGCTCCTCCTTTTATCAATCTGGAGTTCCTCCGTGAGACGCTCATTATCAATCCTCCACCGTTCTCACGGCTCTCGGCCCCGCCCTGCTTGCAACATTGAATTTTAAGGTGTGTTCTTACAGTTTGATGCCACAACAAATATATTTCAAAATGATCACAGCTTATTAAGACAACTAGTGAGAGCACATGATCTTTGAGAGAGTTTTTGAATGTAATACTCTTTCCACACTAATTGCATATGAAAGTTTTTTCTCTAGTGTGAGATTTCATGTGCTTATTAAAGTGTCTCTTCCGAATGAAACTCTTTCCACACAGAGTGCATGTATAAGGCCTTTCTCCAGTGTGAATTCGAATGTGCAAAATCAAGCTTTCCTTGTGAGAGAAACTCTTTCCACACTGAGAGCATATGAACGGTTTTTCTCCCGTGTGAATTCTCGTATGCACAATTAAGTTTCCTTTGTTATTGAAACTCTTTCCACACTGAGTGCATATGAATGGCTTTTCTCCAGTGTGACTTCTCGTGTGCAAAATCAAGCTTTCCTTGTGAGAGAAACTCTTTCCACACTGAGAGCATATGAACGGTTTTTCTCCCGTGTGAATTCTCATGTGCACAATTAAGTTAACTTTGACATGGAAACTCTTTCCACACTGAGTGCATATGAATGGCTTTTCTCCAGTGTGAATTTTCGTGTGCACCTTTAGGCTTCTTTTATGAAAGAAACTCTTTCCACACTGAGTGCATATGAACGGCTTTTCTCCAGTGTGAATCCTCATGTGGTCATTTAGGCTTTTTTTATGAAAGAAACTCTTTCCACACTGAGAGCATGTATAAAGCCTTTCTCCAGTGTGAATCCTCATGTGCTCATTAAAGTGTCCTTTCCGAGTGTAACACTTTCCACACTCAGCACATTTGAAAACATTTGGGATTCCAGTTTTTTTAGCTTGTTTCTGTGTGAAATTCTTTGCAGTCTGTGAAATAATAGCGTTTCCATCTTCATCTAGGAAATAAGGTTTCTGAAACTGATGCCATTTGTCTTCTTTCACTTCCCAAAATCCAATTAAAGAAAGACAAAAGAGAAAAATCAGAAATATTGGCGTGCCTTTACTAAGCAAAAATCAAGTTCACTATTAAGCCTGGTATTATCTTGATCTAAATATATTTGTATATGTCAGTTTTCATGTTAATGTTCCTCATCAGTCATTAAAGAGAATGAAGGAAAACACCAACCTATTTGTTCCTCTGTATCTTCATCTTTTATTCTGCAGGGTTCTTCCTTAATCTCCATCTTTACAATAGTATGTCCGTAGTTTCTCCTGGAGTAATTCCTCCTGCTTGCTGCTGCTTCTCCTGTGGAAAGATGGGAATATTCCCCAGCATTACTCATGAATTGCTTTAGTAAAGGTGTGCATTATGATCCCTGTTTCCTCATTTAACAGATGCTTTCAATCAATTTTACAATTATAATTTTTTTTAGGCAGTGTCACAACCAGAAAAGTGAAATACCTGGAATCGTTCATTGCAACAACATAACCTCTGACCCTGTCAGTTAGTAATTGTGATTGATAAATACAATAAAAAGCATTTACATTTACAATATTAACAAATGATATGAAACATTTATATGAATGAAAGCATTCAGTGTAGAGCATCATAAACAGACATATAGCATTCTTGCTAGCAGACATTTCATGATCAAGGAAATAGTTTTTATTTACATAAAAAAAAAAAAAAAACTTTTTATTTGTTTCTGACCTCAGGAAAAACAAACTCATCAGTCACACTCAAAGTAAAAAAGTGCCTGAAAAAATAAGTTGTGCTGATTTAGTATCTGCTGTCAGGTTATATTAGCCTGGGAAAACCCAGACAACTTCCGGCAAATTTAGATTTTCTCTGAAAGTTAGTCTGTCAAAGAGCTCATTTAAGTCCATTTCCAATCCGCCGAAATCGCGGCACCAATCAGAAACGTTGGGGCGGGCTTTACACGATGACGACAGCACAGCGACGGTGAAGCAGATTTTGTACATTTGCAAAGATAGATGCCGCCGTGGAGCTAGAGGTGTGACGGTTATAGTTGAACACCGTCATTAGAACTCTATAACCGCCAAAACCATGTTATTAAAATATTTTTTTCACAAACATTTATCATAGAGAATGTTTAAATACTAATATCAGCTTACGAGGGAAACGGAGGCAGAGTTAGTGGTGCTTTTGCTCCTGCTGGAGGAGATGATTCGGGAGTGTCTGTGCCCCTTTACCGACCAGAGCACGCGCTGACACGGAGGAAAGCCTTGTTTATACCGGTTTATACTCGACGCGTCCGCACGAGTGCGAAGGTGCGCTGGGCAAAAATGACACGTTCGGTGCACAAGACCCCATTTCGGTTGCCTGTGTGCACGGGTTTTTGTAACAGCCCGCGCGGCGCAGCATCCGAGGATGAACGACTTCAAGCCAATCTGCCCGAGCCGTAGGCTACGTCTCTCACCGCACCGACGCAGTTTGCGCTTCTAAATTGCAAAGTTCATTTGGTTTTGTTTACTGTGTGTGAGATTTATTTAATGGAAAGCACATTCACTTCCAGTTGTCTTCCTGTTCATTTTAAATAAACGTAGAGAAAGTAGCTAATCAATGTCTGCTCGTTTATTCAAACTAAGTTGTTCTAACAGACGAACATCGCTCTGCATACGTCATCTCCTTCATCGATCTGATTGGTTTTAGGTCTATCCAATTTCGCCCAGAGGCATTTGAGCTACGTCCGTTGGTGACGCCCCTTTGGAAATGATTTGTCTATGAAGCTTTGCCAGACCCTAACTCAGTTTCAACTGAGAAGGGTCTGGTTTTAACCAGGCTAGGGTTATATGCTTGTCAGTGTCATTATTTTTGTAACTTTTTTATTAAATAAAACGTCTCAGACCTCAGAAGAAAGAAAGTCCCTGCCCTGTCCGATCTCACTTCATAAAAAGAGCATATCGCCTGTATCTTCTGACTTGGTGAAAATAAATACATTTTATCAAGGAAAATTTCTATTGCCCGACGTTTAATTACACGTTTTAAATAGAAAATCCTGGTCACCAGAACGTATAAAAAATGTTTAATCATTTGATAATCATGAAATACTGACCTATGATGTACAGTTTCTTGCCCAAAAAAAGTAAATATACGTTACTGGAATGTTCCTGGTTTATCTTATAAGCTTAAGAGTTTGTTCAGGCGACATTGTGAGTTGATAATTTGATGCTAATTAAATTAAGTTCGTATGTTAGCTGGGTGTCTTTACTGAAAGAAAGTTCCTATCTAAAAGATTTAAAGTTGGCATACCTAAACTAAAACGGATACAGTTCATTGAACCCTTTGCACTAAACGCATTATTATGGTCTCATTTGAAAAGCAGACACTTGGCCGTTTATTGTAAAGTCAGAATTAAATAGTCATAATATAAATAGCTTACAGAGTTTTGTTAAGTTATTAGAAATGTATTTTTATGAAAAATAAAATTGAAGTTGGCATTAGAAATGCACGGCAGCTTAAGCGACATGCATGACCATGTTATTCAAATCTGAAGATAAGTCTAAAACTCTGAGTTTTATGAAATATTTTTCAAGATCATGTCATGTGATTATATTTTGAGAAGACTCTAAAATGCTAAATGGTGTTTATTGCCATTTTCTAAGCATCCATTCAGTGTATTGTCTCTATTATATTGTTTTGTGGTGCAAACGAACACCATTCAGTTTCACTGCACACATTCACAGCTCTCCGGCCTGGTTATGGCTCTAATTAATCTTTTCTTTTGTCTTCATTATAATTACTGACGACTTTCTATTCACACTGGGTTTAAACCCTCACGGTTTGGATCAAACTTCTCACTTCATCTTCTTTGAAACTGTATCAAATGCCTTTCTTTAAAAAAGAAATATTTCAATGAGCATTACTATTAAAATAAATCCTTCTAAAATAACATATTTGCTAAGGTGGTGGGTGCTTCTTAGGGCTAGCTAACATGTTAGCTTAGCACACCATAAATACACAACAATTTATAAGCTAAAAACCATGTTTTTGCTCCAAATTTACTTTTTAACACAAGTCGAGTGTTTTAAATAACCTTCTGTGATCTGATGTGGCTTCGGATTAAAAAAATAAATAAATCGCACATTTATGACATGGCATTATAAGCATACACTATTGTTTTGAAAATACTCAACATGGCATGAAGAACACAGATAAACCACACATCTGTATTGTGTTTATTGTGTCCAAAAAGTCTCTATCTGGATGTTATAGCGATCTCTTGGATCCTTGTTTATGTAAAGGAGTTCCTGGATTTTCACAAAATATGTCTGGTCATCAGAAGTGCCATTTGTGCACTAAATGTGCATAGAGCGCCCTATACATCAGAATATCCAGTGCTTATAATGATTACATCAGCACATTTTGGGTAAAAATTTAATAAATATTATTCCTGATTCCTCTGACATAAACACGTGAATCTATGAATGTTTCTCCAAATCTGCACAATTTTGAGGTAAAAGCATGTTTTTTAAAGCATTTTCATGACGATTGTACAGGAGTTTTTTCCTCAATGGATCTGAATGCGGCTAACGCTCATAATATTAAGATATGTCTTAATGTGTCAGGAGTTATGAAAATGAAAAAAAGTATTTTTTTTCTTTTTCATAACTCTGAAACAAATTAAGATATATCTGCCAGTGCCACTAAGTTTCTCAGAATAAAATAAAGGTCAAATACTGAAGCTTGTGTCCTAAATCTTTTTAATGGTGTATAGTTTGCCAATGTAATATAATCTAACAGTAACTTTGAACTAATGTAAACAAAGAACGATTCGGTCCTCGTGAAGTTAAACATAAAGAACGCTAAAGTTGTATGAAGATAAACCTGTAGAAGAATGCTTTGCAAATACTATTTTGACATATTCTAGTTTATTTAGATTATATAAATAAGGCAGTTCTTAGACAAGTTAAACTTCTTAAGGAAAGAAAGACTGGAAACATTTACAAAAAATGTTTTAGGTCTGCTGAAAACTGATGGCTCAATGTTTGTTTGTTTTTGCTCGTCATACACAAAGAAAATACGTAAATGACATTAAAATGACTTTTCTTTACCGGGAAACCCTACCAGTGCTTCAGATTCTGTATCAATAGCAGTTCGTGGAAGGCTTTTGTATTGGGCGAATGGGGTGAACATGATTATTATTCATGAGCCTTTAATTCCAGCGACGCAAGAAAACATGCAATCTATATCTGAGTGAAGACGTAAGGAGAAAGTAAAGTTGTTTTTCACTAATTGTACAGTTTCAATTCGGTAGGATTAACAGAGTCGGATATTTCAGTAGCATCTAATAAGCAGATTGTTTTTGATTCTCTAAAACGAACCGACTCTTAGGAGTCATATGTTCGAGAATCGGACACTGGTGGAACTCATTACATGTAGATTGCGATTTCTCCCAATAAATGACTAACTGTTAGATAAATGTACTCACAGTCTGAAACAGCAAATCACAGTTTTACTTACTACAGATGGCTTCATCAAACTACAAACGTAGGTGGTTGAAATGAAAACAAATGCCAAGTTCTTCTTCTTCTTCTTCTTCTTCTTCTTCTTCTTTTAGTTTTTACTGCGGCTGGCTACCAGTGTATTCGGTTCATTACCGCCACCTTCTGCTCCGGAGTGTGGAATAGAGTTTATATTCAATGCATCAGCCCTGTCTCCCTAATAAAATCAAATAACTATTTACTATTTATTTCACGTGACCATTTTAGTAAAACCTTAAAATTCAATTCTTGAATTCTGGTTTCAATTCCTTTCTTGTTCATACTTTGATACATTCACGAATCGCAGGCAATTTCTTTATGCGATTTTTCACATAACCCATTTTGAAGTTTCCCTATTATTTTAAGTGCGCTATTTAAATTGGAGTGCCCGAACATTATGTAAGGAATAATTGACGACAGGCCATTGAATTATTAAAAAAATAATGCATTATTTTTCTGATAAATTAAAGGCCTGAAGTCAATTATTCCGCTTATACTGCAGTTACCACACCTCAAAACATTGTTCAGATGATGCATTTCAAGACGTTTGTCAAGTTTTTGTCATTAAAACGCTCTTGTATGTAGGACTAATTTCTTACGCATCTAATCCCTATGCCTCCGTTGCTAATTCCAAAACGTCATTTTAGAGTTAGTAACGGAGGTTTGAGCCACTGATAGCAGAATAATGATGGACACACACTTACGACTCGCTGAAACATTCAAGACTGACTGTTTCCATCGACTGTAGCAGGTCTTAAACACCGACTCTGAACACAGACTGAACGCGCTGAACACGCGTTTGGGCATGAGTCACTTGTTTCAAATTACATTCATAACATGGCCTTAGTAAGTGTGTCCCCGCTTTACACAGTTATTAATGCAGTTATTAGAGAGAGAGAGAGAGAGAGAGAGAGAGAGAGAGAGAGAGAGAGAGAGAGAGAGAGAGAGAGAGAGAGAGAGAGAGAAGCATCGTCAATATTATTTATTTATTAAATTTGTTTTAATAAATTCGTTCATTCTTGTTTTCTACAATTGGCAGTAGATAACCTAATAAATGAAACACACAAAGCCCTTTTAACAAGTAGGCCTATCATAAATTATTTATTTGTTATATATTATCTGGAATCATTACGAAAACCCGTGCAGCAGGACTATCAATTATATAGCCTATTCAGTTTAATTTTCTATTTAGCCTATTATAGATAGGACTACATACTTTATTTATTAAAATTAAACTGTATGTGTCCATTGATTGTGAAGTTAGACATCGAAAACTGCAGATCAAGCGCATGGGGCTGCATGTTTTTTCTTGTTATGAATTGTATCCTATGTTCCGTTATTACAGTTAACTACGCGCAGTGATATGGAACTGTAATGCGGTCAAACCTGCCTGGAACTACTTTAGCCGTGCGTTTCCCTGAAAATAATTGCACACCTAGAACGTTCTCAACCAATCAGAATCAAGCATTCAACAGCCCTGTAGTATAATCTATTATAAATAACCTCTTCTCTTCTTGATTTACATATCTTATCTTTTGATTTTTTTCTTTATTAATTAGGCATAAATAAAAACTAAAAAAAATCCATTGTTCCACTTTACTTGCCATTCTTCTATCGCATTATTCCAGATTTAAAAAAGCGTAATTTCTGACTGTTTTTCTCTGTAAAGCTTGTTTTGCTTATTTATCCACATCCTCATTCCCTTAACCCATATAAAACTAAGATATCATTTTTAATAATTCCTGAATGTATTTTTAATATATTAAACAGAATATCTTGGTGGCTAGACTTAAAAGATCTCAAGTTCTTTAAAACTGAAACTGAGTCGGAACAAATGAAAACATTTCCAGGTTTATGTTCCTCTAATGCAATGCCAAGAGTATTGCCATCATTTAGATGATGTTCGCTTTATTCCACTGATCCTGATCTGAAATTTAAAAAAGTTGCCCCAGTTGTCTGACGCTCTGAATCTTTTGAGCCGTCTGTAAATATCTGTAAATATATGCTGAGAATATTGGGCATACTGTATACTGAAAATGTTGATGACAAGTCTACTTCTCTTTCTGCTTTATTTGACCTCCAACAAATGCAGATCTACTTGAAGTATTACATAAACCCAACTCATCTTAATATGTACTTCTGCTGCTTATATTTTACTACCGGTACTCCACTCGAAGCTTATTCTACAACTTTTGTTCCCAGCACTTCTGTAAAACATATCTGTAGGATATTCCTCTTTATGCCCTTTGAGATTAGCCCAGTAATTGATCATTTCCTTCTTATTTCTAGTGGCATCTCTCTTAAGAAGACTTGTAAATCTGGAATGGGTGTCTCAAAGCTTGAGCTTGTATTTAATTGAGTTTTTCTAACAAGGTTTTTGAGGCTGAATCATACACACCACATACCATAATCAAATACAGACCGGATCAGTGCCACATAAATCGTTTTTAATGAAGAAAATTTCACCCCACATACACATCTCATACCACCTTCTGGCATTTCACCACTATTTAGTTTATATGTTCATCCCATGTAAGTTTCGTATCAAAATAAATAACTAAAAATGTAAAACCCTTCACCTTCTCCAACGATTTCAGACTCTCTTCTGGAATAACCGATCACTGTCTTAGTTTTCTGCACTGAGAATTTGAATCCCTAATCATACTTTAACCTTTCTAATTGTTTCTTGCATCTTATTAATAAATGGCGCCAACTAGAGATCTGTAATATTAACTATTGGCATAACTTCATAAAGAACTTCTTGTAAGAACTTTAATGCGCCAGAATCTCATCTCAGATCACATTCATTGCTTCATGTTCATTTTTGCATTCATAAGGACAATGTTATGGGAGTCACTTTTAGCTTTAAAGGACAATTTGCTATTTATACTGATGAGATAAAATATCAAATGCAATATTAAAACTCATTTGATGAATACAGAGATGCACTCTTGATTAGTAGTTTTTATTTGTATCAGATCAATATTTTAACAGTATATGCCTGAGAGGATCAACACTAAAATACTACAATACTAATGAAATACTACTAAAAAAAACTAATATACAGTGTTGCCGGCAAATAAGTGCACTTATTTGCCGGCAACACTGTATATTAGTTTTTTTTATTAGTATTTCATTAGTATTGATTAACTGAAAAAAATGATTCTGACCCCTTGTAAATGTTACATATTTTTATCTGGTTAATTTCACTGATTTTAATGTGTTATTTAATCCTACTTATTTTTTATTAGTAATTTTCAAATTCACTGCCCTTGTTTAAAACAAGTTAATTTTATTCAATTAAAAGTAATTAGAAAAAAATATGTTTATTTTAAAATTGTTTACAGGCAATATTATTAATTAAATTGAACACATTAGAATTGAGTAATAATTCATCAAAATAATTGCTTAAAAGTTAACCATTTCCAAATGAGTAAACTGAGAGACTGATTGGTCGTCTGAGTAAAATGACCCCGCCCCCTTGTCTCTATGACACTGTGATCCAGAGCTATGTTCAATACAAAATCCCTATGCATTTTAAACAAAAATATCTGAATAACAGACAAATAGTCTTTATTTTTATTGCCAACATTGAAGACACCTGATGTTAACAAGCAGAATCACTGAAGGAGAAAACCGTAATTTTGTGTTACCATTATGGAGATTAGTGTTTGTTTTAGTTGGGCTCTTGACCCTCACATCATTAACTTTATATTATGTTTGACTGCTGAATCATAACAGCCAGATGAACAAATAGAAGAAATGATCTGATTGTGTTGATTGTTATTTAACAACCATTATTTCACAATCATTTGACCTGAACCATTATATTTGTACAGAGTAGTGATGGGATTTATGGCTCTTTGAGGGGATCCGGATCTTCGCGATCCGTTCCTTTCAAAGAGCCGTTCAAAAGAACGGCTCTTTTGGCTCTTTTTAAATATTTAGTCAGTTTTAAGAAGCCAGCTTGGGGGCTTCTCGGTTTATCTTGGAAATAATCACTGGGAGGAATGATGAGGTGAGATTTGTAGTCAAATAATTAAAACTCAGATATCACACACCAATATCTGAGTTTGAATTTGTTGTGGAAAAAATTTTAATAGTCATTTATTCCTAATCTATTCAATGTGTAAAAGTATATGTGTGTACGTGCTTGTGCGTGACGTTTCAGGAATATATGGGACAGGACATCTCGACCTTAGGAATGGTCAGATTTGGCTGGTTTATTCCAGTACCAGTTTGTGTTATTAAGAAAAACTGAACAGAAGTGGGGGCCTTATCTGGGTGGAAAAGTACAGCGAGTGAGAAGGAACCTTGAAAAGAGTATAAAAGCTGTCTCATGTCTTCCTGGTGCGCGCCACTCACGTCACAGAATGTAACGGCTGTGATGGCGACTGGGCCTTCTTGCAAGAATAAACATTTCTCTTTTTATTAATTTGACTCTGAGTGTCTCTTACGCAGTGATGGTGTTTAACAGAAGTTTTTGCCACAACAATTGGTGTCAAAGAAGTGGGATTCCTTGGCAGTGCCTCCTGGACCTGAGAGCGGACGGTGTTTGGCCACCTGGACTGAGCAGTTCCAGCTCTACCTCGTAAGTTTCAGAGAGAGGGGCCGACCGCTATCAGGGCCAGGAGAAGCTCCACTGGAATCAGATGAAAACGAACCCGTGGCAACTCAAGACATCTCTGGTAAGAGACGGCTAAAATATTTTCTTTTGGTCTAAAATATTTTTAAATTTGTGGGTAAAACCATAGTGGCTGTGTCTGTTAGCTTCTGTGGTGTAAGTCAAGAAAACTGATGCAATAGGGCTAACTGTGCGAGGAGGCGTTCTGCAAAACCAGTCAGGGACGGTTTTGTAGACGAGGGATCTTCGTGCAGCAGTTTATTGGGGGTCAATTGAGACTTACTTACGAACGGGTCGTAGTTAATACAGTAGGGCTAACTGCGTGGGGAGGCGTTCTGCAGAACCAGTCAGGGATGGTTTTGTAGACGAAGGATCTTCACGTAGCAGTCTACTGAGCGTTAATCGATCTGCAAAAGCACTGGGTGCGCCCTTTCTGGTCTTGGGTTAAGTGATCAGATCTGGTGGAGACGTCCATCAGATTATAGACGCGTCGAACAGAAAATCCACGGAAGTGACAGAAGCAGCCAATATGGGTAAATCTCAGAGCAAGTTTGCAAAATTCGATACACCGGTTTTCTGTAAAAATTAGGACAAGTATGGGGGAAAATATATGTTAGATATTGGAAAAAAAAACTGATAAAATCTGTAAAAAAAATCTGTAAAATCTGAAAAAACTATTGATAAAATACCGTGATTTCCCCAGGGAGGGAGCACTGAAAACAACTAGACTAAGAGTGTGCGAGAATCAGTTGAACAGGGCAACGGGACATAAGGTTGGTGTGTGAGATATGTTTGTGTGGGGATTGTGCAAACAATCATGTACTGGTTAGATAATGAAGGAACTGGCATGTTTGAGAAAAGAAAGGAGAGGATACAGAAAGAAATGGCATGTAGGGGAAGATTGAGAAGAAATATAGTAGAAAACTATATGTGATGAAAATAAAATGTCTGACAGAATTTATGGAAGTCAAATTAACTGTTTAATTGGTATGAAAATACAGTTTTAGAATAAAATAAGGCATTGTATGATTGACAGGAATTAACATGACATGAATGTTTTAAGCAGTATGGGGAACAATTCAATATTTTTTATGGTAAAATAAAGATTGAAATTAGGTTTAGTTTTAGTTTGACAAACATTGTTTTTGAACCTAAGGGTCTATAATGGGGTAGCATATCCTGGTGTTTATGATTGCAGACAATGTCTGTATTTAATATCTGAGGAGTGACTAAGGGTTCGATCAAGGTCGAGAGTACAGGAGCAGCTTCTTATTCAGCCCGTCTTTTGGATGTTAGATATGCACTTGTTCTGTAATCAGTGTTGATGATAATAGCAAATTAGTAAAATGTAAAGACAGCTATGTCCAAAGATTCCGAAAAAAATCAATAATGTATGTTGTGCCAGTAATAATGATGATTCGGCTATTGTTGTATCTGCCATTGGTGGACTGTAAAAGAATATGGAGCACTGCTTATCAGTGGCTCTGTTTGCATTCCTGAATGGAACACACTGCTTCAAGGGTGTGCAGTAAGTTAGAGCAGACGGAGAGTGTTTAAATTGTGGTCAGCAGGACCATTTAACATGTAACTGTAAATGCCCACTAAGAAGGTGTTTGAAAATGTGATAGTGACACATTTCTGGTAATAATGTGGGTTTGAAAGTAGATCAGTGTTTAAGGGAAGACGATGTTAACATTTTCGTCTGAGAAAGAATAAGAGAAAAAAAACAAGGTCGAAAGATTGAAGTCTTAAAGTGAATCCTTTTGAAGAAAAGATCTATAATAGTAATTATTATAAGTGAATTGATGAATACAGTTGGATGTAAAATTATGGATAATGACAACAAATGTGAGTTGCAGAAAGGAAAAGTAACTAAAAGGATGATTGTGTTTTAATTAAACATTTTAAAAAGGGTTTAGATTATATAGAACTAGAATAATTATTTTTATTTAAGATCAAATAAGCAGAAGCAGTAGGCTACTGAATTAACAGTTCTAAAATGTAAAAGGCATCTGATTAAACAAACAGCTTGAAAACTGTTGACCATGAAAGAACTAGAAGCTGATGTTTTGCTTTCAAAAGATAAGTTTGTTAGGAGCTGTAATGAAACAGCTTGCTTATCTGAATCTGATGTCTGCTGTGGCTGTAAACGGCCAGTACGACAGATACTCGATCTGAGTGGAAATCTGTAATGTCTAAATTCCCTGTATGGGCAAAAGACAACTAAAATGATGTTTATTTGGGAACAAATGTCATTTCTGGCAAAGATGCCTTAAGCTGGGATAGTTAAAAGATTATAGATAAAAGTTTGATGATTAGAAGTATTTGAGAGAACAGTTTACCGGTCCTGAGTGCCTCAGAGTCTCTCTCAGTCAAATGTCAGCTAACAGGCTGTTATCTGAGTCTGTGTCATAAGTAATAATAAGCTATTTATAGTAAAGCACAGTGTTTCAGTTGAAAAATCAGACACAGAGATGTTAAAGAAACCATTGCCATTAAGAGGGCAATTTGTATTGGTGAATGTTTTAAATGTAAAACTGAACGACTTTAAAGAAGTCTTTAAAATAATAATGCAGACCTTAAATGATAGAAATAACATTTTTGATTATTTTATTTTAGGACCAGTAACTTCTTTGTCTTATCTTAAGTCTCCACCATTGAAACAGGCCCGATGGCTACGGCTAAAGATGTACAGTAACAGTACACTGAATGTATGGTTGTGAACTAAATTCACTGAGGGTAATCTAAGTAGCTAGGTTGATGATTTTAAGATGGTTAATGGATTTAAGTGATTAAATACTGCTGTTATTAACCTGTCTCCCTGTGAACACTATTAGGCAATCAGAATGGCTCTGGTGACTCTTGAACGTGCCTTTCCTAAGCTCCAGAAAGCAGCTGAGTTCTGTTAAAGGAAACTGATTGTGTGATGGGAAAGAGCGGTACCAGTGTGTACGATGGCTACTCAATGACGGGATGATTCTCCTGGCCAGGGACAGCCTAACGCAGGGGGTCACGGACATTGGGCACCTCAGGACGGGGGTGTGGTACATGCAAGAAAGGTAGTGAGAGTTGAGCGCTGACTACTGGAGGCCACTGGGGTCAGCAGAGCATTGAGAGGTGAGATGCGCTGTGACGAGTTGCGGCAGTCTGACCCAAGAGAATGTGAGTTCCTCTATACCACTTGCCAGAAGAAACCGCATAATCGTACGCTTGTTTTTCATTGTGACAAGTGTCTGCAATTAAGCCAGGGGGACAACACCCTGAAGAGGAAAATTAAAGATAAAGAGCTAACGGGAATGGGCTTTCAAGAGACAGCTGAGAAATGAGGGGATTGCCATTGTTTGTTGTGGAGACAGGAACAAAACTTTTTATGTATTGGCTGCCTCATGGGCAAGAATAAGAAAACTTATAGAAGTGTTGATTTGAACTAATATGTTTTAACTCCTGGAGGTCGTTTGACATGGTGGGTGGCTAAAGACGAAGACAGTTTTTGATTTGAGAAAAGTCTGGATAACAAAATTTAATGGTAAAAGGATAGTGATTAATTTAATGTGATTATTATTTGTTAATAAGAGAGAGAGACTGTTTGAGTGGAGGAAGGCATGGTAAACTGTGTCTGTCTTTCTGTTGTCGGCCTGCTAGAGCAAGCTGAAGCAAAATAATGATAAGGAAAAAATTAAACAAAGCAACCCAGCAGACTGAAAATCTAATGAATAATGAACAGAAATGCTTTGGAACTGGTTAAGAGACCATGTAAAATTAGGTAAAAGCTACAGAAAAATGCGAAGTTTAAAATCTTATTAAATTTAAATCTTTTTAGCAATAATATATAAAAGAAAGAGTTAATATTGAAAAAAAAGCGACATTGAAATGAGCAGTTAACATATGTGTGTCTAGTATGAGTGTGTGTGATGGTGACAGCACTTTAGGTCTTGTATGTATTAGTTGAGGGTACTAATATTCCGCCTGAATAGTGAGTATATTGTTTCATCATTACAGATGGGTTGAGGCAAATGACAAATTTTAAAGAAGGCGATAATGTGAGTGGATCCGATGAAAGATGATACAGAACATAGGACGAGCTTTAAGTTGATTGGTCATCAAGCTCTGTCTGGTATTAATTACTTTTTGTTGATTTGAATTACGTTCTGATCAGTTTAAGTATTTGTGTAAATTGGAATTGTGAGTTGTAGATCACCATCTGGCATGGCCTGAGATAAATGAAAATGTTATAGATTTGATGCAACAACAAAGTGACATATTGGCTAAGTCAAACATGAAATTATCAAGAGAGCCCTAAAAATGTATGATTATTGTGGGCAGAAGGATGAGAATGTTATTTGACTGACAAGTGACCAAGTCTGTACAGCACGACCTGACTTGATAGAAACAATTGATGACTTTGAAAATGTTTGTAGATGACTGAATTAAGAGACCAAACAACAGGCCCGAAAAGCAGGATACGCTGTGAGACTGAGGGCCGTTGCCCTTCAAATACTTCGATGAGCAGATGAGATTGTGACTTTAAGTGAAGAATGTAATATTTTTGTTTCAGAGACAGCAAAATATGCAAACAACGTTTGGGTTAGTGTTGAGGCAAACTATATCAAAACACTATGTTAAATGTTATGTTAAATTGATGCACGAGTTGAGTCGTGCATCAAAAGGAGGGACAATATATGTTGGGAGGACACTGGGTCTAATTGGGTAAAAGGCCGTCCCAAACAAAATTTGCTTTCTGTAAATGTATTTGCAGGATTGTTTCAACAGGAAACGCCAGGGTATCGAAGGCCCCGGGAGAACAGTAGACAAAAGAAACTACGTGTAGTTTTACTATCTGAAAATAACCTCGACATTTTGTTTTCTTTCCAGAGAATGGAGCGGAGCATAACTTAAAATTTTCCTTTCACAGAATGTCAGATTGGATTGCAGCTAACAGAATGATTCTGTTCCAAAATGTATAAATATTGTGTTGTTGACATGAGTAAGGCGGGTTGAATGTTAATGTAATAGTTGAATGAGTTTCAGGTTGTTGGAGTGGCCAGATGTTGAGAATAAATTTGGAACTAATAATGTATATAATCAGTAAACAAATGGTGAAAATTCCACAGGTCACACCAGAAGGACGACCAGCAGCACTAACAAAACACTTAAGATCTCCATTCACAGGTGACAGAGGCTATGGTCCACTCCACAAACAAGGTTGCAAGGATGGAGATTGCAACACCACCGTCCAAACATCTCACCTTAAACAACGCCAACGAGATTTGATTGGTCACTGATTAATTAGAAAGTATTTTAGGAAAATGAATGGATTGTTTGATTACTCTTTGGGGTTTCGGGGGTAGGATTGTCAATATTGTGTGTTTCCAGCTCAGTTAAATTGGTAAAATGACAGTTTTATCCAAATGATGATGACAATGACAAGAAATGTGATGATGATGATTCTAGTAGTGGAAGCTACAGTGACATGTGTTAGACATTTGGTGTTTGTTTTTCTTTTCTTTTTCTTCTTCCTATGAATGTTTTTGTTATGAACAGATGGTTAAAAGCTGTGCTTATCCGCTATGTGATAAGGTACAAGGAGAGGGTTTTGAAATGAAGGGTTTTATTATACTTTTCTTATACTTTATATTTTGATGTAACCACTGTGGATTGATGATTTGTTGTTTTTCTAACTAGTCTGTACACTATTTCTTATTTAACTAAGGTGACTGAGGGTCAAGCTATGCTTGGGGTACAACAACAGTGATTGTTTATCTAGCCCGGCTTTAGTTGAATTCTTTATCTGCTTGCTAATACTTAAGGGACTATCCTTACAAAAACAGCCTAAGCTTTTTCTTTTCAAAATGTTATTTTCACAAATGTTTAAGAAGAGTGATCAGTTATGCGAAAACTAGAGATGAAGAGTAGTGTGATGATATGACTTAAAATTTGTCTTTTTGTTTATTATTGTGATTATGGGTAATCAGAATGATAAAAAGTGGGGATTGTTGTGGAAAAAATTTTAATAGTCATTTATTCCTAATCTATTCAATGTGTAAAAGTATATGTGTGTACGTGCTTGTGCGTGACGTTTCAGGAATATATGGGACAGGACATCTCGACCTTAGGAATGGTCAGATTTGGCTGGTTTATTCCAGTACCAGTTTGTGTTATTAAAGAAAAACTGAACAGAAGTGGGGGCCTTATCTGGGTGGAAAAGTACAGCGGGTGAGAAGGAACCTTGAAAAGAGTATAAAAGCTGTCTCATGTCTTCCTGGTGCGCGCCACTCACGTCACAGAATGTAACGGCTGTGATGGCGACTGGGCCTTCTTGCAAGAATAAACATTTCTCTTTTTATTAATTTGACTCTGAGTGTCTCTTACGCAGTGATGGTGTTTAACAGAAGTTTTTGCCACAACAAATTATTCTGAAATATTGATTATTACCTCATTTTTCATGTGTGGACTTTCACAACATGAATTTCACACATTCACAACATCCCTCTGCTTAGAAAGTGACATCACTATTTTGGATTTACCTTTAGTACAAAGTGTGTGTATGTGTAAAACTATGTTGCCTTATGTTATTCATACAATACAAATAAACATCAAAAACAAAGCCGGCTGCAATGAATTTCTGTGCAAAACAGCTTTTACTACAAACACTAACACTTCCACACAAGAACATTGTTATCAAACAAGAACATTTTGATAAAAAAACAAAAAATATTTAAACTTGTAAATATATACTGTAGATACAACATGAATGACAGAGGCACGTAGGTGTTTTTTTTTCCACTGGAGTACTCACGTAAAGGATGCGTGCACAACTATCATGCTGTTATGGTGTGTTCACACCGAACGCGAATTTAATTATTTGCGCGAGTAGATTACATATATACAAAGTCAATGCAAAGACGCGAATGACGCGAATTGGGCGACACGTTTGCCGCGAACGTCTTCCGCGCAAGTTGAAAAATTTGAATTCGAGCGAATATTCAAGCGTCTAACTAGACGCGATAGATGCGTATTTGACGCTCTATTCGCGTTCGATGTGAACACACCATAGCCAGTAGCACCCCTGCGCTAGGTGCGCCCCTTCGCCTATAACTGAGGAGCTAATTTGTGTGCATCTGTGTGAAACACGCATAGGAAAAAAAGAACGACAGAAAGAACGGCTCCCCACCAGCCGCGACTCGGCTCCCATCGTTCATGTTTATGAGCCGTTCAAAAGAATCGGTTCGTTCGCGAACGTCACAACTCTAGTACAGAGCCAGCAATGGTATCAATGAGATAACCTCAGATCAGAAGCTATAATGTATTCATGCCACAATGCATGATGGGAGCCATGAATGTGTTTTGATTGGTGGCACCCAGAATGCACTGCAAAATGCTTTATAATTGCTACCATTGTTGAGATTCACAGGCTGATTCTTAAAAAAAATTAGTAAATTCAACTCAAAATAGTTAAGCTAAACTTATGAATATAATTAATCTGAAATTACTTATACAATATAAGTACAACCAATTTAAAAAATATAAGTACATTTAACTTAAAAATATATCTGGATTTAGATAAATTTATTTCGTGCAACCCCTTGACATAATAAAATTAATTAAATTCAACATAACATTTTTTTCAGTGTGTAAAAACCATGTAAAAATCTATGTAAAAAATGTAGGGGTCCATTTTGACCCTTCACTACAATTTGACAAACAGGTGAACACAGTTGTAAAGAGTAGCTTCTTCCACCTGCAGATCTGTTGTGAAAGTAAAACATTTTCTTTCTCATAAAGATCTTGAAATTGTCATCCACGCACTAATCTCTTCTAGACTGGACTATTGTAATTCTCTGTATGTCGATCTTCCTCAAAGCACTCATCTCGTCGTCAGATGGTCCAAAATGCGGCAGCCAGACTGCTGACAGGAACAAAAAAACAGGAGCATATCACTCCTGTTCTTGCTTCATTGCACTGGCTCCCTCCCTATTAAATTCAGAGTTGATTTTAAGGTCCTTCTTTTTGTATATAAGGCTCTACAAAAATTGGCCCCGGATTATCTCTGTGAACTTATCCAGCCATATACAACCTCATAGGTCATTAAGATCCTGTAACCAGCTTCTTTTATCAGTCCCTCGTTCACGCTGCAAATCCGGGCCTCTCCATCGCTCAACGTATTTAAATCTAGCTGAAAGACTCACTTTTATACTTGAGTGACGCAGTGTATGGTACACTGTGTATATGTACGTAGAAATGTTCTTTTATTAGTTTATTATTATTAATAGTTTTCTCTATTAATTTTTATTTTTTGACCGTCTGTAAAGCACTTTTTTGGATCAACAAATGTTGTGTTTATGTTGTGCTCTATAAATTGACTTGACTTGAAATGTCTTACTGAATGACATAGTATTGGACAATTATTATATGTTTTCAATGCTTATTTTTTATTTTGAATTTGATTACTCAGTGAATTAGTCTTTATTTATTTTTTTACAAGATCTTGCCTATAGCAGCTTTAAAACATGTATTTTTTCAATGCACTTCCACAGAAAAAACAGAATTGTCTATTGTGTTTTTTTTTTGTAAAAGAAGAAAATTAAGGGGGAAATGCACTTTTTAGTTTAAAAACATGAATGGTTTATTAATACAGAGTTAATTCATTACAATGCGTAGCTACAATTAAAACTCTTTGATAAGTTGCCTGAAGAAATGTGTTCATTGACTCAATGAACTAAAAGTCTTTGTCAAGCAACTAAACTTGTTCAGCATATGCGGAGATTATTATCTCCACACCCCCCACCCCACCACACCACCACCACAATTTACACAAAAAAACAAAGTTAAACAAACAATTTTCACCAATCCTCATGAATGTAATTCACAAATTTCTCTCTCGGATGCTGTTGCTGCATCTTTTGCTTTATCAGAATATCAAACTATTTGCTTGAAAGTGATTGATCTGAACATGAATTCTGTTAACAACTTCAGGCAATGCTTTTCTTACGAATTTTTCGTTTAGATTTCCCTCCAGTATGAACTCTCTCATGAGATTTCACGGCTCCTGTCTGAGTGAAACACTTTTCACAGTGTGAACACTTGTACGGTTTCTCTCCAGTGTGAATCCTCCGGTGTTTTATCAAGTCGCTGGAAGCAGTGAAGGTCTTCCCACAGTCAAAGCACAAATAACGTTTCACACCACTATGAAAAAGCTCATGCTGTCTTAAAGATTGCGGTTGTGAAAATCTCTTTCCACATAAAAAACAAAGGTAAGGCTTCTCAGTAGAATGAACTTTCAGGTGTGTTTTTAAGTATGATGCCATAACAAATGTTTTATCACACTGATCACAGCTGAACGACTTCACCTCGGCGTGAATGCGAGAATGTATTTTGAGAATTTTTTGGGATGTGAAACTCTTTCCACACTGAGTGCATGTGAACATATCTTCTCCAGTGTGAGATTTTATGTGCAAATTTAAGTGTGTTTCCTTCATGAAACTCTTTCCACACTCAGAGCAGCTGAAATATCCTCTTCCAGTGTGAGATCTCATGTGCACATTTAAGTGTCCTTTCAGAGCGAAACTCTTTTCACACTGAGAGCACGAGAACAGATTTTCTCCAGTGTGAATTCTCATGTGCTCATTTAAGTTTCTTTTAAGCATGAAACGCTTTCCACACTCAGAGCAAGGAAGAGGTCCTTTAAATGCAGGTTTTTCAGCGTGTTTTTGTTTGCAGTTCTCTTCAGTCGGTGAAATGGCAGCATTTCCACGTTTGAATTGTTGAGGTTTTTGAAACCGGTGGCGTTTGTCTGCTTTAACTTCCATCGAGTCTAAAATCAAAGCCAAATGAGAACAAACAGAAATATAAGTGAGCTTGTATTTAACAAAAAAAAAAACGACTTTAAAACTGAGTCTAGTTTAAGATGTTGTATGTTTTTATCTTAATGTTCTTCATCAGTCATTAAAGAGAATGAAGGAAAACACCAACCTTTTATTCTGCAGGGTTCTTCCTTAATCTCCTTCTTTACAATAGTATGTCCGTAGTTTCTCCTGGAGTAATTCCTCCTGCTTGCTGCTTCTTTCCTGTGGGAAGATGGGAATATTCCCAGCATTTAAACTCTCATGAACGGCTGTGGGAGCTTCACTGACTGAAGGAGTGAATTGTGGTCGTTGTTGCTCATTTAGCAGATGATCATCACACTTACAATCACTCTAGATTATTTACGGTTAAAAATAGCAGGCAATGATAGTTTGCCGTTTGAAATGGCCCAATTGTCCAAGCCATTAGATAAATCAGCTTCTAAGTTTGAAAGCCGGTCATGAGTCAGGTCACGCTCTCGGCTCAAATAGACTATTGTGATTTGAGAAATATTTCACAGTATGGGTGTGCGATATCAGTTTTTGATCGTGGACGATTAAAATGCCTCCACAATCTGCTTTTGAAGAAATATCATAGTATGGTGTTATCAGTTCAGTTCTGGCGTCTCATCTCCACATACTTAACATTCACATTACATGTTAACGCAGCTGTAGAGTTACACTCACGGGACACTGCAGTTCATAAAAGTTCATTATTTGCCTGTGCATTAAAGCTTTGCCGCTTAAAGGGATAGTTCACTTTGAAATTAATTTTTGGTATGTTTTAGCTTACCTCAAGGGCATCCAAGATGTAGGTGTCTTTGTTTCCGCAGTAGTTTCAATTTTGATATTTTTAGGTCAAACCGTTCTTGTCTGTCAGTCATATAATGGAGGTCTATGGTCACCACCTCAAAGAGCATGCACAGAGAAGTCCAAATTAAACATGATTTAATGACTCGTAAATGTAAGTACACATTGATGGCCTAAGACACGAAACGAGTGGTTTGTTTGAGAAAACGAATTTAAGTATTTATATTGTTTTTACCTCTTGTAAACACAGCCACGCCCAAGTGATCTGAGGGCGCCAGCGCTTCGGTCTTTTCCGGAGAGCGCCGGAAGTGATCTCTCGCGCGTGTATGCCACTCATTGTTTACACAGAACAGAGATTGTAGGTAAGACGGCTAATTAAAAGGGTACTAATTTGCGCTTATCCGGGATGTTTAAACCGTCGTTAAAGAAAACAATTAAAAATAATAAAAATAAAACAATTGTATGAGCGACGTACACACGCGAGAAATCACTTCCGGCGCTTTCCGGAAAAGACAGAAGCACCCGCGCCCTTAGAACACTTGGACGTGGCTGTGTTTACAAGAGGTAAAAACGATATAAATACTGTTGGTTTTCTCACACAAAGCGCTCGTTTCGTGTCTTAGGCCATCAATGTGTACTTACATTTACGAGTCATTAAATCATGTTTAATTTGGACTTCTCTGTGCATTCTCTTTGAGGTGGTGACCATAGACCTGCATTATATGACTGACAGACAAGAACGGTTTGACCTAAAAATATCAAAATTGACCTTTCTCCGGCCCCTCCCCCAAAACGACCATTGTCCAATCACACTTAATAGCAACCGTTACTATGTGAGCAGGTCCGTCAAACATTAGACTCCAAGCAAGATGTTGAAGCGTTGTGCGCCCACGGCATTTGTAACAGAAACTAACTCTATAAATCTGAGAGACAGAACCAAACAAAAACTAGAATAGCTCAAGTAAAAGAAAGCTAAAGAAAGGGAAGTTAGTCTAAGTTAACCTAAAGCAAAAGCTGCAAGGATACAAGCAACAGAGAGAGCTTTGGACAATCACACCTGGATATGACACAAGAAAGGTCTAGAACATGAACACAAAACAACGATCCAGCAAAGACAAGCAACAAGGAAGCACAATATAAAGGGAGTGGAGCAAACAAGGACCAGGTGAAGAACTAGACAAGGACTAAACCAGGGGGCGTGGTAAGTTGAAACTAGGAGGCAAGACAAAAGGAGCACATGGCCAACATAAACAAAGAGAAAGCCATGTGCTCAAGCACAAAACAAACATGGAAACATTAAACAAAGATACAAGAGACAAAGCTGCCAGGGCAGAACCCGGCATATCCCGGCATGGCAGAGACGAATGTATTAGGCGTTGTGGAAAAGCCATGAAAACCTGGTCGTGCTGAAGGTGGAGTTACTGGTATCGGAGTGGTGCAGTATCTACCAGTGGCAGCCAACGGGATAGATGAGGGACAAAACTGTGGTGGCAGGGCACCACCTCTGACTTGAGAAACATGATGAGCATGGGTAAATTTAGAGCTGGGGGGAAGCTCAGGAACTAACCCTTGACGGGAGAGGAACTTAGGGATGAATTCAGGAGCGATGACTGCACTGACAGGGAAGGTGAATTTCTCAGTAACTGACTCTGGAATGCCCTCGGGAACATCAAAGGCAGGCTTGGAAGGCCCCTTCTGGGCTACTGAAGTGGATTCTGGGAGGCCCTTGGGAGCTGCATAATTGTATTCAGGAGCGTCCTCCGGGACTGACTCTGGAATGCCCTCAGGGGTTGCTGGAAGAGACTCAGGAACATCTTTGTGTGCTGCAGAAACAAATTCAGAATCGCCCTCTGGAGCTGCTAGAACAGATTCAGGAACTTTCCCAGGATCACCCCCCGGGGCTGCTGAAACACCCTCCAGGGCTATTAGAGTTGGTTCTGATGCAGACTTGGGGACAAACTCTGTTGCCTTGACCACACTGGCAAGGAAAATGGGTGGTTCTGGGGCTGAAATGACAGCTGGCTCTGGAGAGGACTCCATGGCAGTAACAGCAGACTGCTCGGAAATGGCCTCTAAGGCAGAGACAGCAGGCTGCTCAGGATTGACCTCCATGGACATTACATGTAAAGCGGGCTTTTCTGGGACGACCTCTGTGGGCGTGATATGACTGGCAAGAATGACCTCGGTTGGTACAACAGGCGAATCAGAAATAGCCACCTGGCTGGGGCTGAACCCTGGAACCCCAGAACCCTGACAGTCCAAAGCGAAAACACAACGTGAGCGGTGCCTACAATGGATAAAACAGTGTAGACGGCCCCACTCCCAGTTAAATGTGTCGAACATGGTTAACTCGCGTGCAGCGTGCGTGAGACTGAGACACTGAGATTAGTCAAAGAAACATTGAGAAAGCAGATCAAGAGGATCCACAAAGGAATTACGTTTTCTAAAGGGTTGCTGTTAACATGATATTTTCGGGGGGAAATGAGCAGCAGTCAGTACAGCACCTGTAGACTACAGTTTAGACTAGAGGAGTGCACGTTGCAACGGGGAAAGCATGAAGCTTACTTGACAACATCAGTTCATATATCAATATCGTAACGAATAGAAATAACCTTAAATAATGTATGATTATCTGCATCTTTCTGTCTCTTATGTATAGTTAGTTACCTTTTAAACACAAAAATCGCATTCAGCATGACACGCAAGCGGTTGCCGTAATGAACAAACTGCTTGTTAAAGCGAATGTATAATCCTGTATCTGAGGCAAAATTACTAAATATGCAGCGCGAGTTATATATTTCTAACTCCAAACAATTGGCCACTGAACCAGCTTATAAAATCTTCTTCAAGGCTGTGCTGGTTGCATTTAATGTACAGGTCATGGGGTTTCTAGATTTCGCTTGAGACCGGTATAAGCATTAGCCTCGATAGTAGTCGTGTCTCCTTCATTGCCTATTTTTATAGTTTGAATATATCCCTCCACTGCATACTGTAAGCCCTTTTGCCTCGATCTGGAGGATATCACGGAGGTATTGATCCAAAAAAAGGTCACTGACACGTACGGGTATACCTCTTCCCGTCAAATATGCCTTGTTTTTAAATCCAATTTATTCAAAGCAGATGATGATCTAAATAATACTGTTCTTGCCATACAATTGGACCTTGCAGATGGAACCACTAACACACCTGAGCTCACCTGACGGTAACATGTCCGTGACAATACCCACTAAAAACCAATTTATCTACAAAAGATTTTGGATTGTTTTTAAATAGAGCATTGTGCATATAACTGAGAAGACTTATATTAAGTTTGTCCTCCACCTTTAGCCAGCCCAAACAGGTGTGCGTTTAATCCACACTAGAACGAAAAGAGCAACCAAGTGCTACTCTTGCGGCTCTATTCTGAACGATTTGTAATTTTTTCAGAAGTCCCTGTGCAGCACTGGACCAGATTACTTGGCAGTACCCCAGATGTGACAGAACTAAAGATTGGGCAACTGTTTTCATAACTACTGGTGGACAATATACTGAAATATACATTATACAATATACATTATTATCGATCTGTGATATCGTCTGAGTCATTTATTTATACAGTTTAATATGGACGGAGTGATGGCTAGCTTGTGGAGTTTGACAAAAGTTCTTCCAACGTGTCGGAGGGCTAGACAGTTTTAAGGCAGTTAGCCATGACTTGAGGGCTGGTTTCCTTGTCAAAGGTAGCCTGTGAAAATGTATTGTTACGTTCAGTGGTTGTGTTATGGCAGTGCTGGGGTTTTGTGTGTGTTTTCTCTTTTCTCTCTCTCTGTAACTCTGCAGCTCTACCAGGTGGGGGAGAGAGAGAGATGATTGATAGCACCTGCTGCTCGTTATATCGGAGAGCTACACATTGAAAAGAGGCTTCGGAGGACATTCAAACTGAAGCCTGCCTTCCAGAGTGTTGTGATTGTCCCTCACTTGTTGGGTTACCTGCTGTTGTGTAGCGTAGCATTAAGACTGTTCTTATTGTCCACCAAGCTAAGGCTTATTGTAGCCTATGACCACATTCTTTTTTTGTGTTGATTGTTGTGACTGTTTTTGTATACCAAACTGTCTGGAAGCTGTAGGGAGGTGGGTGCCTATTTTTATTTTTGTAATACCTTTTCTC
Source organism: Chrosomus eos (assembly GCA_036326025.1). Taxonomy (NCBI): domain Eukaryota; kingdom Metazoa; phylum Chordata; class Actinopteri; order Cypriniformes; family Leuciscidae; genus Chrosomus; species Chrosomus eos. Next base: position 5,559,261 of record CM070834.1, read on the forward strand.
CTGTTTTTGGCTAGTTAGGGAGTTAGTGTAACTTTCTGTTGTTTATTTGTTTACTTTTGGGAGACTAAGAAGTTTTACTCCCCAACTAGTCAGAGGGTACTTGTGTTTGTTATTTTGGCTTTACCCCCCTCCTGAGGTTTACTTAGTTTTTTTCTTTTTGTTTAATTTTGTCAATTATACCTATATATTCTGTTAATAAATTTGAGCTACAATTTGATGTGTCTGTCGTACGAGGCTGGGAACGGGCTCAGGCACATTTATTTTCTTTTCGCTGTCTACTCCCTTAAACCTAGACAAATTTACATCTGGGACGTAATAGTATCGTAACCCCAGCTGCCTTAGCCCTATACAATTCATTACTCAGCCAACGGAGTAGCCATACCAGTGATGTAGCAGAATGTTGAAATCCAACATGGCGGCGCCCGTGTAACAACAAAAAATATTCAACGTACAGTTTTATCCATTTTAATTTTAGTAATTGTACCAATGATAATAAATAAAATGCATCTGTTATATCAACTTTTTTCAAATTTCAGTTCATCTTTAAATATGGATATTTTTCTTACACGAACGCATCGCTTCGCATAAGAACTTTCTTAAGAAGGTTTTTTGGGAATACAAAATGTTCTTATCTTTTTTCTTAAGTTAGAAAATAAGAAGAAATTGGTTAAGAAGTATTTTATTCTCAAGAATGTTTTGTGAATCCGGTCCTTGTCCTCTCTCATCCTTCACTGTCGTCGCTCCTCCTTTTATCAATCTGGAGTTCCTCCGTGAGACGCTCATTATCAATCCTCCACCGTTCTCACGGCTCTCGGCCCCGCCCTGCTTGCAACATTGAATTTTAAGGTGTGTTCTTACAGTTTGATGCCACAACAAATATATTTCAAAATGATCACAGCTTATTAAGACAATTAGTGAGAGCACATGATCTTTGAGTACTTTGAGTTTTTTTGAATGTAAAACTCTCTCCACACTAAGGCCCTGTTTACACGAGAACGATTACGAGTGAAAACGTAAAAATATTTTTACGGATGTGCCTTTCGTTTACACGGCGACGGCGTTTTGGGGGCTTAAAAGCGCAAAAAAGTGAAACCGCCCTTCAGAGTGGAAATATCAAAAACGCTCCGCCGCCGCGTTCCCGTCTAAACGGTAAAACCGCAAATCTGCTCACGTTGGCTCGTCGCGTACGCGTTTATGGCACAGGCATGCACTAGTACAGGGAAATAACCAACATGTCGGATTATTTCCATACGTCGGACCTTCAAGTTGCCCTAGCAGCTCTGATAAACGAACTAGTCTTTTCAGCAGTTGTACAAAATATTCTCAGACATTGGTTTGTTGTGTGGCAGTGCTTCACATTGCCACCTAGCCGCCTGGAGAGCATACTACATCGTATTTCACACACTTTTGCGTCACCATATACACGCAGATTTCCCTTCCATAACGCTCGTCTAAACACAGAATAAAAAATAACGCAACTTTTGCGTTTTCTCTTCAGCTCGTTTCCGTGTAAACATAGCCTAATTGCATATGAACGTTTTTTCTCTAGTGTGAGATTTCATGTGCTTATTAAAGTGTCCCTTCCGAATGAAACTCTTTCCACACAGAGTGCATATATGAGGCCTTTCTCCAGTGTGAATCCTCATGTGCTCATTAAAGTGCCCTTTCCGAGTGTAACACTTTCCACACTCAGCACATTTGAAAACATTTGGGATTCCAGTTTTTTTAGCTTGTTTCTGTGTGAAATTCTTTGCAGTCTGTGAAATAATAGCGTTTCCATCTTCATTTAGGAAATAAGTGTAGGGTTTGAGGGTGAACCAAACACAAATTAATCAAATTAATCTCTCATGGGATTCATTCAAATGTGATTCAGCATTCCAATCTGAACACCACATTCCAAAGTCACAAGACGGCTCCAGCTAGTCTATGCTAAGCCAACAAAGACCCCCTCAGAAAGGACTTTATGGCCCTGCAGGCCCCAAAGATAAGCCTAAACAGGAAGAACGTTGTCACTGTTTCATCCTCGAGCAAGACAAAGCTGCTCCGAAATGGTGAAACGAGGCCTGACCACCAAGGGGCCTGACCACCTTTGACCTCCCTCATTATCACCACTGCTGAGTAGGACAGAAATGTGAAACAGACCATGCTCAGTGGACTTATAATTAAACATCCTAATTCTTATTGTTCCTACAATTCATGTTTGTATGTATTATGCTTAGATCACATATAAATCATTTAATTGTGATATAACTGTGTGTATGAATGAAAGAGTATCGTGCTTCCAATCAAAAGAATCGTATGCCCTTAATTCAAAAGATGGCTTGAGTGAAATCTGTGTCAAATGTTTTGTATGATTATAATAATCTATAATGTTTAAACTGTAAACTGTGTTAAACACTCTGCTAAGTGCTGGAACCCAAGCAGATCCCAGATAATGATCAGTAGGAACTAGATCCACCTCCTAAAATGATGCCAGTGTCTAATTGGCCAGAACTCATCTTGGAGGTTGGACAAACTTTGAGTTTAAAATCTCTCTCTCTCTCTCTCTTCTCTCTCTCTCTCTCTCTCTCTCTCTCTCTCTCTCTCTCTCTCTCCTCTCTCTCTCTCTCTCTCTCTCTCTTTCTCTCTCTCTCTCTCTCTTTTCTCTCTCTTCTCTCTCTTCTTCGCCATCTAACTCGTCTTACTTTCATTTCTTCCTTTATTTTCTTTTTCGTAAAAGTCTCTGTTCAAAGTTAAGTTTGTTGCAAAATCTGTTTAAACGTCTCTCCTGGAACGCGCTTCGAACTGTAAAGACTTTCGTTCATCCGTGCCAATCCCACATGACCTAGCCTGGCTCCGCCCTCCTACGCACTTCCGCTCAATTTCATTTTCCTTCAGTACTACGTCTGGGACTGTGCTGTAGACTTTGGTTTCCAGAAATCAATTTTTTTGTAGGACCAATCAGCGAATAGAGGGAGTGGCTGAGGACGATGACGTTGATGTAGCGCGTCAGTCTGAGTTCAGTAATGGCAGCGGAGAAAGACGTGAGAAAAGCTATTCGGTCTGTTGTTGGAAAACTGCCGAATATGCAGAATTTAAAGCCGGAGCAAGAACAATGTTTGCTAAGTTTTGTTGCTGGCCATGATGTTGTGGCCCTCCTCCCCACGGGATTCGGGAAAAGTTTGATTTTCCAGCTCACTCCGCTAGTGGTGAATGAGTTAGCGGATGCAAAGCCGATAGTTGTAGTCGTCTCCCCTCTTGTTGCACTAATGGAGGACCAAGTGAAGGAGGCAGAAAAGTTAGGAGTTCGTGCTGGGCAGCTCGGCGTGCACGATGACCGTGACATTTTGGACGGACGATTTAGCCTGGTGTTCGGAAGCCCCGAGTCCTAGCTGCTAAACTGTTGTTGAAGATGCACTCAGGAGTCATGTCAGTATCACAGGAATCACTAAATTTACTGTTCAGAATTTGAGCTAAATAGAACACTTTGAGCCCCTTTGTGTACTCGTGCAGGACCATGGTTGGTGTGTCAGTTTTACATGTTGTAAATCATACAAATTTGTTGTATTTTATTTTATTTTTAATAAAAATGTGAAAACACATACTTTGAAGACCATAATTTGAGTTTCAGTTTTAGATGGCAATAGTTTTGTTTAATAAAAAAACAAAATGTCATAAATAAAAATGTAAAAACACATACTTTGAAGACCATAATTAAGGTAATTAAGAAACAATAAGACATAATATGAAAAATTGTTGTTTATTACACATCTGCAGATAGAGACAGATCATTCACTGTACAGCATTTGCGGCAGATCCGAAACGACCGCAGCGGTGTATTTAATGATTAGACCCAGCTTCGACCGTTGAATGAATACATCACTGTCCTTAGTGTCAAATATACATTTCAAATTAATAATTGTTCCTAGATTAACAAAGCCTGCAGCTCTCGTTGACAGACATCCTATTGTAAACATAATCCTCTGATCATTCGGACTTGTTTCCGACCGGTTTCGGTCGGAACATACGTCAGGATCACACGTTAGCGATTGGCTATGACAGATCCTGAGTGACTCTGGGCAGATCCAATAGTTTTGAACTTGAACAGAGAACCCGCCTACAAGGAAGTAAACGTTTCTCAATGGAACGAGGCCAGACTCTCTGTACAAATGAAATGTACGAGAGTCTGGTTGAACCAGGCTACACGTGACCGGCAGTTCAAAAACTTCCATCCAGGCACTTCAAAGACAACCAGCGACGCGGACCCGGCCGGGAAACCCTTTCGATGAAGCACCGCAAAAGGGGAATTCCCCAAGCAACGCAAAGACAAGCAAGTACTCCAGACTCTAGCTAAACTGGTGCTGGAATTTAAATTGAATAACCTGTCTAAGAAACGAAGGTTTAAATTAATGCTTGGTGGTTCGTTCAGGTCATGTCTTACAAAGTGCCTCTCACTCTGAAAACTCACTCTTTCTCTCTCTTCCTCTGCGCCTTGTAGGAATGTGTGTGTGTGATTGTGTTTAGACCTTAGTTTTATGTGTTTAGAATAGTTAATAAAGTCATCCATATATTTGAAAAGATATTTGCCTTGTGTTGTGCTTGCACATTTAATGTCTTGTACTGTCGATCTAAAGTTACCTTGCTAATACATAGTGTTTCACTATAGATTGGATACTTATATCTGTTGCCAAGGTTATAATTACGGCCCGTTCAAATGAACTCTAAACGAGTCATTTGCTCGGTTCCATAGTGATTCGGTCAAGATTCATTGCAAATCGATGAATCATTCCCTTTGAGCTAAATTGGCCTTCTGGTCCCCTTAAATACATTTTATGTATATTATTATTGTGTGATTCGTTACATAAGGTTTCTGAAACTGATGCCATTTGTCTTCTTTCACTTCCAAAATCCAATTAAATAAAGACAAAAGAGAAAAATCTGAAATATTGGCGTGCCTTTACTAAGCAAAAATCAAGTTCACTATTAACCCTCTGAGGTCGGCCGTCACGCGGGCGTGATGAGCTCGATTTTTTCCTTATCAGTGCAAAAGAGGATCAAATTACTCTGTTGATTTTTATCTTACATTTAAGTGTTGTACATCATTAGATCCTGTTTAGTTTCTATTTTTTTTTGTGGGTACTCACAATAAAAACAAAGTGTTGTGCTTTTCGTCAAATAAAGAAAAATAAACATGATGCGCATTTTCCCTTTTCTCTGTCAGTGAAGTCCATTCAGAAACGCGTCCGAAAAAATAACTGTAACTCTGTCAATACTTGTCACAGAGATACGAGAGATGTCTCTTTATGAAGCTGGTTCTCTTCTTTTAAATGAAGTAAGTTACTAAAAAAAAAATATTTCCAGTTTATGTTATCCGTTTGAAACCAAGGAGAGTTACAGTTTTTTCGTTCTCCCCTCATTATCTGTAATCAGCTGACGCAGACACGCCCCCAGCGCTTTTCACATGGTAAATAGGTGATCGCACGCACACGCGGCACGCCCCGCGAAAAGGCTTGTTTGAGATGCGCCTCGCCTGAAATGTAGGCGAGAGTAGGCGGCTGCAGTGAGGGGAGGAGTGAAAAAAGTGCAGGCAAGACGGACAGATCTCGCTTCTCGCAGTGGATCTGAGTCATCAGACACCTGTGAGATCAAAGGCGGATATCGCGGGATTCACGGGATTCACGCTCGTGCACAGTGTTGCTAATAAACTGGATGTAATTTAAGATCTGTTGCTTTTATATGAAAATAAATATAATGAACAAGACACCCAAAGTACTTGTTATTTAATTCCATTCGAAATGAGTGTTTATCAATCATTTGTTCTTTAATACAGACATAGGCTATGTGTTTTTTTATATAATAAAATGACATTGCATAACCCATAGAGATCGCACTGTCCGAGAGTTTGGGAATATTCACACATAACATATGCACATAAAACATGATATCCGAGTTTTAAAATAAAACATTTTAATAGAGAACAATACATCACGGTTGTTTAAACCAATGAGCATTAAGCTGTGTCATCAGCAAGTCGTTTCCCATCAATGCTTTTGATCAGCGCAGTCGGTGGAGAGCAACTGCGTGCGACTGCAGAATCCGGCACGTGCGGCTTGCGCTCGCGAGAGCTTTTTGACACACGTCAGCATGACATCAGAGCAAGGCGGACCGCTCTCGGACACATTTCTAACCGGCATGCATTACGCGCTGATCACCGGTGATCGGTTCTGCGCAGATTTTGCTCATCTCAAACAAGCCTAAAGTTTCTTCAGATTCACTGATAGTTCATCGCGTTTTGAGAATGGCAGCACGTATAGGCCCTTAAGATGATTCTGGACACTGGACAGCGGAGAAGAACTTTTACCCAGAGAAAGACTGCAACTCGGACGACCAACCCCGCCGAAGATACGTTCGGAGTAAGTTGTTTGTTATGTAATTCCTTTTCTGATCATATAGAGCTCAAATGAATTTTCAGACTGTATTTTGCCTAGTTTTGATTAGCTTTTGACACATGAAAGTTTGCCTCACAATATTCCTATTCGTGTACGCTCGTGTTCTCTAAACATATTTGTAGGCTATATTAGCCTACATGTATTTCACTCACAAATAGCCTACTGGCTTATGCTTATGCATTTTGTTTTCGAACTGCTTGGTTATGATTTAGTGAAATATATGTCAGCCTCCGGTAAAATATGTGATACTGTCTAAATACTATATATTTTTTTTACATATAAATGTTCAGTTTTGTTTAGCCCATGACTACTTATCATGCTAAAATAGCCTACTGCCTTAGCCTATGTGTAATGCATTTTTTGTGATATAAATATATTTCAGACTCCGGTAAAATACGTGATAGGCTACTGTCTAAATACAATATGTTAGTATATAAATGTTCAGTTTTGGTTAGCCTATGACACTTTATCATGCGTAAATAGGCCTACTTGTTTGTGAATACAGGTGTGTTTTGTAGCGTTATGTAGTTCTAACTGAACTAATAAACACGGAGAGACATTTCCAGTGTGTGCCTCGAAGCATGACTTTATTACAGTGTCTTTTTTACATGTCTCGCAACGTCACATCCTGTCCTATAAAACCCGTTAACACTACATCCCCCTTTCTAAGATCAGTTGTGCTGATATACCACCCAAGATTAAACTAACCCCTCTGTACGGTAACAAACTATATCTAACAGTTAACTGTTGAGTTATAAACCAAACTGTATCTTATGAAAATTAAGCATATGGATATTAACTGAAAATTTGAACTAAGAAGGTGGGGTAGACTGCCCAATCCTTCTACTGAGTGTGGGGGTTTATTCTGCCCCGTAGAAATCACTCAGTCTCACCCGGGGTACCTGCTATATAGCCACAAAGTCCTTCAGGTACCCTGGGGGTCGTCTCTCTCTTGCAGGGTAGCGTGCTGGAGGCTCAGGACTGCCTGGTTGAACTGGGCCCTGCTCAGCCTGATCTGCCCCCACTGGCTGATCAGAAAGTTGCTCTGGGTCTGGTAGGATGGTCTGGTGGGATGGTCTGGTGGGACGGTCTAGTGTAGAGACGAGATGGTTTCGGTTGCGGCGCAGGTTCCCTCTGGGAGTGTCAATGACGTATGACCTTGGTGCTTCCGCCGGTCTTAACACTGTCCCCTTCTCCTTTGTGTCCTTTACCCAGACATGGTCACCTGGTATCAGTCTTTTGAGACGTTGAGCTCTGTGTCTTTTGTTAAAGTTCCAGCTCAATCTCAGTCTCTTCTTCTGTTCCTCCTCTTTGAGTTTGGCTATGTCAGTCCAGCCTGGGTTGAGAGATGACAGAGTGACTGGAACTGTTGTTCTGAGCTGCCAGCCCATTGACAACTGTGCTGGACTGTACCCGTTGGCGAGTGGAGTGGCTCTGTAAGCCATGAGTGCCAGATACGGGTCTTTTTCTTTCTGGAGCAGGCCTTTAACTGTCCGCACAGCGCGCTCTGCCTCTCCATTACTCTGAGCATATCTGGGACTGGATGTTGTGTGTGTGAACCCCCACCGTGTTGCGAATTGAGTGAAGCATTCAGACGAGAACTGGGGTCCATTATCTGTCATGACCTCAGACGGTATGCCATGCCTGGCAAAGATAGACTTGCAATGTTCCACAACTGCTAATGAGGTTGTTGATGTGAGTTTAGCTACCTCAATGAAACGGGAAAAGTAGTCTACCACCAATAGATACTGGTTGTCGTTCCACTGAAACAAGTCAGCACCCACCTTTGCCCATGGTCTATCAGGGAATTCTGTAGGCAGCAGTGGCTCTTTGGGGTTGATTCTTTCTTTTGCACATGTGTCGCATCCCTCTACCATTTTCTGGAGCTGTGTACACAGTCCCGGCCACCAGACAGATTGTTTGGCTCTTTCCCGACACTTTGCTATGCCTTGGTGTCCTGCGTGCAGTTTCTGAAGGATGTCTGTCTGTAGCAGCTTGGGAATAACTATCCTACATCCTTTCAGTAATAAGCCGTTCTCCACTGATAGCTCTCCCTCGACATGTGCGTACGGTAGGTAAGCTCTGTCTATTGTGGGTCTGTTTGGCCAGCCCTCAGTACAGTACTTTTTCACTTGGCTCAGTATTTCATCCCGTTCTTGGTGTTCCCTTATTTCTAGTAGCCTCTTTTCTGTAGCTGGGAAGGTTGACATGATCATGTTTACGTACAGGTTGACTTCCTCTTCCTGCTCCGGCTGCCCTCCGTCTCTCAACGGCGCCCTTGACAGCACGTCTGCCGTGGCCAACTTCTTACCGGCCACATGGGAGATGGAGAAGCTGAAAGTCATTAGTCTCATTCTGAGTCTCTGAATGCGTGGCGGGAGCTCATCAAGGCCCTTGGAGCCTAGTAACGGAACCAGAGGCTTGTGGTCCGTTTCAACGTGGAATGTGATGCCCACCAGGAAGTCTGAGAAGCGCTCGCACGCCCAAGTGATTGCCAAAGCCTCTTTCTCAATCTGTGCGTACCTTTTCTCCGTATCTGTGAGTGCTCGAGAGCTATATGCGACTGGCTTGAGGTGGCCATCCTCCTGTCTCTGGAGAAGCACAGCTCCCAGTCCAAATGATGACGCGTCAGCTGAGACAACCGTCTCCGCTTTTGCGTTGTAGAGCGCCAGCCCTGGTGGTGTGCTCAGCTCCTCTTTAATGCCGTTGAATGCTCTTTGTTGATCATACCCCCACTGAAACACGTTCTGCTTTTTTAACAAGTCCCGGAGTGGCTGTGTCTTTTCTGCCAGATTAGGTAAGTACTTTCCCAGGTGATTCACCATTCCGAGGAATCGTCTCACTCCACTTGCGTCCTCAGGCTCCTCCATGTCTGTCACCGCCCTCACTTTGTTTGGATCTGCTCTCACGCCGGCTGCATCTATGATCTGTCCGAGAAATTTGATATGGCTTTTTGAGAATTCGCACTTCTCACCTCTCAGCGTGACGCCTGCCTCCTGCAGCCTCCCCAGCACCGCAAGCAGTCGTGTGTCGTGCCGGGCTTGTGTGTCTCCGTACACGAGCACGTCATCCATTTGGCATAGGACACCGTCGAGTCCGTCCAGAATCTGGGACATTCTTTTCTGGTAGTGTTCAGGTGCTGAGGATATGCCGAAGCAGAGCCGGTTAAAGCAAAACCTCCCAAAGGGAGTGAGGAATGTTGTGAGGAGGGCGGACTCCTTGGCAAGGGGGATTTGCCAAAACCCTGAGTTTGCATCAATTTTTGAGAATACTTTTGCGCCTTCTAGCTGTCCAAGTGTGTGTTCGACTGACGGTAGCATGTGTCTCTCCCTCTTGACTGACTCGTTCAACTTGGTCAGATCTACGCAGATGCGCACCTCATCTTTGCCTGGCTTTGGTACAGTGACCATTCCGGCGCACCAGTCTGTAGGTTGTTCAACCCTTGAGATCACCCCCATCTCTTCCATACGCGCGAGCTCTTTTTTTACTTTAGACATGAGAGGCAGCGGGATTCGTCATGGGGTCGATATGGAGAATGGTTTGGCGTCTGCTTTAAGCTCTATTTTGTATTCACCCTCCATCTTGCCTAGCCCTTTGAACAGTGCAGGGAACTGCTCCTTGACTCTCTCTACTGAGTCCAGCGCCACTGTGTCCACTCTAGCCACTAACCCTAATGCCTGGATAGCTGGACGTCCCAGTAGGTTGAACTTTAGACCCGGGACTACATACACTTCCTGTGTGGTACTTTTACTGTCTGTTTCTATGGTCGCTGTGAACTTCCCCTTCACCGTGATGGGCGTCAGACCTGGACCCTGCAGCACTTTCTTTGCTCTCTCTAGCTCTGGAAACTGCCCCTTCTGAAATACATCTTCAGCTAGTACTGTTACATCTGCCCCTGTATCTATTTTGAATACAGCAGTGTGCTCATTCACTTTAAGGGTGACTAGCCAGGGTTCACCATCTGAACTGACCATGCCCAGGAAAGCTATGTCCTCCTCATCTGACACTGCTGTATTAACTTCATTGAGAGTCCCCGACCTACACACTTTTGCATAGTGACCTTTTCTCTGACACAGGTTACATGCTGCTTCTCTAGCTGGGCACTGGTATTTGCTGTGTGCTGGTGCTCTACCACACCATATGCACCGTGTCTGGTTACCTGGCTGTGTCTGATAACTGCTTTTATCATTTGTTCTAGCCTGCATTTTCTGCTGTCTTCCTTTGCCTTTGTCAAATTTTTGTTTTGTTTGGATGCTGTCCACGTCTGTGGCCTCTGCCTTGAAGTTACTCTTCAACAGATCCTGTTGTTTTTTCACACTTTCGCTCTGACGAGCACGCGTCACCGCCCTCTCCAGCGTTAGTTCCGAATCCAGCTGCAGTTGCTCCGACAGTTTTTTATCGCGCAAACCTACAACAAGTCTGTCTCGGACCATTTCGTCGTGCAGCTGTCCATAACCGCAGTGCTCTGACAAGCAGTGGAGTGCAGTGATAAAACTGTCTACTGTCTCCCCTTGTTCCTGCTGTCTCTGGTTAAATTTGGCTCGCTCAAAAATAACATTTCTCCTCACCACGAAATGTCCCTCTAGCTTCTCTTTGACAGTGTTATACACGCTTGCCTCCTCCTCCGTCATGCGAAGTGAAGTCACAATATCTTCCGCCTCGTCCCTCATAGTATAAATTAAAGTGTTCACCTGGTTTTCCTCCGGCTGTAGCTCTAGACCCGATGCAATCCGGAATCTCTCAAACCTTCGAATCCACTTGGGCCACTCTTCTGGCTTTGTGAAGTCAAACTTGGGTGGTGGGGGAATCTGGAATCGCTCCATTTTCTTTCTTCCTCGTCTGCCGCGAACGTTAACTACGAGTCACGTTAGCTTTGCAAGCTAGCTAAACTTCAGACTTACAAACTGACTAACATTTACGCGAGTTCTCTCCAGTTAATTCGGCAAAACCATATCACATCTCTACCCGAATTAATAACTGAAGTCTTCTGACACCATGTAGCGTTATGTAGTTCTAACTGAACTAATAAACACAGAGAGACATTTCCAGTGTGTGCCTCGAAGCATGACTTTATTACAGTGTCTTTTTTACATGTCTCGCAACGTCACATCCTGTCCTATAAAACCCGTTAAAGTCCCTGTAAAGTCAAAATTAAGTATGTGTTCTGAGTTTGTCACACCACAAAAAAATGTGTTATTAGTCACCCAGCCAAATTTGAACGATTAAAAAAGCCAGCAAGTACATAAAATAAGCTATCAAAATCTTGAAAAAAAGAGCAGTAATCTCTTCTCTCAAACGCTGGGGGCGTGTCCGCTGGCTGCGCTGAAACCACGCCCACTTGCGGGAAAGCTGCCGTCGCCACACTCAACTCTACAGCCGAAATGGATGCTCGCACGGTGGGCACGAACTGCCGATGATGGCACCAGTTTTCGGCGCGACGTGAGGATGAAGGCCGAGGCGGGAGATAGTCGGTTCGGCCCCATTCACCAGTAACAGCGGATTATCATTTATCAGTGATTCCCAGTTGTCTCCGACGAAAGTTTATAAAACTATCCCGTGTAAAATGATCACTTACAGAGGTGGGATTTGGCGGTGATCCTCAGCTCTCTCCATCAAGGTGGCTCTTCACAAAATTAATCCACTTCTTCTTGATGTAATCGTATTTCGGAAATTTAAATAAGGACACCAATCTGTTTTGTACGTGATAAGGGGATCGCATCCAGGTAGTACGCATTTCCATGACGAAGGCATAGCTAGCTAGCAATCTGTAGGCTGTTACTAATAATAGTAGGCTACTAATGACAGTAACTCGCGATTGAGCGGCAAACTGATGTGAATGTGCTCTATTAATATTATTGTTAGGAGCGACCAGCCTCAGCGGCTCCAGTGCGTCATCAAGTACGGGCGTGTCCAGGAGCTTAGGGACTCCAGTGCGTCATCGAGCCCCCGTTTTAGCCCCGCCCAGAAAATCCGGAAAATAGCAACGGTGAAAAACTGTATAACAGTCTAACTCCACAATTCAGTACTTCACAGTTCACAGTCTTTGTAATATGTTTTAGCAATACATTTCTAACATTAATAATGTGTTTAGAATTTTTTTTTGAAATTGCCTTTACAGGGACTTTAACACTACATGTTTGAATTGTAAGTTAGTGATGTGTCGTTCGTTCGCGAACAATCCGGTTATTGTGTAGCCTATCCCTAAATGCGTGCTGTCTATATGGGCCATACTCGCAAATGTTCAGTTTTGGTTAGCCTATGACACTTATTATCATGCTTACTGCCTTATGCACTGTTTGTGAATACAGTGTAAATGTTTGAAATGTAGTGATGTGTCGTTCGCGAACGATCCGTTCATTGAGTGAATCATAAATGCGTGCGTTCTATATGGGCCATCAACAGATACTCTGTTGTATACATAATGTATGCTAACAGTTATTTTTGTTTTGTTTTTTAGGAAAGTGCGGCTGCATCACGTTCTCCTTCTCCAGCACCTCGCAGAGGAGCACGCAGGTGTCGTTCAGTTCTCAGTGCGATCGAGAATAATACTGAGTAAGTGAGACGTAATATTTTACAGATGAAATGTAGCCTACTATGTTTACATCATCATATGTAAAAGTTCATAATTGTGTGAAATTACAAATGTCTTTTTGTAATCCATGGTAATTAGTGATTGATTGATGGTAATAATAATACAGTTTCTTTGATTGTGTTATCAGCATCCATTCTATATGGGCCATCAACAGATACTCTGTTGTATACATAATGTATGCTAACAGTTATTTTGTTTTGTTTTTTAGGAAAGTGCATCACGTTCTCCTTCTCCAGCAGCTCGCAGAGGAGCACGCAGGTGTCATTCAGTTCTCAGTGCGATCGAGAATAATACTGTGTAATTGCATAGACATTTTACAGATGAAATGTACCCTAATTGTGTTTACATCGTCATAATGTAAAAGTTCAATATTACAATATTACAATTATTGATTGGTAATGTTAATATAAAATAGCTTATATTGTTTTTTGTTTTATCAACATGCTGATTGCCCTGATAGCCCTGACTGATAGTACTTTCATCAACCTTTTATTAACCTTTATTAATATTATTATTTTTATAGGAATGTGGCAAGGAGCTGCCTTTACTTTTGTTTATTTTGCTCACATTTGATTTGCTTAGAGCCCGAATCAACGAGGCATACGCATTTACTGTGAGATACCTGCCTTTACTTTTATTTATTGCTCACAATTGCTATGTTTATAGCTGACTGATTATTTATTTATTTTACTCACATTTGATTTACTTAGAGCAAATTTAGAACATTTAGTTTCTCCACATAGAGGAATTACAATAAAACAGATTGAAAAACCTTTGAATCTCCTCTCATTCTTTGTTCAGGTTGCCTCACAGCACCTTGATGGGCCATTAGTCATTAGGGGAGTGTCTTTAGTCTTCCCAGGTGTAAATCACATTAATATTCATGGGCATTAACACTCCCACGCATACAGCACTGCTGACCCAAAAACTGATGTAAGAAATATAAATACGTTATATTGATGTTTCTGAAAGAGTGGTCAGAATGATTTTCACTTCATTTTGAAGTAAAAATTCTAGCCTACAAGAATAGTAACTCAAAAGTATTGTGGACAACTATTCAGTATGTGTTAAATGGCCTTATTGTGGTGACATTTTTTTTCCCAAAACGTACTTACCACGCATATTATTTTTTTCTATAAAATGCAAACATGTAAATTCATTTTGCTCACATATTATTGTAGCAGAGTTTGTGCTGAATACAGCAAATTTATATGTTGGCAAATGGTATGTTAAGTAGCTGAAATAAGCACAAATGTCAGGGCATGTCAAAACACCTCAAGAGCCTCAAAAACAGCTCAGACCTCAGAGGGTTAAGTCTGGTATTATCTTGATCTAAATATATTTGTATATGTCAGTTTTCATGTTAATGTTCCTCATCAGTCATTAAAGAGAATGAAGGAAAACACCAACCTATTTGTTCCTCTGTATCTTCATCTTTTATTCTGCAGGGTTCTTCCTTAATCTCCATCTTTACAATAGTATGTCCGTAGTTTCTCCTGGAGTAATTCCTCCTGCTTGCTTCTTCTTCTCCTGTGGGAAGATGGGAATATTCCCCAGCATTACTCATGAATTGCTTTAGTAAAGGTGTGCATTATGATCCCTGTTTTTCATTTAACAGATGCTTTCAATCAATTTTACAATTATACATTTTTTTAGGCAGTGTCACAACCAGAAAAGTGAAATACCTGGAATCGTTCATTGCAACAACATAACCTCTGACCCTGTCAGTTAGTAATTGTGATGTGATAAATACAATAAAAAGCATTTACATTTACAATATTAACAAATAATATGAAACATTTATATGAATGAAAGCATTCAGTGTAGAGCATCATTAACAGACATTCTTGCTAGGAGACATTTCATGATTAAGGAAATAGTTTTATTTACATTAAAAAAAACACGTTTTATTTGTTTCTTACCAGAAAAACAAACTCATCTGTCACACTCAGTTAAAGTAAAAAAGTGCCTGAAAAAATAAGTTGTGTTGAATCAGTATTTGTCAGGTTATATGCTTGTCAGTGTTATTATCTTTGTAACTTTTTTATGAAATAAAACGTCTCAGACCTCAGAAGAAAGAAAGTCCCTGCCCTGTCCGATCTCACTTCATAAAAAGAGCATATCGCCTGTATCTTCTGACTTGGTGAAAATAAATAAATTTTATCAAGGAAAATTTCTATTTTGTGCCCGACGTTTAATTACACGTTTTAAATAGAAAATCCTGGTCACCAGAACGTATAAAAAATGTTTAATCATTTGATAATCATGAAATACTGACCTATGATGTACAGTTTCTTTCCCAAAAAAAGTAAATATACGTTACTGGAATGTTCCTGGTTATCTTATAAGCTTCAGAGTTTGTTCAGGCGACATTGTGAGTTGATAATTTGATGCTAATTAAATTAAGTTTGTATGTTAGCTGGGCGTCTTTTCTGAAAAGTTGGCATACCTAAACTAAAACTGATACAGTTGGTCTCATTTGAAAAGCAGACACTTGGCCGTTTATTGTAAAGTCAGAATTAAATAGTCATAATATAAATAGCTTACAGAGTTTTGTTAAGTTATTAGAAATGTATTTTTATGAAAAATAAAATTGAAGTTGGCATTAGAAATGCACGGCAGCTTAAGCGACATGCATGACCATGTTATTCAAATCTGAAGATAAGTCTAAAACTCTGAGTTTTATGAAATATTTTTCAAGATCATGTCTTGTGATTATATTTTGAGAAGACTCTAAAATGCTAAATGGTGTTTATTGCCATTTTCTACGCATCCATTCAGTGTATTGTCTCTATTGTTTTGTGGTGCAAACGAACACCATTCAGTTTCACTGCACATTCACAGCTCTCCGGCCTGGTTATGGCTCTAATTAATCTTTTCTTTTGTCTTCATTATAATTACTGACGACTTTCTATTCACACTGGGTTTAAACCCTCACGGTTTGGATCAAACTTCTCACTTCATCTTCTTTGAAACTGTATCAAATGCCTTTCTTTAAAAAAAAAACTTTTTGACACAAGTCGGGTGTTTTAAATAACCTTCTGTGATCTGATGTGGCTTTGGATAAATAAATAAAAAATCGCACATTTATGACATGGCATTATAAACATACACTATTGTTATGAAAATACTCAACATGGCATGAAGAATGCAGATAAACCACACATCTGTATTGTGTTTATTGACTCCAAAAAGTCTCTATCTGGATGTTATAGCGATCTCTTGGATCCTTGTTTATGTAAAGGAGTTTCACAAAATTTTCACAAAAGTAAAGGATTTTCACAAAATATGTCTGGTCATCAGAAGTGCCATTTGTGCACTAAATGTGCATAGAGCGCCCTATACATCAGAATATCCAGTGCTTATAATGATTACATCAGCACATTTTGGGTAAAAATTTAATAAATATTATTCCTGATTCCTCTATAGAAATCTGACATACAGTAAACACATGAATCTATGAATATTTCTACAAATCTGCACAATTTTGAGGTAAAAGCCCTGAGGGACATTGTTTTGTCAAGCATTTTCATGCCGATTGTACAGGAGTTTTTATTCTCAATGGATCTGGATGCGGCTAACGCTCATAATATTAAGATATGTCTTAATTTGTGTCAGGAGTTATGAAAATTAAAAAAAGTATTTTTTTCTTTTTCATAACTCCTGAAACAAATTAAGATAGGCCTATATCTGCCACTAAGTCTCTCAGAAAAAAATAGAGGTCAAATACTGAAGCTTGTGTCCAAAATCTTTTTAATGGTGTATAGTTTGCCAATGTAATATAATCTAACAGTAACTTTGAACTAATGTAAACAAAGAACGATTCGGTCCTCAAGGTAAACGTTAAACATAAAGAACGTTAAAGTTTTATGAAGATAAACCTGTAGAAGAATGCTTTGCAAACACTAGTTTATTTAGATTATATAAATGAGGCAGTTCTTAGACAAGTTACACTTCTGAAGGAAAGAAAGACTGGAAACATAACAAAAAATGTTTAGGTCAGGGGCCTGTTTCAATAAGGAGGTTCAACCAACTCTGAGTTAAAACTTGAACTCTGAGTTGACTTACCCTGAGATGGGAAACTCTGAGTTTTCGGTTACAGAACAGCTGAAATGAGTTGGTTCAATCAACTCTGAGTTGACTGACTCTGAGTTAAGCGCGTGCACCACAACTATAAAAAGCCATTATCAATGGAGCGCAGATATTACGAGTCACCATGGCAACAGCGCCAGACAAAAAGAGGTGTTGGGTGTAATTAAATACCAAGTAATCTAAATATTGTATTTTAATTAAAGGGATTACTCTTAATTCTTCTGTAGTTTAAAATATGATGCAATTACATTGAATAGGCTACTGCATAGACTATAGACCAATTCAGTATAAAACAATAGTGGATTTAACATACATTTTTAAAAGGTATATTTTTTATGTAACCTTCTCCCTCTACACACTTTGATCAATTCAAGAATAATTCATGCAATTGTATATTGTTAATTTGAAATTAAAAGTGCAGCTTCTTGTCTCTCCTTGTATTGTTCAAGTGGTTGAGGTTGATAGGATTAGTAATTAGTAATATGTAGACCAATCATTTCTAGTAATGGGCAATTCCAGCGTTATGGATTTGACATTTGAACTCTTAATGACAGGTGAAATGTCTCAGAAAAAAAAAACTTCTCAGAGCACCCAATCTGGGGAATTGACAGGCAAAATATGTTTTTCTAAAATATATTTAAGCACCCCCAAAAAAGGAAAATATGCATGCGTTATGGATGTGACGGGAAATGACAGAGTTTTTGGTATACTGTTCAATTTCCTTTAAAGTCTGTGAACTTTTAAATCCAATGTATAAATATTGCTATCCACATGATGAAGGGGTCTTAAATGTCAATGTTTAAAATATATATATTTTTATGAAGTGTATGATGAGGAAAAACCAACGTTATGGATGTGACAAAAACCCTGTTATGGATGTGACGCGTCTGAAATACATAGAATCTGTTTGGAAAATCAACAATCAAACCATCATGGCACTTTTGTTGGCTGTGTTTTCACATTAAGAAGACTGTCTGAAATGACTGTGAGTGTTGACTGTTGAAGACGGTGAGTGTGCGCGCGCGCGCGACCGGGGAATTCACTCTCTCTGCTCGTTCTCTCAGTTAAAGCGCAGTAGTCAGTCATCTACATCACTCACCGGTCAAACTTTGGCGCGACAAAATTACGCTTTAGTAAGGCTGACAGAAAACAGCTCGCAAGTTATGTTTAAACTGACAGGACTTGCAAATAGATAAACTCTCACACTATAATGGTTAAACTTTGCAATTAATCTGCGAATCACAAGCGTTACGGGCCGGGGAGCTGCTGGCACGCAGCCTACTGATCATGAATCACATCGCACATACAGATTACACAATCAGAGAGTTGCCTATTTCTTTTCGTTTTGATCTTTGCAATCTTTCTATAGATAGGCTATATTTCTGAGAGGCCTACGTCGAGTTTCTGTTCAGTTATGAGACGCGCTCAAGTTTACGTGTTGCAAGTGATCGCACTTCCATGCTATATTTGCTTATTTATTAAATCCAGGCAATTGGTGGATGAAAGTTTGAATTAAAATTAAGATACAATTTATACAAAACGAAATTCACTTTAAATAAAGTCTTTCTACAAAACAAACTTGAAATGAAGTGGCCAAAATCATTTCTGTCTTGAAACAGATCAATATGCATGATTTAATATGAAGCTTCCGTAACGGTCACGTCCATAATGCATTTATTATTATGGTTGTTCAGAGCAAAGTAGTGAGATGAATTGTCTATCCTAATAAGCATAAGCATAATTTAGCTTTGTAAATAAAGTTTCAAGTTATTTGCATTTATAATTGTCATATTAAATAAACTAGACCTTTAAAACGTTATGGACGTGACAGTGCACTGAAGCATCAAGACCTCTTTATTAAAGCCCTTATAAATTCAACAGGCAGTGCTGTTATGACCAAATTAGTATATTTATTTATCAGGCATGCCTCCATCTTTCTGCAAAATGCTTACTGTTAAAATAAAGTTTAAAAAGGGGGGTCTTTGATACCTTTTTTTGAAAGCATGAAATATGGCTAGTTGAAAATGTAATTTAAGCATAGTTCCTCACCTCATATCTGGTGGATAAACAAGGCAATTTTCTTAAAATTTTTGTTAAAGCACATTAATACAGTATATTACAGACCTAAATGGACAACTTAAAATGGGTTTTGTTCTTTTGGTTAAAACTTTATTTTTTTATGGTAAAGATGACCTTTGCATGGAATTGCCCTAATTATTACATTAATCTACACTGTTGAAGATGTCATTTGTAGTTAGTAATTCATAACTATTTTAGAGTAACTTACTGTTATAATATCAGAGGTGAAACTGGAAGAATGTTATTCAACCTAAAGCAGGCTAGTATTACTTCAATAACATTTTACTTAAGTACAAGTAAAAGTACTAGTCTAAAAATCTACTCAAGTAAAAGTAAAAAGTAGCTAATTTAAAATGCGAGTAAAAGTTGCTGAGTTTAATAGCGGGGGGTGGGGGGGTCTCTCCCATGTAGGGTTGTAACGTATGAGAGTTTCACAGTATGATAACCGTCTCAGAAAATATCACGGTTTATGTTATTAAACAATTATAAATATATAAACCGTTTTACCTTTAACCTTTAACCTATGTAACCTTTAGCCGCCTCTAGTGGTGATGTTTTAGCCTGACTACGTCAGACTTCCTACTTCCGCTAATTTCATTTCACTCCTGTAGTCAGTCTGAGATAGCAGCCTATCTTTCTGTTTTCCACCGGCCTGAAAACAGCCGGGCCAATCAGCGAACAGAAGGCGGGCTGAAAGCCGTGACGTAGTCGCTAAGCGTCGAGTTTAAGAGTTAGGTCAGAGAAATCGAAAACGACCGCGGATAGTGAGACACGGACGCAATTCGCTCTGTTGTGGAGAATATTCCCGGCATTAGCAAACTGAAGCCTGAACAAGAAGAGTGTGTATTAAACATTTTGAATGGAGGTGATGTTGTGGCCCTTATCCCTTTGGGAAAAGTTTAATTTATCAACTACCGATCGTCAACGAGAAACTGGGGAGCCTTTTGACAGGTCAGTGTCTCCTTTCTTTTCCAGGTCTTAAATACCGTAAAACTTCAAATAATAGCCCGGGCTTTTATTTGCCCAAATCGTCGAACTGCACCGGCTTGTATTTGAGACAGGCGGCTAACGTTATATGAGACAGGCCTTTATAATTTAGTGTTGAGATGTTGTTCATTGAGATGTTGTTCCTAGAGTCTCTAATCTCTAAAAATCTCCAAATGCTCCACGTGAAACTGAGGTGTTCCGACCTTTTACTAGTCGATTGATTTTGATTAATATTTGCGAGGGAGAGAGAGCAAGACAGCGCTCGTGTTGTTTGTTTAAAGACGTGATAGTGCGGCCGGGGCTCGCTCGCTCTCTCTCTCTGCTTGTTTGCGCCCTGTCAAGTGCAGCAGTCATTCTATTACATCACTCACCGATCAAAAAAGTCGTTTACAGCCATGTTCACTCCGGTATTTCGCTCGCATCATCAAGTGTTTACAGTGGAAGTTCGATCATAGATTTGAGTTCGATGCATGATGTCTGTGGATCGATGCGGCTGTGTCAGCGCATAACATACGTCATGAATAAACTTATCTGATTGGCTTACGGGTAACCAATGATTTTAAACTTCAGAAATCGCCCCCTAGCGAGAGAGAAAACACTTCTCTATTATGCTATGCCAGACTCTGTCTACGAAGCAAAGTGAAGTAGCAGAGTCTGGTATTACCAGGCTAGTGATGTTTCAGATTGCAACCTATTTTTACAAGAGCGCTCGTGCTGGAACTCATAGACAATACCGTCTATTACGCAAATATCTCGGCGAATACTAGACGGATTCGGCGAGCACCGAGCTCGTTGGGACCATCTAGTCGAGCTGAAAAGAACCATATAAGTTCTATAGTTTTTGGTGGTGTTTTCGCGGAGATATTAGCAGAAAACCATCGGGGCGCTGCAAAATTGCGGAGGCCGGTGACGTCACGATCTCAGAAGAAAATCGCTCGTATCTCTGGAACGCAAAGACCCAGAGAGCTCAAATTCGGGGGAGGAGGACCCAGCGGGACCCTTGCCCGAACGCTAGAGTGGCCTCTACCAGATCGCCGTTCGCTGGGACCCCCGATTTCGAACGGCTATAACTCGGGGAGCCGGACGAGTTGGACCTCGGGGGTGGGCTCGTTCGAAAGGCCCCGTCCAGCACTATGAACGATTAGAGTCTTGGGAATATTGATCAAAGATTGACCGAGATATAAGCCGAAAAACGTCCGCCTTTAACCGGACGTAACTCCCTGACCGTCTACAATAGACTGTCTGTATATAAGGAGAGAGGCTCGGGAGCGCGCATGCACATCACATCCGTTGGATTTCGCGGTAAATCCGACCCGGAGACTTCACATATAAATAGGAATAGGCTACTGGCCTTCAGAGGTAATAGCAAAACTCGACAAGTGGATCATTGTAATCTGTGATTGCAACCCCTTCACACACAGGCAATAAAAAAAGGATTCATTTTAGTAGAAAAGTTCCATATAGCACCTTTAAATTATGGTTAATATTATCATCAGTTAAAATGACAGTTAAATAAATTAAACATTTGTTCAATAAAACATATCTAATCAACTAATTTCAATAATTGATTATGAATTAGATTAACAACTTAATTTTTATCATTAATAATATATTAATATGTTTAAAAAATAATCGAGCTCTATGAAATGATTTTTTTGTCTCGATTTTATTTTATTTTATGATTTAATACAAATATATTATCAAAAACGGTGGTAATCAAATAAAAGTTTAGCAAACGTTTTAATCCTTTTATTTTTTTTGGCAAAGTGCTGCAAAACAGATTTAGTCAAATCATAAACAAACAATATATTACTTAAAGAATGTTTAAATACATTTTAGTATTATTGTTGGTGTTTAAACACCGCTTCCTCTTTAAAAAAGGGGAGGAGACCGCAAGAAACTCTGGGTTTACTGAAGAAAACCTGCTCCCGACCAGGTTAGGTTCACAGGGTAATGGTATTGGTAACTGACTCTAGTATAAGTTACCTCTGTTTCAGAAACGGGCTTGACTTACTCTGCTTTCTCGGTTTGATATACCTCCCTTTCTGAAACGGAAAACCCAGAGTTTCCCTCATTTCAGGGTTAACATAGAGTTGTCACTTAACCTCCTTTCTGAAACAGGCCCCAGAAATGCTGAAAACTGATGGCTCAATGTTTGTTTGTTTTTGCTCGTCATACACAATTAGAAAATACGTAAATGACATTAAAATGACTTTTCTTTACCAGGAAACCCTACCAGTGCTTCAGATTCTGTATCAATAGCAGTTCGTGGAAGGCTTTTGTATTGGGCGAATGGGGTGAACATGATTATTATTCATGAGCCTTTAATTCCAGCGACGCAAGAAAACATGCAATCTATATCTGAGTGAAGACGTAAGGAGAAAGTAAAGTTGTTTTTCACTAATTGTACAGTTTCAATTCGTTAGGATTAGCAGAGTCGGATATTTCGGATATTTCAGTAGCATCTAATAAGCAGATTGTTTTTGATTCTCTAAAATGAACCGACTCTTAGGAGTCATATGTTCGAGAATCGGAAACTGGTGGAACTCATTACATGTACAGGCAGATTGCGATTTCTCCCAATAAATGACTAACTGTTAGATAAATGTACTCACAGTCTGAAACAGCAAATCACAGTTTTACTAACTACAGATGGCTTCATCAAACTACAAACGTAGGTGGTTGAAATGAAAACAAATGCCACGTTCTTCTTCTTCTTCTTGTTTTTACGGCGGCTGGCTACCAGTGTATTCGGTTCATTACCGCCACCTTCTGCTCCGGAGTGTGGAATAGAGTTTTATATTCAATGCATCAGCCCTGTCTCCCTAATAAAATCAAATAACTATTTACTATTTATTTCACGTGACCATTTTATTAAAACCTTAAAATTCAATTCTTGAATTCTAGTTTCAATTCCTTTCTTGTTCATACTTTGATACATTCAAGAATCGCAGGCAATTTCTTTATGACATTGTTCACATAACCCATTTGAAGTTTCCCTATTATTTTAAGTGTGCTATTTAAATTGGAATACCAGAACATTATTCTATTATAAATAACATTTTCTTTAGTTTAGTTTAGTTTCATAAATAAACTCTTGCAATTGCAAGATCGAAAATATTAAATGATTCAGTCATTTTTACTGGAACTTTAATGCGGCAGAATCTCATAACGTCAGATCACATCCATCGCTTCATGTTTATTTTTGCATTCATAAGAACAATGTTATGGGAGTCACTTTAGCTTTAAAGGACAATTTGTTATTTATAATGATGAGATAAAATATCAAATGCAATATTAAAACTCATTTGATGAATACAGAGATGCACTCTTGATTAGTAGTTTTTATTTGTATCAGATCAATATTTTAACAGTATGCCTGAGAGGATCAACACTAACAGTAAACTAATTATTAGGCTACATTAACGTTACATAGGCCTATTTTCAGTTCAAAATGGCGAAAATAGACAAAACTATATTAGTTTGCCTGATTATTTTTTGTCATTCATTTAACATTTATGACCTAAAAAAAAAAAAAAATTAAGTTTAGCTACTTACATCTTATCTTGCACTTGACCGTACGCGTCGAGTCGCACTGTTAAAATTTGCGCTCAGCAGCGTCTGTGAAAATAAAGCCCGCCTACTTTGATTAGATTGGTCATCTCTAATATTCTGACATTGACGAGCAGTGACAGACCAATGAGGCTCAGATGAACACACACACACACACACACACACACACACACACACACACACTGTCCTCTGTTTCTGACGTGCTCTCTGCTCGGCGCTGCTGCGGAATAAAGATGAAGAACGCGCTGAATCTGATTATAATAAGACTGAAGCGAACACGAATTTGTGTAGCCGCCCTACATAAATCACAAATTTTTAGGGGGGCTTCAGCCTTCCTGCCTAGCCCCCCTAAAAATTTGTGATTTATGTAGGCGGCTACACAAATTCGGGGGCCTAGCGACGCCCCTGCGAGAGAACCTCTCGTAAGAGAACGAATTGGTTACCTAACGTTACCTCGGTTCTCTCTAGATGAGGGAACGAGTATTGCGTAACCTGCCGTGCTCGCGCTACGATACAAGCGTTTTTTTGCTTCAGTCGATGAAAACCAGAGATTTCAGCCTCCCAGCCCGCTTATATACGGTAAGCCACACCCATTCTGGCGGGCTAAGACGCGTTGAGGGCGCGAGCGCCCTTCATTGGGCGTGACGTCACGCCAGCGCTCACTGGTTGGCTGCAGCAGTTGCCGCACAGCAGCCAATGAGCATGCGACTAAGCCTTCTCTTGGTCAGCTAGCGGCTGCACTGCGTTGACAATGAATACAAAATTAAGGATAATTTTTGGCTTCAGTTTCTCGAGAAGATGAATCTTTCCCGTAGCGTAAGCTAAACTTACGCAATACTCGTTCCCTCATCTAGAGAGAACCAAGGTTACGTTAGGTAACCGATTCAATGCTTGAAGTATTACATAAACCCAACTCATCTTGATACTATTTACTTCTGCTGCTTATATTTTACTACCGGTACTCCACTCGAAGCTTATTCTACAACTTTGGTTCGCTGCACTTCTGTAAAAACATATTTGAATATTCCTCTTTATGCCCTTTGAGATTAGCCCAGTAATTGATCATTAATGGTTTCCTTCTTATTTCTAGTGGCATCTCTCTTAAGAAGACTTGTAAAGCTGGAATGGGTGTCTCAAAGCTTGAGCTTGTATTTAATTGAGTTTTTCTAACAAGGTTTTTGAGGCTGAATCATAAACACCACATACCATAATCAAATACAGACCGGATCAGTGCCACATAAATCGTTTTTAATGAAGAAAATTTCACCCCACATACACATCTCATACCACCTTCTGGCATTTCTCCACTATTTAGTTTATATGTTCATCCCATGTAAGTTTCGTATCAAAATAAATAACTAAAAATGTAAAAACCTTCACCTTCTCCAACGATTTCAGACTCTCTTCTGGAATAACCGATCACTGTCTTAGTTTTCTGCACTGAGGATTTGAATCCCTGATCATACTTTAACCTTTCTAATTGTTTCTTGCATCTTCCTATTAATAAATGGCGCCAACTAGAGATATGTACTATTAACTATTGGCATAACTTAATAAAAAAAAACTCTTGCTAGATAGAAAATATGAAACGATTCAGTCATTTTTACTGGAACTTTAATGCACCAGAATCTCATAATTTTTGCATTCATAAGAACAATTTTGTGGGAGTCACTTTTAGCTTTAAAGGACAATCTGCTATTTGATGAGATAAAATATCAAATGCAATATTAAAACTCATTTGATGAATACAGAGATGCATACTCTTGATTAGTAGTTTTTATTTGTATCAGATCAATATTTTAACAGTATGCCTGAGAGGATCAACACTGAATACTACAATACTAATGAAACGCTAATAAAAAACTAAGATACAATATTGCCAGCAAATAAGTGTAAAAACCCTTTGAAATGTCTTACTGAATGACATTCGTATTGTTGGACAATTATTATAGGTTTTCAATGCTTATTTTTTATTATTAGATTTTTATAATGAATTACGCAGTGAATTAGTCTTTAGTTGTTGTTTTTTAACCCTACTGTTACAAAGACCTTGTAATTAAGATCTTGCCTAGATAGCAGCTTTAAAACATGTATTTTTTTAATGCACTTTCACAGACAAAACAGCACTTTTTAGTTTAAAAACACGAATGATTTATTAATACAGAGTTAATTCATATCTAATTCACTCTTTGATAAGTTGCCTGAAGAAATGTGTTTATTAACTCAATGAACAAAGTCTTTGTCAAGCAACTAAACTTGTTCAGCATATGCGGAGATTCAGTTTACATTTACACATTTACTCCCCAACATTAAGCATTTAAACAAAAGCATTCCCACCACCACCACCACCACCACAATTTACAAAGTTAAACAAACAATTTTCACCAATCCTCATTAATGGAATACACAAATTTCTCTCTCGGATGCTGTTGCTGCATCTTTTGCTTTATCAGAATATCAAACTATTTGCTTGAAAGTGATTGATCTGAACATGAATTCGGTTTACAACTTCAGGCAATGCTTTTCTTACGAATCTTTCGTTTAGATTTCCCTCCAGTATGAACTCTCTCATGAGATTTCACGGCTCCTGTCTGAGTGAAACACTTTTCACAGTGTGAACACTTGTACGGTTTCTCTCCAGTGTGAATCCTCCGGTGTTTTATCAAGTCGCTGGAAACAGTGAAGCTCTTCCCACAGTCAAAGCACAAATAAGGTTTCACACCACGATGAAAAAGCTCATGCTGTCTTAAAGATTGCGGTGTTGAAAATCTCTTTCCACATAAAGAACAAAGGTAAAGCTTCTCAGAATGAACTTTCAGGTGTGTTTTTAAGTATGATGCCCTAACAAATGTTTTATCACAGTGATCACAGCTGAACGACTTCACCTCGGCGTGAATGTAAGAATGCTTTCTGAGATAGCTTTTGGATGTGAAACTCTTTCCACACTGAGTGCATGTGAACATATCTTCTCCAGTGTGAGATTTCATGTGCAAATTGAACTGTGTTTCCTTCATGAAACTCTTTCCACACTCAGAGCAGCTGAAAGATCCTCTTCCAGTGTGAGATCTCATGTGCACATTTAAGTGTCCTTTCAGAGTGAAACTCTTTCCACACTGAGTGCACGAGAACAGATTTTCTCCCGTGTGAATTCTCATGTGCTCATTTAAGTTTCTTTTAAGCATGAAATGCTTTCCACACTCAGAGCAAGTAAGATATCCTTTAAATGCAGGTTTTTCAGCGTGTTTTTGTTTGCAGTTCTCTCCAGTCGGTGAAATGGCAGCATTTCCACGTTTGAATTGTTGAGGTTTTTGAAACCGGTGGCGTTTGTCTGCTTTAACTTCCATCGAGTCTAAAATCAAAGCCAAATGAGAACAAACAGAAATATAAGTGAGCTTGTATTTAACAAAAAAAAACTACTTTACAACTGAGTCTAGTTTAAGATGTTGTATGTTTTTATCTTAATGTTCTTCATCAGTCATTAAAGAAAATGAAGGAAAACACCAACCTATTTGTTCCTCTCTTTCTTCATCTTTTATTCTGCAGGGTTCTTCCTTAATCTCCATCTTTACAATAGTATGTCAGTAGTTTCTCCTGGAGTAATTCCTCCTGCTTGCTTCTTCTTCTCCTGTGGGAAGATGGGAATATTCCCAGCATTTAAACTCTCATGAATGGCTGTGGGAGCTTCACTGACTGAAGGAGTGAATTGTGGTCGTTGTTGCTCATTTAGCAGATGATCATCACACTTACAATCACTCTAGATTATTCACGGTTTAAAATGGCAGGCAACGATAGTTTGCTGTTTAAAATGGCCCAATTACCCAAGCCATTAGATAAATCAGCTTCTAAGTTTGAAAGCCGGTCACTAGTCAGGTCACGCTCTCGGCTCAAATAGACTATTGTGATTTGAGAAATAGTTCACAGTATGGGTGTGGTGTGTTAAACAGAGCTTGACTAGATATCGGCTAAATACAGAGAATAAACATGCTTCACACAGGTTGCAGTGAGAACACACAGTCAATCGTTTATTGGTACAGGTGCAGCTTAAATAGAACATCACATGGCATGGACACATGACAAACACACCTGAGATGAATCCACAATAATTGGGACCATACTCATTAACCATTAAATCAATTAACAGATACCACGGTTTTTGATCGTGGATGATTCAGGCTATGTTTACACGGAAACGAGCTGAAGAGAAAACGCAAAAGTGGCGCTGCGTTGTCACTTTTTATTCTACTGTTAGACGAGCGTTATGGAAGGGAAATCTGCGTGCATATGGTGACGCAAAAGTGTGTGAAATACGATGTAGTATGCACTCCAGGCAGCTAGGTGGCAATGTGAAGCACTGCAACACAACAAACCAATGTCTGAGAATATTTTGTACAACTGCTGAAAAGAGTCTAGTTCGTTTATCAGAGCTGTTAGGGCAACTTGAAGGTCCGACGTATGGAAATAATCTGACATGTTGGTTGTTATTTTCCTGTACTAACGCATGCCTGTGACGTAAACGCGTACGAGACAAGAGCCAACGTGAGCAGATTTGCGTTTTTACCGTTTAGACTGGAGCACGACGGCGGAGCGTTTTTGAGATTTCCACTCTGAAGGGCGGTTTCACTTTTTTGCGTTTTTAAGCCCCCAAAACGCCGTCGCCGTGTAAACGAAAGGCACATCCGTAAAAATATTTTTACGTTTTCCCTCGTAATCGTTCTCGTGTAAACAGGGCCTAAAATGCCTCCACAATCTGCTTTTGAAGAAATATCATAGTATGGTATTATCAACAATCAATCAATATTTATTTATACAAAGTGCTTTCCAAAAAACAAAAAAAACAAAAAAAAAAAAACAACAACAACAATACAATGCAAAATATAAAAATAAAATATATAATCAAGATATATATATTAAATGTATGTCACAAAGAAAACACAGAATGACTCAACAAATGCTATGATATAAAAGCCAGTCTAAATAAATAAGTCTTAAGCTTAGCTTTAAAAGGGCCTAAGTCAGTGATTGTTCTTAAAGGTTCTCTAAGCCAGTGTTTCCCAACCCTGTTCCTCGCGGCACACCAACACTGCAAGTATTCTTTGTCTCCCTAATCAAACACACCTGATCCAACTCATTAGCTCATAATCATATGGGTTAATGAGCTGATGAGTTGAATCAGGTGTGTTTGATTAGGGAGACAAAGAATACGTGCAGTGTTGGTGTGCCGTGAGGAACAGGGTTGGGAAACACTGCTCTAAGCGATCCTGGGTGACATCACTTTTTGTTGACGTTCGAACAATTGTCAAACAAAACGGAGGCTAGCTAGACCCTCCCCCCTCCTCATCCGCGCACTAACCCCTCAAACCCACCCCCAAACCATTCTTGTCGGTTATTGGCTGGAACAGTTTGTTATGTTTCTTAGAGCGGGTCGCTAGAGTTTGTTTTTGTAGCCGTTTTTTTACAGTGTGTTCAGGGGACAGGCAGCTAGCGGATAGTAAGGAGATGTTTGCTGTATGTGACAAAAAATTTTTGGCCTTAAAAACGCGTGACATCGCTTAGAGCACCTTTAAATCGGCAGGTAGCTTGTTCCAAAGTCTTGGCCCAGCTACAGAAAAGGCCCGGTCACCCCAGAGTCTGTACCTTGTCCTTGGGACTTCCAACAAAAGTTGATTTGTGGATCTAAGAGTCCTGTTCAATTCTCGCAAAGTTAGCATCTCAGTTACGTAAGGTGGAGCAAGGCCGTTGAGAGCTTTAAAAACAAACAATAAAATCTTAAAATCAACTCTAAATGAAACTGGAAGCCAGTGAAGCGAAGAAAGAATTGGAGTTATATGCTCACGTTTGCGTGTATTAGTTAAAAGACGAGCTGCTGCGTTCTGCACCAGCTGAAGGCGCCTGAGTGATGACTGTGAGACTCCCACGTAAAGTGCGTTACAGTAGTCTAGTCTTGAGCTAATAAAAGCATGAATAGCTTTCTCAAGATCCGAACGATTTAAAAATGGTTTGACCTTGGCCAATAGACGTAGCTGAAAAAAACTTACTTTTTACCACACTGTCAAATTGTTTATCAAATTTAAGGCTACTATCAAAAGTCACACCGAATTTCTGACAGTCGGTCTAAATTTTGAAATGAATGTATTTGGGTCAGCGTTTGCAGACTCACCAAATAAAATATATTCGGTCTTATCTTCATTCAAATTAAGGATGTTTTTTCCTAACCATAATTTAATGTCGTCAATGCAATCAATTAGTGACCCAAATGCACCACTATTTGTTGGACTCATCGGGAAATAAATCTGCAAATCATCAGCATAGCAATGATACGCTATGTTATGCCTGGCTATGATGGACCCAAGGGGCAGCATGTAGAGTGAAAATAAAACCGGTCCAAGAATAGAGCCTTGTGGCACCCCGCAGGAAAGAGAAGTTGTAGAAGAGGACGAAATCCCAATCACTACAGAATAGGTTCTATTAGTCAAGTAAGACGAAAACCACTGAAACGCAGTACCCTTAATGCCAACATAGAGATTAAGGCGAGACAGAAGGATTGCATGGTCCACTGTATCAAAGGCCGCTGCGAGATCAAGAAGCACTAAAATAAAGGGGCTCTTAGCATCAACAAACCGGGCAATATCGTTGTGTACCTTTAACAGTGCAGACTCAGTACTATGGCGCGATCTAAATCCTGATTGAAATTTCTCAAACAGAGTTATTTTCTAAAAAAGAATGTAATTGGAAAAAACAACTTTCTAAAACTTTTGACAGAAAAGGCAAGTGAGAAACTGGTCTGAAATTAGACAGAACTGTCTTTTCCGGAAAGCGCCGAAAGTGATCTCTCGCGCGTGTACGTCACTCATTGTTTACACAGAACAGAGATTGTAGGGAAGACAGCTAATTAAAATGGTACTAATTTGCGCTTATCTGGGATGTTTAAACCGTCGTAAAAGAAAACAATTAAAAAAAATGTAAAAAATAAAACAATTGTATGAGTGACGTACACGTGCGAGAGATCACTTCCGGCGCTTGCCGGAAAAGATCGAAAGACAGATAAAAAAAAACACATTTAATTTGAGTTAGTTTTAACCTTTAATAATAATACCAGCTGACAGGGCTCTCTTTATGTTTACAGCATTAGGTGATTTTTTTTTTTCTGGAGAACATTTAACATAACACATTAACGTATCTACTGTACCTAATATTTATCCAAAGGAATTGATATTGAATCAAAATCAGAATCAAATCACAATAATTTTATTGAAATTGTGAAATTTGTGTTAAGCAATAATAAAAAACAGTTGCATACCAGTCTTTGTACCATGTAAACATTGTGTTTACATAGTTGATAAACTTGATAAAATTATGTTTAGTTACCAAATGTTTTGACAATCACAATACACTTATTGTGATGCAAGGTTGTTTTTTACACATCCCCCCCAATCCCAATCCACCCATTTTCTGTTATGTTACATTTTCACTATTTACAGAGGGTCTGCCCTCTTGTGTTTTTGGCTTGTTGTTTCTGATTGCACTTTAATCCCAAGGGGGAATCCAGATCAAATCCCAGAAGTTAAAACTTGTTTTGAACAATTTCTGTGTCATCTGCAGATTGATTTTAAGTAGGGAGAGAAAAAAATTTATTTAAATCGTAAATCAGATTTTTTGTGAAAAAATCTGGGATTTTTATTTAGGCCTAATAGGCCATATCATAAGTATTACATAAACCCAACTCATCTTGATACTATTTACTTCTGCTTATATTTTACTACCGGTACTCCACTCGAAGCTTATTTTACAACTTTTATTTTGTTCCCAGCACTTCTGTAAAACATATTTGTAGGATATTCCTCTTTATGCCCTTTGAGATTAGCCCAGTTATTGATCAGTTAAAGGATAATTCCGGTATTTAGCACTTTGAGTCTATTTTTTAGTTTGTTTTGGATGAACTAGAGTGGTGGACTTAGAAATTTTGACAATGGGTCGATCCTGTCTCGACTTTTTGACTATTTTAAAATCGCCTCTGACCGCTTCAGAGTGGCTGTCTATGGGCATGCACAAACATGTGCTTAAAACAACCCTTAGCGTTCGTTTTAAAAACTGTGCATCTCACCGAGTGGTTAGTGGTATTCGTTGATGTTCCAAAACAAGTAGCGTAGCGAAATACAATTTCTGTCGTGTTTTATTTGCCATTTTTTAAAATTCCATTGATGTCAGTTGAAGGACTGTTGATGGGTCTGGAAGGACTGAAATGGGTCTGTTTACATTTGGTTGTAGTCTTTTCGCTCGGTTCTCCGTCTCTCAGAAGGCTAGCGTGAGCAGAGCAACTGCGACAAAGTGTTTTTTTGCCATCAAGTGGTCGGGAGTGTGCTAACGCTTCAGACTCAAATATCGAGCGGAAGTTTATACGCGGTTTGTGAGGTATCTGGAAAAAATAGTTCTACTATAGTAAATAACACAGACGGATTGAAAGCATACATTGTGCCAATATATTTGTTTTTAATCATCAACGAACACCACTAACCACTCGGTGAGTTGCACAGTTTTGAAAATACGTTAACTGTGCGTTCACACCGCCGCCGACGAGAGCGTCAAAGTGGCCGGAAGTCATTCATTTTCAATGAGAGCTGATGGCGAGCTCCGGCAAGAGCGGCGCGTCTTGGACGGTGAGAGCGGCGAGGAGAGTTGAAGTCAGGTCAACTTTATGGTAATAAGCTATGACGCGGTTCGGCGGCAACCGGCGGCAACCAATCGGAAGAAGTGCTCCGTTTGAGAGGAGTCCAGAGAACGCAGTCCTGTAAACTTTGGTTCTGACCACATTAGTTCCCAAGCAAAATAGAGGAGGTTGATCATTTGAATTTGATAAGAAGGTGCGCAACACTATTTATAGGCACGATATTCATACTAGAACACTTCTTTTTCAGCGGGAATGCAAATTATAATAGCACTTAACCATGGACACATAAGCCACAAATAGCTTTTAATTTGTTTATTTCATTAGCAAACATGTCACTATAATTGATAAGTTCTTTCCATCGATCAATTTTCTGCAAAAATAACGATCGACATACTTGTTTGCTTGGTGGCCCCTTTAAATACCAGGGTTTCCCATACATTCATTAATTTGTGGCGGGCCGCCATAATATCAACACTGACCGCCACGGATTGATTTTCAGATTTTTTAACTATTTAATATGGGTAAAATTGTATTTTATTGTAGAGCTGGGCGCAGCTTGCTCCCCCCCTCTCTCTCACACAAACTGACAACGGAGGCGCGCGCGAATAGCCCCGCCTCCTCTTCGAGCACAGTCTCAAAACATGAGCATGTGTTGGAGGACGGATTGTGGCGGTCACTGCGAAGCTTATTTTCCCAACGAATATTCCAGAATCAATCCGGAGTTGAATGGTTGTTAATGAACACTGTTGCAAAACAACTCTGATAAGTTATTCTATGTTAAACGCTGTCGCGTTTCCATTACAGATTCAGGGTTTCCCGCAGCACTTTGTAACTAAGGCGGCCGCCTAAAGCCTGTTTTATGCTTCTGCGTCGAAACGACGGCGTACCCTCGCAGACCCCTCTGCGTCACCACGAACCCCTCTCCAACCCCTACGCCGTAGCTTGACGTGCACCTCCAAAAAATTGTAACTACGCGTCGAGGCGACGCAGACCGCAAGGGCTGTGATTGGTCAGATGCACCGCGATGCAACGCAACCTGACGCAGAACCATAAAACGGCAACGACGCCGTAGGAGTGACGACGAAGCTATGCCGTGGAGTTGACGCAGAAGCATAATGAGGCCTTTAGCAACACACACGTCGTCAAAAAAATGTATGAGCGAAGCCTGCCTTGTTACTCTGTCCTGTTTATAGCTTAAATTCTCTGCCGGAGGCAGAACTTGGGCCGATATTACCCGCCGCCATCCTCGGGCCGGGCCCTTGATCTAGAGACGTGCGGCGCGGCGGGACTAGATTTGATGGCCGAGTGCGAGCGGTAATGCACTCACTCTGTGTGTGCGGGCTGTGGGAGAATAAAACGATTCACAGGACTCCCGCAAATTATGAATATCAATGAATAAAACATATAAAAACTAATAAATTGTTATTAATCTGTAGCAGAAAAGAACAACTAAACAAAATTGAAACGATTTACTGGCCAGAGTTTCAATTTGTAACATGTTTCCAGCTTGAGCGATGTAGCCAATCACAGACATATGTTGATTTCTTAAACACAATGGCCAATCAGAAGCATTTAAGATAGACTCCCATCACCGCTCAAAACTGACTTTTTGTTCAGTGCTGAATTCTGCATGCTGGCAAATCCTCAGTTTATAACAAACAAAGTGTAGATATTGTGAAATATTCATTGTGTAATCAGCTTCATTGATAATAATAGAGATTTTTGAGATCGCGATGATGTCAGCTTTTTAGGGATTATTAACATGCAGTCATGGCAAACCATACCATGGCAAAAGTAGCCTATGCTTTTATGTTAAATTAACAGTTGTTTGTAAATTCGCACCTCTGCAGTTTGACAATGTTGTTTTGCACTTTATTTTGCACTTCATTGTTTTATAGTTGTATAGTGTTTGTTAAAATTCAGTTGTTGTTTCAGTTGTTATGTTTTGCACTTTTTAGCACAAATATTTAAAAATATTTGTATAGTTTGTTAAAATTGCACATTGCAAATGTTGTTTTGAAAAGCTGGTTATTTATAAAACTAATTTGTTATTTAAATTTAATATAGTGTTTAATAATTGTTACATTTAGTACAGAGTAGTCTATCACACAAACAAGCCCATATGATTTCAGAAAGGCCCGTAAAATAAAATGTTCAAACAAAGGGTGCAAAATATGCAACAAGTCGTCTGTGGAGCAGTCATAGAAGTGTAGCAATGGCATAGCAATAGCAATGTCTTTAAGTTATCTGACATTATGTCAACCCCCCCCCCCCCCCCCAAAAAAAAAAACCACACCACCACACATAGAATCTAATTCTGTGGGAAACACTGAATACAGTTGTAAAAAAGACCACGTGTTCGATTACGTCAGAGCATCAAGAGCGTCCACGAATCTTTCCACGGCGTCACTGGCAGGGCGGCGAGAGCGAATTTTGCCGCTCTCGCCGGCGGCGGTGTGAACGTACAGTAAGGGTTGTTTTAAGGACATGTTTGAGTATGCTCGTAGACAGCCACTCTGAAGCGGTCAGAGGTGATCCTAAAAGAGTCAAAAAGTCAAGACCGGACCCATTGTCAAAATTTCTAAGTCCACCACTCTAGTTCATCCAAAACACACTAGAAACTCAAAGTGCTAAATACCGGAATTATCCTGTAATGGTTCCCTTCTTATTTCCCTTCTTAAGAAGACTTGAATCAGTGCCACATAAATCGTTTTTAATGAAGAAAAACGTGCCCTTCCACTGACAAAACAGAATTTTCTATTGTGTATTTTTTTGTGAAAGAAGAAAATTGAGGGGGAAATGCACTTTTTAAGTTTAAAAATGGTTTACAAACTCACAAATGGTTTAGCTCCCCAGTACTTGAGCGAGCTCTTAACGCATTATAGTCCTTCACTTCTATTGCATTCTCAAAACTCCGGCCAGTTGATAATACCTAGAATATCAAAATTGACTGCTGGCGGTAGATCCTTTTCCTATTTAGCAACAAAACTTTGAAACAATCTTCCTAACATGGTCCGGGAAGCAGACACACTCTGTCAGTTTAAATCTA
Organism: Chrosomus eos; assembly: GCA_036326025.1. NCBI lineage: Eukaryota > Metazoa > Chordata > Actinopteri > Cypriniformes > Leuciscidae > Chrosomus > Chrosomus eos. The sequence goes on from CM070834.1 coordinate 5,594,726, forward strand.
GACTAAAAACACATCTCTTTGTCTTAGCAACACATTATAGATTTCTATAATTCAATGTTAGGCTGCAGCCGGAACCGGGAACACTTCCCATAATTCCTGACTTTGTACATCATAAGAAGGATGGCGTCTACCCTAATATTAATCTCTCTGTTTATCCCGAGGCAGTCCTTCCAGAAAAACGCGGAGTTTTTTTGTGATTGTTGCGGGCAAAAATCCTTGATTACGCGGCCCGTTTTCTTTAAAAATGCGATGGAATATGCGGGATATTTATGCAATTTTTTGCGATGAAATTGCGGGAACTTGCAAAAATTGCGGAACTTGCAAAATTGCGGGCGGGAACTTGCAAAAATTGCGGGAACTGCAAATGCGGGAACTTGCAAAAATTGCGGGAACTTGCAAAAATTGCGGGAACTTGCAAAAATTGCGGGAACTTGCAAAAATTGCGGGAACTTGCAAAAATTGCGGGAACTTGCAAAAACTGCGGTTTGGTGAAAAAGAGAGAAAAAAAGTGATTCCCCGGACACCCTGTTCTCACTAGGCTACTACCTTAATGTAAAGAGTCATTTCTTATTACTTCCTATGATAAGCAAGCATACTACATCACAGAAAGTGCTGGAAATATTTAATTTCTCATCTTGTTTTATTCCAGCCTGTAACGAGTGGAAATAAGGTGTGGCCCCTTTAAGAGCTGTGCGCTCCCTGTTGAACTGTCTGCCGCGGCCGCCATGCACCTCGAACACCCATGTTCTATGTTTGATGCTACTTCTTTTATCTTATTTTGTTTATTAAGTAACAATGTGGACGGTAGAACGTGTGACAGACAGTTATACGAGTTCGATTTGGGAATAAAGTGCGAGTTGTGAGATGCCAATCGCCTCCGTGAGTCTGTCTGTCAATAACTTCAGCTGAGCTATCCCTGTTTTTCTTCTTAAATATTTAAAAACAAAGTGTGCTCCTGTTTTACAGCTTTTCGATGATGTTCACGTCGCGTAATTACGTCACTTCATAACGTTTCCATGGCAACAGGGGGAAATGGCTGCTCTTGTGTGAAGCAAACGCAACATTTTTCAACTTTCTGCCAAGATATATATGTGACTTTTTGCGTCGAAAATGCGGGGATTATGAAATCATGCAAGCCCCGCATATTTTGCGCGGAAATCAGCAATTTATGCGGCGAAATTGCGGAGTATTTGAAAAAAAATTTCTGGAGGGACTGCCGAGGTTTACCGCAAACCGCCGGATCCAGATCTGAGGAAGGACCATCACATGGACACGACGACAACGCATCCCTGATGTGCCAGCCTCATCAACACTGAAGGCCTCATGGACACCTCAACAAACTCATCTCCACACCGGCGTGATGACTCCGACCCCTAACCAGATGAACTGGATAAATATCGTGAAAGTCCTGATCCCATCTGACTTCTGACCTATTATGCTGCCTAAATCATAATTATACACTATTCGTTCGTTGGCCAAAGGACGACTGCCCCCGACTGAGCCTGGGTTCTCCCAAGGTTTTTTTCTCCATTCTGTCACTGATGGAGATTTGGTTCCTTGCCACTGTCGCCTTTTTCCCCTTTGTCGCCATTGGCTTTTGGCTTGCTTAGTTGGGGACATTTAACATTTAATTTTGAATTTAACAATATTACAACATTATTTTCATGTTATCTCTGTAAAGCTGCTTTGAAACAATTTGTATTGTAAAAAGCGCTATATAAATAAAGGTGACTTGACTTTAAAAACATGAATGATTTATTAATACAGAGTTAATTCATTACAATGCGTAGCTACAATCAAAACTCTTTGATTAGTTGCCTGAAGAAATGTGTTCATTAACTCATTGAACTAAAAGACTTTGTCAAGCAACTAAACTTGTTCAGCATATGCGGAGATTCAGTTTATATTTACTCCCCAACATAAACAAAAGCATTCCTACCCCCCCCCCCCCCCCCCCCCCCCCACAATTTACAAAGTTAAACAATTTTCACCAATCCTCATGAATGTAATTCACAAATTTCTCACTCGGATGCTGTTGCTGCAAGAATACCATCTTTTGCTTTCTCAGAATATCTGAACATGAATTCGGTTTACGACTTCAGGCAATGCTTTTCTTATGAATCTTTCGTTTAGATTTCCCTCCAGTATGAACTCTCTCATGAGATTTCACGGCTCCTGTCTGAGTGAAACACTTTTCACAGTGTGAACACTTGTACGGTTTCTCTCCAGTGTGAATCCTCTGGTGTTTTATCAAGTCGCTGGAAAAAGTGAAGGTCTTCCCACAGTCTGAGCACAAATAACGTTTCACACCACTATGAAAAAGCTCATGCTGTCTTAAAGATGGCGGTTGTGAAAATCTCTTTCCACATAAAAAACAAAGGTAAAGCTTCTCAGAATGAACTTTCAGGTGTGTTTTTAAGTATGATGCCCTAACAAATGTTTTATCACACTGATCACAGCTGAACGACTTCACCTCGGCGTGAATGTGAGAATGGCTTTTGAGAATGTTTTTGGATGTGAAACTCTTTCCACACTGAGTGCATGTGAACATATCTTCTCCAGTGTGAGATTTCATGTGCAAATTGAAGTGTGTTTCCTTCATGAAACTCTTTCCACACTCAGAGCAGCTGAAAGATCCTCTTCCAGTGTGAGATTTCATGTGCAAATTGAAGTGTGTTTCCTTCATGAAACTCTTTCCACACTCAGAGCAGCTGAAAGATCCTCTTCCAGTGTGAGATCTCATGTGCACATTTAAGTGTCCTTTCAGAGTGAAACTCTTTCCACACTGAGAGCACGAGAACAGATTTTCTCCCGTGTGAATCCTCATGTGCTCATTTAAGTTTTTTTTAAGCATGAAACGCTTTCCACACTCAGAGCAAGGAAGAGGTCCTTTAAATTCAGGTTTTTCAGCGTGTTTTTGTTTGCAGTTCTCTCCAGTCGGTGAAATGGCAGCATTTCCACGTTTGAATTGTTGAGGTTTTTGAAACCGGTGGCGTTTGTCTGCTTTAACTTCCATCAAGTCTAAAATCAAAGCCAAATGAGAACAAAAGGAAATATAATTGAGCTTTATTTAACAAAAAAACTACTTAACAACTGAGTCTAGTGTCTACCCAGATAGCAAAAAATATCCGCACGGCTTCTTTTTGCCGCTGGCCCTAAGCTGTCGGCTATAGGTGCGTCTCGCTGGCGGGGATCAAACGTTTGCCGCAAAATTCGTCACTCGCCTTTTTTGCGAGATGCCGCCGGCGAATAGCTGGCAGGCCGACTGCTTCATTTTCTCTGGCGGTTGCCTCCGTCAAATGGACGGCCGGCTGGCGGCAAGCCGCTTTGAAATACAAGGATTTCTACTCTCAAAATCGACCAGCCATGGCTATTATTATTTTTTTTATCCAAAGCCATTAGAGTTTTTAGGCTATAACAGATTTGACTCTTGATTCCATTATAAGGTTTAGGAAATGACATTTAAATTACTTTAAAACTCTGAAGATTATACAGTAATATCCTGCTATGTAAAATATATTTAATTATTTTATGCAGGTAAAAATTGTTTACATTTTTTTGATTGATGCACATTTGAGACATGCACTAATAAACCAAATATAATTTGGCAATAAAACTTACTTGGCAATAAATATCTTTCTGATTAGGTTTTAAAATAGATATTTAATTTATGGTATGAACAATACCATTAGGCAATTAAAAAAATCTAAACACATTATAAATGTTAAAAATGTATTGCTAAAACACATTACAAAGACTGTAAACTGTGAAGTAGCTAACTGAATTGTGGAGTTAGACCGTTAAACAGTTTTGCACCATTGGTGTGTTCAGGATTTTTTGGACGGGGCTAAACGGTGGCTAGATGACACACTGGAGCCCCTGAGGCTGCTGGCTCCTCTCCTAACAATATGACTAGACTAGAGCACATTGCGCATCAGTTGACGGGCTTTGGTTATGGGTTTGCCTCAGTTAGGCCTCGTTTACACTGCAGGTCTTGATGCCCAATTCTGATTTGTTGCCTATATCCGATTTTGTGACCCATTTCAGATTCATGTGTTTACACTTGCCATACTATCTGAAACTTTGCGCATGCTTAAAGGATTAAATTCTCTTGCACAGATGGACGAACGCGAAATATGCTTGATGCTAGCTCTGTGATGTATGTAAAGTCCGACAAACATCAGCATGATTTTGAGGTGGAGTACGACGAAAAGTGTCATCATTGCAGCCAGCTCATACGCTTCAGTTATTGTGTGCGAGAGAGATCTCAGGACTGGCGGGAACATACAACATGATCTCATTAAAGTGAGTGACTATACCACTAATTTTTTTTCTTGTGCCATTTATACACCAAAATAGTTTTTGCGTGAATGAAACGCAGCGTAAATAGGGTGGCCATTTCCATAACACCAAAAAGGAGGACACATATATTTTGGTTACACATATTTTGGTTACACATATATTGATTGTGGTTTTGTTGACCAGTGGGGGGCTTAAAATCCGGACTGTCTGGCCAAAATCCGGACGTATGGCCACCCTAAGTGTAAACCCCTTGGGCAGGATTTCGGGTGTGGAGTGCGTGTGTATTACACGCCAAAAAGGGCATATCATATGCACGCAAAAACAATTTTTGGTGTAAATGGCACGATAAATAAAATTCGTGCTCTAGATACGCACTTTCATGAGATCGTGGCGGGCTTTAACAAGAAGCAGTGGGTCCGAAATTTTAGGGTGAGCAAGCCAAGCTTTGATATGTTGTGTCAGCGTGTTTCCACATTCCTCTACTACGACGACACGATGTTTCTCAGATTCGCGTTGTGGTTTCTCTCGTCATTAATCCGCAGAGACGTTGCCTAATGCCTCAGAAAATCCGATCTGCCTGTTTACATGACAGTCACATTGGCACATATCAGATTTATATCGGATTTATTTCCACATATGAACGAGGCCTGAAACCGATCTGGAAATATTCGAATTCATGCGTTTTTTTCCTGTTTGCACGGTCATCGAACACATCCGATCTGTGTCACATATGAGCAAAAAATCGGAATTGGATCACATTTCACTGACAGTGTAAACGAAGCCTTAGATTAGAACACTTAAATAGCGTGGTGTTACACACTCCTGTACAGTAGCTGGCGGTATGCACCTACAAGTTGGTTACAACTTACAATCCGCCATTAATCAAGAGAAGAAGAAGATTGCCGAAGTCACTACAGCCTACAGTTTGCTAGCTAGTAAAGTCATCGACTACCGTCGTTTAAGTGTATGTTTCCCTTTTGTGTAACGCAATATTATGTTTACATTGTTTTAGTTTATCTTTTTAAAATATCTAAGGTAGTAATCTTTGTTCTTGCAGTATGCTGCTAGTCCAGTAGCTAGAGTGGCTAACGTTAGCAAGTGTTAGCTAACACATGCTGTTTTGCCTTTGTTAGGACACACTGAGGTTAAGCAATGTTGCTAGTAACGTTACATGTAGAAATGTAATTAGCTACTTACAGTAGTTAGCCAAAGCTTCACATCTAGAAAGACTAAGTATAACTTAAGTTTTTTTCTAACAAAACATAACAATTATATATAAGTTGTGTAATAAATAATTTTGATTGTCCGAACAAGTATGCTGCTAGTTCAGTTCACAATGTAGCTACAGTGGTTAATATTGGTTCTCTTACGAGAGGTTCTCTCGTATTGCGTAAGCTAGCTTACGCTACGGGAAAGATTCCATCTTTCTGAGAAATTGAAGCCAAAAAATTATCCTATAATTTTGTATCCATTGTCAACGCAGTTCAGCTGCAGCAGACCATGAGAGGGCTAGCTAGCCGCTCATTGGTTCGCTCACGGAGAACTGCTTAAAGTGTAAATTGCAGGTTAACCACCACAACCGATTAATGTGTACATTAAAGAGCACAATATGGATATATTTAAAAATTTCTGTCTTAAAATGCGTTAAAATAGCATTTATTGGGGTTTCTTCAAAGGTAGCGTGTTTTTTACCGTAACTGGGTGATGATGTCATAACAGGGAGATGCGGGCTGTAATGCACTCACTCTGTGTGTGCTGTTTGAGGGAGAATAAAACGATTTGCGCGACTCCCGCAAACTAGAAATATCTGAATAAAACGTAAAAACTAATACATTTTTATTCATCTGTTGCAGAAAATCAATAAGAACATCTAAAACAAAAAAAAAAACGGTTTACAGGCAGAGTTTCTATTTCTAACATGTCAGCAGCGAGGAGCGATGTAGCCAATCACAGACATGTGTTGATTTCTTGAACGCAATGGCCAATCAGAAGCATTTACGATAGATTCCCCTCACCGCTCAAAACAGACTTTTTGTTCAGTGCTGAATTCTGTATGCTGGCAAATCCTCTAATTATAACAAACAGTGTAACGTTATATATTATGGAAGCTTCATTGATAATAACAGATGTGCGAGATCTCTGTGAACTGATGTCAGCTTTAGGAATTATTATGGGATCGCACTTTGCGCGCAGTCATGCCAAACCATGCACGCAGTAGCCCGCTTGCTTTTATGTTATAACAGTGGTTTGTGTGTTAATGCAACAAACAATTGATCAGGAGCATGTATGCTGATGTGTATGGTGGGCTAACACGTAGGCTAACTTGAAAGTATTTGGAGGTACAGAAAAAAAGTATTTTTGCGGGCGGGAGCGGGACAAAACATGAATGTTGCGGTCGGGAGAAAGTAATATGAGAAAGTAGTTGAGCACTTCAGTTATAACGACACACGTATTCAAAAATAGCCGGGTTTAAACCGGGCTTGGGCTCATAATTACAGTTTATGTGTCGGGCCGGACTCGGACACAGCGGGCTCGGGTAACGTTAGGGTCTTGCTGGATGTTTTGGGCCGATCTAAGCTCTACCTCGGGTAAGTTATGCGAACACTTACAGGCACGAATCAGCCGTTTGTCCTTGGGGAACTTGTGGAGCCTCTCCCCCGTTTTTGATGTATTCGTACATCCCGCACAAGCACAATAGTTAACCATTTTCGCTAGCTAGGACTCCAATATAACGTAACTCTAGGCTTGTTGCATAGACCGTAAAAGCTTGGAGTCCCTGTTATGACATCACGTCCAGCCTAGTGGAAGGAGGGGGCGTGGTTAAAAGCACTGTAAAACGAACCAACTTTTCATTATATTCAGCATTTGGTATAAAAAATATAAAAAAAAAACAATGGTGGGCAGTTCTTATCTTTATATTTAGTAAGCACATTACATTATCTTCGTGAAAATTTTTACCTGCAATTTACACTTTAAGCCTATGAGGGAGCGCGAGTGAACCCGCGACCAATGAGAGTCTGACTCGCTCTCATTACGTCACCGCCCGCCGAAACGGGTGTGGACGAGACTATAAATATCCCGAAATAGGCTGAATAATCTGATTATTTCATCCTTCAGCGACGCTACCTGCATCTGCTGATCCTGAGAGAGAAGCCGCCGTCGTCGAGAAGGCATCTCTAGCGAGCGTTTGGGAGACTGAGGAAGCCGGCCGTCTTCGCAACCTTCAGCCGTCCTGTGAGCTAGCGCCATCCGACGGAGAGTATCCTTTACTCAGAGTTATTCCTATTGTATCTAAAAGAGCGAGCGTCTTTTTAAAGATGTCTCGAAATTCCTGCGGCTCCTGCCGCGCTCCCCTCGAGGCTGGAGACCGCCACGTCATCTGCGCCCTCTGCCTCGGACCGGAGCACGCCGAAGTCGCCCTCGCCGATGGCGGCTGCGACTTCTGCGATACACTGCCTATGTTGACCCTGCGGGCTCGACTGTTGGCCGCTAAAAATGCTCCCAAGCCGCCTCTGTCTGCGCCGCGGAAGAAGAAACGCCGCGCTCAGAGGCCGCCGGAGCCCCAGCAAGAAGCGTTCATTCCGCCGGAGCCTGTAGCCTCCCGCTCTCCTTCTCCGCCGCTTCCGGACGAACAGTTGCCGCCGAGTGGCCGCTCTGTTGCCTCCGATGACGCCGCGGACATCAAGGACACATGCTCGCTTCTCGCTTCCGACAGTGAGGAATGGTCTGGTTCTCAGGTCTCCTCGAACCGTGAATCTTCCAGGACTCACGCTGGTATTGAGGAAGAGCTAATGCGCCTCCTCACACAGGCCGTCGAGCGCCTCGGTCTCGATTGGTCCCCTCCCCCCGAGCAGACCATCAACCGCATGGACGGCAGCTACTTCCGCCAGCGCTCGACTCCTGCTGCCAAACGGGCTGCGCCCTTCCTGCCCGAGCTACACGCTGAGCTCTCGAAGTCCTGGAATGCCCCGCTCTCTGCCAGATCTAGCTCTGATTCTTCCACCCCGCTCCGCGTTGTGGACGGAGCCGCAGAGAAGGGCTACCTCTCCATTCCACCTGTTGAACACTTGGTGGCCGCACACTTATGCCCGCCCTCTGCTAGATGGCGCTCATCACCTGTGCTTCCCTCAAAAGCCTGCAGAGCGACTTCAAGTTTTCACGGCCGCGCATATTCAGCCGCCGGCCAGGCAGCGTCTGCACTCCACTCTATGTCCGTGCTGCAAATTCTGCAAGGCGAATTGCTGCGTGAGTGGGATGAGAGCGGAAAGAACCCCCCTTCTGTTGCGGATTTGAGGAGCGCCACGGACCTTGCCCTTCGCGCCACAAAGTCTGCTGCTCTAGCCCTGGGGAAATGCATGGCCGCCATCTGTGTGTCTGAGAGACACCTATGGCTCACTCTCGCCGACATGGGAGACTCTGAGCGCGCCGCTTTTCTCAACACCCCGCTCTCTCCAGCCGGCCTCTTCGGATCTGCCGTCACGGGTATCGTCGACCGCTTCTCCGAAGTACAGAAAGCTTCTCAGGCCATGAACCTCTTTCTGCCTTTCTGACCCCTTAAACCTAGGCTGACTACTGACAACCCAGTATCACTGACAACTGGAACCCTTTTTTTATCCTGCAGTCAGTAACATCAAGACCTCTAAAGCCCCTTTCACACAGAGATTCCGGAAAATACACGGATAATGTGACCCGGCATTTGTCCCGGGATTGTTTGATTTCGGTTCATTCACACTGCCAGTGATTTGCCGGGATCTGTGAGTGCGTTCACACACAACCCGTTAATGTCCCGGAAAGCCGCGGGAAGTCAGGATGAGACGTGTAACGTACGCGTCGAAAACATGTGCACGTGCGCACCTTTCCACAGAGCTGCTGAACGATCGCAGCTTCAGCGCGAATTGTGAGGAACGCCTATATCTGCTTCATTCCAGTTTGCAGACATTTTTTCGTTCTTTCTTTGTTGATGACGAACACAAACTTTCTTCTAAGAGCAACAGCGTCGCGCGATGGCACATGCATCATCACTACACACCCCTTACGGCATTGGTTCTGGCTTTTGTTCACACAGCGCGCGTTCCGGGTCTGAACACGGCAATGTTACCCTCAGAGTTAAACAGTTGAGTTTTCATTTTCAAATACATTCAGCTGATTTTCTGATATTTAGAATAATATCAGTAACCAGACAGTTTCTGGTCTCATTGACTTCCATAGTAGGAAAAAATATATACTATGGAAGTCAATGGGACCAGAAACTGTCTGGTTATTGATATTCTTCTAAATATCAGAAAATCGGCTGAATGGATTCGAAAACGGTAAAACTCAACTGTTTAACTCTGAGGGAGTTGTAAAATGAGCCTATTTCCAAAAAAAGTGGAGTATCCCTTTAACTGTTATTCTATTAAAAATAGCTTGGAATACTATACCAAGCTATATCTCTGATAATTGATATTGCACATTACCTGGTACTAAATATTCTACTTCATTCCGTCACAGTGCTTAACTGTTATTCTATTGTTAAATACAGCTTGTAAAAGCTTGTGCCACAGGTCAGCATTGCAGTTATAATGGTATATTATATTCTACTCCAGAGCTTTACTTTAAAATTATTACCACTTATCATATTGTTAGGAATGACTTGTAAATATGATGTTATACCTCAAATTATTTGGTATCCTTCACTTACTTTTGTACCAAATATCCTCATTACTTGAGTTTATTGGTAATTCTTTTCATCCCAGAGCTGACCTCTTTATATTATTACCAAGTATTATAAGTGTTACAATAGTGTTTTTTACAAGTGTTTTTTTTAACCAAAATTTAATTGGAAACCTGCATGTTAGTGTGTGTGTATTTGTATTTTTCTGTTATATTTCAGTGATCTGACATCTTGTTTTAATGACAGTTACTGTACTTTGAAATGTGGAATTAAAATGCCAAATGGAAATGTGTCTGGTTTGATCAATCATTATTCTTGATAAACTGCATGCTATAAATATTAAATAAATATATATATATATATATATATGCAATAAGCGGCGGGGCAGCTCGCTCGAAAATAGCGTTTGCCTCCGATGGGCCACGGAAGGTCCGACGATTCATTGCTATCTGGGTAGTTTAAGATTTTGTATGTCAGTTTTCATCTTAATGTTCCTCATCAGTGATTAAAGAGAATGAAGGAAAACACCAACCTATTTGTTCCTCTGTATCTTCATCTTTTATTCTGCAGGGTTCTTCCTTAATCTCCATCTTTACAATAGTATGTCCGTAGTTTCTCCTGGAGTAATTCCTCCTGCTTGCTTCTTCTTCTCCTGTGGGAAGATGGGAATATTCCCAGCATTTAAACTCTCATGAATGGCTGTGGGAGCTTCACTGACTGAAGGAGTGAATTGTGGTCGTTGTTGCTCATTTATCAGATGATCATCACACTTACAATCACTCTAGATTATTCACGGTTTAAAATGGCAGGCAATGATAGTTTGCAGTTTGAAATGGCCCAATTGTCCAAGCCATTAGATAAATCAGCTTCTAAGTTTGAAAGTCAGGTCTTCACTATAGTCAGGTCACGCTCTCTGCTCAAAATGACTTAGGCCTATTGTGATTTGAGAAATATTTCACAGTATGGGTGTGCGATATCACCGTTTTTGATGATCGTGGACGATTAAAATGCCTCCACAATCTGCTTTTGAAGAATTATCGTATGGTGTTATTAGTTCAGTTCTGGCGCCTCCATCTCCACATACTTAACACATTACATGTTAACGCAGTGTCGCCAACTGTAGAGTTACACTCACGGGACACAGCAGTTCATTAAAGTGTATTATTTGCCTGTGCATTAAAGCTTTGCCGCTTAAACATTTCATTCGCGCGTTGTTGCGCAGTTCTAACATGCACTTTTTGCACAAAATTATGAAGCAGCAAAACTGTTTTCAACTGTGATAATAATCATAAATGTTTCTTGATCATAGTGATTTCTGAAGGATCATGTGACACTGAAGACTGGAGTAATGATGCTGAAAATTCAGCTTTGACCACAGGAATAAATTATACTTTACTATATATTCACATAGAAAACAGCTGATTTACATTGAAATAATATTTCACAATTTTACTGGGTTTGTTTTGTATTTTTAATCAAATTAATGCAGCTTTGGTGAGCAGAAGAGACTTCTCTTAAAAACATTAAAAATCTCACCGACCCCAAACTTTTGAACGGTAGTGTACATCATTGACAAATTATAATGCTAAACACATTATATTTAGTTTTAACCTTTAATAATAATACCAGCTGACAGGGCTCTCTGTATGTTTACAGCATTAGGTGATTTTTTTTCTGGAGAACATTTAACATAACACATTAACGTATCTACTGTACCTAATATTTATCCAAAGGAATTGATATTGAATCAAGATCAGAATCAAATCACAAGAATTTAATTGAAATTGTGAAATTTGTGTTAAGCAATAATAAAAACAGTAGCATACCAGTCATTGTACCATGTAAACATTGTGTTTCCATTGTACCGGTTAATAAACTTATGTTTAGTCACCAAATGTTTTGACAATCACAATACACTTATTGTGATGCAAGTTCCCCCCTCCCCCCCCCCTGACTTTTATGAGTCTAACTTGTACTTTATTTAATCTCTTTACATTTATTTTTTTAAATACTTATTTTTAAAATACTAGCAATTATTTCCTCGTAAACCAATTCAGTGATATTGATATACTTTTTACATTTTGTGATCTACACTTCTTTTTTTTTTTTTCAAAATACTAGCAATTATTTCCTCGTAAACCAATTCAGTTATATTGATATACTTTGTACATTTTGTGATCTACACTTCTTTTTTTTTTCATTTATTTTGGAGTTCAAGCAGTTTTTGGTCAAATTTCTGCTCATTTGTTAGAGATTATATCATATCATGGCTTTATCACTTATGACATGTCACTCCATAAGGAATATTATTTGATTAACTTGTAACTTCTGTTGGTAGAATTCAGTATACATAAATGTAAATATGGTGATCATAAACCACTGTTTTTAATTTTCAAATCAGAAGTTCAGCAATGCGTAAAAATACAATTTACAATCTGAAAAACAAGGAAGATGTAAAATGTAGGAAAACTAGCGCTGTCCAATTGATGAATCGCATCTAAAGTTGTTTACATAATGTGTATATATACACATACATTTTGTAAGAAAAAACTTTCCTTATATGCGATTAATCCATTTCCCAGCATTATCAAATCAAATAACATATCAAAAACATATATATTTTTTTTACTTTTCACTAAAACTGTCTTTATACACCACTTAGATTTTGTTACATTTTAGGAGATCTAATAAAAGTCTAACTTGTCCTTTCTGCAGGAGGGCGCCCTCAACTTTGAGTGTATGTATGTATGTATAATATATATATATATATATATATATATATATATATATATATATATATATATATATATATATATATATATATTCAGCAATATTCAAATTATGTTTTAATGACAATTAAAATGTGAAACGGTAATACTAACCATCTGGAATAAACTAAAAAACATTAAATTTCATTCTAATTGCAGTGTAAGAAATTTCCCAGTTTATCCTCTTTCTGGCTCATTTTAGTTAATTATACATAACAATTACACATTTATTTGCAACCAAACATTTAAACACACCTCTACGTACAGTGGGTGCTTATATTACTGTCATTTAAAAACAAAATGACAGTTTTCTACCTGTCGATGATAGCCACATTGCTAATGTTGCCATGGCTAACAAACTCATCTTCCACTCGCTTATGTTTTAAAGATGAACGAACGCTTTTATTTTAGCAGAATGATTTTTAAAGTCGGTTCAACATGCCTTAAGTTAAAGAGCGCAAACTTTAACATTCAGCTGACCTGTGCACATTCATTTTAGACACTTACTTGAAACGCTGTAGTGGAGTGAGTCGCTGCCATACATAAAATAAATTCACGTCCTTGTTTGAATAGGGAATGTGGAGATGACGTCACGCCGTGTTGCATTATGGGTCCGCCGCCATATTTACAGGATCGCGCCCAATACCGCTGTATTTAAATGCATGTGTTGGAGGCTGTGTTTGGATTTTCTGTCGAGATTTTAATAAACGTCGATATGGTTGTTCAGTTCAACTGCCATAGCAGGTCACACGATCGTTCAGAGAGGAAACTGAACAACGGAGTATGTTTTTTCACCTTTCTTTCTCGGAAAAACAACAAGGGAAGCAGGTCGAGGAACTGACGAGAAGACGCCGGATCGCCGCACTCATGAGGAAAAACTTACTTACTGTCCTCCACTGCATACTACGTTTGTTAAAAGTTGTACAAAGCAAGAGGTTGTGTATTGTATATTCCTCGATGACTAACATTTAGGAGGATAGTTGATGAATGATGTTGAATTTGCGGTTAATGTTAGCAGCAGATGATAAAGCCAGGACACATTGCATGAATCAAATTCTATTTATTTTCAATAACAATTTGCTTTAAAATTCTGTACATCTTTTTACATGCCTTTTTTAAAATGTCTGTGAATCATGATTTTGTAAACACTGCTTAATAAATACATTAAGTGACTTCTCTGTTTCTGTACTGATTGCATCCACAAAGACCCTTTAAGTACACATAATAATGGGCAAAGATACATTAAACTTTTAAAATAAACGACCAAATACTCTCATTTTTACACGTGTCAACATTAAATGATGACAACAAGGCACAGTTGTATTTAACAAGTTGCCACATCTTGTGGCATTATAAAGTAACGTACAAATTTTTTTTCTTGCACAACCTATGAAAACTTAACATATGCTGAAAATAGCAAGCTAACATTAACTACGAGAGCTGCTTTTCAGGTAAAATAGCTTGAACTTTATGAACAATAGTAATCAACTTAGCATAGGCTTTGAACTCCAACACTAAATCAGATGTATCAACGTTTTTTTTATCGCGGATAGTTTGTCCAAATAGGTTTTTGACAGTGGCATTTAGTTTATCCCAGTATGGTCCCTTCTCCTTTTCTTTAAACATCTCTATTTCTTCCGTTCTTCTTCAATTTTACCTCGATTTAGCCAAACACCCACAGTTATACACTGCAGTCAAGCCAGCCTCCACCTCGAAATGAGCGGTCAAACTAGCCGCCCCTATATTTCTCTATGCGCTTATACACTAGGTATTACGGTAAGACCGTCAACCATTCTGAAACCATTCAGTCAACCATTCTTCCAGCGAAGGCTATTTCAGTTAGTCTATCTATCTATCTATCTATCTATCTATCTATCTATCTATCTATCTATCTATCTATCTATCTATCTTATCTATCTATCTATCTATCTATCTATCTATCTATCTATCTATCTCTATCTGATGTTGTTTTACAAAATAAGAGCCCCCAAAACTCATATTTATTAGGCCTACCTGTTGTCTCCATACATTCAGAAAATCATAAAAATAAAAGTCCTAATTTCCACAGACCAATTCCACCTCAGATGGAGAGGACACCTTCTCAAGGTGTCCCCTGCAAAGTTTCAGGACATTCTGATGTTGTTTTACAAAATAAGAGCCCCCAAAACTCATATATCACCTGTTGTCTGCATACATTCAGAAAATCATAAAAATAAAAGTCCTAATTTCCACAGACCAATCCCACCTCAGATGGAGAGGACACCTTCTCAAGGTGTCCCCTGCAAAGTTTCAGGACATTCTGATGTTGTTTTACAAAATAAGAGCCCCCAAAACTCATATATCACCTGTTGTCTGCATACATTAAGAAAATCATAAAAATAAAAGTCCTAATTTCCACAGACCAATTCCACCTCAGATGGAGAGGACACCTTCTCAACGTGTCCCCTGCAAAGTTTCAGGACATTCTGATGTTGTTTTACAAAATAAGAGCCCCCAAAACTCATATATTAGGCCTACCTATTGTCTCCATACATTCAGAAAATCATAAAAATAAACGTCCCAATTTCCACAGACCAATTCCACCTCAGATGGAGAGGACACCTTCTCAACGTGTCCCCTGCAAAGTTTCAGGACATTCTGATGTTCTTTTACAAAATAAGAGCCCCCAAAAGGCCTACCTATTGTCTCCATACATTCAGAAAATCATAAAAATAAAAGTCCTAATTTCCACAGACCAATTCCACCTCAGATGGAGAGGACACCTTCTCAACGTGTCCCCTGCAAAGTTTCAGGACATTCTGATGTTGTTTTACAAAATAAGAGCCCCCAAAACTCATATATTAGGCCTACCTATTGTCTCCATACATTCAGAAAATCATAAAAATAAAAGCCCTAATTTCCACAGACCAATTCCACCTCAGATGGAGAGGACACCTTCTCAACGTGTCCCCTGCAAAGTTTCAGGACATTCTGATGTTGTTTTACAAAATAAGAGCCCCCAAAACTCATATATCACCTGTTGTCTGCATACATTCAGAAAATCATAAAAATAAAAGTCCTAATTTCCACAGACCAATTCCACCTCAGATGGAGAGGACACCTTCTCAAGGTGTCCCCTGCAAAGTTTCAGGACATTCTGATGTTGTTTTACAAAATAGAGCCCCCAAAACTCATATATCACCTGTTGTCTGCATACATTCAGAAAATCATAACAATAAAAGTCCTAATTTCCACAGACCAATTCCACCTCAGATAGAGAGGACACCTTCTCAAGGTGTCCCCTGCAAAGTTTCAGGACATTCTGATGTTGTTTTACAAGATAAGAGCCCCCAAAACTCATATATTAGGCCTACCTGTTGTCTCCATACATTCAGAAAATCATAAAAATAAAAGTCCTAATTTCCACAGACCAATCCCACCTCAGATGGAGAGGACACCTTCTC
This sequence comes from Chrosomus eos, assembly GCA_036326025.1. Taxonomy (NCBI): domain Eukaryota; kingdom Metazoa; phylum Chordata; class Actinopteri; order Cypriniformes; family Leuciscidae; genus Chrosomus; species Chrosomus eos. Next base: position 5,610,892 of record CM070834.1, read on the forward strand.
AAGGTGTCCCCTGCAAAGTTTCAGGACATTCTGATGTTGTTTTACAAAATAAGAGCCCCCAAAACTCATATATCACCTGTTGTCTGCATACATTAAGAAAATCATAAAAATAAAAGTCCTAATTTCCACAGACCAATTCCACCTCAGATGGAGAGGACACCTTCTCAACGTGTCCCCTGCAAAGTTTCAGGACATTCTGATGTTGTTTTACAAAATAAGAGCCCCCAAAACTCATATATTAGGCCTACCTATTGTCTCCATACATTCAGAAAATCATAAAAATAAACGTCCCAATTTCCACAGACCAATTCCACCTCAGATGGAGAGGACACCTTCTCAACGTGTCCCCTGCAAAGTTTCAGGACATTCTGATGTTCTTTTACAAAATAAGAGCCCCCAAAAGGCCTACCTATTGTCTCCATACATTCAGAAAATCATAAAAATAAAAGTCCTAATTTCCACAGACCAATTCCACCTCAGATGGAGAGGACACCTTCTCAACGTGTCCCCTGCAAAGTTTCAGGACATTCTGATGTTGTTTTACAAAATAAGAGCCCCCAAAACTCATATATTAGGCCTACCTATTGTCTCCATACATTCAGAAAATCATAAAAATAAAAGTCTTAATTTCCACAGACCAATTCCACCTCAGATAGAGAGGACACCTTCTCAAGGTGTCCCCTGCAAAGTTTCAGGACATTCTGATGTTGTTTTACAAGATAAGAGCCCCCAAAACTCATATATTAGGCCTACCTGTTGTCTCCATACATTCAGAAAATCATAAAAATAAACGTCCTAATTTCCACAGACCAATTCCACCTCAGATGGAGAGGACACCTTCTCAAGGTGTCCCCTGCAAAGTTTCAGGACATTCTGATGTTGTTTTACAAAATAAGAGCCCCCAAAACTCATATATCACCTGTTGTCTGCATACATTAAAAAAATCATAAAAATAAAAGTCCTAATTTCCACAGACCAATTCCACCTCAGATGGAGAGGACACCTTCTCAAGGTGTCCCCTGCAAAGATTCAGGACATTCTGATGTTGTTTTACAAAATAAGAGCTCCCAAAACTCATATATCACCTGTTGTCTGCATACATTCAGAAAATCCACAGACCAATTCCACCTCAGATAGAGAGGACATAAAAATGTAGTGTAATATAAAAACAGCAATACAAAAATTATTTTATTTGTAATTTGATTAAAACTATCTGTTAATGCAGCATCAGAGAAAAATAGATGGTTATAACAATAATTAAATAATTCACAGTTCAAAGAAAGAATTCACAATAGTTAAGATGTCCTCTGACGGTCAACACTCACAGCCAGTTTGTATATTATTAAATTAAAGCTACCACAAAATGTAGGGTTACCAGAGTAGTATCAGCTAAGACAGATGGAATACGACCTGTAAAGCCATGCTACACAGTAATTTAAGAACAACATACAGTATGGTGAGCTACAACACAGAGCTGCTTACTGCTGTTATAATATGGTTACTACAAAAAGCTATAAAGATTTGGACAGTAACCAAAATATTTCATATATATATATTAAATATTTTATTGCTTAAAATACTTTTTCACCATTGTTGTTGCAAAAATATTCATTAAACAAAAGTCACGCAAGAGACATTTCTGAGTCAAGCTGTCTTTTAAAAGGTATTTATTAATGCAAGAAGGCCCAGTTGCCACACAGAAGTCAAGTACAATCTGCAAAGCAAGTGTGACAGAGCTGAGCAGCCTTTATACCTTCTCTCAAGTTTACCTGCTTGCAGGCTCTTATTTAAACAAGGGAAGGTTTATCGGTTGGTGATCTAATCCTGCTGAGTTAATTCTTATGGCGCTTTTCCACTGCATGGTACGGTACGGTTCGGTTCGGTACGGCACGCTTTGGCGCTTTTTTCACTGCATGGTACGGTACGGTTCGGTTCGGTATGGCTCACTTGTGGTGCTTTTCCACTGCACGGTACGGTACGGTACGGTGCGCTTCGGCGAGCTTTAAATGGTACCTGATCTGTTGAGGTTCCAAGCGTACCGTACCGGTACTAAAATGTGAAGTGAAACACTGCAGATCACTGATTGGTCAGACAGACAGAATCGTCACTACCAGCGTCATTGGATTTGCGACACGAGACCGCTATACAGAGTCATATAACCAGTAGACAACAGCCAACACGGTAGCACCTGTGTTTTACTTACTTGAAAAAAAAGAAGAGATCAACACTTTAAAAAGGAAATGGCTGAATCGTGGTCGAGGTGCAGACAATCCTCTCGTTGGTTGCCTAGGAGCGGGTCCAGCGAGAGCTGGATGGGGCAAAACAAAATGAAAAAGTGTTCCAAGAAGTAGAAGCTACCTCAGCTCTTAGCCGCACACGGCTATCACCGGACCTACAAACAGTGTAACGATCAGTCCCACCCAATTTGAATGGGTACTAACTGCAGTGGAAAAGCAACCGAGCTAGCGAACCGAACCGTGCTGTACCGAGCCGAGTCGTACCACGCAGTGGAAAAGCGAAGCCGAACCAAACCGTTCCGTGCCGAATCGAACCGTACCGAACCGAACCGAGCGTACCATGCAGTGGAAAAGCGCCATTACAAACCCACAAGTTCTAAATTGAATGACCTCTGTTTCAACCTGGCTCCTTCTGATGTCTCAGCTGCTTCTCAGTGTTAAAACACACATTAGTCAATTGTTGTCAGACCACAGTCCAATAAATGGTCGTTTCAATGTCTTACTGAAAGCGAATGAAAATCAACACTGTAAATCAATGAAAATCAAATTTTCCCATAACACCAGAGTGTTGTTATTTAACAGCATTATGTATAATTTATCAAGAAAAAAAAAAAAAACCCACAAAGCAGAGCAGTAATACTGATGCCACAGGAGGGTGTTTATAGTTTGTTGGCAATGCCTTCTAATGCAGTACATGCAATCATAAACACACAGGGGATAAACTGAAATTACAAATAAAGATGACATTCGCAGAGCAGGCCAAAGGAAATGTGATCACGTGTAATACATGCCAGTAATTCAAGTTAACAAGCCTGGCAAATAAAAAAAAAGATTCCAGATAACTATGCTGTGGATTAAGGCATGGAAATATTGCAAGCAAGTAGACATAATGCAATAAATAAAAGGATACATACCGATAAACAGCAACACAATAGATATACTGTGACATAAATAGGTTCACGAAAATGAAAGGGGTATAAATGTAATAATAATAGTAAAAATAATTTCTTGACACAAGTTACACACATTTGTATTTTCATTCATTTAAAACTCGGTTTAAACGCAACATTTAGTAATTACAGTACTTAAATATCTCGCTGGTTATATAAAAATATCTTGCTGGTTAAATATATAAATAAGTGCATTCTTCGATGTATGTAATGATGATGTAAGATGGTTCCTTTAAAATGGACATGTACATTAAACATTATATCTGTGTTACCCATTTATTTATTTATAATACTTTAGTGTTTGATGAGACCAATCACTGTTCCATGTGCGCACAGAAAGAAGTAATTGGAAGTAGGCAACGTGTGACAAAGTGGGTAAGTTTTTTGGTTCATTTCTAAAAGGATAATTGGAAAGTAATAAGGAGCAGCAATTTAAAACATGCATATGTGTATGTAGGAGTTCAGTAATATTTCTAACTTATTTTAGATCCAGTGTGACCGCTGCAAGAGATGGTACCACGAAAAGTGCCTGGGAATGACTCAGAAGCAGCTGAAATGGGCCAGACGCAATAATTGGGACTGCATTTTGTGCTGTTAAATCTGTTAAAAAGTTAACAGAATTACTACATTTATGTTATTTATCTTTTTATTTACATTTTGCTACTGTCAAATGTTTTGGTAAAATAATATTGCTAAATACATTGTTCATTTCAAAAAATTGTTCGCATATTCACTAAAGAAAAGAGTTAAGAGTTTTAAATATTTTGTAAATAATTAAATAAAAATGTAAATGTGAAAATCAATAACAGAATATATTGTATTTTTGTTAGTCACACTGTGAGATTGTGTCCTCTCCATCTGAGGTGAAATTTGTCTGTTGACAAAACAGCATATATATGAGATTTTGGGGGCTCTTATTTTGTAAAACAACATCAGAATGTCCTGAAACTTTGCAGGGGACACCTTGAGAAGGTGTCCTCTCCATCTGAGGTGGAATTGGTCTGTGGAAATTAGGACTTTTATTTTTATGATTTTTTGAATGTATGCAGACAACAGGTGATATATGAGTTTTGGGGGCTCTTATTTTGTAAAACAACATCAGAATGTCCTGAAACTTTGCAGGGGACACCTTGAGAAGGTGTCCTCTCCATCTGAGGTGGAATTGGTCTGTGGAAATTAGGACTTTTATTTTTATGATTTTCTGAATGTATAGAGACAACAGGTAGGCCTAATATATGAGTTTTGGGGGCTCTTATCTTGTAAAACAACATCAGAATGTCCTGAAACTTTGCAGGGGACACCTTGAGAAGGTGTCCTCTCTATCTGAGGTGGAATTGTCTGTGGAAATTAGGACTTTTATTTTTATGATTTTCTGAATGTATGCAGACAACAAGTGATATATGAGTTTTGGGGGCTCTTATTTTGTAAAACAACATCAGAATGTCCTGAAACTTTGCAGGGGACACCTTGAGAAGGTGTCCTCTCCATCTGAGGTGGAATTGGTCTGTGGAAATTAGGACTTTTATTTTTATGATTTTCTGAATGTATGCAGACAACAGGTGATATATGAGTTTTGGGGGCTCTTATTTTGTAAAACAACATCAGAATGTCCTGAAACTTTGCAGGGGACACGTTGAGAAGGTGTCCTCTCCATCTGAGGTGGAATTGGTCTGTGGAAATTAGGACTTTTATTTTTATGATTTTCTGAATGTATGCAGACAACAAGTGATATATGAGTTTTGGGGGCTCTTATTTTGTAAAACAACATCAGAATGTCCTGAAACTTTGCAGGGGACACCTTGAGAAGGTGTCCTCTCCATCTGAGGTGGAATTGGTCTGTGGAAATTAGGACTTTTATTTTTATGATTTTCTGAATGTATGCAGACAACAGGTGATATATGAGTTTTGGGGGCTCTTATTTTGTAAAACAACATCAGAATGTCCTGAAACTTTGCAGGGGACACCTTGAGAAGGTGTCCTCTCCATCTGAGGTGGAATTGGTCTGTGGAAATTAGGACTTTTATTTTTATGATTTTTTGAATGTATGCAGACAACAGGTGATATATGAGTTTTGGGGGCTCTTATTTTGTAAAACAACATCAGAATGTCCTGAAACTTTGCAGGGGACACCTTGAGAAGGTGTCCTCTCCATCTGAGGTGGAATTGGTCTGTGGAAATTAGGACTTTTATTTTTATGATTTTCTGAATGTATAGAGACAACAGGTAAGCCTAATATATGAGTTTTGGGGGCTCTTATCTTGTAAAACAACATCAGAATGTCCTGAAACTTTGCAGGGGACACCTTGAGAAGGTGTCCTCTCTATCTGAGGTGGAATTGGTCTGTGGAAATTAGGACTTTTATTTTTATGATTTTCTGAATGTATGGAGACAACAGGTAGGCCTAATATATGAGTTTTGGGGGCTCTTATTTTGTAAAACAACACCAGAATGTCCTGAATCTTTGCAGGGGACACCTTGAGAAGGTGTCCTCTCCATCTGAGGTGGAATTGGTCTGTGGAAATTAGGACTTTTATTGTTATGATTTTCTGAATGTATACAGACAACAGGTGATATATGAGTTTTGGGGGCTCTTATTTTGTAAAACAACATCAGAATGTCCTGAAACTTTGCAGGGGACACCTTGAGAAGGTGTCCTCTCCATCTGAGGTGGAATTGGTCTGTGGAAATTAGGACTTTTATTTTTATGATTTTTTGAATGTATGCAGACAACAGGTGATATATGAGTTTTGGGGGCTCTTATTTTGTAAAACAACATCAGAATGTCCTGAAACTTTGCAGGGGACACCTTGAGAAGGTGTCCTCTCCATCTGATGTGGAATTGGTCTGTGGAAATTAGGACTTTTATTTTTATGATTTTTTGAATGTATGCAGACAACAGGTGATATATGAGTTTTGGGGGCTCTTATTTTGTAAAACAACATCAGAAGGCCTGAAACTTTGCAGGGGACACGTTGAGAAGGTGTCCTCTCCATCTGAGGTGGAATTGGTCTGTGGAAATTAGGACTTTTATTTTTATGATTTTCTGAATGTATGGAGACAACAGGTAAGCCTAATATATGAGTTTTGGGGGCTCTTATTTTGTAAAACAACATCAGATAGATAGATAGATAGATAGATAGATAGATAGATAGATAGATAGATAGATAGATAGATAGATAGATAGATAGATAGATAGAAGACGGACGGACGGACGGACGGACGGACGGACGGACGGACGGACGGACGGACTAACTGAAACAGCCTTCGCTGGAAGAATGGTTGACTGAATGGTTTCAGAATGGTTGACGGTCTTACCGTAATACCTAGTGTATAAGCGCATAGAGAAATATAGGGGCGGCTAGTTTGACCGCTCATTTCGAGGTGGAGGCTGGCTTGACTGCAGTTATTATACCGAAGGTAAACAGAGATCGTGCCTGTAAAGATGGCGGCCACGTCCCATAATGCAACACGGCGTGACGTACCTCCGCATTCCCTATAAAGAGCCTAAGTCCCGCCCATCCGCTTCCGGTTCACGGGACCTTATTTCGGAAAAAATATGTATGGTAGTCAATGGCGAGAGACAAGTTATCTTTTTATTCCGTCTGAACTGTGCCCTGAATTACACATATGATGTTTGTCAATTTAAAAGATAATTATGAAAGTCAAGAAAGTCGCAGTTGGTCATAAAACAGAAGAGTAACATTTAGATTTATGTGAAAATCGCTCAATGAACTACATCTCCCGGGAAGTGAAACAACGAGCAAGATCCGTTGCTCGCGTGTGTGCAGTCTGCTACAAAACACTCAGGCATGACGGCGTCACGTTACGATTATAACGTAAGAATATAGAAAAAATGACAGACTTTAGCTTCAGTAAAGTTAGCTTCATTCATTGAGAGAAAATGTGCGCCTTTTGGGTTTGTAGTCTTTGTAATTACGTATCTTCTCAGTCTTATACCTCAACAGTTTTACATCAAACTGCGACTTTCTTGACTTTAAAATGTATCTTTTAAATTGATAAACATCATATGTGTAATTCAGGGCACAATTCAAACGAGATCAAAATATTTGTTGTCATTCGCCATTGACTACCATACAAGACTTAAGCCTTGTTTATACTCGACGCGTCCGCACGAGCGCGAGTCTCCACTGACTGCGCGCGCCCCTCTCCAAACGGACGAGGCGTTTATACTTGACGCGCTCGCCGTTGTGCTATTCTGTGAAACGACAGGGGGCGACTCGGAGTAATTCTCCTCTAAACCACCAGGAATCAGCAGTGAAGAAGTAGTTTGCCGTTTATTAGTAGTTTATTAATTGCTGATTCATAAAGGAGTAATAAATGCAGTAGGTTTATTGTAACTACTTTCACTGCATGTAAACTAAACAACTGAAGCCTTATTGAAGAGTGTTTAAACCTTAATTTCATCAGCAGGGCTTACTTCTGTTATTGTATGCTTATTTTGTAAATGTAACCATTACTTTAGACAGGTGCAAACTGGGTGCTTAATGCATATGTGTTCCTATTCACAAAATTAGAGGCTTTTATGGTCGCCCATCAATGCAAATGTATCTTTGTATAGAAGGATCATAAACATGCTGGTACAGACGTTCCAGTTCGGCCAGATTCGGCTCGAAGTCGTTCATCTTCGGATGCGGTGCCGCGCGCGAAGTTACAAAAAGTGCCGTGCACACCACCAGGCGAAATGGGGTCTTGCGCACCCAACGCGCACGACCGCCCACACCGCAATGACGTCATTTTTGCCGCGCTAGTCTAAGCAACTAATGCAGCCCGGGGGGGTCCAAGATGGCTGCCTAATCAGACGTGTTTGTACGAGCTCCTGCACCATATGTGCTTAGATAGTGCAAAAGGGACCGTTAAGTAATAATATACTGCCTGTATTCAATTTTGTTGCTTCTTTGATCTGAAGATTGCCTTTATGTAGTGTCGCCATGGGGCGTAAACGTGGTCATTCGAGCAACTCTTCAGCTGATGCTAAGGAGGCTAGCGTTAATGCTAATGCATGCTCACCAGCCAGTAGCGGACATGATTACGTTGTTTCTTGTGCAAGCGAGGAAAATGCGTTCTGTTTAGTTGAAGAGGAGTTCCCTGCTTTGCCTATCACACCGAGTAAATCACCGGTCATAAAGAAGAGAGCAAGTGACGACACTCGGGCTGATATCTCATCGCAGCTATCAGGCATAACTCAGCTGATCAACAGTCGCTCAGACGGAATAGAAAGAAAGATCTCGGACATGTCAGCTGAGTTAAAGGCCGTTGTTGAGAAGGTTACTACTCTTGAGCGGCGAATGGATGGTGTTGAACGGCCTGTGGCTCAGTTGCAGCGGAGGATGGATGATATGGATACATATTTGAGAAGACGTAATTTGAGGATATCCGGGATTCCTGAATCTGCGCGCGAAGATATTCGGCTTGAGGTTGTTAAAATCTGCCAAAATGTTCTTCCTAGTGCAAAGGACAAACTCTCGGATGTTATTGACGTGGTCCATCGTCTCGGGAAGACGCAACAAGGAGGCGCGGATCGTCCCAGGGTGACCATTATGCAGTTCACCGTTCGCTCTTACAGAGACGCTATCTGGAAGGCAGCGAAGAATTCTTCATTTCTGAAAGACAATGGTTTGCGCTTTATGGAGGATTTTTCAGCCGGAGATCGTGAAAGGAGAAGGAAGCTGTGGCCGGAGGTCCAAAAAGCACGTGCGGAGGGGAAGACGGCATACTTTGTTGGAGGCAGAGCTTTCATTCAAGGGCAGGGTGAAATCATCCTATCTACTTAACTGCGTTCATCTTAATAACAGGCGTCGCCTGGTTTGGCCTTGACTGAGCTGTCAGGTGCACTTTGTAGACATTGATACGGGTGTGTTTTATACATATCAGAAACTGACTATATTTTTTCATTACAGTGTTCTTTTTGTAATTTTTGATATCTAACATGGTGCTGCTTTTTTTTTCCAGCTTTTTCGATTTTGTGACCTACTTTCAAAGATCTAAGTCCATAGAACTTTCTTAAAGCGGGTTAATTGTTCCAGTTCTTGTGAACTTAAATGTCCTTTTCTGTTGTGTCTTTAAACGCCAGGGGTTTAAGAGATGTTGTTAAACGCAAGGCCTTATTTTTATTTTCTAGACAGTTTGGTTCTGATTTTGTTTTTTTTCAAGAGTCTCATTCTAATGATAAAGATGTTAATTTTTGGAAATCGCAGTGGGGTAATGAGATATGGTTTTCTCATGGTTCAGAGCACTCTGCAGGCGTTTCCTGTTTAAAAAATAATTTTGCAGGTGAGGTGTTGCACACGTACTGTGATGAGTATGGACACTTTATTTTGTTAATTCTAAAATGTTATAATGTAAGTCTTCTTGTTGTTAATTATTATGGGTACAACTCTAGATCTGAGAATGATCAGCTATTATTTGTTTTGGAAGATAAGCTTACTTATTGGCAGTCAAAATTTCCAAATGCTTATTTGGTGATTGGTGGTGATTTTAATACTGTCTTAAATGAATCTCTGGATAGGTGGCCGCCTGGTCGCCAATCAAACACAAGTACAGCCTTGAAAGCTTTTATGCATAGATTTGAGCTTGTAGATATCTGGAGGGTTAAAAATACAAATGACAGAGAATACACGTGGAGCAATAAAAACTCATCTAGACTTTCGCGAATTGATTTTTGGTTAGTCTCTAGAAATTTGGATAAAGATCATATTTCTGTTGATATTTCTACAACGCCATTAACAGATCATAAGGCTGTTTCTATTAAATTTATGTTTTCTCCTGAAGCTAGATTTATCAAGGGCTCTTATTGGAAAATGAATAGTTCGTTACTTAATTATAATGAGGTTAAATCAGAGCTGGGAAGACTTATTGACTTTTATTGGAGCAAAGCTAAACGAGAAAATCATTTTGGTTTAAACTGGGAATTGTTAAAATATGAAATTGGGAAGTACCTCAGAAAGTTTAGTGGTAATCTGGCTAAATTAAAACGTCTCGAAGAAGTTAATATTGTTAGTGAAATATCTTCTATTACCAAAATATCGCCTGAAAATCTGTCCGAAAGTCAAAGAAATTATTTAGTTGATTTACAAATTAAGTTGGATGATTTGTATAAATTAAGAGCAGAAGGTGCTTTTATTAGATCAAGACAAAGGTGGCTTGAACACGGAGAACAAATGTCTTCCTATTTTTTTAAGCTTGAGAAAAATAGGGCTAAACACAATTCTATATGTCAATTAAATATTGGAGGGGTTGTCTCAGAAAGTCTTAAAGAAATTTCCCAATTTTGCTATAAGTTTTACTCTAATTTGTATAAAACTAAATTTAATCTAGCCGATTTGGACACTTTCACTAAACATCTTGGTAATGTTAAGACTATTAGTCATGATGATCAAATTTTATGCGAGTCACCAATTTCTATCAATGAGGTTAAGGATTCAATTTCACAGTTAAAAGTTAACAAGTCGCCTGGTAGTGACGGGATAACGGCTGAATTTTATAAGTTATATTCTGAGCTGTTATCTCCGTTCCTCCTGCAAGTGTATACTGAGAGCTTAAATTGCTCTGAGCTTTCTGTTAGTATGAAGCAAGGTGTAATCTGTTTAATACCCAAGCCTAAAAAGAATACTCTTCTCTTAGACAATTGGAGACCTGTTAGCCTTCTTAATAATGATTATAAATTGTTTGCTCTTATTTTCTCTAATCGTTTTAAATTGGTTTTGAACACCATTATTGATGAAAATCAGTCAGGTTTTATGAAGAATCGTCATATCTTTAATAATATCAGACTTGTTTTTGACCTCATTGATTACTCTGAACTTATTGAGGACGATAGTTTAATTCTGTTTTTGGACTTCTTCAAAGCTTTTGACACAATTGAGCATCCTTTCATTTTTTTTTGTTTAGAGCGTTTTGGTTTCGGGCCTTTTTTTTGTAATGCGATGAAAACGTTGTATGCTGGGGGAAATAGCTCAGTGAAATTAGGACACGGCACTACACAGAGATTTTTTTTAGAGAGAGGTGTTCGGCAAGGCTGTCCAGCATCAGTATACCTCTTTCTTATTGTAGCTCAAGTCTTTTGTCAATTTATTAAGGAGAGTAAGCTTGAAGGAATTCATATAGCTGGTAGAAGTATTTTAATTAGTCAATTAGCAGACGATACAGCCCTGTTTTTAAAAAATCCGACCCAGGTGCATCAGGCAATTAAAACTATTCAGTTGTTTTCTAATGCTTCAGGTTTGTATCTTAATATTAAAAAATGTGAAATTTTAGATCTAAAAAACTCCTCCCCTTTATCTTTGGATGGTATTCCTGTTAAAAAAGAGGTTAACTACTTAGGTGTTGTCATTTCGAAAAATGAAAAAGATAGAGTTTCCCTGAATTTTAACCCTGCCTCTGAAAAGATTAAAAGAAAATTTAATCTTTGGTTATTAAGGGACTTGTCCCTTAGAGGTAGAGTTCTTCTGTCAAAAGCAGAAGGAATCTCTAGGTTGACCTATATTGCTTCAACTGTTCATTTAGACAATAATTCTCTTAATTCTATTGATCAGACATTATTTAATTTTTTATGGAAGAATCGTGTGCACTATATTCGTAAATCTGTTGTTGTGAATTCTCTTAAATATGGTGGACTTGACTTTTTGGATTTTTCTACTCTAAATAACACCCTCAAAATTAACTGGTTAAAATTTTGTCTGAATAAACCTTCCCTGTGGAATTTTATTCCTAATTTTATTTTTGACCAACTCGGGGGTCTTTCTTTTCTATTAATGTGTGATTATAAGATTGAGAAATTGCCAGTAAAACTATCTGCCTTTCATGCTCAAGCATTGTTGGCTTGGAAATTGATTTACAAGCACAATTTCTCTCCGCAGCGTTATTTTATTTGGAACAATCGTTGTATTCTATATAAGCACAAAAGTATTTTTTTGAAAAGCTGGTTTGATAAGGGTATTGCTTTGGTATCTCATTTGTTTAACACTCAAGGGTATCTTATGACTTATGAGGAGTTTCTTGTACACTTTAATTTTCCTGTGACTCCCAAGGAATTCTCTCTTGTTTTCTCTGCAATTAATTCTGGTATTACTTCCTTATTTAGAGATGTGGTATTGGTTGGCGTGCCCATAGTCAATCTAACTGATACAATATGTGGTAAAATTTGTTTTTCACAGACTAAAAATAACAAAGCTATTCGCGATCTGTTTTTAAAGAAGGTTACCTCCAGGCCTTGCTCTATTCCTTATTGGGCTAATTTTGTTAGAAACGCAAAGTGGGAAAGTGTTTGGTTATTGCCTCATAAGTTTTTTGTCACAAACAAGGTAAAGGAAATTTCTTTCAAAATCATTCATAAATTCTATCCAGTTAAACATTTTCTTAGTAAATTCAAGAAGGATATTGATGTTACCTGCTCTTTTTGTGCTTTGCAATTGGAAACTGTATCCCACGTCTTTTGGCACTGTAGTTGTGTTAAAAAGTTGTGGTATGACGTCTCTGTGTTTATCACAGAAAAGGTGCTCTCTAATTTTATTTTGCTTTTTGAAAATGTAATTTTTGGATATTCTATTCAGAATGTGAATAATGAAACTTTTGTTATTAATTTGTTTATTATTTTAGTTAAGTTTCACATCCACAAGTGTAAATTTTCTAACAGAAAACCCTGTTTTACAGTGTTTTTTAAAGAATTGGAAAGTTACCTTTGTACTATTCAGAGTAGCACTAATAGAAAGGCTATTAAAACTGTCCGTCTATGTTCTCTCTTCAAAATTGTTGAGTAATGTAAAGGTCTTGCGTGTTGTTGAGTGTAAATTCAATTTATTTAATTTATAATTATTTATTTATTTTTTTCTGTATTGTTTTTATATTTTCTTTCTTTTACTACCCTGGCTTTATATTATATTGTCTGTTGTATTGTTCTGTATTTGTTGTTCAGAGCATAATAAAAAAAAAAATTAAAAAAAAAAAAATAAATAAAAAAAAAAAAAAAAAAAAAAAAAACTAATGCAGCCGCTGACGTGCACAAGTGTGAAGTGTGTGTGCTGGTGTGTGTGCTGGTGTGTGTGGTTTTGCACACTCACAGCAGCTGTCGGATGTTGCTCCAGTCCACACACATGGTGGGCACTTTGTTGCTGCAATGCTCGTGAAACTTGTAGCCGCACGTCTGACATCTGAAGCCATGTAGAAGAAACTTCTGACATATGTCACAAAAGGCCAACTTTAAAAATGTCTTTCGTACCTGTGAAGGGGGACGGTCAGATGTTAGAGCCGCTGTAAAGACGACATCAGCTCAATTCACACACACACACACACACACACACACACACACACACACACACACACACACACACACACACACACACACACCACACACACACACACACACACACACACACACACACACACACACACACACACACACAGACTACGGGAACTCACAAAATTGTGCGTGGTCAGCGGGACGTGATCTAAGACCTCCACCAGAAGCTCCTCTCCCACCAGAAAGGTGGAGTCAGTGCTCCAGTCCATACGCAGCTTCTTACTGCACACACAACACGTGTCCTCATTCACTGAGCAGTGCATTTCAGCTTTACAGGTGGGTCTGAATTATTACAGTTATTAAACAGAAAATAACAGGTTATTAAGGCGGTATTCAGAAGATGCACCAGTAAGAATAAGGTTTCATTATTTAACATGAACTAACAATGAAAAGCATTTATTATTCTTGGTTGATTCTAAAATCATCATGAAATCAAAATGGACATTTTCTATTGTTTATTATAAATGTACACATCATTATAGTGTTAATAATCTTGCATCAGACTAAGTTCCTCTTGCAGTGTTTCTTCTCTTCTCTAGGCTACGGTAGAAACATGACGACACAATATGGCGACCTTCATAGAAGGGGAGATATAAATGTCTCATTCTAAGGTAATAAAAACATTACGGTTTATTAAATAAGTTCTTTACATACCACTGAAAACATAGTTATGGATGCTCTCTATGAGCGCGTACGTGACGTAGATCAAGCGAGATCATGATTGACAGGGCAAGGCCACTTCAGCAGCCAATCAGATTTCAGCTCTGGCCAGTGCCCCTCTGACCCCGCCCTGGATCCGTCGGCATGTTATATCAGAGACTACACTGAAATTTTCCACTTTTAAAAATGTATATTTATGTACACCACAAGGTCATTGAAATGAAACACATGCAAGTAAAAAGGTCATTAAAACAAGTGAAGAACCAACAGTGAGCAGTCAACACCTAAAATGAACACTTCGAAGGAAATGCATGAAATGCTAAAACGTGCACCTTGAATTGAGTCTTGAAATTCTTGTAAGTCACTTTGGATAAAAGCATCTGCCAAATGCATTCAATTAAATGTACTTTTGCTTTAAACCAAAAACCTTGAATTTGTATGTATTGTAAATAGAAGTCTACACATACATAGCCTACTTAACTCTTACCCCAAAGTTTTTTTTTACATTGCCAGGCTGCCGCCAGCGTTTCCATTTTCAAAAAAAATCATGGCTCCTAGAATGTTTTGTTTTATGAATATCTGAACATGCAATACATAAAAAAAAGAACAGAGCCTCAGCTTTTAAGTTTTATTCATGCACTATTTTATCATCAACACTTGAATGGGTAAGTTTCATAGAAAAAAGCACTATTTTGAGCTAAAAGCAGAGCAATTCAAGTTTTTATCAAAAATGATGTCTGGATTGGATTCAGAACGATGATAAAAACAGATGCAGTAGATCGATTCCAACAACACTAATGCTTGCATAGTCCTATAGCTCGTCCTGGGTCGACATTTAAAACGGTATGTAAACAAATGTAAACAATTAAACAGATGAAACGATTCAAGATGAAATTTAATGGGAGAAAGTGCCATGGCACAATAATTTTTTTTTTTAATTATTACATAATGTATATATT
The DNA here is from genome assembly GCA_036326025.1 of Chrosomus eos. Taxonomy (NCBI): domain Eukaryota; kingdom Metazoa; phylum Chordata; class Actinopteri; order Cypriniformes; family Leuciscidae; genus Chrosomus; species Chrosomus eos. The sequence continues at coordinate 5,626,013 of CM070834.1, forward strand.
CACAAAAACACTAGAAAGGGCCTAATAAAATATTGTATGCAATTTTTATTATTATATAATGATATTAGCTGTCAGATAAATTATATAATAAAAACAAATGATATAGCAATAACATGAAATGGCAGGAACAGGAAGGCATTAAAATGTAAAATTTTATGTTAAATTATAAGTATTATTTATAAATATTATAATAATGCATTTACAAAATCACCTGGTGTCAAACTACTATAATAATGTTACGTACAATTATTCTTCTTAATATAAGCTGTCAAATGATATATTATAGTAATAAAATATAACGGTAGGAAGGAATTTAATTATTTCATGTTCATTTTTTAGTGTTATATCATCATCATCAAAACTTTATTACAGACTCAAGGTCCAAATCTATCCATAGACGCACATACATACACATACAGTCGTGCTCAGAATTAATGGTACCCCTGGTAAATATGATCAAAAATGGCTGTAAAAAATAAATCTGCATCGTTTATCCTTTTGATCTTTCATTAAAAAAATTGGCAAAAGTCTAACCTTTCATTGAAGTAAAAGAATTGAAAATGGGGAGGAAAAATCACATTATAAAAATATTTTTCTCCAAAACACGTTGGCCACAATTATTCACACCCCTAGAATTTCTTATGAATAAAATATCTATGAAGTTTATTTCCATTAATATTTACCTTTTTTAGCACACCAGGGTGACTAGGAACATGAAATTGTCCAGCTATGACTTCTTGTTTCACAGGAGTTTAAATATGAGGAAGCACAAAGGCCAAATTCCCTTAATCATTCATCACAATGAATAAAACCACAGAACATGGTTCTGATGTGCATCAAAAGATAGTTAAGCATCACAAAATAGAAAGTGGATGTAAGAAAATAGCTAAAGAATTGAAAAATCCCATTTTGATCATCAGGGCAATAATTAAGAAGTTATAATCAACTAAATATGTTACGATTCTGCCAGGAAGAGGACGTGTGTCTATATTTTCTTAATGGACGGTGAGGATGAAAGTTTGAGTGGCCAAAGACTCTCCAATGATCACAGATGGAGAATTGAAGAGATTAGTTGAGTCTTGGGGTCAGAAAACCTATTAAAAAAAAATCAAACAACCCCTACATCACCACATGTTGTTTGGGAGGGTTTTAAGAAAAATGCTCCTCGCTCATCCAAATACAAACTCTAGCATATTCAGGTGTCAGACACGACTGGATCTTCAAACGGCACAGGCTTCTGTGGTCAGATTAAACTTAAAAAAAGAGCTTTTTGGCAGCAAACACACTAGATGGGTTTGGTGCACATAAGGATAAAAAGTACCCCATGTGTACAATTTAATTTACCATTGGATCTTTAATGTTGTGGGCCTATTTTTCTGCTGGAGGTCCTGGACTTCTTATTCAGATACATGGCATTGTGGATTCTATCAAATATCAACAGATAAAAAATCAAAACCTGACGCCTTCTGCTAGAAATCTTATAATGGGCCGTGGTTGAATCTTCCATCAGGACAACAATCCAAAACAAACATCAAAATCAACACAAAAATGTGTTAGGGAGCACAAAATTAAGCTTCTGCCATGACCGTCCCAGTTCCCTGACCTGAACCATATAGAAAATGAGTGGGCTGAACTGAAGAGAAGAAGCACAAACATGGATCTGGGAATCTGAAGGATCTGGAGAGATTCTGTATGGAGGAATGGTCTCTGATCTCTTGTCAGTTGTTCTCCAAACTCATCAGGCATTATAGGAGAAAACTCAGAGCTGTTATCTTGGCAAAAGGAGATTGCAAAAAGGTATTTAATAAAAGGGTATGAATAATTGTGGCCAATGTGTTTTGGAGAAAAACATTTATTTTATAATGTGATTTCCCCCCCACTTTCAAATCTTTTACTTCAATGAAAGGTTAGGATTTTGCCAATTTTTTGAATGAAAGATCAAAAGGATAAACGATGCAGATTTATTTTTTACAGCCATTTTTGATCATATTTACCAGGGGTACCATTAATTCTGAGCACCACTGTATATACTTACACTTATACATATATAATTTATATTTACAAAAATACTGGAACTAATAATAATAATTATTATTTGGGGTCAAATAATAAATAATATAATGCTATAAAAATGTTAGATTATCCTACTACTAATAACATGAATGATAAACATATTTATATATATATATTTGACAGCTTCAAGAGTTGTTGTAGGCTACAGCCACTAAATCTGCTGAAGGATTGTGACCTTAATATTTCTTAGCAGTCAAATAAATAAACAGCAAACTGTTTGCTCCTCAGAATCTTCTTGTTTAATTCTGTAGGGTTCTGAATCGCTCATGTTTTCATTCTCCTCTTTAATAAACTCCATCTTTACAGAAGCCTGTCGTGTAGAACTCAGCTGAAGTAATTCCTCCTGCTTCTCCTCATGCAGGAAGGATGTGAATGTCTGTCCTAAACAGTAACACACACACACACACACACACACACACACACACACACACACACACACACACACACACACACACACACACACACACACACACACACACACACACACACACACTAAACCCCTGTGGTGCTCCTCTGCGTTCAGACTGTCGGAGATGAGTCCGCTCGCTCGCCGTAGAACTCGGCAAACGGAAAACAGAACGGGACTTGTTTGAAAAGATTCGAAAAATTGTTTACATTCGACGCCGAAGATTCGAAGCCATAAACATGTGATCTTTGACGTTCGATGCTCCAGTCAGCTGAAAACCACGTGAATGTTTTAGTAGGTGTATTCGGCTTAGATCCAATACATTTATTCTAGGTCTACATAGTTTATATGGCTTAACTAGGCTTCCACCGACGGGAAACACACTGGACATATTATTAACAAAAGATAATTTTAGTTTTTAAATAGTTTATTTTTCAAATGGGCTGTTAACAGGGTTGTTTTCAGAAAAGTGCCATTTGTACACAGTTCAATATTACAGGGCAGAAAAACATAAACTAATATTAACTTATCATCACACACACACACACACACACACACACACACACACACACACACACACACACACACACACACACACACACACACACACACACACACCACACACACACAATTATTTACAGTTCAATATTTTTGTAATTTGTGCAAATAACTTAGTCTTGCAATAATAAAACCAAAAATATATATTGATAAAGCTGTAAGAAAACTTATTTTAGGAGAATTTATCTAAAAATATATTAAGAGATGTCACTCCATTACCATTATTTTTAAAGTCGGCATGACTTTTCTTCCCTATTGTGACGTATATCCAAGTGAAACACTTCTAGAATAAGAGCAAATGTAGGGCGGGGCTTGATTTTGAATGTGGGGAATTGATTGGATGATTGTGGTTTGCTATTGCTGGATCTCATGTGAGTGACAGGTTGGCCCCGCCCTCATCCTCAGAGAAGAGCTGCAAGAGGGAGGGAGAAGCTATTTTCTATTCTACAAATAAAATAAATTATGATGTGCACAGATAAATCATTTCTAATAAATACTGCAATATTCCTTAAAAATAGCTTCATGGTGACTTTATAATGTGGAACTGATGTAATGTAATGGGAATGAACTTAAACTGGGGGATTTTGTGCTTTTTCCTCTGTATTTTAGAAGTGAAAATAAGGTATAAAGAAAATAAATGTCTTTTTTGTGCAAATTACACAATAGAAATCGACTCCGGTTCGAACTGAACACTGCTAACAGTTTTTTCGACATTTTCAATGTGTGACCCTGCATCTCAATGTCCATATCCATCCTAAACAGTATGAGATTAGAATAAAGGCCATTGCACACTGAGTCCGAAATTCGCATCCGAAATTTTCGCACATTAAAAAAAAAAATCGACCTCACGTTATGTCAATCACGCTTGCACACTGCCTCCGAAACTTTCGTCCGTCATAAAAAAATTCGGATCAGGTTCGATTTTCTGCGTTTTTCGCATCCACAGCCAGCATTTTGAGAGGTCTTTTGACTATTCAGACCCACCGTACAAGCGAACGACACAATCCAGAATGGCATGTGACACGTTGATACACTTCGTCTCGCAGCACAAGTAGGCTACTGTATGATAAACAAACCATGATACAGCTGTTCTGTATGCCCAGCGTTTCTGCCGGCCGTGTGTTTTGGTGTGTGTGTGTGTGTGTGTGTGTGTGTGTGTGTGTGTGGTGTGTGTGTCTTTTTTGGTGGTCTTCTTTTTAATATGTGGCTCCAGTATCGCTAGCAAAGCATCAAACTGTTCCATTGACATTCTGAGGTAAATTTTGAATCGCTCGGGATAATTGCGCAACTCCTTGACGAGCTGAAACTCTCCTTCCTCTCGGCACAAGATTGGATGGACCCTCTTTTTCTTCTTTTTCTCTTTTAAAGAAGAGAGAGGGCAACAAAATCATCCTCACTGCTTGATGAATCCATTTTGTATTTTTTTGCGTTTTTTTCCGCAAAGGTTTAATAAATACGCATCGGACTCAGTGTGCAAGGTTTCTGTGCGTGACGAAATTATAGGCTGACGAGCACGAAAAAACGCATACGAAAATTTCGGACTTCAGTGTGCAATGGCCTTAAGTGTGTACCAAAGCATAGTATGTTGACAAGAGTATGCCAGAAGTCCCCGGACTGTCTACTATTTCCGCTGGATTTTCGAAGTGTGGATCCATGCTCACTGTAAAGGCTAATATTGCCCACAACCAAATGAGTAAAAAGTGTTAAAAAAACTACAAAACATGGTGGATATGCCCGACCGACAGTGAGAGGTTCAGATAAAGGTTTGAGTTTAACCTTATGTTTAACCTGATAAAAAAAAATATATCCATATTATATTTCATCTGCAATAACAATGTGGACTTTTATAAAGATCTATTTGGCAATTAACTTTTAAATGCATCTCATTATGCATTAATATGAGGAGTCTCTGCATGAAAGACGCATGACTGCTGGTCAACGTGCTTCTGCATTATGGAAAGGAATGAAATGAAAATAGACCTCTTTAAACTCCGCCCTCTTCTAGAAAGGGGGCGGGGAGCAGCAGTCATTTGCATTTAAAGGGACACACACAAAAACGGCACATTTTTGCTCACCCTCAAAAAGTGGCAATTTTAACATGTTTTAAAAAATATCTGTGGGGTATTTTGAGCTTAAACTTCACATACACATTCTGGGGACATGAGAGACTTGTTTTAGCCCCTTTAAATGGTCACCGTGATTTTGCCAATTAAGACATGGTCCTGGATCAACATATGTTGTTGATCCTGGATCAACATTCCTGTCCCAAAATGTAGTCCTTACCCGATTCCTACCCCTAAACCTAACCTTACCCATAACTTTTCCCTAAAATCAGAGGGTAATGAAAGGTGAATAACACTGATGTTTAAGTACTTCATCCTAGTTCTAAGCCTAAGCGTGACATAAACTGTAAACTTGTCCTTTAAATCTGATTGGTTGAGTGGAAAGTTGATCCAGGATCAACAAAGATGTTGATCCTGGATCATGTGGTAGGCTACTTGGCGAAATCACGTTCACCGTGGCGGTCATACAGATGTGAATCAATGAACCGCATTATTACACCGTTTTCTAAGGCTACGTGATCTATTTTAAACAATTTACAATCATAATATAGCATAGTGCTATCATGAAATCACAAAGGCTGTGAATCAGTTAAAATGCCCTTGGTTACCACAATTTTTTATCAGATTAATCGATGAAATAATCAGTAGAATACTCAAAAACTAAAATAATCGATAGCTACAGCCCTAGACATGACGATATAATTTCATCCATGCTGTAATGCACAGAGAGTAATCTTGCGTGATTTGTTCAGATCTCGCTGCATCAGTTTTCATCATCATCTGGACGATGTTTCTTCATGTGAGCGGGCAGATTCCTGGATGTGCTGAAACTCGTCCCACAGAGCGAGCAGAAGTACGGTTTCTCTCCCGTATGAACCCTCAGGTGTTGCTTCAGGTGTCCGGACTGAGAGAAGCTCTTCCCGCAGTGTGAGCACGTGTGCGGCTTCTCTCCGGTGTGAATCCTCTGGTGTCTCTTCAACGTGTCGGACGAGTGGAAGGCGTTCCCGCACTCGAAGCACGTGTGAGGTCTCGCTCCGCTGTGCGTTTTCTGATGCTTTTTCAAACAGTCCAGCTGAGAAAAACTCTTTCCACAGAGAGAACACGAGTGCGGCTTTGAGTCCGCATGGATGAGCATGTGTCTCTTCAGGTGCGAGGGCAGAATGAATGTTTTCCCGCACTGACGACAGTGAAACGCTCGGACTCCAGAGTGAGAGCGCTGGTGTTTTCTGAGTCCGTCTGCTAATGTGAAGCTCTTTCCACACTGAGGACACGAGAAGGGCTTCTCTCCGCTGTGGATCCGCTCATGCCTCACGAAATCTCCTTTACGCCTGAAACTCTTTCCACACTGAGGGCAGAGGAAAGACGGTTCGACTCTTGTTCTCTGAGAAAAAACACTTTCGGTCTGTGAGCGGCTTGACGATGTTTCTCCGGTTATGAAATGATTCGGTAAAACCTCCAGTTCAATGACTTCCAACAGATCTGAAATGACACATATTAAAGGAGAACTCGGTCAATTTTAACATTGAGATATTTTTTTGTACATTTGGAGTGCTGTCAGTACAGAGAACAACGACAAAAATCAGTGTTTTCTACACCGTGTTATCCTTTTTTTAAAATTCGCACCCTGTTGACTTAAACAGGTTTTAAACCTGCTTTTAACCTCTTAACATCCTTGATGTGTAATTTTAAGTGAACAATCATGTGAGTGATTGTATTCAGAGTGAACACGGTGAATCTGACTGCAGTAGATGTGGAAGATATGAATAAAAATTATGTTTATTGCAAATTTTAAAAGGAGGATAACACCCACATTTTTGTTGTTGTTCTCTGTACTGACAGCACTCCAAATTTACAAAAAAAATAGCTCAATGTTACAATTGACCGGAGTTCTCCTTTAAAGACTCACACAAAGGGAAAATGAGATTGAAACATTGTCCAGACATTTCACACATAAACCAAGATGATGAAAACTGATGAAGTGAGATCTGAAAAATGACTTTATTGCATTGAAATCACACAAAAAATTTTAATATGCATTTCTGTAAACATAAATCAAGCCAATGTATGTCTGCCTATCTATCTATCTAAGTTAAATATCAGAGATTATTATTATTTATACTCATGTCAGTTTATTTTCATCTCTTACCTCATATTATTATTGGATATTTCATAGCTCTTATGATATTTTAAATCAGCTGAAATGCATTACGGTTTGTGGCCTGAATGTTCTTCAACAATCATCAGTGAGGAATCACCGACCTGTTTGTTGCTCAGGATCATCTTTATTCATTCTGCAGGTTTCTGTATCACTCATGCTCTCATTCTCCTCTCCTCTAACATGTCACGTGCACGTCAGTTGTTTCTCCTCTCTTTTTTTTGGTTATATTCTTCACTTGTACAGATGGAAACATTCCCGAACAATTACAGTTGATATTCAGCGTTGCTCTTCTTCTTCTTTGTTGTCTTCTGATTTCTGATGTAATGACGGTGCATTTCTGCCATCTAATGGGCTGGAATGTGAAGTGGGCTTTAATTTAATGTGATAGTGATTTTAACACAACCCTCTTCCATATCACTTTTTAAATGTGTATTGATGCTTTGGTATTATTCTAAGCAAAACAACCATTGCAATAAAGCACTTAAAATTGAAAAAGAAAAAATAAGTATTCTTCTTAAAAGTTTAATGCGCGAGCGTATGTGCACGAGCATGAAATATCTTTCGATTTTGGACGCACTGAGTCTGTGTGTGATGCGCCATCGTGTGGTTTACCTGGAACCTACAGGGAAAGTTTATTACGACATAATGGATGTGTTAATCTAAAATTATCTTTAGAAATATATACATTCTAAAATGCTCGAAAAAGATTAATTTACACAAATCAATGTAGGCTATGTGTGAGAGATCTGTTAAAAGAGAATCGGATGTTTAGTGATAGAGGTGTCCCTTTCAAACACGAGATGGCAGCAGCGCTACAGCCCACATTATTACACATTGCAACTTAATTAATCACAGAAACATGCTTTATTGTCAGTGCATGTGATAAAAAAAAGACTTTGGTGAAGCGTCGAAGCAGCTTTTCTACAAACAATATTTGTATGTGGTACAATTTTGACCCATGTGTGTTCTTTGTGTAGTTTGTGGTGCTATGAATAAAAAATCTTCTGAATCTAGGGAAATCTCGAACACTTGGCTATTGTGTTTCTGCATGCGGGAATCAAGCACGTGTGCTGTCTTGCTCATTCACTTCATTCTCTGACTCTCTGTTATGATAATACAGCGAGGAAGGAAAATAAAACCTGTCCCACTGCATGTGTTCTCACAGGAGAGAGGGAGGAGGACACTCATGTTTCCTTGTATTAGACAGGCATACAACGGGGTCCAGGACTACTTTATTCTGTAGTCGCATGTTTGTTATATTACTAAGCATTTGTCTAGTTCTGCATGCTTTAATGACAGCAGCACTCAAGCCATCTTCAACAAAAGGAACCATATGTTTTAAATTATTAAATAGAACATGAGAGCATTGAATAGAATGTTGCATAACTACAGAATAATAAACAGAATGAAGTGTTTCCCCCAATATTTTTTCTTGAAGGTGACCAGGAAGTGAGGAGAAAACATGAGGAAGACAGTGTTTCCAGACAGCAGCGCTGTAATGAAAGATCACCTGCATTAGTGCTGACCGTTTCCTTGTTCCTTGTTATTCACTCAAAGCTTCAGCAGCTGATGTTGTCGAGCTCATGTTTGGCTTTGTGATTGTTTGAGAAGGGCTGGACATCCTTCTCATAAACAGGACATTAATCTTCATAAAGAGGAAGATTTCTCTGCTGTGAAAAGTTCCTGAAAACCTCTCTCAAAGCATGACTAGGCAGGTGTGTTTTTGCATATGTAGGCCTATACATATATATATTGACCTGTCTACTCAAAATACAATATTATGTATTTAAAAAAAAAAAAATATATATATATATATATATATATATATATATATATATATATATATATATATATATATATATATATATATATATATATATATATATATTAAAATGTATTATAATGTACTTCAAGGGAACATTAAATCAAATTTATATTAGGGCTGTCAAAAGATTAATCGTGATTAATCGCATCCAAATAAAAGTTTGTGTTTACATAATATATGTGTGTGCACTGTGTATAATTATTTTGTATATATAAATACACACATGCATGTATATATTTAAGAAAAATGTGTTATTTATATATAAAATATTTATATATAATATAAATTATATATAATATATACAGTATATACATGCAAATATTTCTTAAATAGGCCTATATATATATATATATAATATATATATATATATATATATATATATATATATATATATATATATATATATATATGAATGTGTGTGTATTTATATATGGTAAAATGGTAAATGGTAAATGGACTGCATTTATATAGCGCTTTCACAGACCCAATGGCCCCCAAAGCGCTTTACATTTGCCTCACATTCACCCATTCACACACACATTCATACACCGACGGCGGTGTCAGCCATACAGGGCGCCATCCAGCTTGTCGGGAGCAGCTGGGGTTAGGTGTCTTGCTCATGGACACCTCGACACTTGGTCAGGTGGAACCGGGGATTGAACCACCAACCTTTCGGTTCGCAGACAATCTGCATGAACCACTGAGCCATATATATATATATATACAGGGCTTGACATTAACTTTTTTGCTCACTAGCCAATGTGGCTAGTGGTTTTTCAAAATTACTAGCCACGCAGCATTTTTACTAGCCACATTTTTGTTGTTGGAAAATTACGTTTAATATGATTAAAGTTGACAATGAGGCTTAAAACGTACTAAAATGTACTAATATCATTAGCTCTGATAAGGTTCTCTTTCATCATCTCGTGTTCGAGATCCACCTATGGGAAGGGCATCCGTACCTGACCTCTGCAGAAGCATCCAATTGCACCAAGTCTGGCTAGACAGACAGAAGCGCGCAGCCAATGCCAGGTGAGGCCACACCCCCTCACCTACGGGCATATAACCGCTGTGCACGCTGCTATTCTTCAGTAAGTATATTCGCTTCTCGTGCGGCAAGCGGGGCAAAGCTGGTGGATCTCTCCACTCGATGTTTCAGAGAACCGGGGTTACGACAGTAACCTATTGTTCTCTTTCATCATCTCGTGTTCGAGATCCACCTATGGGAGAGACATGGACAGCTCCCCGATTGCCCAATACACTCACAGTGAGGTTCTGAAAGCCAGAGAAGACGGTCACCTCGAGAGAGCGGTGCCTGACACGTCCGTTAATCATGAACCTGCAAAGGTGACGCCACACCTAACTGTGTGGACAAGCAGGACATGAAACATGCATGAGACACATACATGATAGTAACCCCAACTCACCAAAGCACATAAACTATACCCAGAAAGGGAAGTAAATGTTTGGTGACAGGAATGAACATTCACTCCTGTTGGTTTTCCCAACGGTTACAGGGAAGAGCTAAGAAGACCCCACCCCTAAAACCGAATGTGCTACCGAGGTTCTGGTGACATCCAGCCGGTAGTAACGCACAAAGGTATGAGGAGAAGCCCAACTGGCTGCGGAGCATATGTCCTGCAGTGACACTCCCCTAAACAAAGCCCAAGAGGCGGCTAAGCCCCTTGTGGAATGAGCTCTGATGCCCCTTGGGGGCTGCACTCCCTTTGCTTCATAAGCCATAGTTATAGCGTCCACAACCCAATGTGAAAGGCGTTGCTTCGATATGGGACTCCCTCTGTGCGGGGGGGCCCATGAAACAAAGAGCTGGTCGCTCTTCCGGAAAGCATTGGTCCTGGTCATATATGCCTGTAAAGCACGGACCGGACACAGAGCATTCAGCCTCTGATCCTCTAGAGAGGTAAAAGGTGGAGGGTGAAAAGCGGTAAAGCATATATATATATGTGTGTTTGTGCTTCATGATACACACAGTTGCTGCCCATTTAGTTTGTTCCATATTGACCACGCATTGCAAAAGAGTCTCGATTAAAGAATCTCGTCATGATTCATGCCTGTATTCTGCGAGCTGAAATGTTTCAGTGTTTGCATGCATCACTGCACTCTGTCCTGCAAACTCGTGTTTAATAATGCATAGAAGTCACGCACACGTCAAGTGTTTCTTTAGCTTGTGCATGTGTGACGTGTGAAGAGCATGTTTTATTTATACATCATTTCCAAGCAAGCTGTAATTTTGTCAAATCATGCAAGAAGTTTATTATTAAACCCTGCATATGGCTTGTATTCCAAAAATAGAAGTATTCCAGAATTTCAGAAAAAGTGACTCTTAATGTGATGCATGTTCTCTGTTGGAGATTGGCAGTGGACTGACTAAACTAGTGCAAACTAGTTTCAGTGTGAAAAGATTTTCTACAGCCTGTAGTGCAGAGCCTATTAAAGAAAGAAAAAACTTGATTCTGACCTCTGTTAACCTCTGCTGGACATGATGAACCACAGACACGCTTTTTTATGATACAACTTTTTTATATCCCCCCTGCTGATCGTATCTGTGGTTTATATCTGTATATAATAAAAGTCTTTATTCCCCTGCTCTTCGTGTCCAGCAGAGGTTAACTGAGGTCAGAATGGAGAGGTCTGGAAAGCACCGTTCAGCCCGGTCTGACTGTAAGCCTGAGGTTATGTGTGTTGACCAATAAACACTTTTAACCTAAACAAGGACTCGTTTATTAAGCTAACAAAAGCAACTGCTTCACAAGAATCGAATGTTTATGACTAATGTGAGGAGATAAGAAGGAAATGGACTGAAGAAACAGAAATAGCACATTCTTATCTGCAAATGCATTAACAATAGTGACTCATTTTAAATTTTCAAAGTGAAAGTATTGAACTATTAACTTTGGGCCTGGCTCAATGCCTGAGTGTTTAAACGCGTTCTCACACAGTTTGGTTTTATACAGGACTGACCGATGCATTTTACAAATTAATTTGCTGCAGACAAATTTAGCTATTGATTTCTGGATTAAAATGAAATAAGTGCAAACTAAAGACATCAGTTTGGAGACCAATGTAAGATCTGGAGTCACTCCTGAATTCTGTGCACACACAGTTTACTTTAAATACGGTTGTCAATCCCAAAACTTTGCTTGCAGAAAATCTTATATCACAATATTGGTGATTTTATCTTGATGCTTTAAATAAGGTTTGCAGGGAATGTAGCCTCTGAATTGCGACACAGCTTATATGTGCACGTGACGGATGCGTTTAGATGATTTACTGCTGAAAATTTCATTCAGTTTACTAACAACACTGGGATTTTGAGGGGGTTTATCCATCCCGTGACTTTGCATATATGTGGCTTTAGGATAGCATAACTTAAATCAGAAAGAAAAACAGAAGAGGTATTCGTTCCTTTTTTGGTGCTTGTTTTGAATAAGGAATAAGGAAATATCAGTGGTTAGGAGCCACGGGGAATCCCTCGGGCCCACACTCTTCTGTCTTGCATAATCTAGTGTGGTTGCATTGTTTGTCGGGGAGCCTGGAACGTGCTTTGAGTGGTAACATCTAAATAACCCGAGTCAAATTATTATTTAATATGACTAAATAGACCATTAGGTTACACCTTTTAGAGCAAGATCAGGTAGATATTACAATGTCTTTAAAAACTATGTGATTCTTTCGAAACATCTTGGTTGATGATTACCAAATCCTTATTTAAGACTTCATGCATCAAGAGATGTAAGTAATGCAAGGTCTGGACTCCATCGCAGCGTTCATTGGCCGTCTGACTGACATGTAAAGCGACCAATCACTGTTTGTTTTGTTTCTGCATCATGCTTAGAGAGTGAAAATGTAAAGTTTATGATCCTAGACCAGAATGCAATTCATTCAAGAATGTCATGCATGTTTACTGCAACAATGGTGCCGCCAACTTCACATACTTTTGAAAATCCAGCGTTTATTTGATCCTGATAAGCGGCCGTTGTCACAGTTGTAAACAGAACAGCTTTTTTCCATGAGGGGGTTTGGCTTCACAACGGCTGTGTTACCAGGCAGACCTTTAAAGTGCGTGACACATATGTGTGTGTGTGTGGTGTGTGTGTGTGTGTGTGTGTGTGTGTGTGTGTGTGTGTGTGTGTGTGTGTGTGTGTGTGTGTGATTTATGAGGACACAAATTTGTATAATGACATGTGTATTACACTGGTATTACAACGTATGTGTGGTTAATGAGGACAATTCAAAAGTCATCATAAATCAAATGGCTTAAAAAACAAAAAACAATGTTTTATTAAAAAATTTAAAATGCAGCATGTCTCCTGTGATGGGTAGGTTTAGGGACAGGGGCAGTGTAGGGGGATAGAATATATAGTTTGTATGGTATAAAAACCATTACGCCTATGGAGAGTCCTCATAATGCTGTTGCACCAACGCGCGTGTGTGTGTGTGTGTGTGTGTGTGTGTGTGTGTGTGTGTGTGTGTGTGTGTGTGTGTGTGTGTGTGTGTGTGTGTGTGTGTGTGTGTCTGTGTGTTACTAGTCTCAGACGTATAGGTCATTTTTGCATACATTACATTTAATGTTTCTTTTTTGTAGCTGAATTCTCCCTGTCTGTTATGCCTGTTACATAACCCTTTAAATGTTGCTTAATTGAACTCCAGCATTCAGTTCTCCTTTAGTGCTGTCAATAGTTTAAAATGTTAGGCGTCGTGCACTAGTGCAATGCTGATAAAGTACATCCAGATGACATTCAGGCATTTTTACTGCCTCCCCTTGCGGGAAACATGCACTTCCCTTTTTAGCCGCTGCCAGTTAAAGTGTACTTTCTCAGAAATGGAAGTTAATCTTGTTGAGCATTAAATCATAGTGAAAGTGAAACAAACAAACAACGCTGTCTGTGTGTGAGATAAAGCTTTCTGTGAAGATTGTGCATGGATCAAACCCCTCAAAAAAGCTTCCGAAAGAGTATAAAATAATCAAACTACAGTTTTCACTTTCATTTCATTCTTTTATCAAAAAAACATGACATTTTACATCAATAAATGAAACTATAAAAATATGTATGTATCTGTATCTCTCTCTATATATATATATAACAAAATACACAGTACAGTATAAAAGTGCAACTGTTGTCACAGAAAGTTTGAAGTAAGACTAACAGAGAATTTGTTTTTGCATAATCAGCTTTTGATCTAATGATCTGTCAGATAAAATGGTAGTTATGGTTATTTCTTGGTAACTATATTTTGCTGAAAGCATAAATCAGATCCGCTTTATTCCTGTAACGATTAAACCGCATGTATTACTGCCAGAAAAGAAGCAGAAATACACTAAGGTCAAATCTAAATTAAGTAGTTTTATTCAATAATTCAAAAAGGTTATTTAACATCACTGAATCAACTAAAAATATTAATCTCACGAGTTTTAGGTTACCACTTTCTACAGTGTAACCTTTTATAATCATGATCTCATTTCTCTTTTCTTGTCTACTTGGTCTTTTAATAACACAACTGAATTCAAGTATTGCGAAATAGTTTGATCTCCAGTCAAGTCTTTACCAAAAGTCTGGGGAAAAAAAATTCCAGAGAAGCGACAGGCGCATCCGGGACAATGCTGAAACATGAAAATGCAGGATCGCTGTCAGTGCAAATATGAAATGTATCCAATGTCCTCATGAGCCCGACTCTTCCGGTCTCTGTTTGAGTGTCAACACTGTCCTGACGGTTTCCTCCAGGGATGGACACTGTCCTGGACGGGACGTCACTAAAACCCTGCACATCTGTCGCTCAGTCAGAAACCGCTCCAGAGATTCATCCAAGTCCTTATTTCCCTCTCGATATCCGTCCAGGATGAGCAAGCAGTCGGCCGGGCCCAGAAGCGTCTCTCTGAGGTCACACACGGATGGATGCTGGTGATGGAGCAGCTGGAAGAGCTCTCCTTCTGCTCCGCCACAGTCCAGCAGCAGGACCAGGTGCAGCGGGGGGGCGCTGAAGCCGTGCGCCGGGACTCTTCCAGCCCAGCAGGACCTCAGGATTCGGGACACGCTGGTTTTCCCCATGCCGGGCTCTCCACACAGAAGGATGACCTGCCTCGTGTCGGGAAGGATGGAGCTGATGTTTAGCGATTGGTCATCTCTGGAATTGAGAGGAAGTGAGGACATGGATTAACATGGAAATCAATGCGTGTGTGTTTGTTATGTGTTAGAAATGTATCTCAGCTTTGTCCAAAGTGAAAAGGCTTTGCAAATTCCTTTGTATGTATGTAAGTCAAACATCTGTTATTCATTAAAGGAGGATGGATTCTTCTCTCTCCTCTTTCTCTATTGTTATACATTGAGAGCCTTTCTGGACCCACAAGTTTATGTGGAGATCTTGCCGGATACTTAAAAATTATATGATGGTATATGGTTCTATTGGTTAGATTTGTATCACTCCCCTTAAACTTTCACTATATATTCCATACTCAAATAATATTGGGGTGAGAGCTGATTTCTCCCGGCGCTGGTGTATTCTGCATTCGTATGCCTGAATAAAAGATCAACATTGGGCACTTTCGTTGGACTTCTCATTTCTAACATTGTGGTAATCTGTCAATCGGCCAGTGCTGTGTTTTTCAGCAGATCACGGGAAACAGACACTTTCTATTTATTCAGAAACTATTGTTTCTTCAGAACAAAACTATCAAAATCAAAACAATTACTCGACCCTCACCAACCATTAAGAGATAGATTATTGGGGAAAATAAACAAATAACACTTTATATATATATATGTCTGGGTAAAACATCCAATAATAAAGAGATGTCAGCAGCTGCGTGTTCTTTCAAATTGCGCAAATTGAAAATACCACCAATGGAAACAACAATTTTGCACAAAAAAAAGTTTTGACGCTCGCATAAGGTGGTTTTTCAGACAATTCGAATAAGGAATATTTTGCAATACTGCGATGGAAATAGTTTTCCGCATTTACAGGTCACCTGACGTTCGTATAAGTTGATGGTTGTTAAAGATGATGCGGTAAGTTTGGACAGAAGACGAGACAGAGTTCTTTATTAAACTCATAAAAGACAAAGTATTACGGTAATACTGGATTAACAAAGAAATGCCACAACTCATCAAGACCTTAAAGAGTTGTGAAAGATATGACACACCGGTGTTTTGCCAGATAAGAAGTTTATCTTATGTGTCATCTTTTTACTCTTTTAATTCATTTTATAACTGTATCATATATCTCTTTTAATTTCTTGTAATTTCCCTTGCTTTTATTTTGTGATTATTTTAATTCCTTTCTGTAAAGCACGTTGAATTGCCATAGTGTATGAAATGTGCTATAAAAATAAACTTGCCTTGCCTAAAGCAGACAGGAGGGAGAACACGCAGAAATATGTGTCTGCTCATAATATAAGAGTATTTCCTGGTCATTAAAGCTTGGATAACATTTCTACGTCTCTTTCCATTAAAAATAAAAGCTAGTTCGATGACTGTGTGTTTGAGTGTGTGTTCATGTTTTTCTATCCTGGTGAGGAATTAATAGGGACTCTTAAATTGAGGTCCCTATGAGCAAACAAGTTTATAAATCATACAGAATGAGTTTTTTTGAAAATATATAAAGTTTTGTCAGATGGGTAGGTTTAGGTCTAGGGTTAGTGTGTGTGTGTCTGTCTGTGTTTGTGTGTGTGTGTGTGTGTGTGTGTGTGTATGCGTGCGTGCGTGATGGGTAGGTGTAGGGTGTGTTAGTCTGTGTGTGCGTGCGTGTGTGTGTCTGTGTGTGCGTGCGTGTGTATTTGTGTGTGTGTGTGTGTGTGTGTGTGTGTGTGTGTGTGTGTGTGTGTGTGTGTGGTTGTGTGTGTGGGTGTTAGTGTATTGTCCTTAAGAACAGCAATTGTCAATTTTTCTAAGGAAGTTTTCTTTTATCTTGTGATTCAACAGAAACACTTAATAAGTAATTCTTTACATGTTTAAGTGAGTCAGATTCTTATTTCCCCCATATAAATCACTCACTTGCTGTAAAGTGCAAATGACTCAAGTCTCCTTTCCACGTCTGTGTCTGTGTCTGTGTCGATCTGTGAATACTGTTGTGTCTGTAGAGTGTTTTCTGCAGGTTCTGCACAAATCAAAGACCAACAGAGTCACAAGAGCTTTTCCACTCGACTAATGCTCACATCAGCTGATGTATAACCGGCTTCAGTGAGTCACCATCACATGAAGCCTCCAGATGTGCTTCAGAATGCGATCTAGACACTTTATCTGCTATTTACAGTAGGAAACGAGACAAATGACAGGAGGAAACGGTGTGCTGTCGCAGTCGGGGAAAAAGGCTCAAGGGTAATAATCATATTTACAGTTTCTACTCAACTGAACATGCATCAGCAGTTTAACCATTCACTCCTAATCATAATAGAACAAAGAACAAGCTTTACCTTCTGAGGTTATGTGACATGGTTGTGGTCTGTTCTCGTTCATTGTCAGTAAAGCTGGGAATGAAAGAGACATTCATGCATAAGAGAAATACTGTGATAGAGAATAGAGAGTTTATTGTGTTGAGGTACAATACAAATAAATGCCTTAAAGGAATTCTGCAGGTTCAAAACGTACAGCAAAAAAAAAAAAAAAAATGTTTTAATATACATATGCTAAACATAAATATATATGTTGTTATATGCAGGTTAAGGAAATTTAAAGTTTAAAACAAAAATTTTTAAAATATATAAAAAAATGTACTTCAAGGAGCAAGAACATATATTTCCAATCTTAAAATACAGTTTGGGTAAATGCAAAATGCATTTTAAAAAATATATTTTGGACAATATAAATATATTTTGATTAAAAATATAAAAAAGGCATGAGTATATCAATATATAAATTTATGTAAAGGTAATAAATTTATATTTTCTTAAGTCATGTTGATATTTTACATATATTATCAATAAAATACTTAATATTTTTAAATTTACTTCATATATATATATATATATATATATATATATATACACAGACATATATATATATATATATATTTTATATATATATGTCTGTGTATATATAATATATATCTAATATTAATATATATTTTTAAATTTACTTCATATATATATATGTATATATATATATAATATACAGACATATATACATATATATATATATATGTCTGTGTATATATAATATATATCTAATATTAATATATATTTTGAAATGTAATTTTATATATATATATATTATTTTATACAATATATTATTGATCAAATCTAAAACATATCAGCATGACTTATATAATATAAATTTTTAAATATGAATAAATAATATGTTGTATAAATATATATATATTTACGATCACTTTATAGTGAAATTCCTATCATCAGCACAATGAACTCCTGTGCGGGATCTAATGATGTAAATGTGAGAAACTCACAGTCAGTGTTGGCAGAGGACGAGCGGGCGAACAGTAAAGCACATTTAGATGATTCATTTCGTCTGTTTTTCTGACCTGGGAATAGATCGAGAAAAAGGTCACGTTACTCACGTATACTTTTTATCATTATTTATTGGAATTCACCCATGGCTGCACATTAAAAGAGGATATGAAACAGCATGTTTGCATAGTTTTGATTTGATATCTTCTGTTCAGCATTCGCTCATAATCATGAAATGGACGGATGTTTTGCAGCGTCAGGATTGCTTCGGGAAAATATGTTTTGTCAGGAAACCTAGAAAAATGTGCTTCTTCTCACGTATAAACCTCAGAGCAACAACAGCATATGTTCACTGCACGTGATTTCACTTCAAAAACACACTTAAGTAAAAGTTTTAGTTAGGTAAGATAGTTGAGTAACCGGTTACGGCTCCGCACGTGAGGGACTGATCTGGGATTCACCTGTGACGACGCAAACTGCTTGTTTTTCCTGCAAATACTGAAGATTAATAAACTGGGGACTCTCTGCGTACACGTCACATGATGCTGACTCACAAAACTGCTTTCTAAAACATCAATCTCGGCTATTTAGGGATGGAATACGATCTATTAAAAATAGTAAGCAACATTCAACAATAACTGGTTTAAAAATAGAGTATTTGTTACATTGATGTCACATGACTACAGCAATTAAGTGAGTGATGTCCAATAAGAAGTGCACAGTAAGCACACTAGATAGGTACTAGTGTAGGTAGAAATAGTTAGAGAACTATATTAGTATGTTTTATGAACATAACCGAAAGTCATGACAGATAATATTAACATGGCAATGCTATGGTCAGTAACGGCTGAGGTTAGTTAAGGGTAATTTACTGGGTCATTCCTGTTTCTGCAGGTTTTAGTTTCATAATCTTTAGATCTGTGCATGTACAAAATGTAATTTATGAATTTTTTCAAGGTTCATCTTTTTTCAAAAGCGTCTAGTAACGCATGCACCTGAATGACTAATGAGTTTTTCAGCAGTCAGCTGATAAACCTGAGTCTCTGTTTCCTGAGAGCGATCCAACAGGGGATTTCTTCTTTAAGCTATTTCATATTTATGATGTTGACTCACATGATTACTCTCTCGAACAAACTATAAATCAATCAAGCAAATCCACAGCGGCTACACCTAAAACTCATATCTGATCGAGACATAACTGGCACACCTTAATGGACTATGAAGAACAGTGATAGAATCAGGGATTTGACAGATTAATATGGTATTCATGGCACTTCAAATACTTTGTGGTAAATGTCCAAACATCATGGTATTATGATGGCATAAGTCAAAGACTAGCTATATAATGATTATTTTGATTATGTAAATGAATGAGCACTGTTACCATTGCTCCTCCTCCGCAGAATGATGTAAGATGAAGGTTATGGCTAACAGCACGACGACCACGGCTCCGATCCACGCGTACTGAACTGAACATTCATGAAGGATTTCATCTGTGGAAACATCAAACACGCTGTTAAACTGCACTCAATATCTGTCTCGAAGAATAAACACATGACGGATTTTACATGACGGACAGAAACTGACACACATCTATCAAAGTATTAACAAGATTGTTTTTTCTTAAAGACAAACACACACACACACACACACACACACACACACACACACACACACACACACACACACACACACACACACACACACGTCAATATTATGTCAATATTTTGCGTTAGATTTTATTTTTATATTTTACATTTTCATTTTAGTTACATTTTTACTACTTTTGTTGTGTTTTTGTCATTTTCATTTTTCATGTCTATATAGTTTTAGTTTACTTATTTTAGTACTTTAACTTAACTAAATGAACAATTTGAAATAAAACAAGTTTAAGTTTTATTTATTTCAACGTAATGAAGATAGTTTTATATATAAGCTATTTTACAACAGCTTTGTTGAAATGCATTTGAAATACTATTATAGTTTTGTTAAGATTTTGAATTAGATGTTATTTTCATATTTTCTTTATAGAAATATTTTATTTTCATTATATTCTATATTTTTATTTTCATTTTAGTTAAATAATTTTGTTGTGTTTAAAAAAAAACACTTCTATATAGTTAAAGTTTATTTGTTGTTATTATAGTTATTTAGTTTTCATTTATTTATTAAGTTTTCAGTTAATGTTTTTTTTCAAGTAATTACATTTTTTTTAATGGTTTTAGTTAATGATAATAACCCTGTTTCGACACGTCTCATCCAATCAGAGCCATCAATTATCTGGCATTAAACAAACTTAAATGAAAGCTAAACGCAGTACTACTCTATAAACACTTCTACTGAATGTGATCAAGCATTGAATGGAAAAAAAACGAGGCGTAATGTGTAACTTTGTAACATAACAGAAGATATTTCCTTTCAGGCGAAGATGAACACTTGAAACTTTATATTCTAACCGTATTCACATCACAATGAGACTTGTGTCTGCTGGAAAGAAACGGTTACAAGGCACTCCTCCATATTTATCGGAAACAGGTCTGTTTATTTATGCTTTATCTGCATATTTCATATCATCTGCCCCTCATCGCGGAAACAAATCAAAGAAAATCTTCCTCACACAAGCCATAAGCGATGGAAAATCTTTAACATATAGGTTGATACTGACTTTCACATTTTCATTTTATAAAGATCAGTTCTTTCTCAGAAGTGCTCATGATATAAGCTTTTGTTTCCCAAAAACTGATTTTCCTACTTAGTATTTTTGTCTTGTTCTCCATTACAAATATGTAAAGATTCTTAAATCAAGATACATTTACTGGAGAAGCAAAAAGATTTAAAAATAGAATCAAATACAAATTAAGTGAGTTTATGCTTGAAACAAAAACAAACATCTGCCAATGGGGTCAGAAAAGTAACTAAATTCAAGGGGAAAGCTTGATTATTTCTCAGACTCCATTTGCAGATTGTTCTTCACTGTCAGAAAAAAAGGTACAAAACCTGTCACTGGGGCTAGAGTACCTTTTGAAAATGGTACACTTTTGTACCTAAATGGTGCATATTGGTACCTTAATGGTACATATTATAGCACCTAAAAGGAACATATTAGTACCTAAAAGGAACATATTAGTACCTAAAAGGAACAAAATGTACCTTAAAAAGGTACCTCCCAGTGACGGCTTTTGTACCTTTTTTTTCTGACAGTGTTGTTTCAAGCATAAACACACTTAATTCTGATAACATTTTCCAAGACTTAATGAGTCATTTTGCTTCAAGTCAACACCATATGTCGCTTCATATACTCAAGCTCTTTAAAGCAGGATGGATTCTGATTGGCTGATAATGTTTATATCATGTTTTTTATGTGTTCATTAGCAAAAAAATAAAATAAAAATAAATAATAATTGGCTGCATCCGAAATCGCATACTTCCCTACTATATACAGTGAGTGACAAAAAAAGTATGTCAGAATTCACAAACCCCGAATCAGTTGCCTCAACATTTTTAAGTTACATTTTTTTTAAGTAAGCAGAACTGGCAGATTTTTATTTTGTACTTATAGATTTTAATTGTTCTTGAAACTTAAAATGTTTGAGTACACTAATTCATACATTCAACTTAAAACTTTCATGCAATCTCAATGTGAACACTTTTATTAGTATACATTTAGTTAGCTTTAACAAGCTAGTTTGCTAACATACTAAGTTGTTAACAATATGTAATATAAGTTTAATTTGCTCTCAAATCAAGCTGCATGCACCACAAAAGTCACCATGATGGTAACTATCCTAAAACCAACATTAACAGAAATTCTTCTAAATTAGCATAACAAAAAATGTATCACTACTAAATCACCCACTTAACATTAATCTTGCACACAAAAAAAACATTATATTACACTTAATTGTAGCGTTTACTCTCCCTTTCCAGTGCCATCGGCAAAGCATGCTGGGAAATAGAAATCCCAGCCGTTTCAGTTAAACTTAAGTTCGTCTAACTTAAAAGAAATAATTTGATAAAACTCAAAAAAATTAAACAGTTCAGTTTACTTAAAATATATCAGTTCTGTGAACTTGAAAGAAAAAGAAAGTGCTAAATACTCATAAAAGTTAATTTGACTGAACTAATTAGTTTAATTTAAGCTTGTCCTACTCAAACCAATTCATTATTTTGAGCGTGAGGGTTTACAGTGATAAAACAGTAGGCGAAAAGTGTCCGGATGATCTACTACTTCCGCTGAGATTCTGCATACGATGGACACTTACTGTCCCATGAGGCCACGGGAGAGGATTTATGAAGCTTCGCAACTGACACTGGTGGGTCACATGACAGAAACAACATGGCGAATGTAATACATCCAAATTTCATTCATACTACCCGTATTCATTCTAGAACATACTTTTTTAAACAGTCACAAAGTAAATTCAAATACAAATGTAGCGTCTACTTATACAATATATATATATCGTTATACACTACGTTCAAAAGTTTGGGGTCAATACGTTGTTGTTGTTTTTTTTAAAGAAATTAATACTTTTCTTCAGAAAGGACGCATTAAATTGATCAAAAGTGACAGTAAAGACATTTATAATAATGCTAAATATTTCTTTTTTAATTAAATGCTTTTCTCTTGAACTTTCAAAGAATCCTGAAAAAAATGAATCACGGTTTGCACAAAAATATGAAGCAGCAAAACTATTTTCAACTGTGATAATAATCATAAATGTTTCTTGAGCATCAAATCATCATGTTAGAATGATTTCTGAAGGATCATGTGACACTGAAGACTGGAGCAATGATGCTGAAAATTCAGCTTTGATCACAGGAATCAATTACACTTTACTATATATTGACATAGAAAACAAAAATAGCCTTGGTGAGCAGAAGAGACTTCTTTAAAAACATTAGTAGTGAACACACACCTGGGATGCTGAAGGAGGCCGTCTGCTGGACCTCGCCGCTCCTGAGGAAAGAGCAGGTGTAGTTGTTCACGAGATCTCGTCTCACCGTCAGCGTGCTGAACACTTTCACCAGATCCTCCTCGGTGTAGTGCGCCGAGCTGTTGGACGTCTCCGTGAGGTTTGTGTTCTGACCGTCGCTCCACAAAACCTGCGGTGACGGGAAACCCTGAGACTCACAGGAGAGCTGCACTTTATCCGGACCCGCTTTCCTCACGCTTTTTTTTATGGGAGTATACGGAGCTGGGAAACATAAACGTAAAACATATGTTATATATAAGTTATATGGAAGACAATCTGGTGCAAGTTAAAGAGAAACATTTGAAAAAGTGTTCAGGATTGTGGATAGGTTTACTGTACTAGGTCTATTTTTTGTAGTATGATGTATGTATGTATATATTGTGCATATACAGTATATGCTGTATGCATTGAAAACTCTACCAAGACAAATTCTACATTTGTGACCCTGGATGACAAAACCATTTCTCAGGAAATTGAGATTTATACATCACATGAAAGCTGAATAAATAAGCTTTCAATTGATGTATGGTCTGTTAGGATAGGACAATATTTGTCCGAGATACAACTATTTGAAATCTGAGGGTGCAAAAAAATCGAAACATTGAGAAAATCTCCTTTAAAGTTGTCCATTTATGTTCACGATTGTGCTGCATTCACTCACAAAAATAAAGCTAGTGTGACATCAGTAGAAAGAGTAGGCTACTATTAATGGGATACTCCACTTTTTGGGGAAATAGGCTCATTTTACAACTCCCCCAGAGTTAAACAGTTGAGTTTTACCGTTTTTGAATCCATTCAGCCGATTTTCTGATATTTAGAAGAATATCAGTAAGCAGACAGTTTCTGGTCCATTGACTTCCACAGTAGGAAAAAAATATACTATGGGAGTCAATGAGACCAGAAACTGTCTGGTTACTGATATTCTTCTAAATATCAGAAAATCGGCTGAATGGATTAAAAAAATGGTAAAACTCAACTGTTTAACTATGGGGGAGTTGTAAAATGAGCCTATTTCCAAAAAAAGTGGAGTATCCCTTTAAGTGTCCCATAATGCATTGCAGAAGTTAATTACACTTCAAAACCAATCACCTGACACCTTAAAAACGTTGTCAGCAAACAAAAGTGACTTTTATGAAGTAGTTTGTCAAGCTTGTGTTTTGTAAAGCACCTGTAACATTGAGCGTGACTTGCTTGTAGTCTCCCTCGTCTCCCTCTTTCACGATACACCGGTATGTTCCCGAATCTTTGATCTGGAGCTTTTTCAAGTGTAACACCGCTCGTTTGTTTTCCAGCTGCTCTTGGATGAGCTGTGCCCGCTTTCTGAACGCATCATTGGTGTAAATGTGGTTTTCTGTGCCTTTCTCGAGCCGATACACGTCCACGTCTGGCTTGGGGTTGATGCGGGTCCAAATGACGGTGAGGTCTGAGGGTCGTTTAACCGCGGAGAACACACACACCAGCTCGACGTCCCCGTGCAGCTCGGCCTCGTAAGAACTCTTCTGTACATTCACTGTAAACAGGCCTAGAGGAAGACAGGATGAAACACTATTTTTTAAAGGGGACATGTTACAATTAAAACAAGGGAACATATTATGCCCTTTTTCAAAGTCTTGATTTTATTATTGGGCGCTACTAGAATGTTTTCATGCTTTAATGTTCAAAAAAACACATTATTTGTCCCATATTCTCCATTGTTGCAGCTCCTCTTTTCCCATGAGATTAATAAATTTTGGGGCATCTCGCCCGGGGGGCGGGTAGGGTTAGGATTAGGGTTAGGTTTAGACCTAGGTTCGCTAGCTAGTTCTGTGCCTGCCTGTGTGCGCTATTGTGCGCGCTGACCCTGGTTGACGAGAACCCGCATGAGAGATGTGACGCAGGACGTAACCCCGCCCCCCGGGCGAGATGCCCCAAAATTTATGAGTCCCCTTTTCCCGGTCTGTCAGTAACGCTCTGTTTACTTCCTGTCTCTCTGAAGCCCCTCCTCCTGAAAAGCACACTGTGCTCTGATTGGTAGGCTGGAGCAGTGTGTAGTGATTGGTAAAGCGCTTCAAGTTTGTTTGGGAAATGTCCCGCCCCTACTAACTAACTCACCCAAGCCCCGCCTCTTTATTCTGCGCGTTAATTATTCAAATGAGGAATATTGTGACGTGTTCGTTCCCGGAAGAAATTCAAGACTATATTAGAGGCGTTTCAGGAGTTCAGAAACACTGACACTGATATAGAGAAGAACGGACTTTGTAACTTTGCAGAGCTTTTGTAAACAAGGTGCAAGATATAAGAGCTACTATAAACCCATCTCTTGAGACCATTCCATGTGGTTTAGCTGCCTCACACTCTTGGGATACTTTTCACCTGTCACTCGAGAGGATATTGAGGGTTTATTAAGTAAAGTGAAACCATCCTCAAGTCCGCTGGATGTATTACCAACTTCACTGCTATTAAATGACTTAGTTGGACCGTATGTTGTTAGACTGATTAACCTTTCCCTTTTAACCGGTTCTGTGCCTAGCCATTTTAAACAAGCGGTTGTCAGCCCCATACTGAAGAAACCTAATTTGGATTCTTTTAAACCAACGAATTACAGGCCTATATCGAAACTTCCTTTTTTATCTAAAATCCTCGAGAGAGTGGTGGCGGGGCAGCTGACTTCATTTCTTGAAGGAAATAATTTGTTTGATAAATTTCAGTCAGTTTTCGCAAATGCCATTCAACTGAGACTGCACTTCTTAAAGTATCAAGTGACATTTTGATGGCTGCTGACTCTGGGCAGTACTCTGTGCTGATTTTACTTGACCTATCGTCTGCTTTTGATACATTGGACCATACAGTATTGATGAATCGGCTACGTAATGAAATGGGGTTTTCTGGGTCTGTTCTAAAATGGTTCACCTCCTACTTGAGTGATAGATCATTTTGTGTGTCTGTTTTGTCAGAAATGACCACTCTTTTATATGGAGTTCCTCAGGGTTCGGTTTTAGGTCCTATTTTGTTTTTATTGTATATTAGCCCTCTTGGTGAATTAATTCGTAAGTTTAATAATGTGTCCTATCACTTTTATGCTGATGACAGTTGTACTGCTCATTAAAGAGTCAGAGTTGGGTAAATTAACTGATTTATTGGAATGCTTGTCATGCATTAAGTCTTGGTTATACAACAACTATTTACAACTGAACACAAAAAAGACTGAAACTTTGATCATTGCCCCTGAACAAAAACTACCCCAAATTAAACAACACCTCTGTTCCTTGGACTCATCCATCCAGCTGAGCCTAAGAAATCTTGGTGTTTTGTTCGACCAATCGATGTCTCTGGATGGTCATTCTAGACAGTTGGTTAGAAACTGTTTTTATCATTTGAGAAATATCTCTAAACTGAGAACAATACTGCCCAAAGCTACCATGGAGATGATCATTCATGCTTTTATTTCTTCACGGTTAGATTATTGTAACTCTCTTTTTACTTGTTTTAACAAATTTTCTCTGACGCGTCTTCAGTTGGTACAAAACGCAGCAGCCAGGCTACTAACAGGAACCGATAAAAGGGCACTCATTACTCCGATTTTATTGGTTCTCCACTGGCTTCCAGTAAAATATAGAATTGACTATAAAATTTTAGTTTTAACTTTTAGAGCACTACATGGACAGACCCCTCAATATATCACAGATATGTTGACCCCTTATTCTTCTTTCCGCACTCTTCGTTCCTCAGGTCAAAATCTCCTGTTGGTCCCCAAAACCCGCCTTAAAACGCGGGGAGACTGTTCCTTTCAGGCAGCCGCTCCCAAACTGTGGAATGCCCTGCCCCCGTCGTTGCGTGTGGCCGACTCTGTTGATTCTTTTAAAAAACAGCTGAAGACACTTTTATTCAGACAAGCTTTCAGTTGACTGAGCTATTATGTTTTATGTTTTGTATAATGTTTCTTAATTGTTAAATTGTGCTACATGTAAAGCACTTTGTGATTTTATCTGTGATAGGTGCTATATAAATAAAGCTTACTTACTTACTTACTTTTCATGCTCAAACATAACATTATAATAATAAATAATAATAATACATTTTATTTAGAAAAGCGCCTTTCAAGGTACCCAAGGACACTGTACAGAATTGTATAGTAAAGAAAAAAGACACATACAAAAAGTACACAGTACATAAACAGTACACTGTGAAGTACCATCAGTACATAAAAATGCCAAGATGGAGAGAGAAATATAAACACCCTGAAATGGCATACATGAGTGCACTGAACAGGAGGTGAAGATAGTGCCGCAAAATCAGCGGGCTGACAAGTAAGCTAAATTAAAAAAATGTGTTTTTAATTTGGTTTTAAAAATGGTTACACTTGTACTTTGGCGCAACTCAAGTGGTAAGGCATTCCACAATTTAGAACCTGCCACACTAAAGGCCCTGTCACCCATGGAGCGAAGTCGAGATGTAGGAACTGCTAAGAGACAAGCATCACTAGAGCGAAGGGCGCGGGATTGCAGATATGGGGTAAGGAGATCTGATAAGTAGGATGGGGCCAGATTATGTAGAGATTTATAAACAAGAAGAAGGACTTTATAATGGATGCGGTAGTGGACAGGAAGCCAATGCAACTGCTGGAGTATCGGAGTAATATGGTCCCAAGGCCTGGTGCGGGTAAGCAACCTTGCAGCAGAATTTTGGACATACTGCAGTCTATTTACGATTTTTTCTGGAATGCCGAGAAATAGAGCATTGCAGTAGTCAAGCCTTGATGTGATAAATGCATGTATAAGTGTTTCAGCTGCAGATGAGTTGAGCGAGGGGCGTAGTTTGGAGATACTTTTGAGTTGAAAGAAAGATGTTCTGGTGATATTTTTAATATGTGACTCAAAAGAAAGAGTAGAATCAAAGATTACGCCCAGAATTACACACTGAAGAAAGTTTAAAAGCATATAGGAGCCATTTAAAACATTAGATAGATATAAGACAACTTCATCAGTGTTCAGAACTGGAAGTGAAATGCTCAAAGGTACTTTCTTACCTCCTACAAAGGTATTTTCTTGCTCCGATGTTGCACTTTCACAGTTCATGAGACGTTTATCAACTTTATTTTAAATGAGTTAACCTACTATAGTCATCATCATCAGTAAGATTATAATAATGAAGCTAAAATAAATGTGAATAGCAGCTCAGGTCATTTGATGAGAAGTGTTTGATAAGATCCTCTGACTATCCTGACCAATCTAAGCAGTTTGTCACTCTCTTTTGTAAAGTTTTTCAGTTGAAACATTAATTTCAAAGAGAAACCACAGAGACATTTTTTCTCGTATTAGCAGTTTCTAGATTCATAATTTATCATTTAAAGCAGACAGATATGTGTAATGCATATTTATCATACCTGAAACTGAGACCGCAGGCCATAGCAGAGCCAGAAATATGAAGACCAGCGTTCCCCTCATTGACCCCTGCCGGCAAAAACAACACATCAGTTGATATCACACACACACTCCTGATCTGAAGCTCACACTGAGCGGTTATGAAGAGTGTGTGAGTGTATCTATGAGCAGAACTGGTCACTGATGTCATAACCCACAATGATTCAGCAGCGATTCACTTCTTGATTCACACACACACCAGTGACTGAACCAAGAGTCTGCATTAATAACAGTTACAAAGCAGTTTTGTTTTTGTTGTTGTTGACTTGTCATGTGACCTGATGTGAGTCAGACCATGTGACTGGATGATTCAGCACATTAACTGAATCACATGTGTGGGACAAAACCTAAAGAGTCCCAGGTAGATTATCTCAGAAATGCAGTGACCGTTCTTCCTCGGAAAAGAAGGTATCTTTCTAAATGAAGCTTATCAGTTAGTCTTACACACATTACTCAATTTCCATAACTGACTCCATAGCAAAGCTTTCATGGTAACACTTTACTATAAGGTACATTAGTTGATGCATTACAATAATGCAATACATTTATTACAGTATTTATTAATCTTTGTTAATCTAGGTTAATAAAAATACAACTGTTCATTGATTATGTTAGTTCACAATGCATTTACTAACTTTAACAAATATCTAATTTTATTGATGTATATGTAAATGTTGAAATTAATATTAACGTAGATTACTAAATGCTGAAGAAGTATTGTTCATAGTTCATGTTAACTAAGGTTGTTAACTAATGCAAACTAATGAACCTTTTTGTAAAGTGTTACCGCTTTGTTCAAATGTTAAATGAGTCCAGATAGACTGATATATAACACACACATTTACAAATATCATGTTTAATTGTGTTACTAGTCATTGCTTTGTTATTGTTTGTAAAATTCATTAGCAATTGCTGCATAAAAATCGTTCCTTCCTGCACCATTTTTTTTTATTAACGCCATTATGGCCTAAGGACTTGAGTCAAATCTATTCTACATCTTTGGGTAGTTTGCAAAAAGTACCTTCAGGAAAACAAGTGTGGATTATAAATAGACTTTTTATCTCTACTACATTCACACACAGTCATAGTAAGACTGAGAGGAATAGTGATGTTATCAAGCTCTTCATTTTGCTGTTTGATTGCAGCAAAGTAGTGACTTTTACGTTGGATTCCCCAGGTTACTATAGTTTACATCACTGGGAAAAACTTGTGAGTTAGTGAGATAAAAAAACAACAACAACACCCACATCGATAAACTCACTCGAAGTTAAAAATAGCAAGAGTGAGTAACGCTTGGGCAACCCAGGGTTAATTGGTTGGCAAACAAACTCTACGTACTCTAGTAAGTCCCTTTTTAAATTTTTGAGTTTCAACCAACAACCTTTGCGAAACCAGTCTCCTAATCTGTCACAAACATTTTCTTTCCAATTAAGAAGATGGGCTTTCTAAAGATTATCCACTTTAGCTGAATGAGGAAATTCATACTTAGAGAAACGCTTAGTAAACTACCTAACTGAGATCAGTCTTCAGGAATACTCTGTGTGTTACTGTATGTCAGAGTAATTTTAAGATCTGTATAGTGAAATCTGAAAAGAATATGTCACTGTCTCTAACAAAAATAACATAATGTGGTAATCCAACTGCAATGAATAACATGTCAAACAACATGGGCCTGGTTTCACAGACAGGGATTAAGCCAGGATTAGGCCTAAAGGACAATTTCTTCTTCTGCGTCAAGTGTAATAATATTAATAATAATAATACGTTTAATTTTATATAGCGCCTTTCCCAAACTCAAGGACGCTTCACAATAACAGTAAAGAACAAACAATCAGTTCACACATAAATGGACAATAGACATTTGCCCAGTCCAAGAAAAATGAGCGATTGCAGTTGCATATCACATTATATTTGTAATACAGACAGAAACAAAAACAGAAACAAAAAACTACACTATTTAGAGTCAGCATGGAAGGTGGGCAGGTGAAGTAAAGATGCAAAAGACTAATGGTACCAAGGTTAACATTATGACTGTGAAGGCCATAGCCGAGAGCATTTATACTTCTGCGTTCTGTTTGGGTCGCTCTGCTGAAACACTAGTTGGCGGTAGGGTTTCGATGTTTCACCGTTTTGAGTTTCTTCTCCGCTGGTTTGAGTTTATAGCCTGGCAAGCCAGACCTACATCAAGATGTTAGGTCTGGGAACTCACAATGCCATGCCTCAATCCGAGGGGCGGGATAAACTGCTGTCTTTCAAATTCCCTCGGCATGCAATAGGACAGCGCTACAACCAACCAGAGCAAGAACGGTTGTGGATGAGTGAGTCCCATGCGTTTTACCACCAGCGGAGCTAATTGATATATTAAACTTTTGCCGTATCCGGTCGACAAAACTCCGAACACATCTTCCTTTTTTAGGAAGGACTTAAGTGCCGTTCTCTTAACTCCAAATCATCCAGAATCGCGGCAAAAGGCGATTCGAAAGACCGCTGTTCGCCAGCAGCATCTTCTGTTTTCAAGTAACGTTAGTAGGGAAATCCTCTATGGAAATCACGCGGAACCGTCACAACTCTGCCGTCATTATGTTAACCCCACCACCAACTCTATACACGATGTGATTGGCCTGACCAGAGTTTGGTTTTTCCAGCTCGAGAAGCCAACGGAGAGTTGCTAGACCACCTTTGCTGCAAAATAATTTTTGCTGCCGCTAGGGTGCGTCTAGATTTCTAGGCTATTGAGTTTAGGCTACTACACAAAATTGCGACTAAAACTGAACGGTTCAAAAAAAAATTTTTCTTGTAATATTTACAGTTTTTGCTGTATTTTACCTATATTGCTACCACACTGTACATGCATACTACATTAATATTAATCTTACTTGTATTGTTTTGTAATATACACTGTAAAAAATCCAACTTACATTTTGTTTGAAAAATTCTGTTTTTAAAGTTTATTCAACTATTTTAACATGAAAAAGTTTGTACAACTAATTTTGACCCTAAGTTGAGAAAACTCAAAAATGTCCTGCAACTGGTTGCCTTAAACTTGTACGGTTTCTCAAGGTTTTTTTTTTTTTTTTTTTACAGTGTACTAGTATGTTTGGAAGCAACCATTTATAATCCCTTTTTTTGTTTGTTTTTTGTTGTTGAATCAGAGCGTAAGAAATACCTCTGCTTAATTTCATCCGCATTTCTTGGTCTACATGTCGAAACAAACACTGTATTGTCTTTCTTTTATTATGTTTGGAAAAACATCAATAAAACGAGTTAAACTAAAACTGAGTGGATCATGTTGGAGTTGGAGTTGAAGTAACTGAAAAACAGTTACTTTTAGTGAAATTACTAAAACTATAAACATCAGTGCACTTCTGTTTTTAAAAATGCCGACCAATCACAGATCTTGCGGTCGTGTGGTTACATTTTTGGGGGACGCAGAAGTATAAATTGGGCTTTAGATAAAATAGAACGTTTAAATAACTTTTATAAACGAGCTTTAGAAAGAAAATGACTGATTTGTGTGCATCTGGAGATGAAACAATGGCACGGACATATTTAAATATATATCAGTGCAAGTTGCTTTCAGTTAAAACAGCTCAAATGTGCATTTTAGTCTGAGATTAGGCTTAAGTTTATGCAATGGGAGGATGGTTTACCAGGGCACATTTCTAAATAATTAAAAATAAATCAATGAACAAAATTGGAAAATTAAAAAATATAATTAAAACAAAACATTATTTTGGTACCACATGTAATACATTAGTACTTTTAAGTGGTATCTGTCTTTATGAAAACAAAGAACTAAGCTCAGGCTTAAACATGTTCAGTCTCATAATAACAATAGACACGAGAGATTGTTCACAGTGCTGAATCCATTTAACCCTTTTTAAAGACTATAGAGACTCTATTGCATAAATCATGTTACAGAGATTACAGAGGATTTACATCTGTATGCTATATGACAGGTACCAAAACAATGATACTTATAAAAGCCTAAAAAAAAATTGAAATAAGAAACTGGTGCCAGTTGCATAAACAGTCAAGTCTTAAAAAACATTCTGACCAACTAGCAGTTAGAAAAACTTAAAAAAGTTATGATTTGTTTTAAAGAAAAATGACTAAGTTGTAAAATTAGTCTAAGCATTTTCTGCAACTGGCCCATGCATGTAATTATTATAGCCCCCATATACAGCATAATTACAGAAATTGATATTATTCACTATAAAAAAAAGTTTTTAAAAAAACATATTACTATGTTTTACATATAACTATGACATAACATAACATATTACTATGACCACTATGACAATTCCATGACACTTTGCCAAATTTCTTTGCACAACTCTCCTTTTAAGTGCATCATATTGCAGCAACATAGAGCAGCAAAACCACCTTCCACAAAACCACAGGATGTTAAATTGGGTTACACACTTTAAAAAGCAACTTAAAATGCATGACTTTAAAATGACAAATTAAACATAAAATAGCACAGTAAACTAAAATCAATAACTCCAAATCATGCTCATTTTTTGCACTATATATTAGTAGACATCAGATTATATATAGCCTATTGTGTGTGTGTGTGTGTGTGATTATATATACACGAAATTGCTTACTTGATGATGAATGTCGCGCATGAGCAGAAGCCTGTAACCTGTGGCTCAGTGTTGTGTTTCTGCGGGTTTGTGGAGAGGATCTGTTGTAAAAACTTCTCGAGCGCGTCCTCGGCTCCTCCCCCTCTCGATGCTCATTGGTTAAATTGGTTAAAGGGCGAGGCGGGATTCAAAGAAAATCGAGTCTTGTAGAAAAAAATCCTGGTTGATTCAGTTTAACTTCCCTTCATCCGCGGATACTGAGAACGCAATGACAGGACCGTTAAATCACCGCAGAATCCGGGAAACCATCGCAGGAATGAACATGTAGATTCGCTGACATCATAGTCATGTTTCCTACATGAAACAAATCTATAAAAAACCGAATACTGTAAGGATGAATTTATTAATGAACTCTCAATAGTTGACAAGGAAGTGCGATAGATAGATTTCTCTTTCCCAGTTTTAGTCGTCTGGGTGTTTCAGAAGTTGTCCATCAGTTTCATGTTGTCCAGCATGCAGAGACTTGAAAGGAATTTAGTATCATTTCCCACTAATCCTCCTCAGATAAAAAAAAAAAAAGAAATGCATTCTGAAAAGGCTTCACCACAGACACGATACTGCCCTTGAAAAGAAGATCTGCCATCATTTACTGGCTGTAATGTCATATCGCATGACTCTTCCTTCCTTTCTCTCTTTCATGAAAGTAAATGAGGACTGAGTCTCTAAAACGCTTCAAAACGACAAAATAGACTTATAAAGACAAACAAGGTTCCTTTTGTTAACATCAATTGACTACATTAGTTAACATAACAATGAAAAAAAAACTTCTAAAGCATTTATTAATCTTAGTTCATGTTTTTTCAACATTTACTAACACATACAAGTTAATATCAGTTAATATTATTTAATGAACCTGTGCTTAAATGAACTAACAATAAACAGTTGTACTTTTATTATCTAACATTAACAAAGATTACTGCTCATTGTTAGTGGGACACATTAACTAACCGTAAGTAATGAGACCTTATTGTAAAGTGTTAACAAAAAAAACTTTTTTATAAAGAACCACCATAACAGTAGTCAGCACTTATGCATTATGATTTTAAGTATATCAGACAAGAGGCTAAAATATATTTTGGTTGAATTATTCATTTACAGTTTAATAATAAGTATAATAAAGTATCTCATGCTACTCAGTGGCTTACATTCCTGTAATACTTGTGTGTTTGTCTTGGACGAAGCACCTTGTGACTGTAAAGAATATCAGGGGATTTTGTTAATAGTGAAATTATAACAAACCATCTCATTTCATTAGCACTAAAGCTCTCACGTAATCACAGGGCATTCTGGATCTCCTTTAACTGGAAGTTTTTTGGATGTGATCAACTTCCTGCCGGTAGCAGATCAATCGAGTGGCATCATCACGTATGAATTATTATCTGGGTTTTCCATGTTAATCCAGGGACTCGTTCAGATCAGACTTACTTGTGTGATGGAATTTCCACCAGGGCATCTGCAACTAATCAGAAGGATGTTAATATTAATATTTTTATTGTCTTGATCATTTTCCTTCACGGAAAGACACCTATAATCAAGATTCCCATGTCTTGTGTTTTTTTTCTTCAGGCTAGACCCGTTTGGTGGGCTCATGTTACTCACCTGTATTACTGTGACATGGGAAAAACCCTTGTGATTTTAACACACACACGATCAGGACAAAACACAACAAATACTGGCATTGAGCCTCAGAAGTCGACACTGAATTTAAACTAATATATATGCATATATGTCATTCTTCTTTCAGATGAATACAATCAGAGTTATATTTAAACATGTCCTGGCTCTTCCAAGCTTTATAATAGCAGTGAATGGCCATTTCAGTTTTTGAAATCATAAAAGTGCATCATATCCATGATAAAAGTGCTCTATTCTACTCCAGAAGTTAATAAAGCCCTTCTGAAGTGAAGTGTTTGTGTAAGAAAAATATCCATATTTAAAACTTTTTAAAAAGTAAAATAACTAGCTTACGGCCAAACGAACATATGGAAGTCTAAAGCGCAACTTATGCGAGTAATGCAACGTTCTGCTGATATTTATCTGGGTTATGATATTTATCTGGGTTATGATATTTATCTGGGTTATGCTAATATTTATCTGGGTTATGATATTTATCTGGGTTATGCTAATATTTATCTGGGTTATGATATTTATCTGGGTTATGCTAATATTTATCTGGGTTAACTGTAAGTAGACGTTTTTGCTGGAAGCTGGAATTTTACTTTGTAACTTGTTAAATATGATTTTTTTTTTTTTTTTTTTTACACAAACTCATCTCTTCTCTTCAAAAGGCCTTTATTAACCCCCGGAGCCGTGTGGAGCACTTTTATAATGGACAGATGCATTTTTATAATGGATATAATTCACTTTTATGATGGATATGATTCACTTTTATGATGGATAGATGCACTTATATGATGGATAGATGCACTTATATGATGGATAGATGCACTTATATGATGGATATGATTCATATTTATGATGCATATGATTCACTTATATGATGGATATAAAGCACTTTTATGATTTCAAAACTGAAACAGCCATTCCCTGCCATTAAAAAGCTTGGAAGACCCAGGACATGTTTTGATATAAGTCTGATTGTCATATACATCTAGGATGACTTGAGGGTAAATCATGGGCTAATTTTATTTTTTGTGTGTAACTATCCCTTTAACACTTTTAATCCCTTGAAAATGCTGAGTGGCTGGTGAGCAAATAAAGTTAATGTCGACCCCTGCAGAGGACTATATCAGCTTCACACTGTGGGTTAACGGATCTGCAGTCACAGTGGGCGAAGCGGAGGATGACATAATTATAATAATTCGTTACATATGGATAGCGCTTTTCTGGGTACTCAAAGCACTTTACATATGGAAGGAGGGAACTTCAATCCTCAACCAGCACCAGTGTGCAGCTCCACCTAGATGAGGCGACGGCAGCCATATGAGCCAGAACACACACACACACACACACACACACACACACACACACACACACTCACACTCACACTCACACTCACACTCACACTCACACTCACACACACTCACACACACACACACACACACACACACACACACACACACACACACTCACACTCACACTCACACTCACACACACCACACACACACACACACACACACACACACACCAGCTTACTGATGGAGAGGAGACCGTGATGAAGATCAGTGTATAGGGATGATGAGGAGGTCATGATGTACAGAGGCCAAGGGGCAAATTAGGCCAGGATGCCGGGGTTAAACCCCTACTTTTTTTCTGAAGGACATCCTGGGATTTTTTTTTTTGATGACCACAGAGAGTCAGGACCTCGGTTATATTTTGATGGAGAGTGAAACCAGGGACGACTGGTTGATCGACTGGGACTCTGAAGCATTATTTCCCTCCCTGCCCTTCCCTGACTCACCAGTGTCTACATCATTGCTGGTCCTGTCCTGCACCTGTTACACTGAGACTGTGTGTTCATCATCTCACACTGTGTGGTGCAGTTGAGCCCCATCTTACGATCTGCCTTTTTAAAAATTTGTCAGATAAATCCCTTAACCAAGTTTAGTGTTTTGTTCTTCCCTCATATTTAAATGTAAAAAAATTAGATTAAAAACAAATATCCCATTCAGATATCTCTTTTGCACTACTGACTGACACACACACATATATGTATATATCGTGACGAGCGGAGCGAGCACTCATCAGCGTTGCCCTGGGGAAAGACGCGAAACACCTGTGCCCGTTCATCATGGCTTGATCGGCCACACCAGTCACCAATTTCCCCCACGGCCATATAAAGCCTGGTTCACACGGGACGATTTTAAAATTGTCGGCCGATTTTCCAAACCTGAGAGACCCCACACACGGCGATAAAAAATCACTGGTCTAACAGTTTTGGTCGTACAGTGTGTGGTGCGCAGCCACACGGCAAAATCAACACATCACACACGAACCGATTTGACTCCCGAGCATTCCCAGGTCAGACGGAAAATCCCGCGAAATCCCTCAAGATCAAACGTGACTTCAGAGTAAACTATTATGGCGGACAAAGAGGATGCAGTGGCGATAGTTTAAACTATTAGAGAAAACATCCACCGGACTCTCTGGTGCGCCATGCCGCCGGCTGTTTTGATTTTGTTTGTTTTTCTTCCTCTGCGCCTCGTCACCTCGCTTTCTGATTGGCTACACGCCACAGTCCACAGGCTGCGTGCTCGTTCGTCCTCGGGGGACACCACACACGAGGAGAAATCGGGCCAAAACAATCCAACATGTTGGATATCCCCGATTTGAGATCGGAGCGGTCCAGACGTCCTTCCGAGCAGACGAGAGCAGTCTTAACACACCACACATGGCAGGAATATCTGATCAGATTATTTTACGATAATCGGAGCATCCTTAAGATGTCGGAAGGGGAAAATCGGGGCTAAAATCGAGATGGTCCTCACTGCAGAACATGAAATCCACGGGGAGGAGTC
The DNA here is from genome assembly GCA_036326025.1 of Chrosomus eos. Taxonomy (NCBI): domain Eukaryota; kingdom Metazoa; phylum Chordata; class Actinopteri; order Cypriniformes; family Leuciscidae; genus Chrosomus; species Chrosomus eos. Next base: position 5,664,016 of record CM070834.1, read on the forward strand.
GGATCTAGATCCGACTCCTCCCACCTTACATACCTAAACCTACCCAGCTCCACCCCTTATTCCTAAACCCACCCCTAAACCTACCCAGCTCCACCCCTTATCCCTAAACCCACCCCTAAACCTACCCAACCCCACCCCTTAATCTGGATCCGACTCCGCCCCCCGGATCTCGTGTACTGCAATGAGGTGCTACTGCTAAAATCGGCCTAATTATCCTGCCGTGTGAACCAGGCTTAAGCAGCATGAAGCTGAACAACGAGGAGACTGGCGTCTTTGATCTGAAACGAGCACAGCACCGACTCACCGCACCAAGGAAATCTCTCACATTTGGCCCGGATCCGTTTTAAGCCCCTTGCCTCCGTTTCTATCTGAGAGACGTTTTCTGATTGTGAACCAGATCCGTGCCAGATAGAAGTTTCAGCTTAAACATTCTAACTGCCATCAGTTCAGTATTTATACCGTTTTACAGATCTGGCCCAGATCATTTTTCCCATAGGTAACCGAAAGACGTTAGCTGTGTCTGACACTGATTTGGTCCAGATCTGCAATATGAATCTGAGCCGATACTGTTTTCACATAGGCTACACTGGTGTGGCCCGAATCTGTGATACATATCTGAGCCGACTGCATTTAAAAAAGGGCTAAAAACTGCTCTGGCCCATATCTGCAAAACGGATTTGAGCCAACACTGTTTTGACAGAGACTACCTGATGTGGACCACATCCGAAATATTTTCTCAAACTGTGTGAAGAACTCCGTGGAATAAACATTTTCAAAACAACATGGTTACCTGTCTGCATATTTTATTTTTCTATTTAGAGTATGAGATAAATGCATTGTCATTAAGCTGAGCAATATTATCAGTGTTTAAAAACTATACAGCAACATTTTGTGATGCGGTCCGTTACAGCACAGCCGTTTGAGCTCCGTTTTAGGTCCGTTTTACGACAGCGCCAAGTGAACGTTGGGTCTCGCTTGACTGTCGTCTTGCAGATACGGTCCACATCCGTACTACGGACTTCAGCCAGAAGCGCCATTTTTTTAAAAAAAAAAATATCATCAAACCAAGCTGTCAACGCAGATTCATCTGACCAGCTAGGCTACCACACGTAAGTTTTTATGTGTTTATTCTGTGTTTATTATGTACATCTATTTGTATGTGTTTATTCTAATTTACTGTCTATTACTTAAACGTGCAAGTGAAATGCTGTTTGCTTTGTAGATAGCAGTTACAGGCTGTTATTTGCGCACCACAAAGAAGTCTGTGTTATGTTAAGGCCGCATCTGCTATAGCGCTATATTGAGCTATACAAATAGCCTATGAGTGTAGCACAGAATAGACCCAACTATAGGATAACAGAATACACTTTTTAATATCATGGCATATATTTGCGCTAATGTGCTGAATTTTAAAAGGTAGTCTTAGCTTAAATGTCCAGACGTCCCCGCGGTTTCAGGGGACAGCCCCCGTTTTTGGTTGCCTCCGGGAAAATACAGAAACTGTGTCCCTGTTTTTTGAAGATAAAACTTGTATGTATTTCAATCGGATTGACAGTCAAACTAAAAATGTCCCCGTTTTTTCCAAAATGTTGGGATTATGTCCGTTTTGGTCTCGGACATCTGGTCACCTTATCTTAGCTTTAGCTGCTATGCCGTTAAATCGCTGAGAATTGCAGGCACACATTCATGAAAATGACATGCAACATTGTGAGCTTAATTGTACACCTTGACCGACCATTTAAACACTCGCTTGAATTGTATGCTGCCAGCCATCTAACAGTGTCAATCACTGATATGCCACAACCTGCAGCTTTCTTATCTTTTTCATTTTTGAGCACCACTTTTTGGCTTGCTGAACATGCAGTTGTTTGGCTGTTAACAACTAGATGAGACACTCTCAGAAAGACTTCTTTTTGTGTTTTATGGCGGTTGGCAAACCAACTTGCTCTTTTGTAAAAGTTAAGAATAAAACAAATAGTCCAGGCAAACTAACTCATTTTTGAGCCAAAAATAAATGTAATTGTAAAAGATTTTTTTTCAGCATAGATCATTTCTATGAGGTTTCCAGAACAACATAGCCTACTAAAAGTCCTAAGAAATCCTAGTTGAGGAAATATGTTAATTGATCATCAATCCGAAATGTGTGCCATTAAGGCCAGCAACAACACACCCCATATTTGCATAATTTTCAAAGAAACTTGTAATACAAAAATAAATAAATAATACTTTTCATGGGTACTTGCATTGTGTAAAAGTTTCATTTTGATAGGAGTAAAGGGGAAAAAAACAGCCCCATTGGGGTGTATTGTTGCCTAGCCTTATTGGCACCGATTGGGACACATTTCGGATTGATGATAAATTAACATATTTCCTCAACTAGGATTTCTTAGGACTTGTAGTATGTTGTTCTAGACACCTCATGGAAATTATCTGCTGAAAAAATTTATTTTACAATTAGTCTTTCGTAAAATGCTACTTTGCCTGGACTAAAAATAAATTAATTGTGATTATGATTTTTTTTAATTCATGGCCAAAGTATCATTACTGAAATCAACTATACATTAATTAAAGAAAAGGAAGATAAAATATATGATAGAACTGATAGAAAGTGGCAAGGACATTAGCCTACATAATTTAGAAATACATCTGAATGTATATGCCTCCAACCTTACACTGAACAAAGACCATAACCACTATTCTTCTCATGTAGCCTACCCCAATTACAATTTCAACCTTACAATTACAATTTTGTTATTGGTATTTTACTTTCATTTTCTTGTAAACAAAAGTGAGTCTGTCTCCTGTCAGCCGTAGATAGATAGATTTGGACTTTTCCAGTCACATAATAAATAAAATTAAGACAACAACTTACAACATACTTTCCATTTCTTTTTTCCAGATGCTGAAAACATGATGCAAACTGTTGAGACGAAGGTATAATACTCAGATTTTTATTCCATTTTTTTATTTTTATTATTATTATTCAATTTACAATTGAGATAGTTACCTAAATGTAAAAAAATAATAGACGCAAGACACCAGAATGTTTATGTGGTATTTTTCATGTTTTCATCACGCAATCATGTTTTTGATGCGGTGGTGACGCGTTCATGTAAGGGCGGCGGCGCTGCCGATAAAGCACCTAAAAGCTGTCACAAAGACTGGCAAAAGCAATGATTATGAATATGTCAAATATAGCAAGGAGACATTTTAAGTGTTTATTAATAAAGTCAAGATGAAGTTGACGATGCTGACTCGCGATCTTCGCAGTATAGTGAATGCACCAGAGAGAAATGCACATTTCATTTCATAAGCAGAGAGCAGTCGGTTTTCTTTCGTTTTGAATTGTTCTGTTTACAAGTAGGCTAAACATTTTAATACAGATATATTTTTCAGGTCCGTGAATATGCTACCTTATACGCTTTCGGTTCATTTATGAGATGTGCTCCAGTTCACGCGCCGGCGGCTCCGTGTAGTGATTAGGCTATCTATAATTGTCTGCTATATTTAGCCTACTTGTTATTTATTAAATCCTGGCAATTGGTTGATGAACCATTGATTAAAATTAAGATACAATTAATACAAAACGAAATTCACTTTAAAGAAAGGCTTTGTGCTTTTCTGTTTGAGGTCTGTGAAAGTTTTAAAGCATCTTTTAGTGCCGCTTCAGAGCGCTCGCGTCTGTAAAGGAGAACTGTCACGTCTGTTACATTGTTTTTTCCTCATAAATGCGAACATGAAAAATAAAATAAAATGAATATTTTATGTTCTGTGGAGAGCCAACCCTTCATCCGAATTGCGCAGTGTAATTCACAGAATTACAACAACAAAATAATCGTTGCCTCCTAAAAGTTAAAGATTTTTTTTTGTCACGCATGACTGTCTATTTTCCTAATATTAAATATAAAACGCATGTGTAGACTGATATTTTTCTAATGTCTAGACTCCTTTCAGGGAGGAGCCTATGGATAAACTGAGAATTTATATTTCAAGATTTGACTGCAAATGTCATGTTCATAACGCTGGAATTCCCAAATTTTAAATAATTTATCCTCAACTAATTTTGTGGTGTAGGTCTACGTATTTTATAATGTTAAGTTAACTTCAAATAATACTAATAGTAATTTAAAGATGTGGTACTTGGTAGCATTGGAGGACGGTATGGATAATGCTGGGAGTTGGAAGGGGTGTGTGACGTGTGTCGCGATTCTGCAGGTTCGTGGATCTGAGTGTTGCGATTTCGGTTTCATATCGTTACAGCCCTAGTCATTTTAGAATGTTAAGTTCTACTTCTGTATAGTTATTTTGTATAGTTATAGTTAAGTAATACAGGAGTAATGTAACGCATTACAATTCTGAGACAGTAATATTGTAAGGTAGCCTAATGAATAACTTTTAATAACAAGTAATATATATTACAGTTTGGAAGTAACTTGCACAACACTGCTAATCAGACAGTAATGCTGTTTTCCAGGTGCAGTGCGCATTTGCAACAGAAGCTGAAATATGGAGGCATGCTATAAGGTGGTTTGCCCTTTCGGCGGACAGGAGAGGAGGGTGCCAGGAGAGACTGGCGCGTCAGCAGCAGGAGCAGCAACAGCAACAGCTGCCACAGGCCCACAGCACCCACCTTGCCCCTTTCAAACGTCTGAACGCAAACACGACCCGGGATTGATACCGGCATCGATGCCGGGTTGAGGACCTAGTAACATTGCGGAATCAGTCCCAGGAACACGCACAACAGCCAGGACCAAGCCGTAAGGGTGTGTCATAGTGATGATGACGCTCGTGCCATCGCGCGACCCTGTTGCTCTTCAAAGAAAGTTTGTGTTCGTCATCAACAAAGAAGGACGAACAAATGTCTGCAAAGTGGAACGAAGCAGAGACCAGGAGCTCCTCACTATCCGCGCTGAAGCTGAGAGCGTTCGCCAGCTTTGTGGAACGGTATGCGTGTGTACATGTTTTCGACGCGTAGGCTACGTTACACGTCTCATCCTGACGTCATGTGTCTTTACGGGACCTTTACGGGTTGTGTGTGAACGGACTCACATATCCCGGCAAATCACTGGCAGTGTGAATGAACCGAAATGTAAGTGTGAACCGAAATGTAATGAACCGAAATGTAAGTGATGTAAGTGTGTTCTCAGTGTTATGGTAAAGCTGACCTCATTCACTTCACTGCACCTGTTGGATTGCTGGACATCTGCTGTTCACTCAATGCATCAGTGTCAGAGACAAAAACCTTTACAATCTAGATTATCAGACTCCCAACTATATGGTTATAAATGTATCATTTAATCAAGAGAAAATTGCATAATAAAATAACCTTTTCTCCTTGTTTTTGGGGGTAATTTTTAAATTTAGTTTGAGAGAGTTTTATTACATAAGTAATAGCGTAATATATTCAGTTATTTATCGTTTTTACCGTATATACATATATTTTCCCCATTATCTTTTATTTGACACTGCTTTGATTCCTGTGCAATATTGTATGTAAAACAAGTAGGTTACTCTGTAACTGAAGACAAAATATTAGTGCTGTCAAATAAATTAATCACCATTAATGGCATCTAACATAACAGTTTGAGTTTATCGTTATGTTTGTTTAAGTGCATGTTTTTTTTGTGTGTTTTTTTCACGTTGTGTTAATAGCCTGTGCGTTTTTTATCTATTAATTCTGTGTTGACTGTGTTCTGTGTTAATTGTTGACTTTGTTCATGACTTTGATGTTCGTTTTTTATAATTAAATCTATGAATTCGTGGTCATTAATTCTGTGTTTGTTAACTTTGTTCACGTTGTTTTAGTATGCGTTTTAATCATTTATTTCAGCTATAGCTAAGCATTGCTCAACTAGCCTTTATCAAGTCAAGTCAAGCTTTTTATTTATAGCCAAGGCCTTGTAGTGAAAATGTTTTTCTGCATAGGTTCAGCATAGGTTACTATACCCTAACTGACAAAAATGCCGAAAATAAGGCAAAAGGACAATCCAGTGGTGATTTAAGCGGAATCGTAACACATCCGGCACAGCTCCGCTAGGCGGAATCGTTTCACGCACCCGTTACGCATCTGTAACGGGATGATCAGGCGGTGCTGGATCGGCGCTGGCACATATCCGCAACAACCCCTAAAAACAGACCAGAAACGGCTTCGGCCCGATGTGCGTTTGGACTCAGGAACGAGTCCGTGAGGCGGATGCGGGCCAGACCCGGCTCTATCGTTTTGCGGTTGCGGCCCTGTTCCGTTACAGCGTCCAGTGGTTATCTGGGGAGAGCACTGCACCACTAGCCTGACTACGTCAGACTTCGCACTTTCGCTCAATTTCATTTCGCTCCTGTACTCAGTCTGAGACAGCGGCCTATCTCTCAGTTTTCCTCCGGCCTGAAAACAGCCGGGCCAATCAACGAACAGAGGGCGGGCTGAGAGCCGTGACGTAGTCGCTAAGCGTCGATTTTAAGATTAGGTCAGGCAAATCGAAAACAACCGCGGATAGTGAGACGGGGATGCAATTCACTTCTGTTGTGGAGAATATTCCCGGCATTAGCAAACTGAAGCTCGAACAAGAAGAGTATGTATTAAACATTTTGAATGGAGGTGATGTTGTGGCCCTACTCCCTTTGGGAAAAGTTTAATTTCTCGTCAGCGAGAAACTGGGGAGCCTTTTGACAGGTCAGTGTCTCCTTTCTTTTCCAGGTCTTAAATATTGCCATGTCATGCTGTAATCTTGCAATTAAGTTGCAGCATTTCCGACAGACTCGAGATGAACAAAGAGCTGTTTAACAGAACTAATCCTAACTTTGACAGTTGGCTGCAAATATTTTTTTGTTTCTCTCTACTGTCAAATATCAGTTGGCCCTGATTGTACCGTGGATGCGTAGATTAACTTAATAATCTGCAAAAGTCGTTTACAGCCATGTTCACTCCGGTATTTCCCTCGCATCTTCAAGTGTTTACAGCAGGTTTACAGTGGAAGTTCGATCATAGATCTGAGTTCGATGCATGATGTCTGTGGTTCGATGCGGCTGTGTCGGCGTATAACATGCGTTATAAATAAACTTATCTGATTGGCTTACGGGTAACAATGATTTTAAACTTCAGACAAGCGCCCCCTAGCGAGAGAGAAAACACTTCTCTATTATTCTATTCCAGACTCTGTCTACGAAGCAAAGTGAAGTAGCAGATACCGCACCACCTCAGCAAACCACTCTTCACCACTTTTTACTAAATACACCCTTCGGGGTAATTAATTTGAGCTCTCCTTGTCGTGTGATACTTCCACCCCATCACTATATATATATATATATATATATATATATATATATATATATATATATATATATATATATATATATATATATATATATATATATATATATATATATATATATATATATGTAATTACAAAGGACTTGATATGCTGATATCATCTCGTTATTTTTTTTTAATTAAAATTATTAAAATGCAGACTTTTAGACTTCATTTAGATCTGAACTTTTTTTCCATGGCATGAAATAATTTCCAAATCAAATGTATTTGGCAAGTTTTGGTTTCTCCAGCATTCACAGAAGCCAAGCAGTTTGAGAAACCAAGCGAGAGTATTAGTGTCCGGTTCTCAGAGATGTGCTGAGAATAAAACAGGAAGCTCTATGTGTTACACTGCTGGAATGACTAATATTTACTGTCAATAATGAAGAGTAACTCCCTCTTCAAAAACACAGAATGACAAACAGTGCATCTATGAACTGAATGACTGATGAACGCTGTTAGTTTAGTCATTCAAGATGCTTGGTGTGAAGTTTGTTGGACTCGGTCATTTGATATTAATAAAGCGGTAACTGATCATCATTTCACTTTCTGTTTTCCGTGACTCGTTTCGTCATCATGAGACACGTGATGCTGACCACTAGATGGAGTGCTTTCTTGGCTGATTCTGAGGAACAATCAAACCATTGGACAATAACACTTTAGCAGGTAATAAAAGATGGAAAACCAAAAGCTAGAACATTACATTTGAAATGTATTTATGAACTAGATGCTTTGTGACAAACGATGAAAAGCAGAAGTATGATCCTAAAAGAGCCAACAAGAGAAGTGAAACTGCAGAACAGAAGAGGAAAATTAGAAAATGTAATTGTATTTATGCATTACTATATTTTGTTATAAAAAGTACCTTGCCACTGTTGCTTTTGGCTTGCTCAGTTGGGGATATTCAAATTAATTAACCAATCATTAATACCATTGATCAGCTCTACCTAACGTGGATGTTTTTTCCACTAAGAAACAAACATTATGTTATTTTGATTGATACTGTGAAGCTGCTTTGATACAATCTATATTGTGAAACGCGCTATGACTTGACTTGACCGGCACATAATGCATTTATTATAACATAATTAAATGCAAAGACAAAGAGACGATTTTGAAAAGAAAATTGAAGAAAAAGAAGTCAATGTGAAAGTCACTGGCATAATGCTGGAGTATTTGGTTGGTTGCTAGGGTGTTCTGGGATGGTTGCTAGGGAGTTCTGGATTGGTTGCTAGGGAGTTCTGGGTTGGTTGCTAGGGAGTTCTGGGTTGGTTGCTTACTGTAGGCGGTTGCTTATTGGCCCATCCTTAAGTCTATATGATTTTCACAGGAATGTCAACAATATAAATGTACTTTGTTATGTTAAATGATCTAGACATGTTTTAATGAGATCCATATCAGTTTGTAAAATCAGAAAACATCACATTATGTTGATTTAACTGTGATTTGTGCTGCTGTTTTGGACAGGGCTGGTTTTATTCTGATATGGTTCTGATAAACACTTGATGAATTGATGACTTCTGCTGAAAATGAAAGTTATTTCAGATGCAGAGCAAGGCACACTTTGATAAGTTTGAAGGCAAAGTTTTTTATTTTCAGTTCAGGAGCACTAATAAAGTAAACCGAGTCAATGTTTTCTACACTTTTACAGTGCCTTTGTGTCCTTTTGGAAGCTTGTCGTCTTTAGTTCTCATTCATAATAATTGCATGGAAAAAAGACAGTCATAGTCTTGGTCCACAGAAGAACATCATCATGTGGGTTTGAGACGAGGGTGAGTAATGATAACAGCATTTTAATTTTGGGTGAACTGTCCCTTTAATTGTCTTGTTGTAATGTAATGCTGCTCATTCGCACTAGATGGGGCTCTTAGATCTTATAACATTAGTTTAAAGGGCTCGATCACCTAAAAAATAAATAAAAAAAGAAGATTCTCTCTACATTTAGTCCCTTTGACATGTTGTTCCAAATCTGTATACATTTTTTAAATAATTGTATTATTTAACCTCCTGATTGACAGTGTCATTAGATTGACACTTGTATTAGGCTACATGTCTCGTCATGAAACATGAGCATATCAAATCAATTGCTTTTAAATTGTAGGCTAATGATTGTAAGACATGCAGAAGACCTAAACAAATAAAAACAATGAAGGTTTTTTATTTATTCCAGTTATTTCAATTTCAACAAAACAACTATTACTGCAACCTCAGTACATCTGCATTATCAAGCTGTGTGACTTTTACAATACAGGTAATAAGATAATCTATAACCATAATTACTGAGAAGAGAAATCTGAAAGAGAGTAACAGTTTTATATCCTTTAGTCCTCAGTTTTTCAAATGTAAATTAATGTCTCTGTCACACGTAATGTTTTCACAAATTCCTGGTTAAACAAACATTAAAGACCAAATTCAATTCTATTTTGTTTTTTACACTATATATTCTATTTATTAAAACCAAGTTTAAATCTCATCAAGTTAGTGTTTTTACACAAATTTACATTTATTCCAAAATGATAACTAAAGGCAGTAGCAATTGACCCTTCGCGTGGAGCTTGATTGACAGGTGTTCTGACCAATCATACTTCGCCATCCGCCATTTTGTCCGACAAAGCAGCCAGGAGAGTTAGTAGATTAACATGGGAGGATTTGAACTTGAAAAACTGAATATACTGACGCCTTTCCACGGTTAAAACAACATTCAATTTATGTTCATTCATGTTTATTTGATGCTATAAATGAACTAGAAGGAAGAGATGATCGGATCACGAGCAGCTTTAACGGATGCTCTACTGCGATCTGTCACGACACATTAAAGAGCCACAAAACGGTATTTATTGTTTAAATTTCTTTCAAAAAATGACCAAATTTGAAAGGTGAGACTTTGTTTAATATGTTTAATATCAAAAGTAACCGAAAAGTATCCAAGTCTTTCCTGTCTGTCCGCGTGTTGTCAGTCTCCTCTCTGCTCCGCGATGTATTTTTCACTGCGTGAGAACATGGTGTGTGCGTGAGAGTGGCGTAGCTTGTCGGACATAGCGACAGTAACTAAGGGGGGTATGTATGTAAATCTGTATTATTTGTGAACTGATGTACAGCTGATCTTTTTTAATAGTCAACTTAGTTTCGTCAGTCATCAAGATACTCACTGGTCACAGACACGAAGATGAACCTTTCTTTTCCACAAGCTGATTACTCACTAAAACCTACAGTCATCATGTTTGATTTTGATGTGACATAAAGCATTAAAGCTGCTGTCCGTAACATTTTTAAGTTAAAAATAATCCAAATTAATTATTTAAAAAAAAACATCTTCAGCCAGTGTTCAAAACTATCTGCTTGTCGTAGCTAGATTCAAAACGGTTAGCTTGTAATAATGATTTTAATTCCAGTGGTACTGGTGGGTTTTCGCGGGAAATTCGAGCATGTGTTTGCGTCATTACGTCACATCCGTACACATAAAGAAGGAGTTTCGGCTAGCCGGCTATACTGCGCATGAGGAGATGTAGAGATAGGCTTTTCTCGCAGCACTTTACATGATTAAAACTCATGGCGGATCCAGAAAGATCCAAACAGCAATCATCAGTGTCAACTGGAGATTAACCAGTTATAAAACCCAAAAGACTTCATACTTCGGATTTAAGGTGGAAAGAGAAAGGAACCGTCTCATGCGAACACAAGGATACACATCGGTGGGGCTTTTGAAAGGCGCATGAACTCTGTGTTTTGAAGGGGTTCGAAACGGAAGAAGAGACGGCTTTTTCTGCTGAACAAGTAAGACATTTCAATAGTTCAATCGTGTAACAGTACGTTTTCTTAATTCACGCAGTTATGGAGTTTCCTTTGTTGTGCCTTTCTCGTTTAGCTATTATGGAGAATATGAATTCTGAACTACACAGGTAATCATAAAACACATTAAATAACGTTAGTCACGCAATGCTGATGTTGTTAACATGAACAATTTGAGAACAAAGTAGGCTATGATTTGCACGGTTGCTGTAAATCGCGCTGATTAAATCTAACGATCGCTTGTCATGTCGAATGCTTTTCCCCCTTAGTTGATCAGAACAAAAATGGTTGTTACTTACTTGTTCAGAAGACATTTTCCGGTGAAAATTCGTATGTTGGTCAAGCTTTCAAAAAGTGAATCTGTGATTCTGAATGACAGTATCCACACAGCGCGGTGATTGACAGCAGCACTCGCCTCAAAACACTGTGTTCATCCGCGCTGTTTCATGCCGATTTACAACCCACGTAAAGATTATAATTCCGCGAATCACTGCAGTTACAGATTTCGAACAGAGATGGCGACAAAAAGGGAAATTGCTACGGACTGCAGCTTTAATATCTAAATAGGTGACTAGTTTACTTACTTTTGAAGTAGTCTTCACATTAACACCATCATCTTCATTCTCAATTACCCCCATCAAACCCGATTCATGCACTTTTTTTAATGTCACATTTTAATGTATTTGCATTGTTTTGTTTTTGTAATATCGGATATTTTTTCATCCACTGTTTTTGAGGAATTGTCTCGCCTCCTCTGAGGAATTCTTACTATGGAAAATAAAACAGACAATGTGGCAAAATTTGTTACGTTTATGATAAAAAGGTAACTTTGTTTCAAAGATAATTTTGCAGACATTTTGGTATGACATTTTAGTTTATTTATAATTTACAATTTCTGTTCCCCTTCAGTCGCTCACGTTCGACGTGACGACGCTAGGGGATCACTTCAGGGAGCCCTATCAACTTCGAGTATCTAAAGAACAAGCCAATGAACGTTGGCGTGCGTGAAACGCGTCACGCGCCCCGCCCCGCAGCGCGGGTATAAACAGGAAGCGGACGCCGCACTCATTGTCTTTCGCTTCGGAGCCGAGCTTTCGTTTTGACTCTGAGTTTCTGCAGACTGCTGCATCGATCGTTGAAGACTTCAAAGAGAATACTCTGTTCCAGTGCTGGTGTGACGGTGCGATCAGCGGTGGCCGCGAGCATTACAGCTCACAACTGCTGTTTTCACAGCATTGCTTGTGTGTGTGTGTGTGTCTGTATGTGTCGGTCTCGGTGGGCGTTCCTCTCGTGAGTGTGTACCCCGATTACACCGCGGCTATCCCTGGGTGCTTCAGCACTGAGAGAGTTATTTTTTCTCTTTATATTTTTTGTTTTCAACTAAAAGAGCAACACAAGCGTGACGCTGCGTCCTTTTCAGGATGACATTCCGCTTGTGCGTTTCTGGGTGCGGTCGTTCCCTGGCGCCAGCAGACGGCCACAATTGTTGCCTCTCGTGTTTGGGCATTCAGCACGCTGAAGCAGCTTTTGTGAATAGTTCATGTTCTCATTGCGGGAATATGACTATGGCAGCGCTTAGATCAAGACTCGCTTACCTCAAGGGAGGTGCAGTCCCCTCGCCTATGCCCAGATTTAGTGTTTATTCTGGACCTCAGAATGGACCTACTTTTGCGCATGGTCAGGGTGATCTGAGGATTACCGTGAGGGCTTCCCCGCCGAGGCAATCTCCGTGGGCCCCTCACGCCTCTCAAGCGCTGCCGCCGTTGGAGCCCCCAAACGAACGCACTGGCCCCTCTCGTTGTCGGCCAGCCGTGTCCTTTGGGGCCCCACCTGACGATCAGATGTCGATCGCAGCATCGGAGGGGGAGCTCAGTCCTCTGGAGATGAGGATTCGGCTGCGTTACCCCTCTCTGGGAGTGTGGCGTTGCCGAGTCAGATCCAGAATGGGCGGCTATGCTTTCCCGGGCCGCCGAGAAGGTCGGGCTTGTGTGGAACCCTCCACCACGTCCCGAGCCTTCTCGGTTGGACGATTGGTATCTCGGGGGGGCCGTGCTGGTTCTCAGCGCTCCGCCCCAGTGCCATTCTTTCCGGAAGTGCATTAGGAGCTTACTAGGACGTGGAAGGCGCCGTATAGTGCCAGAAGCTGTCCTAGTGGCTCCTCCCTCCTCACCACCCTCGACGGCTGGGCGGCTAAGGGGTATGTGGATGTTCCCCCGGTGGAGCGTGCCGTCTCGATGCAATTGTGTCCGGCGTCCGCTTCCTCCTGGCGGGGCAATCCACGCCTCCCGTCCAAGGCTGCAGAGCCTGTGGACAGGCTGCTTCTGCCCTCCATGCCATAGCGCTTCTACAGGTCCATCAGGCCCAGGCGCTCATTGACATGAACGAGGGTGGTTCTGACCCAGAGCTCCTCCGGGAGCTCCGTGTGGCAACCGACCTCGCTCTCCGAGCGACGAAGGAAACTGCACGTTCAGTCGGTCAGGCGATGTCCACCTTGGTGGTCCAGGAGCGCCACCTCTGGCTCAACCTCGCGGATATGAGGGACACCGATAAATGTCGGTTCCTGGATGCCCCTCTTCCCAGGTTGGGTTATTCGGCGACGCGGTCGAGAGCTTCGCCCAACAGTTCTCAGCCGCCCAGAAGCAGACGGAGGCCATCCGACACATCCTGCCCCTGCGGACCGCTGCTGCTCCCTCTGTCCGCCGGCCGCAGCTCCTCCGTCCGCTCGTCGCCGAGGTCGACCTCCTGCGGCGTCCTCCGCTCCCGCTAAGCCTTAGCAGCAGCAGCCACCATCCAGGCCTCGGCAGTCTTCAACAGACTGCCCGTTCAAGATGCTTACGCAGAAACGCATTTACAAATGCATCCGTCCCCAAGATTGGTTTGCAGCGATCGACCTGAAGGACGCGTACTTTCATGTCTCGATTCTCCCTTGACACAGATCGTTTCTCCGCTTTGCGTTTGAGGGACGGGCATATCAGTACAAAGTCTTACCCTTCGGGCTGGCCCTGTCACAACTGGCTTATTCTCGCCCAGTCGAGAGAGCAGTTGTGCGAACACAGGGACATGGTGCTCAGTCACCTCAGCCATAGGGCTTCGGGTCAACTGGGAAAAGAGCAAACTCACCCCCGGGCAGAGGATCTCTTTTCCCAGTATGGAGTTGGACTCGATCAACATGACAGCGCGCCTCACCAAGGCCCGCGTCCAGTCAGTGTTGAACTGCGTGAGCACGCTCAGACGCAGAACAGCGGCTCCACTGAAACTGTTTCAGAGTCTCCTGGGGCATATGGCATCTGCAGCCGCGGTACGCCGCTCGGATTGCTTCATATGAGGCCGCTCCAACACTGGCTCCACGATCGAGTCCCGAGATGGGCGTGGCAGAGCGGCTCGTGCCGGGTCCAAGTGACTCCGCACTGTCGCCAAACTCTCAGCTTGTGTCGGACCCTTTGTTCCTGCGGGCAGATGTTCCCTAGAACAAGTGTCCAGGCATTCTGTGGTCTCCACGGATGCCTCTGCCACCGGCTGGGGGGCCACGTACAACGGGCATGCAGCTTCAGGTCTGTGGACGGGGCCTCAACTGCATTGGCACATCAATTGCCTCGAGTTGTTAGCAGTACATCTTGCATTGGGCCGCTTCGAAACGCCGCTTCGTGGCAAGCATGTACTGGTCCGTACGGACAGCACTGCGACCGTTGCGTACATCAACCGTCAGGGTGGTTTACGCTCCCGCCGCATGTCACAACTCGCCCGCCATCTCCTCCTTGGAGTCAGAAGCATCTGAGGTCGCTTCGTGCCATTATATTCCTGGCCTGCTCAACCGTGCAGCCGACAAGTTCTCACGGCAGCAGGTGCTACCGGGAGAGTGGCGACTCCATCCCCAGGTGGTCCAGCTGATTCAGGCGCTTCGGGACCGCACAGGTAGATCTGTTTGCCGCCCCGGACACGTCTCACTGTCAGTTGTTCTATTCCCTGACCGAGGGGACCCTCGGCACGGATGCTCTGGCACACAGCTGGCCCCCGGGCCTACGCAAGTATGCGTTTCCCCCAGTGAGCCTTCTTGCACAGACCTTGTGCAAAGTCAGGGAGGACGAGGAGCAGGTCGTGTTAGTTGCGCCGTATTGGCCCAACCGGACCTGGTTGCCCGAACTAGTGCTCCTCGCGACAGCCCCTCCCTGGCCCATTCCTCTGAGAGAGGACCTGCTCTCTCAGAGACGGGGCACCCTATGGCACCCGCGTCCGGACCTCTGGAAACTCCATGTCTGGTCCCTGGACGGGACGCGGAGGTTCTAGGTGACCTACCCCCAGCGGTAGTTGACACCATCACTTCCGCTAGAGCCCCCTCTACGAGGCGCCTCTATGCTCTGAAGTGGAACCTATTCGTTGACTGGTGTTCTTCTCACGAGGAGAACCCCCGAACTTGCTCGATCCGAGCCGTGCTTTCCTTCCTGCAAGATGGGTTGGAGCGAAGGCTGTCTCCCTCCACCCTTAAAGTGTATGTTGCCGCCATTGCCGCACATCACCATGCAGTTGAAGGTAAGTCGTTGGGAAAGCACGACCTGATCGTCAGGTTCCTGAGGGGAGCAAGGAGACTAAATCCTCCTCGCCCACTCTCTATACCCTCTTGGGACTTGTCTCTGGTCCTTTCGGCTCTTCAGAGACCACCTTTGAGCCTTTGCAGTCAGCTGAGTTAAAAATTCTGTCCTGTAAAACAGTACTCCTGGTTGCATTGGCCTCCATCAAGAGGGTAGGGGACCTGCATGCATTTTCGGTCGACGAATCGTGCCTGGAATTCGGCCCGGCTAACTCTCACGTGATCCTGAGACCCCGGCCCGGATACGTGCCCAAGGTTCCTACCACTCCCTTCCGGGACCAGGTGGTGAACAGGAGGCAGACCCAGCCCTGGCTTTTCTCTGTCCCGTCCGCGCTCTGCGTCTGTACGTGGACAGAACGCAAAGCCTCAGGACCTCAGATCAGCTCTTCGTCTGTTACGGAGGCCAGCAGAAGGGAAAGGCTGTCTCCAAGCAGAGGATGGCCCACTGGATAGTGGATGCCATCGCCTTGGCTTACGAAGCCCAAGGCGTGCCTTGCCCGCCCGGGTTGAGAGCCCACTCCACTAGGGGTGTCGCTTCTTCTTGGGCGCTGGCACACGGCGCCTCGCTGACAGATATCTGTAGAGCTGCGGGCTGGGCGACACCTAACACGTTCGCTAGATTTTATAGCCTACGTGTTGAGCCGGTTTCTTCCTGTGTGCTCGCTTCAACCAGCCGGTAACACCGAAGTTTCCGCTCTTGTGTCGGCTTGCTGCGCCACTCCCCTCCACATGGAGCGGATACGTGCGCTTTTTTGCTCCAGTCGAGTTCCCCACTCTGGCGAACCCTGTGAGTTCCTCCGCACCCCTCCGGCAGTCAGACGTTGCGGAGCGTCCGACGCCAGGCCTAGTGCTCGTATGCTTGTGTAACTTGTGCTAGGCTGGGTTCCATATGTGGTGGTTCCTGCGGCGATCCCATATGAGTATTCTTCCACGACCAGCTCCCTGCGGTGAGCCCGTGTCTTTCCCTTGGCAGAGTCCACTCTGCCGTCACTGTCTGGTGTAGCCTCCCCCTTCTCAGGCTGGAGCCACCCCAGTGACATTCCATATGTTGCACTGCCCTCTGGCCAGTCCATATGAGTATTCTCCACGTTACCTCCCTTCGGGCAGGACGTGGCTTCCGCAGCGTCCCTCTCCTCTGGAAAGGCACGCTTTCCCAGTGTTATCCAAGAGTTCCACTGTGTGGGTTAACGGAACAACAGTGAACTCCCTCTACGCAGGTCTTCCGCCCCAGCCACTTGGGGGTCTGAGAGTCTTCCGTAGGGCGCTGGATGTGGCAGCAACCGATGGCGTCTTCCATGGGATCCCCTAGCGTCGTCACGTCGACGTCACGTCGAACGTGAGCGACTGAAGGGGAACGTCTCGGTTACTAATGTAACCCTCGTTCCCCGAAGGAGGGAACGGGAGACGTGACGTCCCGCTGCCACAGTTGCTGACCATCGCTGTACGGCCGACTCAATCTCGGCTCCTCAGCGAAAAACAATGAGTGCGGCGTCCACTTCCTGTTTATACCCGCGCTGCGGGGCGGGGCGCGTGACGCGTTTCACGCACGCCAACGTTCATTGGCTTGTTCTTTAGATACTCGAAGTTGATAGGGCTTCCTGAAGTGATCCCCTAGCATCGTCACGTCGACGTCACGTCTCCCGTTCCCTCCTTCGGGGAACGAGGGTTACATTAGTAACCGAGACGTTTTCATTCACTAATACTGCATGTCTTAAAGAAGACCTGTGTGTGTGCGTGTGTGTGTGTGCGTGTGTGTGTGTGTGTGTGTGTGTGTGTGTGTGTGTGTGTGTGTGTGTGTGTGTGTGTGCGCATGTGCTCTCTCTCTCAAAAGATGAACTTATATATTTTGTGTGTGTGTGTGCTCTTTTCCTAAAGGCATAACAGCAGTCTGATGAAATGAATTACACTTCACTGGAAGAGTGTAAAAGCTGTAAGTTCGCCTCGTTGTAATCACAATCTTCAGAGCGCATGTGGGAATCCATGTTCACTTTTACACACTAGAAACAACACACAGATCATTTCAGGTGTCATCATGATATTCAATGTGCAAGAAACAGATTTAAGAATCATCCAGACTTACTTGATTGTCCTCTGGCTTTCGAATCTTCCATTCCACTTTGACCTTCAGACACTATAGGTGAAAGAAAGAAAAGCATCCCACAATGTGCTGTAGTGTTTAAGATGATGCTTGAACTGAGGAATACTTACTATTGGGTGGATCGTTAATACTGCCCCGTCGCTCACGTTTAAAGCCAGAGTTCAGTGAATCTTCCTTTTTGTTCAACTCTCCCGCTTTTTCATCTTTATCTTCTTCTGGAACAACACATCAGAGAGTTTTTACTTAAAACAAATGTTTAACATAAATGTGTTAGTCAAAAGGGTTTAGAGTTACATTTAAGCTATTTTAATACATGGCTAGATTTATTTTCACAGGGAAAAAAATGTTTAAACATTTAATTTTGGGGATCAAAGATGAATTTTAAGGGATAAAATTATTATCGGCAGGGGGACTTTAAATCCTTCCCTCCTGCATGGGTAAAAATAACCCGAAGTTATACTTTTATTTTATTTTTATCCCGAAAGCTTATGTCATTTAATTTTGATATAATTAGATTAGATCATATTTTTTTTATTCATTTTTTTTATTTATTTTTTATTACTAGATTGTAACAATCCAATTTCTTTTTCAGTATGCATTCTGGTCTCTTATATTAAAAATAATTTGTGAAGTTTTATCATTTTTAGTTGTAATTTTAAAACATTTTCAGGTTTTTCTATAGATACTGAAGTGTCCGATATTATAACAATTCAAGTTAGTAAGTAAAGTCGACAGCAGGGGAAACTATTAAAAAAACAAGTAAAACCTGTATAAAGAATATTTATTTGAAAAAGCTGATCTTAATTCAGGGGGGGATGCTGTTACAGCTTCAAAAATGTCTTTTATAATTTCACCATTTACTTTGCATTTGTGTGCGGTTGGGTTGTTCTGCATTGTAAATGTGTTCAAATCTTCATACCTGCATTGTGACTGATTTTACTTGAAAAGAAAAATGCCTCTGTTATATGAACTCTCATTCATTTTAATGGGAATTTCTAGGTGTGTGTGTGTGTGTGTGTGTGTGTGTGTGTGTTCTGCTCAGTTGTGTGTTTGTTAAATTTTTTATATTTGTTTGACAAATAAAAAAATAAAAAAAATCTTCACATTCCATTCATTCCTATGGGGGTTTGCCCAGTGTTATCAATGCATTTGATACCATTTTTAATTTCAACCACAAACTCGAATCCAGTAAAAAAAAAAAAAAATCCTTAGGTCTTGGATCACTCTGATGAACACTAAATATTTAATAGAAAAATAATAATAATAATTTTGGGTCAAAAGACCAGAGGGAAAGAACTGTTAATATGTGACAAATGTTTAAACCGTTTAGAAATGTATAGAATAAAATGTCACTTTTAGAAATGTCTTCATTAGCATAATTAAGGTGACACATTTTCATATGAGGTTATGTATGGTGATAACACTTACGAGACTCAATGCTGCTATCATGTTCTGATCCAGTGGTTACATGCTGTGTTTTCTCTTTATACTCCTTAAGTTTATTCTCTTCGAGTTTCTTCAAACCCGTGTGTAGATCTCGATCGGTTTCCTCCTGTTTAACAGCCTGTGTTTCTCTGTCCTCTGCCTCTCGCAGTTTCTGGTCTTGCTCGCTCTTCTTTTCCTTGAGTTTCTCAACTTCTTCTTTCAGGTCTTCAATTTCTTTTTTACGATCATTCTCTTGTTTAAGTAAAACATCAAACAAGTAGCTCTTAGTCTCTTTACAAGTCTTTATCTTGTTTTCCAGCCCATCAAAGATTGAAGAAAATATATTTCCCAGGTTCATCTCACTGCCTGCCTCTAATGTTTCAATCATCTGATTGTCATGAACTCTTGAAACTCCTGGTTGCACCTCATGCTGACTGTCTTCGGTTAAGTATATGAGATCAATCATAAAACTTTTCAAAGTCTCTCTCTCGCTCTTTAATTTGTCCTTAGTTTCTACTATTTCTTCAATCTTATAAGCAATGTCTTTTGCATGCTGGTCTTCCATATCTTTATGCTTTTCTGTTAATTCAGTCACTTTTTTGGCATGCTGTTCTTCTTTCTCCTTTAGAAGTTTCTCGGTTTCTCTTCTAATTTCGGCACATTTTTCTTTTTCCCATGATAAAAGTGCCTTTTTATATGATGACTGAAAAAAGAATGTGGATTCCTTGTTCCGTGTCATATTTTCTATTAATCTGAACAGATCCTGAACACTTTCGTCATTGTCCTCCAAATAACGTATCTCACACTCGTTGACACTCCCTGTCGGTTGTGGTCTCCCAATGATCACAACATATTCCGAGGCCTTTTCGCCAAACACTTCAGTGATTGCATTTAAACATTCCTCAGTTTCTTTCCTGTTGTCAGTAACTAACAGAAAGGCATGAGGTCCAGGAAAGACCTGTAATGCACAATGTACCATTTGATATTTTTGAATTTCGTTTTTCATTGATTTGCGTCTTGAGGGTAAGAAACAGCATAATGCCAAGTGACTCTTGGTGGAAGGTGTTTTCACCACTGAAATCTTTCTGCCACACACATGACCCTCTCTGGGACATGTTTCAGGATCAGCTCTATTCGCTCTTTCCCTGAGAATGATGTCACATGCACGATCCTTAAGAGATTTATCGTCTCCAAGTATAATCAATCGAAGCTCTGGAGCAGAGGCAGTGGATCCAGTGATTGTGCCATCTGTCAACAGGGAAATGTATTACATTTTCATAAATGTAAAGATACTCTGAGGTTTAAAAATGTTAAGCATAAATTGATATTGTTTCAAAATTAGCTTTTGCTCATATAACTTTTTGTAGTAGCTACCATTAGATGGTGTATAATCAAGTTTTTCAATCACACCATAATCATCCTGTCGTTCATCTCAAATTTAATCCCGTGTTTTATTTTTTGTAAAAACATTTAGCCATAAAACCTTGTAACTTACATTGTGATGCGTCTCTAAATTCCCCTGCTGAAAAAAATATGTTAAAACCTTTAGCATGTAATTCAAACAAGAATTTAATAAATGTATCATAAATGCTATATTATTGTTTTATTTTTAGTAAATGGTAAAACAATGCATTTCTTATTAAAAAAATTATATCTGCTATGGGTGCTTCATCGTGATAAAGTGAATATTCAATAAAAAAAAAAGTATTTTTAGTATGTGATACAAATTTGATAAAAGTAAACATGCTGAATGAAGTTACACAGACATTACCTTAAAATATGTTTTAATTTTGGTACTAATTAGAAATAATGATTTCTAAGCAGTCCTACAATCATTACTTTACCCATAATAGTTTTGACTTGTATCGGATAGTGAAATACTGCAAGACAGCGTAGCACATGTGTAAGAATGCTTACCTTCACTGAGTTACCCTGCAAAGATGTAAGCATAAGACACACAGATATTAGTGCTCTTTATTTAATTAAAGTAATAATGAAAATAGTGTGATTTTGCTGAGTTTTACTTACTGTATGATTCTAAATCTGAATCTTTATTTTGCAATGCTAAAAAAATACACACAAGATTTGTAATTTATGCCTGCAGGGTCTTTCACATACAGTACAGGAAACATGCTTAAACATCACAAGAACTGTAAATGTTTGAACTGAGCTGCACAGTTTCCAACAGAAAATCATTTACAGGAATGACTCGTTTACAAACTAGAACATCAAAACCACAAACTAATTTAAACTCTTCACAATCAAAAATAAAATGTAGATCAATAAAATTGATGATTGTTTGATGATATCGAAAGTATTACCTCGGTAAGGTATCGACGCCATCTTGTTTGGTATGATAAGTTCCTCAGCTTATTAAAAGAAGGTTAAAACTGAAACAGCCACAGAAGAAGAAACTATATATTCCTGCATAAGGGGATCATGGTCCGATTCACGATTAATTCAAACAGAAAAATCAGTATAACTCACACTGCACGCCTGTTACCTAATAACAGGAAAACACTCACGTACAAGTGAGAGATATGAAGCTAAGCGCTAGTTCTGCCAGGAAGACTCAATCTTTCACGTCATGTATTACCTTTTCACTATCCAATCACATCCTAATAGCCAGTATAAAAGGGTGGTACTTACTCATGTCTGAGTTCTCAGATGCTGTCGCTTCAACCACCTCCATCCTCCCCATCCACCACCAGACGGGACCTTCCTTCATCTCCCTACCATTCTACGCCGGGTCCTCCCCACCAGACAGGACCTTCCTTCATCTCCCTACCATTCTACGCTGGGTCCTCCCCTCCATCCTTCCCATCACCTCCAGACGGGCTCTCCCTTCTACCCTGAAGATGCCAGGATGTCCTCTCCTCCTTCCACCCCACCACCACCAGATGGCACCCTTCCTTACTTCGCGGGGGTGGGCTGCGCCCCCGCCTTCATCTCAGGCGGGATGCGCAGATTCCGTACCCTCGGAATGCGAATTACGGACGGGGCCTACGCCAAAGAATTTGATTGCTTGCTGAGCTCGTAAATAAATGTTATTGTCTCAGTATTATTCTCCCGAGTCTTTCTGGTAGAAGTATACGGAAGTGCTAACCACAGAACGAAGAAAAGAAATGGTCTAAATCACATGTGAAAACAGTTGATAAGAGAGCTGATGTGATTGGATTACACAGAAATACAAACACACACACACACACACACACACACACACACACACACACACACACACACACACACACACACACACACACACACACACACACCATTTCATAGTTAGTAAATTAGTGAGTTAGTTAAATTTGATTTCTGTGTCATGCCAAACATTTGGCATGACGTAAGACACCACAAACTTATTTTACAAACATCTTCCGGTCCCATATACAAATCATATAGAAGTAATTACAGTATTACATAAGCAGTAATAAATTACACACAGAATAAAAGGAAGAATATTCATGTTGTCCTTGTGTAGTTGCTGTAGTGACCTTTGCTTCACTTTATACGATCCTCGCAACAGAAGGGGCCTCAATAAAAAAGCCCCCAAAATTCCACAAAAATGTCTCTGTATAAGTTCTTGGTTTTTGGCCTTTTTTGTGCCTTTATTTGATAGGACAGTAGAGATTTTTGACAGGAAAGCGTGGGGTAGAGAGAGAGGGGAACTGGATCGGCAAAGGACCTCAAGCTGGGAATTGACCTCGGGTCGCCGGAGGCAATGTTGCGCTATGTTTCGACACACTAACCACAAGGATATTGGCACAGTTCTTGTTTTTAATATTTATAAGAATACCACACGAGCAAGAGTGATATTTTCCCGAATATCAGAATAATCGAAAATGTGATATTGATTTTATACAACAGTTCAATAAAAAATAAGTTAAAGGTGCAATGTGTAAACATTTTGAGTATCTATTAATAGAAATGCAATATGACATCCATAACTATGTTTTCAGTGGTATGTAAAGAACTTATTTAATAAACCGTAATGTTTTTATTACCTTAGAATGAGACATTTATATCTCCCCTTCTATGAAGGTCGCCATATTGTGTCGTCATGTTTCTACCGTAGCCGACAGCAAACAAACAGCGTTAAGGCCAATTTATACTTCTGCGTCGAGTGTACGCCGTAGTGTAGGGCGTAGGCTACGCATGTAGGCGATGCCATCGTGAGCATTTATACTTCTGCGTTTAGGTCTGCGTTGCTCTGCAGTACAGCGCCGAAACACTAGTTGGCAGCGGAGGGTTTTAATGTTCCACTGTGTTTAGATTCCGCTCGGTTCCTAGAGAAGAAGAAGATTCCTCGCGACTGTTTTGAGTTTAGGTTACTACAAGCAATGGCGATTGAAAGAGAGCGGATCACGTTGGAGTTGGAGCTTATCGAGGTGGAAAAGCAGTAAGTTTTTAGTTTTTTTAACAGTTTCGCTGTACTTAGAATTTAAAAATGGCGGGCGGTGCAGAAAAACACGCCGGAAATGCGTAGGAGGAAACGCGATGCTACCAAGCCGACCAATCACAGATCTTGCGGTCCGCGTCGCCGCGACGCGTAGTTACATTTTTGAGGAGGTGCGCGTCAGGTTACGGCGAAGGGTACTGCGAAGGGCACGCGTCTGTGCGTATGCTACGCCGTACCTACCGCGCGCACCCGACGCAGAAGTATAAATTGGCCTTTACAGAGCACGTTTCGTCACTACCTTGAAAGAGGAGCCGCAGAAAGTTAGAAGCTAGCCATAGACACCGTGAGAAGTGAATTTTCCCTTGTCAGTGGTGTAAAATATGTCGTTGGATTGTTTCATGTAACTTAGTTCTTCTCCCTCGCTGTGTTATGGCTTTGCTATGTGGGGATAAATGTGCTAGTTACGTCCGTGAGACAATCAGCTGATTAGTACTCTTGTCATTGACTGTAAACAGTTACAGGAATCACCAACCCGTCGATCGCGGTCGACAAGTCGATCTTTGAAGAATTTTAAGACGATCGCGAAGAGTTTTCAAAATCAGAGAAAAAAAGTCTATTGTGTGTAGTTAATGGTGTCTATGGGATGCGGAGGCGCACGCGCTGTTACAATCACGTCATTTTTGCCGCACGCACCTTTGGGCTCATGCAGACGCGTCGAGTATAAACAAGGCTTTACGCTTTAACCAGCTCAGCCACAGTAACAGCTCATATTAGCCAGCTAAACTTTTACTGCCCTGTTAGAAAAAATATGTAGTTGGATAGTTTCATGTGGTTCTTCTCCCTCGCTGTATTATGGGTTTGCTATGTGGGGAGAATGTGCTGGTTACGTTCGTGAGACAATCAGCTGATTACTATTATTTTATTATAAGACCCTTGATCCTCACCTGACTATGGCTTTGTAAACTTTATCCATGATGTGGTTTATAATGGACTGTGGTACAGAAACTTGGTTTACTCTGGCTGTTCTCTGCTGTCTCAGACGATGATATGTTTGTCCCATTTTAGCCACCATATTTCCTTCGAAAGGGAGGGGTGAGCGGTGGGCTGAGCCATTAGTGCAAACTCGCAACCAAACCGCTAGATGTCACTAAAAATCACACACTGCACCTTTAATATTAGTAGACTTTCATTTTAGACACAATATTGTGAATCTTTGCTCTATTTTATGTAACCGGGTGTAAAGGAGGAAATACACACCTGAAATTGGGGTTTTATTCTGACAGCTGTTTTAAATGTTTTAAACAGCTCTTACATCTATTTTGGGTAAATGTATGGAAAGAGTGTTAACTACATATATTAAGACTGATGTAAATAAATATTTAGACCCCTTGGAGTTTGCTTATAAGACAGCTAGGGGCACTGATGATGCCACTTTAACCTTATGCAATTTAGTGTCCGAACATATTCAACAGACCACAAACTATGCTAGAATTGTATTTATAGATTTTAGTTCAGCATTTAACTCAATTAAGATAGATGTTCTTTTACAGAGATTACTTGATTTAAGAGTGAATGGTGGACTTATCTGGTGGATTAGAGACTTTCTTTTAAATCGTCCACAAAGAGTTCTCCTTAATGATAAAGTTTCAAAAACAATTGTTTTAAACACAGGAGTACCACAGGGAACTATATTATGTTACGGTGTGGGTTTTTGTGTCATGTTTAGTGCTTCCCTGTCTTATCATTTAGTTCTCCCAGGTGTGTCTTGTTATCTCCGCCCCCTTGTTATCCTGTTAAGCTCGCTTGTCCCCGATTATTTAAGCCCTGTGTTTCTGCCCTGTCTTTGTGAGTTCTTGTCTAATGTAATGTGATGTTGGTTGTTCCTGTTGCTTCCTGTATCCGAGTCTAGTTTGTCTTTTGAATTAAAGTGTGTGTGCGCTGCATTTGGATCTTCGCCTCCTCTCTCCTTCAACTGCACCCGCGTTACAGAAGAACTCACCTCAAAGTGATCCAGCAGCCATGCCTTCCTGGAGTCCTGATGTCCAGATTCTCCGTCTCCGTCAAGAGAACAGTACCATCGAGGAGTACGTCACGGAATTCATCGAACTGTCGCATCTCGCGCAAATGAGCACCCGGTCCTTGAAGATCTTCTTCCGCGGGGGTTTATCGGAACCAGTCTGGTCTCAGATGCCCGAACCTGATGCGTACCGGTCTTTAGAGTGGTATATCGACCTGGCCCTGTTGTGGAGCGGCTCTTCGTTTACCGTGGGCGTGGAGGAGAAGCTTCGAGAGCCTGCGCTTCACGTCAGCCCGGTCGCATCCACGCTTCACCTCAACTCTGCCGAGACCACGCTCCCCAAACCCGCGCTCCACGTCTTGCCAGCAATCAAGCCAGCCACCGGATCGGTCTATGGCCGTAAGGGTCCGATCTCCAGCGTGGCTGATGGAGGACCATCATTCCAGGGTCCAGCCATGCCGAACATGCGGCCGCGACTCACGTCATCTCAGCCAAACCCGCGCTTCACCCCAGCCCGAGTTCCGCCGAGTCAAGTGAGTCAAGTTCCGCCGAGTCAAGTGAGTCAAGTTCCGCCGAGTCAAGTGAGTCAAGTTCCGCGAGTCAAGTGAGTCAAGTTCCGCCGAGTCAAGTGAGTCAAGTTCCGCCGAGTCAAGTGAGTCAAGTGCATCGTCCAGTGAGTCAAGTTCTGCCGAGTCAAGTTCGTCTTCCGGTCAAGTGAGTCAAGTTCCCCAGAGTCAGTTCGTCTCCGAGTCAGTGAGTCAAGTTCGTCTTCCGAGTCAAGTCGTCTTCGAGTCAATGAATCAAGTTCGTCTACCGAGTCAAGTTCCAAGTCGTGAGCCATTTCCGAGTCAAGTGAGTCAAGGCATCGTCCAGTGAGTCAAGCGCCGCCGAGTCAAGTGAGTCAAGCGCCGCCGAGTCAAGTGAGTCAAGCCCGCCGAGTCAAGTGAGTCAAGCCGCCGAGTCAAGTGAGTCAAGCGCCGCTGAGTCAAGTGAGTCAAACGCCGCCGAGTCAAGTGAGTCAAGCGCCGCCGAGTCAAGTGAGTCAAGCGCCCCGAGTCAAGTGAGTCAAGCGCCACCGAGTCAAGTGAGTCAAGCCCAGTGATGCGTCGTCGCAGAAGGAGAAGGAGGACTGGTTTGCCCCGTCGGGCTCTGAAGGGCGTCCCCAGACTCCTCGCCCTGCCGGCCCCGCCTCTGCGCCTCGCCCTGCCGGCCCTGCCTCTGCGCCTCGCCCTGCCGGCCCCGCCTTTGCGCCTCGCCCTGCCGGCCCGCCTCTGCGCCTCGCCCTGCCGGCCCCGCCTCTGCGCCTCGCCTTGCCTGCACCCTTCAAGCTCCAGGAGGCCTGTCCTGAAACCCGTTTACCACCCGGAGGTTCATCCCGTGGATTTCCCCAAGTATTTTTTTGGGGGGGGGGGGGGGCATTAGGTACTCTGCGGGTGCCATGGAGGCGATGTTGACATGGAACGCGTCTGAGTCTGCTCCGCCCTGGTCCCCGTCCAAGTGTGCTCCGCCCTGGTCCCCGTCCAAGTGTGCTCCGCCCTGGTCCCCGTCCAAGTGTGTTCCGCCCTGGCCGCCATCACGTCCTGCTCCGCCCTGGCCGCCATCACGTCCTGCTCCGCCCTGGCCTTTGCCTCGCCCTGCTCCGCTCTGGCCGCCGTCACGCCCTGCTCCGCCCTGGCCGCCATCACGTCCTGCTCCGCCCTGGCCTTTGCCTCGCCCTGCTCCGCTCTGGCCGCCGTTACGCCCTGCTCCGCCCTGGCCGCCCATGCTCCCGTCCCTCCCCCAGGACCGCCCTCCTGAACTTTTTTTGCTTGTTTTGATGGGCGTCAGGAGCCGCCCATAGGGGGGGGGGGGGGGGGGGGGGCTATGTTACAGTGTGGGTTTTTGTGTCATGTTTAGTGGTTCCCTGTCTTATCATTTAATTCTCCCAGGTGTGTCTTGTTATCTCCGCCCCCTTGTTATCCTGTTAAGCTCGCTTGTCCCCGATTATTTAAGCCCTGTGTTTCTGCCCTGTCTTTGTGAGTTCTTGTCTAATGTGATGTTGGTTGTTCCTGTTGCTTCCTGTATCCGAGTCTAGTTTGTCTTTTGAATTAAAGTGTGTGTGCGCTGCATTTGGATCTTCGCCTCCTCTCTCCTTCAACTGCACCCGCTTTACAATTATCTCCTCTATTATACTCATTGTACATAAATGAATTTAAAATTCACAACTCATATTTTAGTCTACTTAAATACGCTGATGATTTGGCACTTGTCGGCCTTTTGTACAAAGGTGGAACTGAAAGAGATAAATTGTATCTTAATTATATAAATTCCATACAAAAATGGTGCAAACTGAGTGCACTTGAGATAAATTTGCACAAAACTAAGGAATTAGTGATTAGTAGAAACAAATGTGAATTCTCTGAACAATTGCAACCCTTGACACTCAATTGATACCAGGTAGAAATAGTTAATAGTTTCAAATACCTGGGAACATTCATAGATAGTAACTTGAGTTTTGCTGGAAATGTGGATTATGTATTTAAAAAGGCAATAGAGAGATTGCATCTTATTCGGAGGCTAAAACACTTTGGTGTGAGCAAAAATATTTTAGAAATGGTTTATAAGAATCTTGTAGAGAGTATTATGTCTTTTAATGACTATGTGGTATGGAGTTCTGACTGTTAAATCCAAGCAGAAATTGTCTAGGGTGGTTAACGTAGCTAGCGCAATCGTAGGTAAGACACAAAGACAATTGAATGAGATATATTTATTGAAAGTTAAAGAAAAGGCATGGGTTATTATAGAGGATTCATCTCATCCCTTACACTCTAGCTTTCAGTTGCTTCCATCAAGGAGAAGGTTTAGACAACCTAGGGCGAGTAAAAATGTGTACCAGATGTCATTTGTGCCAACTGCTATTCGATTTTTAAATGCTGAGAAGATATAAATACGAGTAGGGGTGGATATGTAGGCTATGTATAGCTGCATGGGAATGTTACTGTTTTAAGTATATTTTTATGTTTGTGTTGGTGTCCTTGTGTGTGGTGTATAGTGAAGCCAAAGACAAATTTCCACTTGTGGATAATAAAGGAACTAAACTAAATAAGTAACAGCCGTCGATGGGAGCACAATTAGACAAAAGTTAGCACACACAAAAAAAGTTTGACTTGTTTGAAGAGATTTCACTCACAACAAAAATAGATTTCACTAGAGTAAAAAAAAAACACTTTGCAATTGTGGAAACCAATGTACAGTAAACTTGGAGACGCAGAAGAATAAAATGTCACGAAAATACACGTTTAGACAGTGGATAAATGCCAAAGTCACACGGAATGAAATGTGTAACTCAATTCATACCGAAATACAGTGGAAAGCACCGCACTATGGCAGATTTAAATCTATTTGCCTACTCAATAACGAACCAAAATATGGTACAAATAATTGGAATACGTCAATACAGACTGGAATACAGCAGTGGCTGAGGTTCAAGAGAAATAAAAGCCCATTAACAAAGCCACTTTACTAATGTCTTTCACAGGGAGACAAGTCTTTCTGTGTGGAAACATTAATTCCGCGCATGCACGTGTGGCCTCTCGCCTATCGATCATTTCATTTACACCCGTTTCACTGAAAGGATACGAGTTCTATCCAGGATTTCAGTCCTAAATTAGTAGTGATATTGGTAGTATCACTAATAATTTACTGTTCATCTGTTATAATGGCGAATATATCGGATGTGTGTCTAACGTTACCTCTAAGTGCAGGTGAGGACACATTTGAGCTGCATTCGGTACAGTTGGAGCTGGAGTCGGTGGAGAAGCAGATCCGTGATCTACTAGAGAGGCAAGCCGAGCTGCGAGATTGGCGATCAGCGATTGAAACATTACGCGCTGATGCTCACAAGTCAGTGGTTAGTAACTTTCTGACTCCGAGCTGGTCTACTCCGTGTGTTTCTCTGCACAGGACGAAGCACCCAGGACGCGAACATCCCTGGCTTCATTCACTCCGGCACCGACACAACGCCATGGACCCTGGGTGATCCCACAGCGGAAGACACGAGCCAGGACCAGAGCAAGAACCTGTAGGGTCTGGACCAATCAGACACACACAAATGATTCATTATATTTAATGAATAATCCAGCAAACTCATTATCCTAACAAAGTCTGTGAAACTTCCCCCAAATCAAGTTTAACAAACTGGCAGAATTCAGTGTCCTGTTACAAGTTTTAAGACCCAAAAGAATGTGCATGGACTTAATTCTTGCTGAGAAGGAGAAATGAACCATTTTAATCCTATATATTCTAACCATGTGATAAATGTATTAACATGTATCTAATGTTCCCTCTCATGATTTTGCTTTTATGTGGTTTGTTTTCGTGTAAACTTGAAACATTAATACTTAATGTTTCAAACTTTGCAAACTATGGTTAACCAAACTTACCTATACCATGTTTGGTCTTTATAAATTGCTACTTAGAAGATTGAAAAGAGTGTGTATATGATATGTTGATATATATGAAATATGATACAACATATTAGTATTACAAGAATCTTCCATAGTCTTCTTCATCTGAAACCAGTCCATGTTTAGGACAAAGACTCGTAAATCAACAATAGAGCAACTTTCCTGCTTGGACATTTCACCTTTCTTATTGGCTGAGCCAACCCTAAGAGGTTGGATGTTTTCTAAGGTTATAAATTGCATCAACACCGGCCCTTCTCTCTCTTGCTTCTTGTCCTCTTGCTTTCTGGTCCTCTTAGCCCTCTCTTACCCTCTCTTATCTCTGAGCCTCGAGCTTTCTTACTATCTTGGTCCTTCCCGAGAAGTCCTAATGAAGATGATGCTGAACTAGAAGGCCCCCAAGGACTCCCAAGTGTGCGCCAGGCACCTTGTCTTTCCATTCACCAAAGATCTTCTGACTCCCACTGGTTCTCTCTCATCAAGACAACATCATCAAAGATCAACTGGAGCCTAAACAAATTGCATCAGGACAGTTTAATTCAAATGGAACATGCAAGTATCAAACTTAGTCTCATTATTTGATACATTAAGTAACCTTACCCCTTTTTAAGAAGGGCATGTTAAGAACTAAACTAATGGTTTGCTCAAGGCTGTTGATCTGCTGAACTTCAAACAATGCTATAACTTCTTGCTGTCCTGTATTCTGCTTCAGCTCTCTTTCCCTTGGTAAACTGTATGCATGTATGTATGTGTATGTTAGAGTAGTTTAAATGTTTAGTTAATAAAGTCTTGTTCATGTCACACGTAAAGTTGTCTGTGTCTTGAGCTCATATCTGGAGTCACTAATCATAGATTTTGACTACTTGCTCTTAGAAGCACTGTAACTGATTTCTGTAATTTGAACAGTATTTTACTGTAATATGTACTGTAAGATACTGTAAAATGTTTATACAGTATGTTACTGTAAACCGCAAAGGATTATGGGAAAATATATGGGCACTACTGTAATTCTTCTCTACTGTAAATCAATTTACAGTAGTGAACTAGCCCGCGTAAAACTGACCAATGGCAAGAGAGATTTTTTTGAATTTTTTTGACTGTATTGGTTGAAGTGGCCGTTAATGTGGACAAAAGATGTAGCCTACCGGTAACTCCAAATAGGTTAGTATATTATTTCTATTTTATGTAAAACAAACATTTGCAAATGTTTTCATTTATGTTAACAGCAAACTAACATGATTTGTCTTTTTGTTTTCGTCGGAATGGTTTTGGTGCCTTTTTTTTCCCTGACAGTCGGCCGGATCTCCGTCACGGTGATAATATTAACTGGTAAGTAAGCTAATAAGTTCACCTATATTATCCAAAATATTCTTTAGTTAAAACGATAACAATAACGTTTGTACATATCTCTGCCTCTTTAACGTAAGCTCGCTAGGCGGAGTCGTCGGTTAGGCTAACGTTAACCGCAACGAACTAACGTGTCGTGGTGAAATACTGAGGTAAAGTGAGATAGACGAAACCAGGGTTCGAAATGAGGGGGGTCTGGGGGGGTCCCGGACCCTCCATAAGTCATTAAGGACCCCCCATAAGAATTTATTTTTGGATTTTGGGGGGTCCCCGACAAATATATTTTAACATTAAAAATGATTGTGAAAATTATAGGTCTTTAGTGACACTTTATATTTATACCAGTAATTATTTAATTACAGCGCGAGGCAGCTATAGGGCAGCTATTAGCCGAGTGAGTTGTTGTGGGTGCTCCCGCTAATGTACGGACGGTAAAAGTTGCGCTGTTGGGGCTCGCGCAGTTACACCATATTCATTTGTAGTTAAGAAACAATATATAGCCTACACACGACCAAAGTGCTGTTTTCCTTAATGCCATCACGATTGAAACCGAGATATTGATTTCATAACAGTTCAATAAACAAATAGTTAAAATAATTAAAATTAAGTTACTTACATTTTTTAGACGCAATGGCTGTTTTTGTTCTGTTTCAGCAGCGAAAATAGTTCCAAACAACAGAACCACAGCGCATCTCAGAGCAACACTCATGATTCATTACTGAATAATTCAGCATTTTGAACTATTCGCTCGAGTCAAAGATTCAATTACCCATTATTAAAACTCCTCATTCTGAATAAATCAGCCGTTTGAACGAATCGTTTAAATGAATGACTCAATGACTCGCTCATTCAAGACGGTCGCCTGCCACCTCCTACTGGCGGTTTAGTTTCAAAGCATCATTCTTTTCAACATTCCTTAATTGTATATTGAAAAAATATTTAAAACAATCTCAGAATCTCATTTAATACGGTTATAATTTTTCAATGTAAATTATTTAATTTGTTTGGTAACAGCCGCTAGGCTGTCTTATTATTTTAATTGAATGTAGCCTATTAATACAATGTAAGAATTTGAAATTAAATTTAGAGCATACACTAAATAAAATTAGGGGAAAAGTGCCCTTTTTAAAGGTACAAAAAATTATTCAGATAAGAGTGTTTACAAAAATGAAACATTGACTATTTAAGTTTAAAGGGAGTAAAGCGTCTGTTTAGGCTATAAAGGAAATTTAATTTTGCCAAAAGAAGAACTTTTATTTTAAATAAATGTTGCTTTAAAAAATCTGCCTTCTTCAGTGTGATATGTTACCATATTATCATGCTTGATTGAATATTTGTAATGTGATGATCAGATGCAGATATCTAAATCAAAGAATATGAGTGGTTGGCGGATGGATTATTATTTATTTTTAACAACAGATTCGAGTGACTCAAAGTGCACCAGATTAATGAATTTATCTTTAAAATGTACAAAATTTTCTCCGGGGGGGCATGCCCCCGGAACCCCCTAGTGTTACGATTTTGCCACCTCTGCCTCATTTTGAGTAAAGAAGAAAACCCTGACATTGATCCATATAATTTTGCGTACAGTGTAGCAAGATAGTCTTCAGAATTGTTTTAATTACATACATTTTAGGGGACCCCCCAAGAGTCAGAAGTCATTTCGAACCCTGACATAATCAATATTCACTAAAGATCATTCATATTTAAGTGGTTCAAAGTTTAACTGTAGTCACTAAAACTGATTTAGATTTAAAATCTCATACAGGCCGAACATAGTTAGAAAGCATTTTGATGGTTCAAAACCGTGTTTGGACATTCAGAAATGCCGTCAAGGTAGGAAGCTCACGTGGATTTGAGACGCGCCCATCCCTGACTCACCGCCGCTAGTGCGCTAATCCGTTACAACACAATTAAAATCACATTTTCACTCACAGACTTGGGTTCAGACTCTTGTTCGTCCACAGCTAACGTTAGAGCCCACGAATCGGTTGACATGGCTTCTGCCGCAGATAGATGAACTATTAAACTCTGATAAGTCTTCGAATGTGCGTCCACTTCAGTAAACTCAGCCTCACGAGCACGCGCAAACCAAACTGACAGACGGCACGCGCACTTAACGCTGTCCGGCCGGAAGTCAGGCTCAGCACATGTTACCCAGTTCCAGTTTACTATTCACTGCAAACAATTTCATGTGTAAGTATCTGTGTAGTCTAAACCAGTCTTAAATATTAAACTAGGTTAGTCTATTTTTCTAAAAAGCAATTTGTGCGGACAATTATCACGTCATTTTCCACTGACTTCACTGTCTGTTTGGCGTCTCAGAGGCCTAACTTTATATGGTAGTCCAACCACATTTCCTTTTTTTTATTATGTATTTTTTATGCATTAGGTTTGGTCCTCCAAAGTGTACACACAATAAATAAATAAATATTAAACATTGAAATACGCACACACATATATCCACAATTTTTTTCTTTACTATTTTTTTTGTGTGTGTGTGTGTGTGCTGTGTGTGTGAGAGAGAGAGAGAGAGAGAGAAATTCGGTCTGCCAAATAACAATTCCAGTATATTCATATGGAAATTGATTTTCTAAAAAAGCATTAAAACCAGCCAAATCTCCCCTGAATATAATCACTTTTTTACTTTAAAATTGTGTACAAAAAAAAAAAATCCCTATTTTAACACTGCAACACCTGTAGTAACTGTGGAATTTGGAAAGAAATAGTAGATCTACACGATATAGGGATAGAATACATATACACAATTTGTTTTGGCTACACATATCTTGATTAATACCTTTGCTACCATCATATAGGAAGCCATAGTTGATGTAACCATGGTAATAAGGAGCAATGCAGGTTTTTGTCAGTGGTTACTATGGTCTTATGAGAAATTCCACAGTTAAATTATGGCTACTGTGGAAGTGATTTCCATTAAAATATTTAAAATCTTTTTTTGAACTAATTAAAACCCAGTATACAGATACTGTCAAATACATCAAGTACCCATATTTTGTACTATTAAGGAATCAAGTACTTCACATTGTTTACTTTAGCAGATACTCCCCCCCCCCAAAGAAATGTTATCAGGTAGAAATCTTGTATATTGTCAGTTCTCATAAACCTATAAGAAAAGTCATGAAGCTTCAACCTGATACCTCAATTTTAGAAGTGATTTATTAATTACCTAAGGTGCTTTGTCTGAAATACATTTTTGCATCACATCCTATATGGCTTTGTTTATTTGTGCTTGCTTATTCATGAGCAAATTCATCATAATTGAGAATCGAATGCATGTGCTCAACGAATCTTTATCATTTAAAAGATCATCATGTAGCTGATGTTTATGACATATCCATAGCGTTCAGACGTGTATAGCGTTTTAGCCGTTGGTTTTGACATATTTTCTTCTCCATTGCAGATGAAATGATCAACAGCCGCTGCAGCCCTCAGTCTGTTCCAGCAGGGAACCTAAGAACAGTGACAGAGAAAAAATACGTTACTGACTGGATGGATGGGAGCGGTGACCAAAACCATGTTATTTTATACACACTCTTACATGTGTATAATTAACTTAAAACACTTATTCTAAACACACTTATTTTTATTTTTTACTGGACATTCAACCCCACAATATTCTAAACATTAACCGTGTTATAATGTAATTTATAATTTTATTTTATAAACTGGTAGTCAAGGTCAGCTCTCTGGAAGCCCAGATGTTCTTGAGCTGGATGAAGGCGCCTCTTGTTTTTCCTATCCTTGTCTTGACATCTGCTTCTGTTCCACCTTGTTGGTCGATGATGCTGCCCAGGTAGGTGAATTACTGCACCTCCTTCAGAGGACTTCCGCTCAGTGTGATTGGGTTGGTGTTACTGGAGTTGATTTTAAAAATCTTTGTTTTCTCTTTGTGAATAATGAGTCCAACTTGAGCTGATTTGTCTGCCAACACACTGGTCTTCTCTTGCTAACACTTGTCTCAGAAGGATCCTCCACATCCGTTGGCCCGACACTATCAGTAACACCAATCTATGGGAAAGGACATGCCAACTTCCAATAGAGGTAGAAATCAGAAAGAGAAGATGGGATTGGATAGGGCACACTCTTCGCAAACCGCCAACAAACATCACCAGGCAGGCTCTCAGGTGAAACCCTCAAGGCAAGCGGAAGCGAGGCCGCCCAAAAAACACATGGCGACGGGAACTCGACGCAGACGTCAAAAGCATGGGCTTCAACTGGAGTCAACTAGAAAAAATGGCCCAGGACAGAAATCTCTAATCTCTAAGTCCCGGGAGGGGTGGAGGGCATAACTAACTAACATTGCTGATAATTTAAGTTCAGTTTTATTTGTTGCACTGCGATCTGAACACTCTGACTGTTCTGAATCGCTTTCAAGCAAATTTCTTTCAGAGGTTAATGATGTCAGCTGAGGTTCAGTCTTCATTTCTGCAATGGATTCTGAATTATGACTGGAATGCATTTTGAATAGTTTTGAATTGCTAGGAGGCGAAGACATTTCTGACTTTATTACTGTCAGTTCAGTTCAGTTCAGTTCAGTTCAGTTCAGTTCAGTTTATTTATCCCTTAGGAAATTAGTTTTGCACAGGTGCTACACGTCACAAAAACACTCACATAGACTTTCACGAAACAAAAAAGAACACACAGTTACAGACTATTCAACATTAAAATAGCAGTTGGTATGAATGAGTTCTTGAACCTCCTAGTTCTCCCCCCCATTACTCTATATCTGCGTCCAGATGGAAGAATAACAAACTCGTTGTGTAATGGGTGTGATGGACAATTGATTATTGAAAAAGCTTTTTTAACAACACGTTTTTTAAAACTGTCCTGAGGCAATATCTGTTGGACTCCAATCACTTTCGAAGCAGTCTTAATCAGCTTAGTCATTCTGTTTCTATTTGACAGGCTAATACAATCAAACCATACAATGTCGCAATAAGAAATTACGGATTCGATAAAACTCCTATAAAACAGTGTCATTAACACTGAGCATACTTTAAAAGTGTTCATTTTCCTCAAGAAAAACATACACTGCTGCACCTTTTTACAAATGGCATCCGTATTGGCATTGAAATTTAATTTGTTATCAATGATTGTACCCAGATATCGATATTCATCCACAAACTCAATATCCCTCCCGTTTATGACAGTAGGAGAGACAGGGATGACCGATTTTCCAAAGTCTAAAATCATGTCTTTGGTTTTCGTTATATTTAAGTTTAGGTTACACTCTGCACACCAAAAGACAAAATCCTCCACCACTGGACCATGAGATGTCTCCTCATTTGCAAGGAGACTCACAATCACAGTATCATCTGCAAACTTTAACATATACCTGTTGTCAAATGTACTCCTACAATCATTAGTATACAAAATAAAAAGCAAAGGGGAAAGAACACACCCCTGAGGCGAACCAATAGAAGAACACAACTTAGAAGAAAGCAAACCATTGACTCTCACACACTGGGTTCTGTTTGATAAGAAATTTACAATCCATCCTACTAGGTTAAGATCAAGATTAAATAATTTGACTAGTTTTTCGGCTAACAAATGTGGCTTGATTGTGTTGAATGCGGATGAGAAATCAATAAAAGCTAACCGTGCCCTTGTTTTTGGGGTCTCCAGATGTTGAGCTACTAAATGTACAAGAGTAGTTATGGCATCTTCAACACCCCTTCCTGCTCTGTATGCAAACTGGAGAGGATCTAAATTATCTTCGACATACTTCAGTATCTCTGTTCTCATGATTTTCTCAAATGTTTTCATCACAAGGGAGGTGAGGGCTACCGGTCTAAAATTCAATTCAATTCAATTCAATTCAAGTTTATTTGTATAGCGCTTTTCACAATACACATTGTCTCAAAGCAGCTTTACAGAAAGTGCATTTCAGAAATGTACAAAGAAAAATACAGTTAGTTAATCATGTATAAATTTAGGCATAACATATCGCCGGTGTTTAGTCGTCTCTCCACAGGCGTTTAGTCGTCTCTCCACAGGCGTTTAGTCGTCTCTTCACAGGCGTCGAGTCGTCTCTCCACAGGCGTTTAGTCGTCTCTCCACAGGTGTTGGGGCATCTGAAGTCTCCGTGAGAGGCTGGATACAAACTGGAGCTGACGAACGCTATTTACCTCGGGACTAGCGTCCCGAGATAACAGCAGAAAGACAGATGGGAAATAATTAGCATAGCTGATGTTCATAATATTAATGCATTCGAACTGATTCAGAAGTAGTATAAAAGGTAAGCATTAAGTGAATGCTTGGTTAAAGAGATGCGTCTTTAATCTAGTTTTAAACTGGGACAGCGAGTCTGAGTCTCGAACAATATCAGGAAGGCTATTCCAGAGTTTAGGAGATAAATGTGAGAACGCCCTCCCTCCTTTAGTAGACTTAGATATCCTAGGAACGACCAGAAGCCTCGAATTTTGTGATCTTAAAGAGCGCGATGGATTGTAGGGCGATAGAAGGTCTGTTAAATACACAGGAGCTAAACCATTTAGAGCTTTATAAGTCAATAGTAATACTTTGTAATTGATACGGAACTTAATAGGTAACCAGTGTAGAGATGATAAAATTGGTGTTATATGATCATATTTTCTTGATCTAGTAAGAACTCTAGCGGCTGCATTTTGCACTAACTGTAGCTTGTTTATTGAGGATGCAGGACAACCAGCTAATAAAGCATTACAGTAATCTAGTCTCGAGGTCATGAATGCATGAACTAACTTTTCTGCATCTGAAACAGATAGCATGTTACGTAGCTTAGCAATGTTTCTAAGGTGGAAAAAGGCTGTTCTTGTAAC
The DNA here is from genome assembly GCA_036326025.1 of Chrosomus eos. NCBI lineage: Eukaryota > Metazoa > Chordata > Actinopteri > Cypriniformes > Leuciscidae > Chrosomus > Chrosomus eos. The sequence continues at coordinate 5,702,248 of CM070834.1, forward strand.
ATATGAGATATGATTTTCGAAAGTCAAGTTGCGGTCTAGTATAACACCCAGGTCTTTTACTGTAGTGGATAAAGTAACAGGACATCCTTCTAAATTAAAGTTGTATTGTAAGGGATTTTGTGGGTAGTTTTTTGGACCAATAAGTAATACCTCCGTTTTATCTGAATTTAATAGCAGGAAATTACACGTCATCCAGCATTTTATATCTTTTAGACACTCTGTCAAGTTAGATAAGTTAGTGTTTTCATCTGGTCGTGATGAGATATATAATTGAGTGTCATCAGCATAACAGTGAAAACTAATTCCATGTTTTCTTATAATATTACCAAGTGGCATCATATATATTGAGAATAGCAGAGGGCCTAGGACAGATCCTTGCGGCACTCCATAGTCTACTGATGTTATCTTTGATTTTTCCCCATTTAAACAGACGAAATGGTAACGGTCTGATAAGTACGATCTAAACCAGCTTAATGCCTGTCCCTGAACACCAGTGTAGTTTTGTAGTCGATGTAAGAGTATTTTATGATCTATAGTGTCAAACGCAGCACTAAGATCAAGTAGAACTAGTATTGAGATACAGCCTTGGTCAGAGGCTAAGAGTAAATCATTTGTAATTTTAACTAGCGCAGTTTCTGTGCTATGATGCGGTCTGAATCCCGACTGAAATTTTTCGTAGATATCATTTTTTTGCAAGAAAGAGTACAATTGAGCGGACACAATTTTTTCTAGTATTTTAGACATAAATGGAAGATTTGAGATGGGTCTGTAATTTGCTAGGTTATTTGGATCTAATTGCGGTTTCTTAATGAGAGGTTTTATTACTGCCAGCTTGAATATTTTTGGAACGTGACCTAAAAATAAAGACGAGTTAATAATATTGAGAAGAGGCTCTTCCACTACAGGTAACACTTCTTTAAGTAGTTTAGTGGGTATTGGATCTAATAAACATGTTGTTGGTTTAGATGCAATGATTAGTTTATTTAGTTCTTCCTGTCCTATAGTTGTAAAGCGGTTTAGTTGTTCTAGAGGGGCCATAATTGAGGCCGAGTCATAAGACACCATAGAGGATTGTACATTTACAATTGTGTTTCGGATGCTTTCTATTTTCTCATTGAAGTAATTCATAAAATCATTACTAGTATATTGTAACGGAATATTTTGCTCTGGAGATGTCTGATTATTTGTTAGTCTAGCCACGGTGTTAAATAAAAACCTTGGATTATTTTGGTTATTTTCAATTAATTTGCGGATATGCTCAGCCCTGGCTGATTTTAGAGCCCTTTTATAACGTGACATACTGTCTTTCCACGCGATTCTGAAGACCTCTAAATTAGTTTGTTTCCATTTACGCTCTAAGTTACGAGTTTCTCTCTTGATAGCATGCGTAGCACTGTTGTACCATGGTGTTTTAGTTTTCTCTCTAACCTTTTTTAATCTAATTGGTGCAACAATATCTAGTGTACTAGAGAAAATGTTGCTCATACTGCTAGTCATTTCCTCTAGTTCATCTGTTTGTTTGGGTTTACTGAGCAGCTGAGATAGATCAGGTAAGCTATTTGAGAATCTATCTATAGTGGTTGGAAGGATTGTTCTGCCTGGTCGATAACGTGGTGCAACATGACAAATTTCAGCAGTGCGTATTATGCAAGTTACCATGTAATGATCAGTGAGATCGTCACTTTGCGGTATAATATCTATATCGGTTGGATCGGTTCCATATGAAATAATTAAATCTAGTGTATGATTTAGCCGATGAGTGGGACCACTGACGTTTTGCTTCACCCCAAAAGAGTTTAATAGATCTCTAAACGCAGCCCCTAACGCATCATTTGTATTATCTACGTGTATGTTAAAGTCGCCAATAATTATTGCTTTATCGACATTGACCAATAGGTCTGAGAGAAAGTCTGCAAAATCTTTTAGGAAATCAGTATATGGACCTGGAGGTCTATATACGGTAGCCAATGCTAGAGATAATAAGGATTTCTTTCTTACATCTAAGAGCGTAACATTTAGCACAAGTACTTCAAACGAATTAAACCTATGACAAGTTTTCTGAGTAACATTAAGAATATCTCTATAGATTGTTGCAACACCGCCGCCACGACCGATCAGACGGGGCTCATGCTTATAACAGTATCCTGGTGGAGTAGACTCATTTAGACCGAAATAATCATTTGGTTTAAGCCAGGTTTCAGTAAGGCACAGAACATCGAAATTATTATCTGTGACCATTTCATTTACAATAACCGCCTTAGGTGTGAGCGATCTAATGTTTAGAAGACCTAGCTTTAGAAACTGTTTTTGTTCACTGATATTTAGATTTTCTGGTTTAATTACAATAATATTCTTGCTAGATCTTACAGTAGATTTGTTGTTTGGCTTCACTAAGCGAGGAATAGACACAGTTTCTATATAATGTTCTACATTGGTACTTATATCAATTAAGTTGGGACAGCAAAGACTATGATTTGGACTTTGACTTACTAGTCAGATGGTGTGTAGCGTCTTGGAGATGTTGTCCGACAGAACAGCCGCTCCGACTCTGCTGGGGTGCAGACCATCAGGACGGAAGAGCCTAGGTCGCTCCCAAAACAGATTCCAATTATTTACAAAGAGCAGTTTCTGTTCATTACACCATGACATTAACCATTCATTTAAAGCAAATAATCTACTAAACCTTTCTTGTCCAAGTCGGTACGTGGGAAGCGGTCCAGACACGACGATCGTTGCTCTAGGCGATGTGCTGCGTACCGTCTCGATCAGGCTCCTGTAGTCCTTCTTCAGAACCTCCGTCTGCCGCAGTCTGATGTCATTCGTCCCCGCGTGCAGCACGACAGCTCCGACGCGCTCGTCACCGTTCAGGATCTCGGGAACCTGCGCAGCGACATCAAGAACACGAGCACCAGGAAAGCAGTGAGTGCGCACCTTACCTTTACCCGAGGTAGCACGGACATGGCGGACCATGGAAGTGCCGATGATCACGGCGTCGTCGCGTTCCGACTCGCGAAGAGGGGAGAAGCGGTTCCGGGTGGAGATCTCGAAGACCGGGAGGGGCGGAGAGGTTCTTGCTCTGGTCCTGGCTCGTGTCGTGACCCAGGGTGCAGGAGTGATTGAAGGCAGAGATGATCGCGTCCTCCTGGGCAGAGAAACGCACGGAGTAGACGAAGTCGGAGTCAAAGTCACAAAGTTACTAACCACTGACTTGTGAGCATCGGCGCGTGATGTTTCAAGCGCTGATCGCCGATCTCGCAGCTCGGCTTGCTTCTCCAGCAGAACACGAATCTGCTTCTCCACCGACTCCAGCTCCAGTCGTACCGAAATCAGCTCGAATGTGTCCTCACCTGCACTCAGAGGTAACGTTAGACACACATCCGATATGTTCGCCATTATAACAGATGAACAGTAAATTAGTAGTAATAGTAATCAGTAAAGCAATCCGATTGTTTTTTCTGTTTTTTTTTTTCTTTATAAGGAATAGTATCGAGGATAAGTTCACATGATATAAAAATAGAAAGTGCCTGTTTACAATTGAGTGGTAAAGAAGAAAATCAAGGATTAATGAATCAATTCGAGGGAGCTCCAAACACAAACACAGACCGCACGCAGATGTGCTTATGCCCCGTTGATGCAGGCTCTAAGCACAATCAACGTGTGTCTGTACTTTCAGAGAAGCTTTCAGAGAAACGGGTGTAAAAGATGAGACGACGCTCGGATAGGCGCGAGGCCACGCGTGAAATGCTAGCGGGCTAAAGGCTAGTAGCCGAGATTCGGAAAGTTGGATCTAAGTAGCGATATCAAAGCAATCCGATTGTTTTTTACAAGGAATATTATCGAGGATAAGTTCACACGATATAAAAATAGAAAGTGCCTGTTTATAATTGAGATCATTTAAAACCTTCGGACTCCTACACTTCGCCAAAGGAATGATAATGGCATGTTTCCAAATTAATGGGACAGTTTGCGTTTTAATAGAAATGTTAAAAATCTGTGTAAATATACCACTTAACTGTACACTACATGCTCTCAACACCTTACCACTAATATTATCTGGTCCAGGACTTTTATTTACTTTTGTCCTTTTAAAAAACCTAGCCACCGTGGGAGCATCGATACTAAATACCGTATTACCTTGCCACGAGTCATACCTCACATTATCATCATCCACATCAAATCTTAAATAAAATTTGTTAAATTCATTCGCTAAACATGCATTAGATGAATACCCATTTAAAGATAACGTAGGTCTAGTACTTTCCTGTATGCCTGTCATTAGTTTCATTCCATCCCAAACTGCCCTTTGATCAGCATTTAAATATTTATGTTCTATTTTTTCTTTATAATTATGTTTCGCCTTCACAATGGCGGCTCTTACTTCCTTCCTAATAACAGAATAAGCAACTTTATCACCACTTTTAAAAACAACACTTTTCTTCTTAAGAAGATTTTTCAATTCTGCATTAAACCAAGGCTTATTATTTGAATGCCAGGTGATAACCTTAGTATCAATCACATTATCAACACAGAATGAAATATAACTACCCACCACATCAGTCAACTCATTAATATTGTCCGATAATGCATGAAAAACAGACCAGTCCGTACACTCGAAACACCCTTGTAGGGCCAATATACCATCCTCATTCCAAACTTGGACTGTCCGTGATTCTATGCCTCTCCTTCGCAGTACAGACTTGTATTTTGGTAACAGGTGCACCACACTGTGGTCAGAGGAGCCCAGTGGGGACTCAGAAGCAGATCTATATGCTCCTCGAATGGATCCATAACATAAGTCAAGAGTCTTATTTCCACGAGTGTGACAAGTGATGTACTGATGAAAATGGCTAAATGTTTTGTTGCAGTTTCTGTGGTTAAAATCACCCATAACAAGACACGGGGCATCAGGTGAGATGGACTGAAGTCTTTGTAACACAGAAAACAACACCTCATTTGCTTTTTTAAAGTTAGCCTTGGGTTGAATATCAATTGAATGTCAACTGAGGCTCAGATTTTATTTCTGCAATGGATCCAGAATTAGCACTGATAATAGTTTCTGGTTGTTTGCTTGGAATCAAAGACATTTCTGAAGGAGTCACTGCTGTCAATTGAGGTTCTGTCTTGATTAATTTTATGGATGTATAGTTTTGACTAGGAGCGGTTTCGTGTTGTTTTGAAATGTTCATTTCACAAGCTGTTGTTATTGCTCTCAGTTCAGGTTCAGTCTTAATTGGTCTAGAATTTGAATTATGCCTGGCAATAGATTTGATTTGTTCTGAATTGCTGAGAATTGAGGACATTTCAGGTACTTTCAAAAGAGATTTGGTCTTAACTATTGCAATAGAGTTGTCAATCGTTATTTTCAGTTTTGGTGTGACCGATTCAGAACGGCTGTTCTCGGGGGTCGAGGTAGATGAGGGTCTGTTGGTGTTATCGGATGATGATGATGGCGGTGGTCCAGTGCTTGCGGAGGTTTTGTTCACCCTCTGGACCAAGTCCTGAACGAGTCTGGATGACTTCTGAATGCCCATAGTCACCTTTTCAAGCTGAAATAAAGAAAAATAATTCATTAAATAGAATAATCAATGAAAAATTAATAAAAACAATGAAAGAGCGAAATGAACAGAAAAAAGACAATAAAAAAAGATAAGCGCAAAATATCAGCATGTGTAACACCACTTTTTTAAGTTAACATCCCAATACCCAAAATCGTATTAGATTTTTAATTACAATATCATAATTTAAAAGTATTAATATTTCAAGCACTTTCCATTACAATGTTTGTCTCTTACCTCCCAGATCAATGACAACAAGATCATCATCATCATCTCCATTACAGACACTAATTTCCTGTCTATCCTCATTATCATCTATGAATGATGTCCTGTGGTCCTCTTCCTCCTCCTCCTCCTCCTTCCTCATTCGAGTCCTCATCTTGGTACTCCAATCCCAGCATTCCATAAAGACCCTTCATCACCGACTCACGCTCAAGGACTGATCTGATATAAACACAGTCAAAGGGTCACCCAGACTTCAAGATATTGGCGTTAGTCACTGAAAAACAACTTACTCGCAGGCATTGGTGTACAGAAGGCGGTGTAGGTTGAGTCTCTCTCCTTCAGCTTCACCCACTCCTCCACCTGTGTAAGCTGTTCACGTCTCTGCTTCAGATGAGGGTTTCGGTCTACCTCTTCCTGGAGCCAGCGCTTCAGGTCGTCCTTTGTCATCCTCAGGAGGCTCTCATCTCTTCGGCTACTCATGGCTTTGCTGTTGGAGCAATATAATGAAAAATGTCAAAAATTTTGTACTATTTTTGTACACTGTTTAACGTATGACATTAGTGCTGCATGTTGTATTGTGATTTAGTCAATAAAGCTCTTTTCCTCAAAGAGGAAAAAAGTATTTGTACATAAATGGCTTCCAGGAGTCATCAGAAACTCATATAATGAGAAAGAATTACAAAGAATTATATGACCTAGTCCATCACTCTTTATTGACAGTTTAAACCGCATGATTGAAGATCAAGAACTACAAAGAGGATATAACACAAACTTCAATAACATCCTTCCTTTTACATTCAGCAAATGTAAGGCATAATAAAACCGAATGTTGCTACTTTGCTATGGCAGTATGGCAATTACATAAAGCAAGGTCATTTCATAAGGTGAATTACATACTGTCTAGTTTTCCCAACTTGCTGCTGTGGTATTTTGTACACTTGATTATATGGCGTTGTTGAAGATTTTATTATTTACAAATTAAACAAGTCATTTAGCCCTATAAGAATACACCATTATTTCTTTGTGTCTTTGGAGTGACTTTGAAAGACTGCAAAGCCTATTTGACTTTGGAAGAGGAGAAAAACTGAGACAACAGAGAGCGTTATTTCAGTATGTCACATGGTACAAAAGTATTTCTCAAAATATCTATATGTATGTATGACCTTTTTTGGAAAGGTTGAAGGTATATGTACGAGGAGCTGGGTACAGCTCAGGAGTGATGACCCTGCAGGAGTCACTCGTCTTTGTTTGTGAATAAAGTCTAATTGTTTCTGGCAATCAAAGATCTCTGCAAAGTTATTTACAGAAAAGTTGAAACCACTTCAGCGTAAACTATTCCGCTTGTCGTTAATGCATAAAGTCTACCACTGCTGCGAGGACGAGTATTTATGGATATCCTACAGCCTCCGAAATTACACGAAACACTAAAAAGTGTGCTATAAAATAACTAAAAACACATGGAAAGTAACAATTAGTGATGTTACGTCTGACACCGACGCTCCGAAGCTTAACGGTCCTTGCAATGAACCACTGCTTCGGACAAATATACGTCTCTGCGGGACAACAAGAAGGCGTTTCCCAATTATTGGGCGTTTTCAAACCGGTCTAGTTTCCAACCATCCAATCAAAACCGTACGGACTCGAAGCCCTTTCAGAAGCGGAAATGCGTTATTATTAAAGCACTCTCGAAACGGAAATGCGTTATTATTAAAGCACTCAGAAACGGAAATGCGTTATTATTACTTGTCGTTTTTTTTTTTCTTGATTTTTACTATAATGTCTATATCGCGACAACATTTATATCAAAATAAAATACAGGCTACAGCTACCTATTTTCTTTAAAAAGGAATTCTTTCATAAACCAAATTTCCCATTCTTATGTTATAAGATACAGATCTTGTAATACTAGCCAGTGAATGTGTATTAAATCCTACTATAAAGCTATGGTGAAAATGATTGTATTGGTCTTTCTCACCTGTATTTTTCTAAATATCATATTTATATGTAATGACTGATATTTAAGTGATATTTGTAGCTTACATTAAATGATATATAAAGTAAAATGTATTGACCTTTAAATTATGGTAAAATGTGTTTACTTAGAAAAATGACTATTATAATTCTGTCAGGTCCATTAAGTCAAGAACACAGACAAAATAATTTAAGATTTTAATTGAATAGATTGCAAACAGGTTGATATCCCTGAATTGAAATTTGGCGGTATGGCTCTGTTCAGGGAGTCCTCTGACCTTTCATGAGCACCATGAAATAGCAGAGAGTCAGAGGACAGCAGCAGCAGCATTAGGGAACGCTCACACAGTTTTAGGACTGTGAGAGCTAAAATATCCCCCCAAACAAAACCACACCTGGCAATCCTCTGTGATACAGAGGATGATTTATTTGACTAGATGAGCTATTCCCCCCCAAAACAAAATTGAGTGTCTCAAACGGTGTCGTCTGAGCCGCCCTAATTTAGCGATTTATAATAGTAAAATTAATTAATTACTGAAATGACTACGAAATGAAACGAGCTAGATAAAGAAATTAACAGCTGATAGTGCATTCAGGGGCGTTAACCCTCTGGGGTCTGAGCTGTTTTCGGGCTCTTTCTGTGTTTTGGTATGCCCTGACATTTGTGCTTATTTCAGCTACTTAAAACATACCATTTGCCAACATATAAATTTGCTGTATTCAGCACAAACTCTGCTACAATAATATGTGAGCAAAATGGATGTACATGTTTGCATTTTATAGAAAAAAAATAATATGCGTGGTTAGTACGTTTTGGGAAAAAAAAATGTCACCGCAATAAGGCCATTTAACACATACTGAATAGTTGAAAACAATACTTTTGAGTTACTTTTCTTGTAGGCTAGAACTTTTACTTCAAAATGAAGTGAAAATCATTCTGACCACTCTTTCAGAAAGATCAATATAACGATTTGAATTTCTTACATCAGTTTTTGGGTCATTACTGCTGTATGCGTGGGAGTGTTAATGCCCATGAATATTAATGTGATTTACACCTGGGGAGACTAAAGACACTCCCCCAATGTGCTAATGCCCCATCAAGGTGCTGTGAGGCAGCCTGAACTAAGAATGATTCGATGTATAAAAAGTTAAAAAGAACAGCATTTATTCAAAATAGAAATCTTTCCTAAGAACATAAAGACTTAAAGTCATTCATATCACTTAACACTTCCTTTCAAAAAAAACAAACATAAAAAGACCAAACTTGTTTTTTTTTATATAAAAAAAATATAAAATATTGCTTATATAGTGCTTATATAAATAAAAAAAGTGCATTCAAAGAATCCTAAAAAAACTATCACAGGTTAAAAAAAATTAAGCAGCATAACCGTTTACAACATTGATTTTAAAAAAAAATTATATCAGAATGATTTCTGAAGGCTGATGGTGACGATGTAAACACAACAAAACAAAAGCAAAAAACTGTTAGCACATTATCCAAAGTAAACTGATGGACTATTATGATTATAGATGCACAATGTATCTGTTGATGGACAGAGAAACATCTATTGATTGGTAGACTGCGTAACCGCGAGTATCTGTTTATGGCTCATCGACCGCACGCATTTACTGATACACTCAATGAACGGCTGTACCTAATACAAATAAAACATCTCTAGTTAACTAGTAGATCATTCATTTAGTCCGCTCTTAAATAAGAGATCTAGAGCTAAAATGTTTTGTTTTTGAACTCAAGCTGAGCGCTCGTGTCCTGCTATCAGTGTCATGGATACAGTGAGTCTCTTGTGGCGGCGCGCGCACAGAACGTGCTTTTCAATCTATTGCCATTGCGGACACTATTCATTCCGGTGAAATCACAAAATAAAATGCACACAAACGTGTGTCCTATATACGTGTGTGTTTGATATAGACTGTAACCACTGATGAACATATTCGGTTTTGATGAGAGAAAAAAAATATATTTCTAGATGATCTTACAAACACACACTTGAGCCAACAAAGAAATACAAACACAGACTTTGTTAGCATCATGATAACACAGTCACATTATGTTTAGCATTGTTCGATTCACGCTAGCACACAAATACATTAAAACTTAAAATAATAGCCGAGTCCCAAATAGACGCCTGTCTCTTTTACACGCCTGGTGTGGGGACAGGTTTGAGTAAATAAAGGCCGGTCTCAAATAGAGGCCGGGTCTGTTTTTTTCGGGTTGTATTTAATCTTCTAAAACCCGTCGGATCGTCCGCGTTTTGGCGGCCGCCAAAGCAAATTTGTGTCCCGTCAAAGCCTTTTTTGATCGGTGAGTGACGTAGAATGACTGCTGCGTTTGACGGTGCACGAGCAGAGAGAGATGTCCCGGCCGCGCGCGCGCGCACTTTCATGTCTTCAACAACACGAGCGCTCTCTTGCTCTCTCTCCCTCCTCGTGCATATTAATCAAAACCAATGGACACGATAGTAAAAAGTCAGAAGACCGCAGTTTCACGTGGAGCATTTGGAGATTTTTAGAGATTAGAGACTCTAGGCCTACATTCAATGAACAAAATCTCAACACTAAATAATAAAGGCCCGTCTCATATAGACGCCTGTCTCAAATACAAGCCGATTCGACATTCGACGATTTGGGAAAATAAAAGCCCGGGCTATTATTTGAAGTTTTACGGTACACACAGCTCGACAACCTAAAATATTCGTATTGAAATAAGTATAACGTTACTCACATTACGCACGTGCATTACCAGCGAACAGCGAAAACAACAAATTGCAGAAACCGGGAAGCAGAGATAAGTTAACGTTATGCTTTCGGACCATAGACAGTAAGAACGTTTCGGACTCCGCGACCGCGAGATAGTTCAGACCTCCACGTCAATGTCCCGGGAAAACATGCATTATGGGAAATGTAGTTCCAGGAAACCCGTTGATAACTTTACACTGTAGATTCAACAGATTCAACTCTAAAGTTACAATTCTCTCTCTCTTTCTCTGTGCGCATGTGCGGAAGTGAGTGTGGAAGGAGACGGTTGTCGGGAGTGAAAGTGAAAGTGTCTCTCTGGTTGAGTGAGATCTTCTTACCTTTTTTCCTTTTTCTTTGTTTTCTAGTTATAGATAATAGGTTTAGTTTAGTTTTTCCCCTGACTACGGTCAGAGAGTGGGGATATGGGGTCGGAAAAGGGGGATCTCTCACGGTTAACCATCAAACATGGTTGTAAATGCATGCCTGAGGCCGCGGTGTCAGTGGAGGATTGCCTGATAGCTGTGAGTGCGGCGATCGGTGGTGCAAACATCAAATCTGCCTCCCGTATGAACAAAGCCATTGTGTTCTTTTTAAGTGAAAGCCAAATGGTGGACGATTTGATTGAAACTGGTTTGGTAATAAAGGACATTTTTGTGCCTGTATTGCCTTTGTCAAGCCCGGCCAAGAAAGTTATTTTATCAAACATTCCACCGTTTGTAAAAAACGAAAAATTAGAAGAAATACTTCAGAGGTATGGTAAACTAGTGAGCTCTATTAAAATGATCCCTCTTGGATGTAAAAATCCTGAGATTAGACATGTAATGTCTTTCCGGCATCAGGTTTTGATGATTTTAAATTCTCATAGTGATCCATTAAATCTGTCAGTCAAATTAAGCATCGATGGCAAAGATTACACAGTTTTTATTAGTTCGGAGTCGATAAATGCTTTGTTTGTGGTGAGTTGGGACATGTCAGGCAAACTTGTCCGAGGCGAGACAGGCCAGCTCCGGCTGCAGGTGCGGAGAACAGCGAGAGGGCGGCCGGCGCGGATGTTGCTGCGACCGCTGTGGCGTCAGAACCGCAGCCGAGCGGAGCGATCTCTGCGCCTGGTGACTTGCCCGAGGGGAGACCGGAGCTGGAAACCTCCGGAGACGACCTGGCGGAGGCCGTTGAGGAGGAGGCCGGCCCGAGTCATGCTCCCGCTGTAACACAGGCAGAGGCGAGCTCGGGACAGGTGTGTTTGCAAGCCATGTCTGGGAATGATTTTATTTCTGAAGGGAAACAAACGAAGCATGATGAGATTGAGAATGATAAAATTAACGTTACCGATGATTCATTAAAATCGGGTAAAGATGACATTTTATCTCAAGAATCTGTGGATTTAATGGATGACTCTGACAATGAACATGATTATACAGAGATGGAAAATGACGCGGAGGACTCGGAGTCTGTCTCTGGAGGTAAGATAAAACTTTATTCTCTTCAGCAGATTAATCACTTTTTGGATACAACGAAGGGACACCGTAAACCGAAAATTGAGTTATACTTTCCGGACGCAAAATTGTTTTTGTTGTCTGGTACCATGGCGATGAGAAAAGCTTCCTTGGAAGAGCTTGACAAACCCAAACGGTACCGTCTTAAGAAGCTTCTTAGTAATGTTAGAAGTTCTCTGAACTTACAAGGTAAAAAATGAATATAATTTGGTTATTTAAAAACTCTGGTCGATTAGTTGTAGGCCTATTGTGTGTTTTTCTTATACTTTTTTTCATGGCACCTTTGAGGATTAGTTCATTGAACGTTAATGGGTGTCGTGATGCTATGAAAAGGGCTAGTCTCTTTGATTATATAATGATGAAAAGCGCCAGTGTAGTTTTTCTGCAAGAAACGCACACAGATGAGAATAACCAGATACAGTGGCTGAGTGAATGGAAGGGTCAGGCTATTTTGAGTCATGGCTCTAATGTCAGTGCAGGGGTGGCTATATTGCTGACACCTGAATATAAAGAGCAACCCGTTAGTGTGTTTGAACTCATTTCTGGGCGTTTACTGAGAGTTGATGTAACTGTTCAGGGTAATGATTGTTCTTTTGTCAATGTATATGCACCCAATATTGGGTCAGAACGTGTTCAATTTTTTAAAAAGCTTAAAACTGCTCTAAGTGACATCTCACATGATAGGACTATTGTTCTGGCAGGAGATTTTAATTGCACTTTAAGTCATACTCTGGATAGGAATCATGAAGAGCCCCCAAGTCAATCTGCAGACATGCTTCGGTCTTTAATTGTTTATCATAACCTTGTAGATGTTTGGAGAGAATCATTTCCTCAGATTAGGCAATACACCTGGGTGAAAATAAATTCTAATATGGTATCTGGGGCTAGGTTGGACAGGATCTATGTACAAAAAAGCAAAAGAGATCATTTCTATAATAGCTGCATTCTTCCTACTGCTTTGTCTGATCACCATTTTGTATCTATTAATTTCTTTACTGCAGAGAGCACGTGTAAGAATTTTTTTTGGAAATTTAATAATAGACTATTATTAGATAAAAATTTTGTGCACTCTTTCACTCATTTCTGGAAGGTCTGGAGAGAGAGTAAAACACAGTATAAGTCCCTGAGCCAGTGGTGGGATATTGGCAAAGCTCAAATAAAATTGTTTTGCCAGAGTTACTCTGCTTACAATAAAAGTTTTCTGGACAAGAAGATGGAACAGCTTGAACAAGAAATACTTCTACTCAATTTTGAAGGGGACAGTGATACTGAGTCTTTGAAACAGAATAAATTTCTTTTGCGGAATCTACTGGAGGAAAGAGCCCAGGAGACGCTGATCCGTGCAAGATTTTCATCGTTCAATAGCATGGACTCTCCTACTTCGTTCTTTTTTAACCTGGAGAAGAAGACAGTGGATAAGAAGATTTTAGGCTGTTTGAAACTTCCGGAGGGGAGGAAAGTTACTGATAGTCATGTGATTATTTCTTACGCACTGTCTTTTTTTGAGGATCTCTACAGAGCTGAACCTTGCGATGATGAGATGGCTGAACTTCTCTTTAAGGATTTAACTCCGCTTTCAGAAGGAGAGAAAATCAAGCTTGATAAACTATTGACTTTTGATGAACTATCTGTTGCTGTTAAAGAACTGTCTTCTGGCAAAGCTCCGGGATTGGATGGACTTAATGCAGAGTTTTATAAACATTTCTGGCCAGTCATCGGAGAGGATTTGTTTGCTGTTTTTATGGAGAGTTTTAGAAGAGGTACACTTCCTTTGAGTCTACGAAGAGCTGTGGTCACCCTATTACCTAAAAAGGGGGATCTTGAAGACATTAGATGCTGGCGTCCGGTCTCCTTACTCGGAGTAGACTACAAGATACTTTCAAAGTCTTTAAATAACAGAGTTAAATTGTACATTTCCTCAGTGATTCATCCAGATCAGTCATACTGCATTCCAGGAAGGACTATTTTTGATAACCTTTTTTTGATTCGGGACCTGATTTCTTTTGCAAAGATACAAAATGTTGACATTGGTTTTGTGTCTTTGGACCAGGAGAAAGCATTTGATCGGGTCGATCATGGTTTCCTGTTTAAGTGCCTTGAGGCTTTTGGTTTTGGTCCATCTATTATTGCCTATATAAAACTGTTGTATACTGACACCTACAGCATGTTGAAAATTAATGGTACCATTACAAGACCTTTCAGAGTAAGCAGAGGCATAAGGCAGGGGTGTGGTCTCTCAGGAATTCTGTATGCAATTGCAATTGAACCTTTTTTGGTCGCACTGAGAGACAAGTTGGGTGGCATATCATCAGTGTGTCCGTCCACCTCAGACCCCAAAACTGTTAAGCTTAGTGCTTATGCTGATGATGTCACTGTTTTTATTAGATCTGCTCAGGATGTTAGGATTTTGAGTGATTCTTTGGAGGTTTATCAGAAAGCTTCCTCATCTCGAATTAATTGGCAAAAGTGTGCATCTTTTTTACTGGGTGAATGGGAGAACGGAGGCCCTCCAGTACTTCCTCAGAACTGTTCTTGGAGCTTAGTGGGGTTTAAAGTGCTGGGAATTTTTCTTGGGACTGATCAATATATTCAAAAAAACTGGGATGGAATGTTTGAAAAAGTTTCTGGGTGTATACAAAGATGGAGATGGATACTAACTCAACTGTCATATAGAGGAAGAGTTCTCATCATTAACAACTTAGCAGCTTCCATGATGTGGCATCGCTTAAATGTGCTTGACCCACCAAAAGATTTGCTGAAACGTCTACAGAAGACTTTTGTTGAATTTTTCTGGGATGGTTACCATTGGCTGCCCCCTGCAATTCTGTATTTGCCAGTTAATGAAGGGGGCCAAGGCTTGATTGAGTTGGCAGCTAAGGTTAAAGCTATGAGGCTAAAGACGGTTCAGAGCCTACTCTACCCTGTGGATTTTAAGCCGTGGGTATCGTTTGGTCTGGCGTTGCTCAGAACTTTTGGTGGGTTCTGTTTTGACAGGCAATTGTTTTTAATGTCTTCTTATAATGGAAAGTTTCCAGATGATGTACAATTTTATACTTCTGTGTTAAACTCCTGGACAGGTTTTAAATTGATTAGAAATGGAAATAATCATTTTGGCCTTGAAGAACCACTGTTTCACAACCCAATACTGGGTGATAACATTTGGACATCTAATACAGTTGTTAAAATCTTTATGGAAAAAAGACTGACTAAAGTTTTGGACTTGATTGATACCTTGTCTAAAAAATGGAGGCCAATTATAGAGATTGCTAATCAGGTTGGTATTAAATCGGTCAGGATGGTGGAGAGGCTCATTGGTGGGTTGAAAGCGGCTTTTCCCTCCACACTCCTCCTGTTTGTTAACAGTTTTCTGTCTGGAGGTCCTTCTGAAGTTTTGTTTCCCAAGTTATTTGTTTCTCCCAAGGTGGGTTTTGAAGATAATCATTTAGGAAAGCTGATGACATTTAACAGTTTACAAGAGCTTGATTTTCAGCTGGTAGGAAAAAGAGACCTATACCAGTTATGTGTTAAAGTAGATTACTTTGAGAATATTAAGGACAGGGATGATACAAAATGGAGAGATTTTTTAACAGTTCCTGCAGCTCTTTCTCCTTCATGGAGGCTTTTTTATAAGTGTCCTCTACCTAAACGATCGGGAGACCTACAGTGGAGGTTATTACATTGTGCACTGCCTACTAATTCTCATGTTTCTAAATTTAATCTGAATGTACTACCGTTTTGTTTTTTCTGTTCTTTACCAGAATCTGTTTTTCATGTTTTTACTGAATGTTCTAGATTGGTTCCATTATTTAGTTTGCTTGAAAGAATATTTGGGAATTTAGGTTTTGTTTTTAACAAGACGTTATTTATATATGGTTGCAAGTATTCAAGAGCACACCGACAGCAGTGTACTGTAGCAAATTTCATAACTGGACAAGCCAAATTAGCCATTTGGAAGTCTTGCAGACTGGCTGCTGAAGGGCGAAATGTAGATGTTGTTCTGCTTTTTATTGCTTTGGTGGAATCCAGAATAAAAGTAGAACATAGTTTTTTTCAAATGACAAACAACTTGCTTGAGTTTGAGTTCAAATGGTGTGCAAATGGAGCTTTACTGACATTTTCTGAGGAAGGAGGAATAATGTTTAATTGGTGATGTATGGTGGTCATTTTGAGTGGAATTTTATTTTATTTGTTTATGAGTACTTTTATTTTTGTCTGTTTCTTTGAGGACACATGATGTGTGAAGTATAACGAAGTGTTCGTTTTTAAGATGTTTTAATAAAGTGTGTTAAAAGTCAAAGTCTCTCTCTCTCTCTCATGCCAGTATAATATTCTCAGTTCTCTCTCTCTCTCTCTCTTCTTCTCTCTCTCGGTGAGGAAGTGCAGCTCGTCCTCTACGGCCCCATCAGGGCAGTGTGAACACAGTCTGAGCACTCCTCACTCACTCACTCACTCACTCACCACTCATATCACTCACTCACTCATCATCATCATCCATCAGTGCAGTGTGAACACAGTCTGAGCTCTCTCTCACTCACTCACTCACTCACTCACTCTCCATCAGTGCAGTGTGAACACAGTCTGAGCTCTCTCTCTCTCCTCTCTCTCTCTCTCTCTCTCTCTCTCTCTCTCTCTCTCTCTCTCTCTCTCTCTCTCTCTCTCTCTCTCTCTCTCTCTCTCTCTCTCTCTCTCTCCTCTCTCTCTCTCTCTCTCTCTCTCTCTCTCTCTCTCTCTCTCTCTCTCTCTCCCCCATCAGGGCAGTGTGAACACAGTCTGAGCTCTCTCTCTCTCCAGCTCTGCTTGTGTCGGCCCGTCTCCACACACAGACTGTGGTCACTAATGCGATACCTTGTCAGGAGCTTTCTCTGACCATAGTTACTGATATCAGACAGGTATGGAGCCAATTTATACTCAGACTTTATTTTCTGGAAGTATTTCAATTTATTTAGTTGCGTGACCTTTATCTGCCAATCGTGTATGTATTCTTCTTTGGTTATTTTCCCTATTTCTTTTACTTTTGAGTGTCTGAATTGAATTGATGAATTGAGTTGGTGTTTTTCCACTAAGTGCAGCAAGGGGTCGGTCTCTGGGTGTCCTGCCCTGTGTCTGAGAGCGCAGTGATGGTAACTCTCTGTCTGCGCGTCTGATAGATGAAACCAGAACTTCACTGATCTCTTCTGGATCTCAGATAGGAGAGGGAATCTGCCTAATTCTGCCCGGCAACCCAGATTTGGAGCGTTTCTGTGAGTTCCCAGGATGTTCTTGCAGAACTCAAGGTGGAAAATTTCCGTGGGGGTTTTGTCCCAGGATTCGTAATTTAGTTTAAATTTGGGGCCCCAGATTTCACAGCCATATAGGAGGATGGGTTTGATGATGCTATCAAAGATTTTCAGCCACAGTTTAATGGGTGGGTTAAATTTGAACAGGGGTTTTCTTATACTGTAATAGGCCCTACGTGCTTTATCAGTCAGATCTTTTATTGCAGTGTCAAATTTTCCAGAAGCTGAGATTGTCAGACCCAAATAATTATAATAGGTGACGTGTTTAAGAATGGTTCCCCCAAGTGTAAATTTGTATTTTTTGTCAGTAAGGCGAGGTTTTTTCTGAAAGATCATGATTTTGGACTTGTCCATGTTGATGGGTAAGGCCCAGTCGCTGCTGTACTGGTCCAGAAGCGAGAGGCTTTGGTGCAGACCCTCTTCATGAGGAGACAGCAGCAGAAGATCATCAGCGTACAGGAGGCTTTTGATTTCTCTGTCCTCGAGGGTCAGACCAGGACAAGACGACTTCTCGAGTGTTGATGCCAATTCATTAATATAGATATTAAAGAGAGTCGGGCTGAGGCTGCAGCCTTGACGGACTCCTTTAGTTTGACTGAAATAATCAGTACGTTTGTCATTAATCTTAACCCCGCATTTGTTCCCATTGTAAATGTCCTTTATAATGTCATATGTCCTTCCTCCTATTCCACTTTGGATTAGTTTTAGGAAAAGTCCATTATGCCATACCGAATCAAAGGCTTTTTTAAAATCAATGAAGCAGCCAAATATTTTCCCATGTTTAGTTTGTTGGACGTGTTTTTGTATGAGTGTGTGGAGTGTGTAGATGTGATTTGATGTTCTCTGTTTGGGCATAAATCCAATCTGAGAATTGTTAAGGATCTTGTGTTCTTGGAGGAACTGAACTAGCCTGTCGTTGATGATGGAGCAGAAGAGTTTGCCCAGGTTGCTGCTCACTGTGATGCCCCTGTAATTATTTGGGTAGTACTTCTCACCGTTTTTAAAAATTGGTGTAATCAAATTTTCTTTCCAGCTCTCAGGAAAGTGACCTGATTTTAACAAAAGATTGAATAGTTTCAGAATTGCATCTTTCAGTTTGGGGCTGCTGTGTTTCAGCATCTCATTTGATATTAAATCCACGCCACTGGATTTTTTATTTTTTAGGGATTTCATCTTGTCTGTCAGTTCCTTTAGTAATATGGGCTGGTCTAAATGGTTTAGCTGGTCTTTTACAGTACGTTCCAGGTTATAGAGTTGGGAGGTCAGGTGTTTTTGGGTGAGGGTTGGTTCGGTTTGTGAATATATTTTTCCAAAATGTTCGGTCCAGATGTTTGGGTCATAGATGGGAATGTGTTTGGGCTCTTTTGATTTGTCTAAATTATTCCACAGTTCCCAAAAAGAATTCTGATCAACTGCCTCCTCGATCTTACTAAGCTTTGCTTTCATGTGCTCAGCTTTTTTTCCGTATTAGTAGTGACTTGTATGTTTTGAGGGTTTGCTGATATGTGTCTTGTGTTAGTTGGTTTGCAGGGTCTCTGTGTTTTATGTTTGATAATGATCGTAATTCTTTTCTTAATTTTTGGCACTCTTTATCAAACCAACCATCTTTAGTAATTTCTTTCTTACATCTATAATTTTTTCTTTTTCTCAGGGCTTTTCTGATCACTGTAAGAAATATTTCATTTAGTTCATGAGTAGCTAAATTGATGGATAGCTTGTCTTCGTTAAATGAAGTAAATAGAAATGAATCTATCATGTTCTGGACCCGAGTGCTGTGGAGCTGGGCTTCATACTGGGCAGGACTGTCTTTACCCCATATAAATGTGGAGGGCAGGGGGTGCAGTTTAACCTTCGGGTCTGAAGGCCGGAGATTCTTGGATCGGTTCAGACTGAGGACTGTGTGACTGTGGTCGGATAATGGCAGCTGTGGCATCACTGTGAAATAGTTGATTTGGCTGTGGTCTATATCAGTGATGACGTAATCTACTGCGCTGCTGCCGAGATATGAGCAGTAGGTGAACCGACCCAGAGAATCTCCCTTTGTTCTGCCGTTAACTATATACAGACCCAGGCTTTTGCAGAGCTGCAGGACTTGTTTTCCGTGTCTGTTGATCATGTTGTCATAATTCTGACGTGCCTTCGTAAAGTGTTTACGTTGATATAAATGTGAGTTGTTAATATATTTGTCTCCATCTGGAGTAATGTAATCCGCTTCCTTCCCCGTTCTAGCGTTCAGATCCCCCATTAACAGAACCGATCCTAGAGATTGGAAGTAAACGATCTCTGACTGTAGGGTTGTGAAGATGTCTTCATTATAATAAGGAGACTCGTATGGGGGGATATATGTGGCACACAGGTACATGTCCTCATCTACATCTAAACACAAAGCTCTTTTTGAAGTTTTAACCAAATATGTGATTTCCCTTTTTTCACAGGCTGAATATAGTGCCACAGATGATCTTTGAACCAAACTATGATTCCTCCTGAATCTCTACCGTTTTTAATGTTGGGCTGTTTGGTTGAGGGGATTCGTAGCTCTCTGTAGTTTGGAGGAGTGCAGATTTTGGAGTCTAAACGACACCATGTCTCGAGTAAAATGATTATATCTGAGCTATTTACAATATTTACAAAATCAGGGTTAGTAATCTTCTCTCCAAAAGCAGAAGAGAACATCCCCTGAATGTTATAGCATATTATTTTAAACGATGACATTGACAAATATTGGATTTACCAGAGAAATGTATGAAATTCATGACCCAAATCATGTTTTAAAATATAAATTAATCAATTAGAAAGGTAATAGGATATAGAAGTATAGCGAGTCGGTCAATTTTACAAGTAAAAAAATAAATAAAAATAATAATAATAATAATAAATTTAAAAAATTAAAGAATTTTTTTTTAAAAATAAACAAAAACAAAAAGTTAAGAAATAATGATCGTTCTTGACAGACATACTATGAGTATTTAAGCTAACATGTTGTCACGTATAATCTCCAGCATGCGTTTGATCTGGATCAGGTCAGTGGTGTCGGCTCTACCTGTTCCTGCCACTACAGCGGCGTAGCTGTCGGTCTGTCGGACCTTCTCACGCCCGGGGGTTTTCTGACGGGGTTTCAGCGCTGATTCCTTGATGGTTTTTGCAAACAGTCTCATGCCCTCTCGATGGATGTGGACACGGTCATATAGATGCTCATGGGTGATGCGCTGATGGTTGGCTATGTGAACGTTCGGCGCTGAAGCACAGATGTTAGCTATCTCCGCGTTGATTGTGTTGATGATCCTTTGAGGGACGTCTCTGCGAGGTAGAAGGGTTGAGATGATGACCTTGGCTCCGGGGTAGATCCTGCTGGCTGTTTTCACCACGTTGGACAGGGCTTTAGTGACGTCCAGCCTTGCACTGAGGTCGTTTGTTCCGGTGTGAAGAATGATGTGTGACGGTGCACCCAGCACTCCCTCTCGCAGCAGTCTCAAAGCAGAGTGTGAGGTGGGACACCAGAACTTCTTCACCGATCTGCCCGGAAACAGACGTCTGTGGTCGAGATGGTGGCCGTTGGAGTCACAGAGGATGACGATGTTGTCTTTACTCGCCTGATCTCTGCCGCTGCTCGTGGATGGTGAAGTTGGTGGATGGTATGGTGTGATGCTTCTGCTGACTTTCCTCTGAGGGGCTTGATGAGATTGTGGGGTTGCAGGAGTAAAGGAGCTCAGTGATGGTGTACTGACACACTGCTGATGTTGAGCTGTGGTTGGGATGCGTTCAGGAGTGAAGGAGCTCTTTCTTGTGTGTGCTGACACTGCTGATGTTGTGGTGCGTTCCGGAGTGGAGGCGCTGTGCGTTTGAGTGCTGACCGACTGCTGATGTTGTTTTGTGTGCAGCTGGTTTCTGGTCTCTTCCAGCAGTCTCTTCCAGTGTGTGGCCGTGTTGTTCTCTTCTACCCAGCTCCTCTCTCACCCTCCTCAGCTCCTGTCGCAGCTCCTGATTGGCCTCCTCCAGATGTTTCACGGCCGAGCAGAGCTGTTGTAGTTGTTGAATGCTGTGATGGCTGGTCATATTCAAGAGCTGGTGGATGTTGTTGGTAGTTTCCTCTTTAAACAAGTAATAGTCCTGCTCCAGCTCCGCGCTGTTGTCTTTCAAGGCCTTTATCTTGGGAGACGCAGGAGTGCTGATGTGTCTGTCTGTCAGAGGAGTTCTTGAGCCTGGGTCAATGTTTGTGTCCCTTGTGTTGCAGGGTCCCTCCTCTGTGCTTCTCTTCACATCAGGATCTTTCTTAATCTTCTGAACCTCCAGTTTAAGGTTTTTGAAGTTCCTCTGGAATTCATTAAGGCTGGTTTCTGGTCCCTGGACCATGATGGTTCCGTTATGGTAGAGGTTCACAATCAGCTTTGTGTCGTTGTCTCCTTCAAGAGTGAGTTGTCTGCCTTTGCTGATGCCTCCTTTTCTTCTGCATGTCATGGCAGAGCTGAGGATGGTGTGCCAGGCTGATGGGTGTTCAGTGAAGAACAGCAGGTTACACCGGACTCTGTTGTCTTCTGGTCCACTGTAGTCAGACAGCAGTATCTCTGGGTTCTCTCTCAGGATAATTTCTTTCATCTTTTTCTTATCTTTGGTAGATTTAACTTCTGCTGGATATATTATCTCCAGCTCCTCTTCATTTTTGAAAAATGCCTCTGCTTTAGGTAGGCCCATGATGTTCTCAACTGAATTAACTGCCACGGAATGTTAGCTTGGCTAGCAGTTAGCTTGATATTGAGTTTCTCTGCAGTTTTTAGGTGATGACAAAAAAAATTAATTGTTTTCAGAGGTCTTACCTTAAAAATCTTCTGCCTCTTTTGTTCACAGTTAAAGGGGTGGTTGATTGCGATTTCACTTTTTTCATTTTAAATAGTGTGTGATGTTGCTTTTGGTGCATGAACATTATCTGCAAAGTTGCAGCGCTGAAAGTTCAATGTAAGCAGAGATATCGTCTTTTAAAAACCAGGAAGTGTAAATGCCTACAAAAACGACTCGATCGGGACTACAGCTGGGTTTTAGACGTCACTAACCCATCAACCCTCCCCCCGTAATACGCAAAAAAGGGCATGGCTTTGCCGAAGAGGAAGAGTTACAGGGAGAGCTAGCCATGCCGTCGAAAGTGTGTTATTTTCATCCAGCTGTTAGCTCTTCTGTGTTCGGGCTTCATATGGACGCTGTAGTTTGCCAACAATGGCTACAATTTATGTTTGATAATGTTTCTGACAATTAAGCTGGTCGCACACCGAACGCGCAGCTCAGCGCCATGCCACGCCACGTCTAGGACAACTCTCACCTGAAAATCTGATAACATCAGCAATTTTCTGATTTCTTTAAATAAATATAGAACTAAATGTATATTCCAGCACAGGACTAAGTCCGTATATACATTACTACTATTTGAGACACATAAATGTAAATTTAATATATAACTATGTAAATGGCGCCGTGTGGCGCTGCAGGATTTTGAACACGGTCCAGAGCCGTTGCTGGGCGCCGCGGACAGACGCCGCCGGTGTGTGTACTCTCATAGAGAATAATGTGTTCGAATTTAAAAGACCTGGCGCTGCGTGGCGCGGCGCCGAGCTGCGCGTCCGGTGTGCGACCCCCTTTACAATCGTAATTTAGCTCTTTGTGCGGCACATTTCACTGAAGACAGCTTCCTGAATCTCCAACAATTCAATGCCGGATTCCACAAGAAACAAATGCTAAAACCTGAAGCTGTTCCAACGTTTAAAACCAGATCCAGCAGTTGTTGGGTCACAACCTTGTAAGACTTAATAATTTTAAATGTATTTGTATAATTTTAGACGTAATGGTTTCGTTTTATCAAGGACGTAAACAAATGCCAGCGCTGGCTTTATAGTCACTTGGTCATGCTATTTCGTGTTTCTATGGCAAACGCGTGCAAACATTTTGGACCTGAATTTGTAATCATATAGATTTTGTAAATGTATTTGCTACGTATAGCTACTTTATGACGTAATTTTTCGATTTGATCATGAATGTGATCAATATCAACAGTGTTTGTTTATAGTAGCCAGTTATATCGATGCTAAGAAAACGATACACAGAGTAAACTAAGTTTTGTTAATAGCTAAACGGTTGTTCATTATATCGATAAAACAATAACTTTAAAAAACTGTATTACTCATGTAATCATTTGTATTAAATGTTTAATCAAGATAAAAACGTATCTCAAAAAGCTAACAAGCAGCAGTAGCATTTTCAAGTATAACAGGGTATCAAACTTCTTATGTAATAATAGAATAATAATAATTAAAAAACGTACCATTCAGAAACGTTTTGTAACAGCCGTGGGGGGGTTCTGCTTGACTCTCTTCATCGCCGCTTTCTGGGTCTGATTCTGGCTCAAACTGATACGGCAGTATTATTTACATTAACCGGTCCGGAGCACATGAGACCGTAAAGGTAAGGGGCGTGGCGGTTCCGGACAAAGTGCGCTAAGCAGTTTAGCCAATTACAGCACACCGGCCCAAACTAACCAATCTGAGCCCATTGCCTGTTTCTGAGGGAGTGGTTTCATAGAAACAGGAAGTCAACCGGTCGTTCAAATGACAGAGGAGAAAGAGGCTTACAATAAAGGTGAAATTTATGAAAAATAAGACTTTTAAAAATAGAAAAACCACGAATACATGTTATATTGCACCCCATAAACACAATCATGCAAAGAAAAAAGGCAGTAAACCACCCCTTTAAGTATTCAGTCATCTAATTACAGGTTGAGTCCTAAAAAACATACATTTTCTGGCAAAAACAATGTTGATATCAGGAGCTGATATTTTTGCTGCCAACGGAACTCTCTTCTCTCTCTCTCTCTCTCTCTCTCTCTCTCTCTCTCTCTCTCTCTCTCTCTCTCTCTCTCTCTCTCTCTCTCTCTCTCTCCTCTCTCTCTCTCTCTCTCTCTCTCTCTCTCTCTCTCTCTCTCTCTCTCTCTCTCTCTCTCTCTCTCTCCTCTCTCTCTCTCTCTCTCCCTCTCTCTCTCTCTCTCTCCTCTCTCTCTCTCCTCTCTCTCTCTCTCGATTCAAGATTCAAATAGCTTTATTGGCATGGTGAAAGAAATCTTTACATTGCCAAAGCATTCACAACACAACACTATACAATAGTGTACAATAGTGTTGGTCAAGCCAACGCGCAAACTATCGCAAATCAAAGTGAAAGTAAGTCGCAGACGCTTTACACTTTATTAAAAGTAAATAAACTAAATTATCTTAACGGGGCTGTTGCCGTTCTCATTGCGTTATTTGATTTTGACATTTTAGCTGATGATCGTAAAATGCAGCTCAACTGTTGCTTTCTGTGACGTGCACTCCATATCGCAGGAATTGCAGATCGGATTTATATCTGTTTTGCAAAAACACATTTATGTGACCAGGTGTAAAATATATCAGATAGCTATCCGATCAGAGAAAACACACGAAGTTGCCAGGTGGCCTGATGTTTGTGCGCTGGTGTGCGTAGACTGTGTGGTAGTAGAGCAAGGGAGAAGTGAGAGAGTGACGGTGATTAGCTTTGGAGCGAGTAGCGACTCTACAGTCATATTAAGAAAAACGAAGTGTCTCCCCTGTTCTTTCTGACCACTATGGGAAATCTGTAGCATGAAAAGTTAACCCTCTCCTTGATTTCATGTTTATGGAGAAGGAGAATCAGGAAATGAGTCGGGGGAAATGCAACGGTCCATGTAGGACCGGACGCATCAAAATATTGCATAAATATCGCGAGACTTTCGATATTGATATCGAGCAACGTGATATCGCGATAACGATATTGATTCGATATATCGTGCACCCCTACTTGGAATGCAGCTGTGTTACGCAACAGTCGTCGGGTGGGGATTGCAACACGCTCGCGCTGGGGTCCAAGGAGTGGTTGTGGGGTGCAGTGGGCAGCAGGGACACCGCCGGTGCCGTGTTGGGACAGACGCAACCCGTCTGGGAGATACTGCAGCTCTCAGCATCCCAGCCTGAGCCGACATGCAAGCATTCCTCGAACCATCTGCACAGGACTCCACATGTAAACTGACTCGAATTCTCATTATTGATGAGCAGAACCTCTACGAGCCGGAAGTCCAGAGTTTCCGCCGACAGGGGGTCTGGCCCTCGGACATCCCATCTTCGCTGTCGCCGTCTCCACTGGGGTGAGCAGTCAAACACAACTGCACAAAGTTCTTATCAAATTGCAGGAAGGTGTGGGGTCCTGGGACCATGCAGAGCTCAACGGCTTCAGAGTCCGAGGGGTAGGTGGGCTGGTCTGGGGGGCCACAGGTCTGGTTTGACAGGTAGTGGTCCAGGGGTAACACCAGCGGGGAAAAAGCTAAACTGGCGCCGGCATGGCGATTGAAGCGGAAATAGAGGGAGTACTGGGTGGGGTCAGGGTTCTCCACAGTCCAGGAGCATCCAGATGCCAGAGCCGACGGGCTGGGAAAGAGGTCCCTGAGCGAAAAGGAGCCGTATAAAACCCCAGCCACCAGAGAGGAGCAGGGGGCAGTCTGACCCAGCGGCTCCACAGCCCAGGCCAGTGCAACTCTACACGTAGAAGAGACGAGCCTGCCTGCCTTACTGCCTGTCTCTTATGGAAAATGTATAACCCATCATGAAAAGGAGAATCAGGAACGATGACTACAGACTGTTGAGTTTGTCTTGTATCAGACAAGTAAGGGCAAATATTCCACTCGCAAAACTCCAACAATTAGTATCCAATTAGTATACAATATATACAATTAGTATATATAGTACTTAGTATTAGTAACTCCAAAATGATTAAAAAGTGTAATTAAAAGGAAGTGACACAGTGGTAAACATGCATCTGTCCCAACTTTTTTGGGGTGTGTTGCAGCCAACAACAAAAAAAAAAAAATTGTTAAAATATTTACAAAATACAACTATGTTGGTCAGTGAAAACATTGGAAAACTTTTCTTTGTATCTTTGTCAATTAAAAAAAGGTTAAATAGAATTAAGTACCAGTAATACATGCGTCTTCTTTGAAACAGACTGTTAATCTTAAGTTAAACCTGCCTCCTGGGGGCTGTTCCATAAATTAAGCTTAGAAAAGCGGGGATTAAACTCCAAAACTGGACTTGAATGAGCCTAACAAATAAGTTGGGGCTAAAGTGGTTTCATAAAAGGTAATTGAAGTTCACGCAATCTCACTAATTTGATCCAGGTTTATCTAGTCTAGATAATTGCGTGTGCACGCGTTTCTGAAGCAGCCCAAGAGGTCGATCGTGGATCAAATCGATCCACCATCAAACAGCATATATTTTGTGCCGTTTTATGCGTTTGTGACATGTTTTTTTCCCCCCGCTCAGTGCAAAAATGACATTTTACAGTTATATTCTCCATCTGTAAATGTTAGAAAGTCGTGCAAATGTGTCCATTTTGCTGCTAATCTTCATATTGAACGAGCGCTGCTGCGCGCATGCGCGCCAAATAGGTCCGCAATAATTCTCACTAAAACATACATTTTGCTTGGAAAATTAATATGCAATATTTTATAACACGAGGATTATCTTCTAATTATAATAATTTATCTTTAGGATGTTGGATAAGTTGCAGTGAACTTCTAGCTCATTACACTCATATATTTTATACTTCTAATAAAAAAAAAGAAATTGAACAGAAGTAGCCCAATTCAGGAAATAATTTTTTTAAGAAACTAAATATATAAAGATACAAAATATAGTTTTGGGTATAGGATCTATGCTACGTAATAAAGATGATGTATACTTATATAAATGCTGAGAATTACAGCTTTTAATGCAATAATTTTTTTTGAGAAAGCAAGAATCCCCAGTTTTAAATGAGTGGTTAGATTTAGTTTCTAAAGTACATTATGGAGAGGATAACATTAAATTAGGAACAAATGTATACATTTTGAAAAGATATGTGCAACTCTAAAATCAAAGAGTATTCTATAAAATAAAGGAATATATATTGGCCTACATGAACTACATTTTTATGTAACCTTCTCTTTTATTTCTAGTTATTTGTTATTTTATTTATTTACTTATTTAATATTGAATATCACAAAAGAAAAAAAAAGTAGAAGGAAAAATAAGGAATATTTATTGGGGGAAAATATGATGTCTTTAAAGGAACTGTCCATTTGTATAATTGTGTTAAATGTGTTTGAATTGAAAGACATAATAAAGTACATTATATATATATATATATATATATATATATATATAATAATATATTTGTTAGTTGGACATTATTATGTC
This sequence comes from Chrosomus eos, assembly GCA_036326025.1. Classification (NCBI taxonomy): domain Eukaryota; kingdom Metazoa; phylum Chordata; class Actinopteri; order Cypriniformes; family Leuciscidae; genus Chrosomus; species Chrosomus eos. The sequence continues at coordinate 5,729,781 of CM070834.1, forward strand.
CTTATTTAGAATTTTAAACCTAAAGTGTATTTGGGTAAAATCAAATGTAGAATTTTAAACCTACAAGTGTATTTGGGGTAAATCAAATGTAGGCTAATATACTGTCAATCAGGGGCGTAGGAATGAGTTTAACATTGGGGGGGACCAGGGGTGATTTTAAGATTTTAATTTTAGGGAGGCTCAGTCCCCAATGACAATACGGAGGGGTTTTTCTTGGCTCAAAACGAGGAGGAAGACACGAAATCCTGATCATGTATTTATTTATAAGATAATTAGAATATTATTTTTCACAGACCATAGACTGTTATTCCTACAGTATTTGTGTGGATGTAGGCCAGTACCTCTAGGGGGGTCCGGGGGCATGCACCCCCGGAAGAAAATTTTGTACATTTTAAAGCTAAATTCATTAATCTGGTGCACTTTGAGTCATCCAAATCCACTGTTGAAAATAAATCATCCACCCGCCAATCGACGAACCTATGAATTCTCTGATTTAGATATCTGCATCAAATTTTTTCTGCATCATATTTTCTGCATCATATTGATCGGTTTATTGGAATAAACTATTTGGGTTCAATTCAACTCGACTTCAGTGGACTACATTACACATATTAGACATGATTCATGGGTCTTTTTTAAAATTATCTTTCTATATATTTTTTGTCTTCATTTTAAAATCTGAAAGTTCTTGTTTTAGGTTCTTCTAGGGATACCTTGTTATAGCCTATATATATATATATATATATATATATATATATATATATATATATATATATATATATATATATATATATATATATATATATATATATATATATATATAAAGGTTTTAATAAGTGAATAAAACGTTTTTCATTATATCTTAGAAAAACATTAAGAGAACGTTTATATAGCCTAATGGGAGAATTGAACGTTTGAATAACGTTCTTATAACCAAGCAAGAACGTTAATACAACGTTTATATAAAGGGAGAATTGAACGTTCTTATAACCTAAAATTGTTAACTGGGGAAGAGGAGAGATTCGCGATTGCACTGAACACGTTTTAAGTGCAGGCATATTCTCTGAGCGAGCCCAGAGAGAGAATTCCTACAAGAGAAGTGTATCTGAGAGCGCGTGGGAGATTCGCGCTCGGCACATCATATTCCGCGCGCGAGCAGAGAGATTCAGCTCGCGCATTATATTAATGTACTTTCGCGCTACAATAATGCGCTCTCGACCTTTGGATAGTGAAACCAATCAAATACGTGTGTCTCACGGCCAATGCGTGAGAGTTGGCAAATATTTTTGTCTTCCGCGGTGTCATTTTTGGGTGGGACAAATGCGTCTGTCTCCAATATTGTCCCCCCCGGTTCCTACGCCCCTGCTGTCAATTACTAAGCTCAGATTAATCTTACCAGTTAAAATTTATAATGTGCTTTTGTAATTATTTATTTTTTGATTTTGTGATTTTAACTTCTGCTTTAAAAAGATTTTTTTTTAGATTGTGTTCATATGTTCTTCTAATAATCATAAACATGTTCTAAAACAAAAAACAGACAAACTGCCAAATAAAACCAGAGAGAAATGTATTCATAAATCTTTAAAACAATCTAATTAAATCTTGGGCACAAAACATTCAGCCAGTAAAAAAACAAAACCTGTAGTATGTATAGGCCTATTGTTTTTATCTATCTATATATCTATATCTATAAATACAGTACATATATATAAAAATATAGTGTAGAGTGACAGTGTAGAGAAAGTATTCTCTGATAACCGAGGCACTCCTTAATTAAAATGTCTTTATTACAAAAATGACATGTCCTAAACGGACAACTTTAAAACACCTTATATATGTGTCTATATTGTAGCCTTATATAAGTTGATTTTCTGTATACTGTGTATTTATTTTTGGACTAATAGTGGTTAATAAAGTCCAATAATGGTATTAGAGAGTGTCAGTGGTAATATCATTGTGTTCTTGTCGCTCAGTGTTGAGGATCTGTGTTACAACTGAGGCTTAGCCTGACAGTTAGCCTGCCCTGGACCAGGCTAGTTTCCCAGCATGAGTTGCCAGGGTAACTGAGTTTGAACTTTTTTAAGTTTGATTTATGAAACCGAATCTACCAAAAATAAGCCTGACTAACCGAAATAAGCCTGGCTTATACTCTAATCTTGTTTTATGGAACAGCCCCTGGTAGGTTTAATTTAAGCCTCAATTTAGTCCTGGGGTAATTCTAATCTTCCTCCAGGAAATCAGTTTATTAAACTCTGGACTAAACTAAATCTATGACTATTTAAAGCCATGACAGAGAAAGCAGATTTCTGTTAATCTGGTTCAAAGGGCCATTTTAGTCTAGGACTAGGATTAATCTCTGTCCGGGAAACCGCCCCATAATCAGTCAAATATAATATTAAATCAGATCAACAGTTTATTTTTGCCCAATACTCGCTTTGATCAAATAGTTCTCGCTTTGAAAAACTCTCCTTTTATATTTATTATTTTTTACCAACGTTTTGTTAAAAAAAAAACGACGAAAATCAAACTATTTGAATATTGTATAGTCTAAGGCTATACAATTCTGGCAAAATGGTTTGAACTATAAAAGTAACATTGTAAAGTGATCAAATAGAAAACTTTTCACAGTTTGAAAGCAGCTGAAAATTAATAGTTTTTGGAATTATATTTCCCAACACATTTGTGACATTTCATCATTACACGATTTCAAAAACCACCTTAAAATATCTTTTTGCTTCTTGTTTCCCTGACCCCTGATTGTTATGCATGTTATGTATCTACCTCAGTTTATTACGTTACCTACCTCAGTTTATCCATATTGTTTCTCTGTCTGCTGTAATGTTTATTTGTATAATATTGTAAATCGACCTTGAGTTTGCAGAAAGGCACTATTTAAAATAAACATATTAGTATTATTCAAAAACCCAGACAGACAGATATATTTTACTATACTAACATGTTTTTTTTTGTTTTTTTTAAGCAATGCTAATAAAAAATGCCATTCCTACAGTATGTTGCTTATTTCAGGTTTTGATGAAAGGCAGTGGCTATTTAGGCTACATTTAAAAACTGGCATTTACAATGACTGCAATAGTGTTGTAGCGTATTTAGGGTGAATCTGAATAATTAAATATATTCTGGATAACTAAAATCCTAAGAGCCTTCAAAGGCCGGGAAGCTTCCAAACCAGCGTTCCCCACCCCCAGGACTCAAAATTAACACACACACACACACACACACACATTCCACCACACATCCCCCCCCAGGAATGTGGAATGTGCCACAGGAAGTTAATGTTACAGAGAAAAGAAACTTCTCTTTTTAAAAGACATTGTAAACAGAAATATTCAATGTGTTTTATGTGTTTGTTTGTTCATGTTACATTGAAATAACTGAGTTTACCATTATGTATTTTTACATGTAACTGCGTATTCCCTAGAATTCTAACGAAGGAGAACTGAATTTTGCAGTCATATATATTCTATTATACTTCCCCTTTTGAATTATACGAACAATGTATCTAATCTCATCTTACGATTTGTCTTTTAGGGGTTTGATCTATGTGTTGGGAAACTAATGGTATAAGGTCTTAAACTTTGCAAACTGTTTAACCAAATCCGTTTTTGGCAAGTTTGGTCTTGATAAACTCCAATCTTCGTTCCCCATTTGTTAATTGACATTACATTTTGCTAAACTTGGTGACACACTAGTATTATAAAAATTGTGAAGATTCTTCCCTTAAACACCCAATGAAATTAGGGAGTCAAATGCCTGGTTAGAACACCATGGGCCATAAAACCTCCCCCCAAAGAGAAAGCTCCTGATTGGACCCTCTTCCAAAAGAAGGCGGAAAAGTCAGGGCTTCAAAAGGACTGAACACCAGTTTAAACACCCTCTTGCTTCGCCCGTCGTTACTGCTGCATCATGTAACCCGATCCGTGGTCTCCTTCGGAGACCCGATCCGATCTTTATATCTTTCCTTTGTAAGGCAAAGTTTTGTTTTCCATAGTCGACTCTGTTTACTTCCACGGAGTGAAACAAACGTAGCCGAGCTACTTTCATTGGTAATGCTACTCAAAGACTTTAAACCGCCGCGCAACCCGAGCGCTCAGAGACAACACGTGACGCTTACACACACAAAGGACTCCGCTCACGCACGCGGCCGGGACAGGCCTTCAGGAATGCGACAACACAGCGAGACCCATAACTTGTGCAAGTATCTCTTTATAACGCTTCTAAGGAGCATTAAGATGATGTTTCGTGTTGTAATCAGAAAGGTGAATGTCTTAGGAGGAAGTATGCCAATGTTCTCTCTCTCCACTCTCTCTCTCCCTCTCTCTCTCTCTCTTACTCGCTAACGCGTGTAAGTCATCCATTGCCCAAACTTTACGCATTTCTCGTTCATCAATGTCTTAATGTGTTTCGTTCGTGTTAATGTTTGTAAATACATGTATTCCTGTAACGTAGTAAATATATATAAGTAGACATGCCTTTATTAAATCATTATATTCACTTGACTGATGGACTTCCTCTTTGCTCAATTTCGAGTCTCTTAAGTGCCAAAGATCTTGCTACGAACTTTATAACTTAAAGATAGCTTTACATATTTGCTTATAGGGCAGAAAACCCAATTCTTCTGGCCAGAGAATTGCGTTTCCTGAAATCCTATCAAGTAAGATGATATTGGGGATCCCCTCAATATTATTCGGACAATTGAGCTAAATTAATTTTGCCTGCTTTGTAAGACGTGATCTGTGTAATTAACTGCAATCAACTTGTAAAAAAAAATGAAAGGATTGCATGTATACATCCAGGTAAAATGACATTCTCCTTTAGAGGGAGATTTATTAACATGTAGACTGATCTAATCCAAACATGTATGAATAATTATTAATTACCAATTATTAATTATGATATGCAAATTCCCCAAGGATTAGACCCGCCTAAAGTCTTTACAGTGTTAAATTATGTTTGCACTATATACAGCAAATATAAATAAAGGCATCTTGTTTACACTGTTTAAACCGCATTGCATGTTATTACACAGTGTAAACTGAAGAAATGTGCTGTTTGTGCTAAAATAAAAATCTCTCAGCAATGGTGGGTGGATTTAGTGAAATAAACATGGCCACAGTTGCAAATATTTAGATGCATACTATACATATGCAATTACTGTATATGTTCATTACTCTATGCATGGAGAATCCTCATCAGTTATCGCTGCACTTCCTTAAAATAAAGTAAAGATTATTTTCATTATCGATTATTATCAATTAGTTGTCACAGCCCTAAATATTACAATAATATGCTTTGTGTGAAACAGTATGTGTTGATAAAACAAAAGAGAAAGAGGGTTGTGAAAGAGAGAATGCAAGAAGGGCAACACAATGTTATTTGAATATTTAATTAGATTTATTAGTAAAAAAAGTTTTTTAACCTGTTAAGCTTCACCCCCAATTTTGAAAAATCCCCAGAAATGGCATACCCAAACTGAAACAGATACAGTTCATGAACCATTTGTTCTAAAAGCACAAGTATGATCTCATTTGAAAGCTGACACCTGACAGTTTATTGCAAATGTAGAATTAATTATTGTCATAATGAAAAATAAATGTTATAAATAGCTTCAAAGTTTTGTCAAGTTATTAGAAATTTATTTTTATGAAATATTTTCATGAAAATAAAATTGAAGTTGGCCCTGTAGCAATCTAGAAATGCACTGCAGCTAAAGCCACATGTCTGACCATGTTATATTAAAAATCTGAAGATGATAAGTCTAAAACTCTTTATTTAGTTAAATGTTTTTCAAGATCATGTCAAACGACTTTATTTTGATTAGACTCTAAAAAGCAAACTGATGTTTATTGTCATTTTCTAAGCATCTATTCAGTCTATTTTCTCTATTGTGTTGTGGTCTAAACGATCTCCATTCAGTGTCAGTCTCCCCTGCACACATTCACACCTCTCCAGCCTCTGGTTATTGCTCTAAATATGCTTTCTTTTGTCTGCATTATAATTACTAACGACTGGCTATTCACACTGTTTCAACCCCTAATCTCTTTTAGGGAAAGTTCTCAAAGTTCTCACCTTACATTTGAAACTATATAAAATGACCTTCTTGAAAAAAGAAACATTTCAGCAAGCAGTCCTATTTAGAAATATTCATAAATATAACAGCTAGGTAGCAGGTGCACCAAGGGCTAGCTAGCATGTTAGCTTAGCACACCATCAATACACGACAATTTATGAGATTAAAACCATGTTTGTGCTCTAAAACTTACTTTATAGCACAAGTCGAGTGTTTTAAATAACCTTCTGTGCTCTGATTTGGCTTCAGATAAAAAAAAATCGGACAGAAAATATAGTATTTCATAGTATTCTTCACGATGATAAAGTCTATATCGATTAGCATTACATTATAAATATAATCTATTATTATGAAAATACCTGACATGGCTCGAAGAACACAGGTAACCCAAATATCATTGCAATCATGTTTATTGTCTTCAAAACATCTTTATCTGCATGTTACAGCGATCTCTGTTAGTGTTTACGTCGTGATGGACTTCCTGAAATGTCACATGATATGATTCTTCTTCGTGTTCCATATATGGAGTCCATATGTGCACAGGGCGCCCTCAGGCTGCCTGTATGTATTGAAAACACAGTACATCAGAGTCTCCAGCGCTCATAATGATTAAATCGACGCATTTGGGTAGATATTCAATAAATATGATTCCTGTCTATATAAATCTGATATAAACCTATGAGAATCTATCAATATTTCTCCAAATCTGTACACTTTTGAGCTAAAAGCCCTGATGGACGTTGTTTTGTCAAGCTCTGTCGTGACGATCTCACTGGAGTTTTTTTCTGAATGGAAGCGGCTGACGCTCATAATTCATATCAAAGGTATCGACTCATTTTTTGATTACATAACTCCAGACACAAATTAAGACATAACTGTCACTATAAGATTCTCAGAATACAATAGTGGTCAAATACTAAACCTTCAGTCTTATATCTTTTTAATGATGTATAGTTTGTCAAGGTATTAACATTGAATCTGATAGTAACTTTGAACCAGTGGCGTAGCCACGAGGGGGCCTGGGTGGGCCTAGGCCCCCTCATTTACATGTCCGGTCCCCTCAGATTTCTGACTGCTTAAAAAAAAAAAAAAAAAAAAAAAAAGTTGTTTTGTTAGGATTGATAGATTGACCAATCAAAATGCTGCGCGGTAAAATGCGGCTTATTTTCAAACTTGATTTGTTTATGTCACGTGTTGCGCGTAACGTAGCCTACGCTGTCATCTTCGCGTGAGAGTTAATATGCAGTGACAATGGCAGGCGCTCAAACTCAAAGTACAATATTACACTTTTTTAAAAAAGCACGGAAAGATGAACTTGAAGAAAATGTGCCATCCACATCAGACTGTTCTTCAGCTAACTATGAGGCGACAGCAAGTGAAGCGGCACCTGAGGCTTCTCAGGACACAGAAACCGAACGACCATCACAGGAGTGTAGCGGTGAGACTTCCACACAGATCGGCACAATGCCCAATGATTTGTCTGCAATTGACGAACCCCCTTCACAACCAGTGATGACCACATTTCCTTACACTGAGTTTGCCGGAAAGAATCGTTGCTTTTCCCCAAAATGGTACAGTGAATTCACATGGCTTGAATATAGTTCAACAAAAAATGCTGTGTTTTGCAAAGCATGTCGGCATTTTCCTGATCCATGCGCAGAAAAAGCGTTCATTTGCGATGGATTCACAGACTGGAAACACCTCCGCAGGTCATGCATCAGACACCAAGCCAGCAAATCTCATTCCATTTCCATTTGTAAATATGAGGCATATAAAGCAACCCGTAAAACCCAGGGTACTGTTTTAAACCAGCTTTTTCGAGATGACCGCAACGTTTGTGGAGAAAAACCGTGAACACGTGAAAGTGGTCATTGACATTGTTATGTTCTGTGCAAAACAAGGCATTGCTTTACGTGGCCACAGAGAAAATGAAGAGGCCTTAAATAGGGGCAATTTTTTGGAACTGTTTAGCTTAATTGCCAAGCATGACCCAAACGTACAAAATCGTCTCCAGGAAATACCAAAAAACGCCAGACTAATGAGTGCAGAAATTCAGAACGAGTTACTTGAATGTGCAGCCTCACTACTTCTACGAAAGATCAAGTCTGAGTTGCATGAGACACCATACACCTACTACGCAATTATGG